>JAKSZU010000010.1:63743351-64347518 GCA_026018925.1 Tupaia tana
CAGCTGATGGTGTGGCCCTTTCAGCAAACTTCACTGTAGCAAAGTCCTTACCAAGGTGAGCTATCTGGATAAAAAGTAATCTTGGGGTCGGCAGCTGGTGTGGTTTTTAAGGGCACTGGACTACCACATAGCTGACCACAGTTCAAGTCCCTGACCTGGCAGCTTGCTTTCTCACTTTCTCTCTCTCTCTCTCTGTCTCTCTCTGGTTAAATTGAAATAGATGAATAAAGTCAAATAAAATAATTCTTTTAAAAAGAGTAATCTTAATTAAGAGACAAAGAAAAATGGCTAGGAGAAAGGGCTTTAGAATAAGATAAACCTTGGTTTGTATTTCTGCTCTGTCAGTTTCTAGATTTAGGACACTGGACAACTTAAACTCTTTGTGACTTTCCTGTGGGTAAAAAGGAAATATTCACCACTACACTAGGTCACAGGATTGTCATAAGGGCTAACTGAGATGATGTATGTGAACGTGGTTGAAATAGTAGCCTGATATCATTGAGCGTTCACTCACTGAAAGGTCATTTTTATTCATGGTATAAAGTTATAGAATTTTAAGCAAACACACTTTTAATTAAGAAAACTCAGTTAACAACATCTTCATCAATAGGTCCTTATGGGACTTGCTGTAACAAAGAGGTAAGAATATTTCAGAACTGCTTTACCACTTACTCATTGGAAGATGTTGCTTTGATTTTTTTTTTTTTTTTTTTTTTTGATATTTTTCAGACAGGGTCTCACTGTGTTGGCCAGGCCAGCCTTGAGCTCCAGATCCTCCTGCCTCACCATGTCACTGGGATTATAGGAGCATGCCACCACATTGGCTTTTAGCTGGACTGCAAATGGAACTCCAGTCTACCGTGTTTTCCCAGCATCTAAGCAGTGTATGCTGTCACAATTGGCCTGCTTTGAAAAAAAAATGTGCATGTGTGTATGCTATATATAAAAATTAAAAATATATACACACCTATATGTATAGTTTATAAATATTATATGTGTGTGTGTGTGTATAGTTTATATATTTGTTTCATGAGAGTGAGACAGAGAGGAAGAGAGACAGAGATAGACAGGTAGGTCCTTCCTACAAGATCTTAATGCTGCAATCCACCTTCAGTCCCAGTCAGCCAGTTTCGCAGCATTCGTGGTGTGTATAGGGAGACCTTGGGATGTGAACCTAGGACCTTCTCATGTGGCTTTGTCATCAGAGCACATTATATACTGCTGTGATACCACAGCTGGCCCTATAGAATCTTTTTTTGCTCTCTCCAAAACAGATTGGAATGTATATTTCTATTACTGGTTTTCAACACAGACACACATTAGCAGGTACCTAGCTGGTGGAGAGATACGTAAACAGACTCATCAAACATCGTTGGCTTATAAAGCACTTCCAGATATACATGTTCACTTCATTATGGCACTGTGACCGAATGGATACCTCATTAATGGCAGTTGATGAATATACAACACTGGAAAGCAGGTATCTTCATCCTGATCTTACAAATGAGGAAACTGGGAGATTAGGTGGTGTGCCTCAGGTCAGGCCACTGGACCGGGTCATCTGACTGTGAAACTGGTAACTTTTTCATTACACCAGAGCATGGTCTCACTGACAGGTCTGTCACTGCATTGAAGAAGCAGACTTTTAGTGTGACAAAGAGGCTTAGTCCATGTCTAGACCATGCTCTTCTTTATCTATAGAGAAAATGGGACCCAGAGGTGTTTCAGATACCTATGCGGAAACATGATCTCTTCCTCCAAAGAGACTTGAACTAAGTTTTATTTATTTATTTTTAAAGGAACTCTTTTTATTTACTTTTATTTATTTATTTTTTAATTTGACCAGGGAGAGACAGAGTGAGTGAGAGAGAGAGAGAGAGTGAGAGGGTGAGAAAGCAAGCCACCAGGTCCAGGACTCGAACCGCAGTCGGCCACATGGGAGTCCAGCGTCCTTAACCACCACACCACCTGCTGGCCCCACTATGTTTTATTAATAACTGTTCTCCCGAGATTATATAATTTCCGATGTACAAAAGCTTAGAGATATACAAAAAGCACCCAGAACAAAATGGAAAGGTATTCAAGGAAGGAGAAGCTGAGATGGCCCAAACAGACAAAGAGCTCTATGTTCGTTAGGGTTGTAACAGCTGCTGTAACTAATTCTAAAATGTCAGAAGTTTAATGCCCCCTTTTTTTTTTTTTTTTTTTTTTTTTTGGTAGTGGGCACATACTCTTGCCAGAGAGTGAAAGAGAGAGTGAGAAAGAGAGAGTGATCATCCTTCTCTTCTTTTTGGGATTTTGGGCATATACACATACCTGGTGTGTTTCTCAACCCACTGGGTCCAGGACTTGAACCGTGTGTTTGGCCATATGGAATCTGGCTGCCTTAGCCACCAGGCCATGGAGCTGGACCCTAACATTTTATATCTTACTTTCGTAATAGTTTAATACAGATGTGGTTGATTAGTAATGATGAAGGGCTGGCTCCATGCAGTCATTCAGGTATCCCGGCTCATGGAAGCTTTGCCACTCTCAGTGTGTCACTTAGTTCATATCATGATAGACATCAATATATAGGAGGCAGAAAGAGAGGAAAATGAGAGATCACAGGCAGGGTTTGTTTTATTGGCCAATTCTGGAACACAATACTTCTTTCCACATATCATTACTAGACTCAGTCACATGGTTGTAACTAATGCAAAGGAGGCTGAGAAATGTAGCTGTGTTCATAAGGACAGAAGAGAAGCTTGTTGACCAGCTAGCAGATCTGCAACAGGATACAAAGATAGGATCTACATTCTGGTAGGGGCCATCAGGTGGTGTGGTGGTTAAAAGAGAATGGAGAAGTGACAGCTCCTCAGGTTAAAAAAATTCCCATGTGCCTAGACTAGCTGGAGCTAGCCTATATTTATTGGACAAGGAAGAGTGAGTCAGTAGAGTAGACAATGTCCAAATTATGTTGATCCTTTAATACCAAGATTATGATATTTTTTCTGGCCAGCTCAGCCAGAAGAGTTTTCTTCTTTTTTTTTTGGAGAGGTTTTTCGCTATAGGGCGCGTGCGCTCGCCAGACAGAGAGAGAGAGACATAGAGACAGAAAGCGAGAAATCACCCCCCAGGGGGGATGGTCACGCCGCAATCCCTTCTCCTCCATTCTCCTCTCGGGATCTTGGGCACGCACGCACACGCGCCCGGCGTGAGTTGTAAGCCACCGGGTCCGAGACGCGAACCGCGGTCGACTATGTGGGAGTCCAGCAACATAGCCATTACGCTAACTGCTGGTTCCCAAGAGTTTTCTTCTTTTGCATTTCCACATTGGTCCATTCCTTTACCACCCATGAATTCTACAGCTTTCGACAGTCACTCTCTTACCTCCTTTTCATTGCTTTATAAACTTTGGCCAATTTATATGAGTGAAATACTATTAGGATTCTATATATGTTTTCACTAGCAAAATATTTAAATTTTAAAAGCTGTAGGATAGGATAGTTTCTAATACCTTTAAGCTCCATTAAATCTACAATTTTGTTGACCTAACAACATGACTGGGATTTATAAGATAATTGCCAGCTTCCTACTTCATTTTGTACTTGGATCAAGCTTTTGAGCAAAAAGATGAAAAAAAAAAAGATGGCTGAGTGTGGAGGAGGAAAAATTCAACTGAACTTACTGAGATCGCCTCAGTCCTTTCAGAAAATACACTAAAGAACCAAGTGGCCAGATTTACATTTCTCTTTCTCATAATGAGTTAGGAAATGGATTCCTTTTAGCAGGCCATATCTGTCTCTCGTAAATTACCTTAATTCAGTTGGTCACATGGTTATAAAAACGACATCCAGGGGCTGTTTTGAACTGTACCAAACTGAAGTCTACTCTTATCCAGCCCAACCCCTAATTTTCAATCTATCAGTGTTTAAGTATATGCTTTATATGCTTTTTGCTTTCTCTGAATTTGCATAAACTCCAGGAACTTTTTTTTTCCCTTCCCTTTTTTAGGGTTGATAATAGTGTTTGTGTTAAAATCACACCTTCTTTAGATTTCTTGCAAGCGTATAGACTTTTCTCGTGTTTGTGGACATAAGTGCTTTTATCTCACTCTGCAATCAGTCACAACCAGGGTGGAGGCAGAGAATGTTTGGTACAATATTTCCTATATAAACAGTTCCACTGTAAAAGGAACAATATGGCTCTAATTTTGATGTATGATCAGTTTAGAAATATGCAAACATATTTGAATATACATCCTGTACATGACAACAGCAATGTGAAATTGGATACACAAAACGGTTTTTTTTTGCTCTAGTGATTTCTCCAGCCCACCCTAACCAGATAATATCAGCTTTATTTCTGAGCTTTTAAGTGAAAATGCCTGCTTTGATAGCTTTTCCAAACTGATTTAAAAATATATATATATGTAGTCAAATATAATTTTTTAATGGTCAATTTGTCCCCGGCACATACCTTCTAGCTTAGTCTGAATTCAAATTAAAGGAGCCTAACTTGAAGAAGGTTTGGAATTTTCCAGTGTAGCTGAGAAGCGAAATCAGAAGTGGTGGTGGTAGACACACACACAGCTCAGGAATATTTAGATGCATTTGTTCTATGTGAGAAAAAAAGTATTTGGATCATTAGGTCCTACTTGACTATGGCAGGCGGGATGTGAACCCTTATCCCTCTGGTTCAGTCACAAGCTGCTGAGGTGTGCTTGGACATTGATGAGGTGGGACCTTTGCTCTTCTATCTTTTCCCTGCAGTACAGGTGTGGGGTGGAACAGCAGATACTCAATGAATGTAGTTGTAATTTGACTACTTTGTTCATTCATGAACAAAGCAAGATCTTAAAAGGTCAAATTATCATCCATAGGTCTACCACCTTAACAGCAGTCCTATTCATTGCACATGCATGAAATACTAGGGACAGCTAAGCCAACCTGTGAGGTTGATACCATTATTAATATCCCCATTTTTCTGGACAGGAAACCAAAGCTTAGAGAGATGATATAATTTAGCTAGGATAACACAGTTAGGAAATAGCCTGACTGGGATTAAAGCCCAGCTCAGTGGACTCAGAGCTAATGTTCTTAATGTCTACTCCAAACTGCCTTTTGGTCCTAAAATGTTAAAAGTTTTATTTTTCCATGTTTTTACTTGGAATAATTTTTACATGGGCATAATTTTTACGTGGGCATAATTTTTCTTATGTAAGATTGGAGTGAGTACATGCATACAAATATACACAAAAGAATATATTAGAATTGGAATATTGGAATACTTGAAATATTTGAAATATGGGTACTTAATCTCAATGTTTGTGTCCCGTCAAAATGTATATGTTGAAATCCTAGCCACCAAGTTGACAGTAGTAGAAAGGCCTTTTGGGAGATGAATATAATTAATGCCTTTATAAAATAGACCCAAGAGAATTGATGTCGCTTCCACCATGTTGAGGATGCAGTGAAAAGGCATTACCTATGAACCAGAAAGTGGATCTTCAGCAGAAGGACTACTAGCACCTTGACCTTGGACTTCCAGTCTCCAGAACTGTGAGAAATAAGTTTCTGTTGTTTATAAGCTACCCAATCTATGGTCTTTTATTATAATAGCCCAAACAAACTTAGAAAATGGGCAATACAGTTACTACATGGGTGGCAGCTGAACGTAACAAAGTGCTGGTTTTCTCCCTGGTGAAAGTTTATTGTACAAACTTCAGTAATAAGATGCGTGCTTGGGTGGGGGTTCCAGCAACCATGACAGATTTGGGCAGATCTATCTAGACCTCGCAACCTGTTAACAAACAGTAAGAGTTTGTGGGGTCTGGACCTACGGTCACCTGGGGGCTCTTCTCTAGGGACTGAAACAAAACAGATGGCATTGGGCATTTAGAGTGTCAACTTCGTTGCCTAATCTGGTGTGTGCATTTTTTTTTTTTTTTTTTTTTTTGGAGAGGTTTTTGCTATAGGGCGCATGCGCTCGCCAGACAGACAGAGAGAGACAGAGAGATAGAAAGCAGGAAATCACCCCCTGGGGGGATGGCCACGCCGCAATCCCTTCTCCTCCATTCTCCTCTCGGGATCTTGGGCACGCACGCACAGGCGCCCGGCGTGAGTTTAAGCCGCCGGGTCCGGGACTCGAACCGCGGTCGACTACGTGGGAGTCCAGCGACATAGCCATTACGCTAACTGCTGGTCCCTGGTGTGTGCATTTACTGATGGACATCACCGCCCCCAACCCCACCATCTGACACAGTTTAAAAAGCTATATTCTAGGGACTATCAGTTAGCGCAAGGCTATGTCGCTGGACCCCCATGTAGTCGACTGTGGTTCGAGTCCTGGACCTGGTGGCTTAAACTTACGCTGGGCATGTGTGTGTGCGTGCCCAAGATCCCAAGAGGAGAATGGAGGAGAAGAGATTGCAGCATGGCCATTCCCCCCTGGGGGGTGATTTCTTGCTTTCTGTTTCTCTCTGTCTTTCTGGAGAGCACATGCGCCCTATAGCAAAAACCTCTCCAAAAAGAGAAAAAACAAAAAAACCCAACAACCTCTATTCTACAAATGCAAAACTTGCGATCTTTTTTCTTTTCCTTTCTGCTTTTTGTTTTTCTTATGTAGCTTTTCCTTTTATTTTTCTCAATTTCTATTCATCCATTTATTTATGAGTGGGAGAAACAGAGAGAGACAGAGATACAAGACTCTGATAAATCTCAACACTCTGATCCACCTCCAGCTTCAGCCAGCCTGGATCATATGCAACACACATGCTTGACACACTCAGGGATGTCTCTGGACAAGAACCAACAACCTTCCCATGTGGACTCACCTTGCAAAGCATCGTGTTCCACTATTGCTACCACCTTTGTCTCCTCTTCTTTTGTATCTTTTTTAAAAAAATTATTTAACTTTATTTATTTATTTTAATTCAATCAGAGAGGGAGGGAGGGAGGGAGAGAGAGAGAGAGAGAGAGAGAGAGAGAGAGAGAGAGAAAGTGAGAAAGCAAGCCTTCAGGACTTGAACCTTGGTTGGCCATGTGGGAGTCCAGCACCCTTAACCACCACACCAACTGCCAGCTCCATCTTCTTTTGTATCTTAAAGCAGTTTCCCTTAGTGTATTATGGGGAATAACTGGTGGTATACCTGAGATAATTTTTAGGGGTAGTTAGATGAACATTTCTTTAATAGTAATGTATTTATTTTAATGTGTATAAGAGAAAAAAAAAACACATATTCAACTGTGCATTTTCCCTGCATTATTGCTTAGGATGAGGCTAAATTAATGTAAAAAAAATGAATCATCTAAAGAAAAGTACTACGTAAATAATAATACAGGTGGTATTAGGACGTGCAAAAATCCTGAAGGAGCTTATGCATGAGGGACTTTGCACAACTCTGTCTGAATGATGTCTGTCTCTTCTCAATCTGCATAAACAGCCCAACCTCTTAGTGCAACTCTATGTATCATGATCTTTCTGGCTGGAACCTTGCCTTGCTGACCCTTTGAATCTACAATTTCTTTATCCCAGTGTTTGGTGGGGTGCTCGACACATAGACAGAAGTTAAGCTGGGGTCCTCAGTTTCTCTACTGGGAAGGCGGCAAACATGCCAACTTGCCACTGTCTCTGGCTCTGGCTCTGAACAACAAGCCTGGGGAAGCAGGGTTCCCAAAGTCTGATCCTTAGTAAAGGGAAGGAAACAAGAGACAGAAATAGAACAAGAAATCTTGAACACAGATAAAAGGCTTTTTGATATTTGCATGAAATATGCTTCTTAAAGAGGAACTATTTTTATAGTATTATCTATAAGAGATTATAGGCAAAAATTAATTTTCTAAGTCTTTATAGTTAAAACAGTCTGTGCACAGAAGGAATTTAAATTCCTCTTTTAATAAAAAAAACCATGCATTGTCCTGCAGGCAAAGGGATAGGTTTCTTTGTGTGATTTCTGAGGCCACGAGAAATTTGTAAAATGCTATAAAGACTGCTATGCTTACTCCACTGCATTCCAAACTTTGTCTATGCTTCCTCATAAAGGATTATTTGGGGGGAGGGAGAGGGCAGAAATATTATAACATGGCAATTCAATGTAGCATTGTAAAACCAAGAATACGGCCAGGGTAAGAACTAAAGCTTCCAGGGGAAAAGGCACGAGGCAGGACTGTCTAAGCTAAATGAATGAAAGGACAATAACTGAGCTTAGGCCAAACGAAGAGTTGGACTAAAGGCGTTGGAAGTGTTAACTTATTAAATAACCCTTTGCTTTCGAGGCTTACAATAAAAAATATTTGTGGTCAGGAAAGTTAGGAGACAGGAAACTAAAGTCTTCTAAACCCATTTTTATGCTTGGAATGAAATCAAACCTTTATCCAATCATAAGCTTTATGTGCTTATCTGAAAGGGGGTGGAGAGGGAGAAAAAGGGGAGAGCCGTATTTGATTTCTATTTAAAGTGGCTCCCCTGTCCCTGGGCTGTGTTCTAACAGTGTCTTCATAGGATGTACAGGAGGCCGCCCTCGCCTCTCTCCTGCAACACCCACCCTCTGAGTTGGTATGCATGCTCTGGCTCAGTTTCCACGCTTTGGTAAAAATTCACAGGGAAATGGGGAAGGGTTTAATGATCAAAGCTGAACTTGATCTGTATCAAAGGGATTCTTTGCATCCTGGGAATCTGAGCTACTTGAAAATAGTTTAGATCTAAGAGGGAAACTACCCAACTGTCCGCACAGGCCAGCTTGAAAGGAGCATGGGGCAGATCACCAGACATGACCTGTCTTTAATGGAGAGCCCGAGAACAGTGTGTTTGAGAGCAAGCCGCCGTCTTTCTGTTCCTAGTCAAAGGCACTGCATCCCGCTCTAGCCTCGGTGAAGAATGCCATGGTGATGATCCCCAAGAGCCAGGACAAAAATATGAATGTCTTCAATGTATGAATTTCTTATATAGCTGAATATTTCAGATGTCTTTATTTGCTGGATGAAGAAACGAGGCCTGCACTGTGGAATGAGACTCTTCAGTACCAGTTGGAGCGTGATCTTGGGAACAGTGACTTAATCTCTCTAAACCTCAGTTACTTCATCCTCAACATGGGCTTCCCGATAGTTTACACACCCATGGGCTTCTTATAAATGTTTAAATGCTTGACTCCGGGTGTAGGGTGCTAATGTTATATCATATGCAGTGGCATAATCTTGTCTTCTCTGAAGGTGCTGTTTCTTTTTTTCTAAATCTTGAAGAAGGAATGTTTGCAGGTTTGCTATAATCAGCTCACTTTTTACTCACTGGCATTTTGCGACAAGGTTGGCAACATGTGGTATAGGAATGAAAACGGGGCTTAAGAAACCTAAATTTATGAAGCATCTCCTATGCATTAGGCACTTTACGTAAAGCATCTCATTTAACTCCTGCAAAAATGAAAGAAAATGTAGGAGATAGAAGAGAAACAGGCCTCTCAGGTATATCACTTAAACTAGAGGAGGCTCTGTTTCTCTTACTAAGACAAGACCAGGTTCCAAACCAGGTTGCTCTTGTCTCCAAAGTCTAGGTGTTTCCCTCCTGCTGTGCGTTACCCTCGGTGGGAGAATGGTGGTTATGGTGGTAGTGGGAGAGAAGATGAGAGGGGGGACAGAAATGATGACTCTGGCATCGCTCAAGTGCCAGATCTCTCCACTAGCTACTGAGGAAGGCACATTGTGAATCAGATCTCAATCGAGTTGGTTTGCAGAGCCAAGATTCACACTGGGCTGGCTTGAGCCCACAGCTGGTGATTTTAGTCATTTAATTCCATTCCCTTCCAAGGGCGTCAGGGCAGAGCCTGTGTGGGAATGAGATATCACAGTGCTCTGGAGGCTCATGTCACACGTTTGATCTTCGGGGCCAATTGGATTTGCCTGGAGGAAAACTCCTTTCATTGGATATTGGCATTTTCTCCCTATTAGTGGAACATAATACAGCCATGGACTGGGGGATATTTCAGAGACTGGGGATATTTGGGTAGAATTTGGGTGACAGTTGCTGCTGCTGTGTAATGGGCTTTGGAATCAGTCATTCCTGGCTTTTGGAGCTCTGTGTCACTCTAGTTATAATAAAGGAACTCCAAAAAGTCCTTTCAAAATGGAATTAAAGTTGAGACCAGGGGCCGGCAGGTGGCGTGGTGGTTAAGGATGCTGGATTCCCACATGGCCGACCACGGTTCAAGTCCTGGACCTGAAGGCTTGCTCTCTTACTTTCCCTCTCTCTCTCCTTCTCTCTCGCTCTGTCTCTCTCTGGTCAAAATAAAAATAAATAAATAAAAAGAAATAAATGAATGACTAAATAAAAATAAAAATAATTCTTTAAAAAAAAAAAAAAAAAAAAGTTGAGACCAGCAGTTGGAGTAATGGCTATGTTGCTGGACTCCCATGTAGTCAACCGCGGTTCGAGTCCCGGACCCGGTGGCTTAAACTCACGCCGGGCGCGTGTGCATGCGTGCCCAAGATCCCAAGAGGAGAATGGAGGAGAAGGGATTGCAGCGTGACCATCCCCCCGGGGGGTGATTTCTCGCTTTCTGTCTCTCTATCTCTCTTTGTCTGTCTGGCGAGTGCACACACCCTATAGCAAAAACCTCTAAAAAAAATTGAATTAAAGTATAAGTTTATTTTGGTACCCAAAATTTTTGTAATCCATGCATACATAGTTTTCCATAGTATGCATTTGCTTTGAATTCTTTGAAGAGATCTTATATACAAGGAGTGGTTTGTTGCATTCTTCTTCTTTTTTTTGGAATTACTTATTTTAATTTGATTTATTATCATTTTAAACAATTTGCCATAGGGCACTGGCACCCATAAGACGCGCGCACACACACACACACACACACACACACACACACAGAAACAGAGGGAAAGTGAGAAAGCAAGCTGCTAGGTCTGGGACTCAAATCACGGTCAGCTACATGGAGTCCAGTACCCCAAACACCATGCCACCTACAGGCCCATTGCATTATTCTAAGCCAATTCCCTTTAATATCACTTGCATACCTCATGGGGTGTTTCCAAGATGAAATGAGAATATGTTTATAAAGAAGAAACTAGAGACAGCCTAGCCCATGGGCTGCCTAAAATATTTTCATCCAGTTTCTAACTTTTTAAAATGGCAAGACATTTTTGAAATTATCTGTTTATATCTTCTCCTTCCTCAAATATGAAATTCATGAGGTGAAGGTTTTCTTTTCAATATTCAGAAAATCTGGCAAGGTCCTTGTGGGATCTTGTTCCCATGCGGTAATAATCAGATAAACAGCTGCACTGCCATAGAAAGGGTACATGTGGTTCAGGTAGCCCAAGCGCCCTGCACACCTTACTGTCTGTGTTCATTTTCTGGTCTCTGTAGATGCTACGGTGTTGTGCTTGGCATGATATAATATCCAGAAAGTAGCAGAAGCAGGATTTGAACCTGTTAGTCTGACCCCTGAGCCAATAGGATTAACCACTCTATTCTCTGGCCTCGCTACTCCAAGTGTGGCCCACAGACTAACATCCCTGTGTCTTCTGGCGCTTATTCAGAGTCTCACTGGAATCTTTTGAATTAGAAAATCAGAATTTGCATTTTTTTATTTTTATTTTTTAAAGATGGACTTCCACTGTGCTGTGGTCCTTCCGCTTCAGCCTTCTGAGTAGCTGGGACTACAGGCTCACCCTACTGCGCCTGGTTTAGAATCTGCATTTTAACAAGCTCCCTAGGGGATCCATATGTACATTAAAACTTGAGAAACACTGCTCTACAGCTGTTGTTAGAAACTGCATGTTTGGACCCTCAGCTTCTAGATAAGGCCAGTGTAGTAGACAGAAGACTGGCCTGGGAATTGGAAATGGAATTCAACAGTATTTGTGTTGTTACTCTGGTCAAGTCTACTTTGGGTCTCATTATCTTTATAAAATAGAAGCACTGAGCAGTATTTACTATGCCTGCCACAAGAATGCCTAATAGCGAGAACTTCTAACTGCATGCGGGGTTCTGAGACAACCAAGTCTGAGCACAGACAGTGCATGACAGTCCGGGAGCCCCTCAGTTCGGTATGGCAGAGGGACAAACTGACAATGACAGCTCTTATGACAGACTCGTGCCCGGATAGCACCCACTGCTAGTGTCATGGTCCCCATGTAGCACCCAAGATGCCCTAAACAGCCCCCAGAATTCTGACCCAGGTGAAAGAGCCCACACGTGTGTCTGAACGACTCCCTGCACAAAACGTGCTCAAAGAAATGGACATGACTTGTTCTCAGCCTGGCAGCTGGGTGGATCCCTGAGAAAACCTATGTTGGATCAGCACACGGTAAAGAATGTAGATCTCACAGACCTTTATTTATTAACGTTTATCTTAAGGGAGAAAGCTTTTTTATTTTATTAAAAAAAATGCCCGCAAGCTAGCTCTGAATTATAGATAGTGCTAATTTGGTTCAATTATTTTGCTCATTATAGGCAGAAACACAAGTGACATTACAGACCTAGGCCTGAGAAACCGGAGTCCCAGATTACTGGTGTGAAAATACAAGTGGGATTTAAAAACGTATCAAATAACTAGCTGTCACACCTGATTAATACCACCCAATCTAAGAGAAACGGCTGTTCTATCTTCTAAAATGTCACTAAAATATCAAAAATAAAGAGTTCACATAATTAAAGAAACATTATTTTGTTCACACAGCCTGAAAAAATGTGATTAGGCAGCAATTTCGAAATGGTGATATTCAATCAGGTAGGCATTTGTGTACCAGCTCAGAGAAGATACTGCTGGTTCTGTAAAATGTTGCCTCGTAACACGCCGCCTTAGGACAGACGCCGGGGAAAGAGCGATGGAGGTGAGAGCGCGTGGTTCATTCGCTCTGAAGTCACAAGAGTGGAGATTTCTATGTTTTGTTTTGTTTCAAAACCAAAATAGCCCTGTTTTATCAAATAAGCTATCTGGGTTACATTTCCTGTCAGTAAAGCGACAGGATCCACATTGACGCTTGGGTTCCAAATAAGACTGATTTAGTTATTCTGTCACTAAACACACGCTAAATTTCCATTCAACAAAAACAAGAATAATTGGTATGGTTTTAGAAAGACAAGCAATCATTTTTCATTAGTGTATGTGGGAATGAAGCATGCTGTTGGTTGCTAATGTATGCTTACAATGATGCCAAGGGATGGATGGGCATGTAAACTCCACTTAGTGATCATTTTTTGTGAAATAATTTTCTTACAGTGAGGGCTTTGCATATAACTGAGTTTCTTAACCTATACTCTCTCTCTCTCTCTCACACACACACACACACACATATATGTGTATATATATATATGTATATATGTATATCTATCTTGGCTCAGGTCATTTGGTGGAAACAAATTTGTTGTGTCTCGTTCATAGTAGACACTTGAGAAATGTTGGTTGAATTAATTTGCAAGAATGTGAGTATAAATTGGTTTAAGGAAATACCTTTTTTTTTTTTTTTTGTAGTTTGCTGGCTGCACACTTTCGCCTTGGAAATAGAGGATGACAGGAATACTGATGGTTTATAATTGAAGGCCTGGTTGGAGTGTGCAGTCAGCCTTGTCCAGGTAATGTGCTTCTGGAGATTTTTCTTAGTCCTTGGTTTCCCAGCATTGGTCAACGAACCAGTTATTCTTGGTGTGTAGGAAAGATATTTTGTGAAGAATATTCACTCCTGCAGTGTGTCTACCCAGTGCCAAAGCAAATGGATGAAAAGCAAAAACTCAATCAGTCAAACAACTGGTCTGACTGTGGTTGCCCTGAACTCAAATGTGGTTTTAGGTGTCTGCGAATACTATAAAGGCTCTGTAATGGCGTCAAGGCAGCAGGCTTTGGTAGGTGCCTCCCTGGACAGGAATAAGAAGTGCTCAACCCAGGGCCAACCTCATGGCCTTTGGTTAAGGGAGCTACATCCTACATACACAGCTATCAGTTGAATACTGGTCCAGCAGCCTGAGAAACACACTGGATGCATGTGTGTGTGCATGACCCAAATCCCAACAGGATGTAGAAATGGAGGAGAAGAGATGTGGCATGACCATGCCCCACTGGGTGTGCTTTCTCCCTTTCCCTCTCTGTCTGTCTCTCTCTCTCTGAAGACAAATTTAAAAAACAAACAAATGAAAGAAATATTCAGCTCAGCCTTAGCCCCAAGTGGCATTTAATCCCTGACTGTGCCTGAAAGTATTAAGTTAGGCCAATGTTTGAACATTGGTAGCCAGATCTATTGGAGCAGGGGTCTCCAATGAGGATTGTAGTAGAAAATATTAAGTCTTGATATTAAATTTTACTCTCATCGTTTTTATTTTCTGAGTTTGTGTGTGTGCGTGGCATGCTTGAAAGTATTACAAATATAAAATTTATAAACAAGTAAGTATACACTTTTATTAGGGATATGTGCTCAGTTTTTCTAATAATGGGGTGCAACAATCAAAAACGTTTAGGACTATGGTGCTTGGTCAACTCTGGTAAGGGCAGGGATAATACAGTTTTACTTATCTCTGTATATTCCGTCTCTAGCATAGCACACGAAAGGCACTTCTTATACCAAAAACGCCAAGAGGACAGGCATTCTTGTTTTTGCTTAATATCACACCTTAAATGTCTAGCAGAGTCCCTGGAATTTAGTAGGTATTTGATTTTTAATAAAAAAATGCTTTTTCATGAATGCCTGCTAGATAAACCAATTGTTCCAGTAAAATGTTTTCAACAATTCTTACACCATAGAGTATCTCTGCATCGTGAGATCTTTGGAAGTGTTTTGGACATTTTGGGTGACTTATTTATCCAAACATTTAAAACAAAGGGTAGGAAGTCCTCTGTCCTTCATCCATGACCTGTACTCTGCCAAGATTTCTTCTTTTACTTTTAATATAGACTTATTTTTAAGCAATCTTGATGGATGCAGGTCCTGATTTAAATTAGGGCACTAATGTGCTTTTAAACATTAATATTTTTTACATTGCTTAAGGATCACCGTAGCATCCCTTTAAATAAGGGAGATCCCCATACAATAAAATTTGACTAATAGACAGTAACGAGCGCTCATAGTTTTAGAAAGACTGTGCTGCAGTGTGTGTGGCAGACCTTCAGAGCCGCGTACTGCAATGGTCTCGACTGGAGAAAGGAGCAGACGGACCCAGAGAAGCATTCAGATCTCCTGGAAAGGTGTAGCCATTTTGTATGTGCATTGCATGTGTGCGTGTGTGTTGTGTGTGCTTTTCTCCTTATCCGTATTGTGCCTGTTTTTTAATTTCATGATTGAAAACAGCACAGTTTAGAATGAGGAAATCTCCAATTTGAGTCTTAGCTGTAATATGACTGAAGTGAGGTCATACAGCCTTAATTTATAAGACTTATTTCCAATAATATTTTCTTCTAGGCATATGGAGTAGGATTCTTTGGGTATACAAGTATGGAAAACTTAAATCCAACCGACTTAAGTTTAAAGAAGGGGGGAGGAATTGTTTTCCTCATGTAAATGACAAGTTCAGATTACAGGAATGGCTTTCGGCCATAACTTCTTTTTCTTCTTAATTTTCTATACTTACATGTATTTATTTATTAATTTTTCAAAAAAAAAGCCAGAGGGCATGTGCACTTTCCAGAGAGAGGGAGAAGGGAAATGAGAAAACACTCCGCATGGGGAATAGTCATGCCACAATCCTTCTACCTCTCTCTTCTTTTCAGGACTTTGCGTATGCAACCACGTGTACCCAGTGTGTTTCAAGATACTGAGTCTGGGACTCCAGCTGGGTTCCAGCCTCCTTTACCACCATGCCACAGGCTGGCCCCAATATTACGTTTCTTAATATGGAAAGAAACCTCTACCGGTGGTAGTAACCAGTGGAGACAGTGCTGACTATCAATACTTTAGAGGCCTAAACAACTTCAGTTCACGTGAGAGAGTCGACAACCCTGCAAGTATATGCAGCAGTGCCCTGCAGAGTCTGGCGGAGTTGTCGAAGTTACTGTCAATCCGTGAGAATGCCCACTGGGCCGACTTTTGCAAATGTATGTGGGATTCCTCGTGGTAATCCCATAATATACTTCTGGTTAAACTGTAGGGGAGTAAAAGAAATCCTACATCAGTGGTTGAGAATCAGTAAAATCAGAGTTATAGTTGTTCCTATGTTTCCATGTGTTTTCCTCATTCTTGGCAGAGCATGTGTGTACATAAAGAGAGAGAGAGAGAGAGAGAGAGCGAGCGAGAGAGAGATGAGCACCCTCCACAGAGGCAAGCCATGCCATAAATCCCTTTCTTACAGTCCTCCAGCCTGCTAGGTTGTTAGGTCCTGGTCACTCTGGCACCCGACCCCCACCCCCACCCCATTCCCCACATGCCCCTCAGGCTGACCAGGCCAGGGACTTAAACCATGGTCCCCATGTGTGATCTGCCTCTCCTGAGCAGCACACCACTTCTGTGCCACAGAGCCAGCCCTGTCTGCAAGTGTTCAATAGACAGCAGAAAGCTTCTTCTCCAACATCATCACAACCTGCCCTCTTTGGCTCTGGCTGTCCTGCCTTGGCTTCATTCTGACACTTGCTGGGCAAGTTGGCTATAGCAGATCCAGCAGTATATTTTCTAGGGAAGGGAATATACTTCCAGCTTAGTAGTCCAACCACAAGTCTCTTTGTCCCTCATTGGCTCATTTGGACATGCACCCACCCTTGAAACAATGACTCTGCCCAGAGAAATGTGATACGCTTTTTGGCTTTAGTCTTGGTCATATGCTGACCCCACTGCTGGCTGTGTTAACATCCCTCCCTCCACCCACATCACTTGGTTCTAGAGAAGAAGATAATAGAAAAAAATTGGAGCAAAGTTATAAAATGAAGGAAGAGTAAATGCTAGAAGAAAGCCAAATAACAACTTCTAGTATTGCCAATTCGTAGGAAGATTAAATGAGGTCATGTATGTGAAAGAGCACAGCATGTAGATAATCAGTGAATAATCAAAAGTAGATGATCAGATTAGGTAAATCTCAAGAAATGAAACTCAGAAGCAATTTAGGGCAAGTTCGAGATTAAGCACACAATAAATCTTATTTACTTGGAATAAATTAGTTGAGTTCCATAAAACTCAGTAGCTGTGATGGGCCAAGTGTTGTGTATAGAATTGGGGGTACTAAGATTTAGAAAAGAATTGGTCTCTGCATCAAACTTTCTTAAAAGTTGAGCAAAGGATGCCAGTGTATATGTCATTTCAACACAGTGTGGGAAGTGCTTTATAGCTGTGTACTCGAGGGCCTGTGGAGGAACCTAGAATGGCCTCCTAACACAGCTCCAGGTGGACGAAGAGTTGAGGGGAGGCATTAAAGGAATATTTCCCCCATGGAGAAGCTCCTTATCAGAGTTTCAAACAGTTCATAAGAGGTGACATGATGAGGTGGGGAAAGGTCTATTTCTGGGCAGCAGAACAGTATGGAAGAGGACAAGGTAGAAAATGCACAATGAGAATAACACATGCTGAGGCCATGCGCGACCCCTGGCCTGTAAAGCTGGAGGCCAAGAGTGGCAGGAGATGAGCCTGAAAACATGTTCATAGCGGCGTGGCCATCAAGAGTTCTGTATTCCATGTTACGAAGACTGGACATTACCCTTCGCTTATGGGAGGCCACTGAGGGCTGACCAGTAGAGGAGCAGCATGGTCCATGCGCAGTTTTTGAAACTCTGTCTGGAGTTGGCTAGTAGATGGTTGGGGTGAGTACCTAGGTTTTAGAGAGCCCAGAAAGATGTCGGTATACTGGTTCAGAAGAGAGCTGTGCAAAGGCCTGAGCTGGAGTACTGGTAGTCGGTATGGAGAAGAAGAGCATGAGTGTATACATGGGGGAGTAAAAGAGAGAGAGAGAGATAAGCACAGAGCTAAGGCAGCAGGACTCAGTGATTGGTGAGATGAATGTAATGGGGAGAGAGAGATCAAGCCAAGCTTGTGACATCTATTGGGGTGCCTATCATAAAAGATAAAAAGAAAAGCAAACTGAAATCAAACTGGTTGATCAATAGGAAATGGTTGACTACATAATGGTGCTTTCAGGTAGTAGGTTCAACTTACTCTGCAGGAATCAAAAGTAATATTTTTACCAAATGTTTAGTGGCCTAGAATATGCTGATGATATATGAACTAAAAAAAGTCAGGTTATAAAATATATAGAAATATGGTCTCAATGAATGTAGAGTTGATTACAGAAACATCTGAATTACCTAATGCTGAATGACTTATGACGTATTAGTAGTCTCTGTCCTCAGAATAAATAAGTATTTCTGCATTTCCCATTTAAAAAAATGCCAAACTTATAATATCTCTAAAAAATAGAAGAAAATACATGGTACGTTAGCAACCTTCCAGGAGAGATTCTCAGAAACAACAGGCAGTGGCTTTGGGTGGCTTTTAATATATCAGTAGTAGTGATAGTCATTCATGCCACAGGTTTTGAAGAGGGAGACCAGGAAGCACTAATGCCTACTTAATGTACCCTATTGAAACCTGAATCCCAACACTAGCTATTGGTTAAGCAAAAGGCTCCCTCATACACAAAGGGCCTGAAGTCATAAGACATGACTATGAAGCTTCACTCCAGGACTTATAAGCAGTGGTATCATGCAGAAATCACTTTCTCCAAATTTTAGTTTTCTAATTTGTAAATTGAGGTCAATACTCCTGTCTTGCCTTACTCACAGGCTGTTGTGGATTTCAAGTGCTGATGAGAAAGGGCTGCATTGAGAGTAAAATATTATCTGATGCTGAGCTATTAGTATCTTTCTCTTGTGATACTGTACAACTCAGTACCACTTCCTCTCCCCAAGGTTGTCTCCCACACCATGGGAGACTTATACACTCATCCAGCATAAATAAGTTTACCAAAACAAAAATAGCAACAACAAAAACAAGCAGAGAACCTGAAAGAATGTATGGATTTATAAACTACTACCCATGAGGTTCTTTTTTTTTGCCAGAATATTAAATCTATATTTGATGTGGCTTCTAGAACCAATTTCTAGCTTATGTAAATACAAGAGATAGAGGTACCTAATAAATGACACAATGGGGATGCACTTAGAAAAATCCAATGTTAGGAAATGTCTCAGGACAAATAAAAGCTACTTCAACAATAATAGCAAGGGTTAGGGGAAATAAGGGAGCTGACAGGTACCTGTTTTCCCAGGACTTCCCTGGTTGTAGTACCGAAAGCACAGCATCCTGGAAACCCACACAGTCCAGACAAATTTGGATGGTTGGTCACTCTTGGGGATGTAGGGAGGAAAACACTATAAATTAATAGAGGCTTAAGAAAGACCTGGATTTTATTCTGATTCTACTTAAATAAAAGTTATGCATTGGATAAAGATGGAGAGGAGGAGCAATAAATATTTGATTATATTAATAATTAGTTTTATTTATATTTTAGATATGGTCATGATACTATGGTTATGCTTGTTTGTTTTTTCTCCTCTGTGAGAGAAGAAGAGAGGGGGAATGAAGAGAAACAGAGAAGGGTATTTTTGACAAAGTCTTGCCATGTCATGATGCTCCTGGCCCAGATTCTTAATTAACTGGTATTACAAACACCTATAACCACATCCAGCATGTTCAGGTTTGCCTGGGAATAGAATACAGGCCTCCTAAGCAGCTTCTAGTTCCCCAGGTGGTGGTGGTGCTATGTTTATATGTTTATAAATATGTTTTTGAATATGTTTATAAACAACCCAAGGTTTGGAGACTTGAGTTTAGATGGAATCAGGTCATCTGAGTTGACAGCTGTTGCAGTTGGGTGATAAACATATGGGAATTTTCCATACTAGTCTCTTTAGGTTTGAAAAGGTTTGAAATTTTCTATAATAATAAGAAAACATGAGGAAACTAACAAATTATCCAGTTTTTTTAGATACACTCAAGGCAGTTTAGCATGACCTACAGAATTCTGCATGGTCAGGCTCCCACCAATCTCTTGCTCACTCTCAACTCTCCCCACATCGGTCCTCTGGCTGCTCTTCAAGTACCATGATTGTTCTCCCAGACTTCACCTCCTACCGGCCTTTGCTCAATTTCTTTTTCTGGGCTTGGATACACATGAGCCTGGTGTGAGTTTTAAGTGGCTGGGTCCAGGACTTGAACCATGGTTGACTATGTTTGAGTCTAGCAATGTAACCATTACACTATCTGCTGGTCCCTGTAAGTATATTTTAAAACATTAACCCTATCTTCTACCTTTTTACTGTGCTTTAGTTTCCCTAAGCACATATCATTAACCCCAAACCATTAATAAATGTTTATTTGTTTACTTCTTTATTATCTACTTTTTGTAGGTCCCAAAGAGCAAGAATCTTGTCTGTACTTTTAACACTTGGTCTGCAGTATCTAGAATAGTATCTTCTCAATATTCACTCAGTAAATATTGGGTTGTCGGAAAACTCATGATGCATTTTTGCACAGAAAATATGTCATGACTTTCCTGATGACTAATAGTTGTGAAATCAATAAGTGAGAGAGTAAGTCCATTTGCTGGAAGGAGAAACTGCATGATAGTAAGTCTAAGGAACTGCCCCCCTTTAATTGTTATTATGAATGTTTTCCTTTTTCCAGTGTCAGGACAGAGAAGGTATTGATGGCATGTGATTCAGGGATTCAGGTCTTTACTTTGGGGAGAGGGCAAGCTTTGTTCTAATGTTCTGAATTCCTGTTTCAGTACTCACTAGCAATGTAACTTTGAGAAACTCATAACCTCTCACACTTCAGTTTCCATGAAAAGTGGAAAAAATAATTGAGAATGAATCAATTAATGCATGGGAAGTCCTAACATAGTGCTAGGCCTATGACAGGTCTTAATAGATGGTAGCTCTAATTTCAAGGATGGTAGCTGTCATCTTGCCTGTTTTCTCCTTGAGTAAATAAAAATAGTAGGAACACTAATGAAGGAGAAAGCAGGCATAGCATATTCTTTAGTGGTCGAGACACAGTTGAAATATGGTAGAAATAAGTCTGTATGTTAACATGGAACAGGAAGGTGTCCAGAACAGAGCCTCCTGGATAGCGAGCAGCCCAGGACCCAGTCAGGTTGACACATTGGGGGTGCTTAGACCTGAAAAATAAGATCTGTACAATATATGATAGATAACATCAAATGGATGACATGTGAGCACAAAGATGACATAGAAGATATATTCTTAGGCTCCTAAAAAAGAAGTTCAGGGTTGAGGAATTCAAGTGAGTCTGGGCCTCTTCTGCATCCTCAAGGCCCAGGATAAAGCTTGGTCATGATGGGAACTGAATAAATATTTGTCTCAAGAAGAGGAGAAACACAGACTGGACAACCACTTAAAGACTTTATGTTTTTTTCCAACCCAGCCTTAACTTTCTACCTCAACTCTGTCAGCTCCAGAGAATATTTAGCTCTCTAGCCCTCTTAGCTAATTACCTCTTTTTTATTTTTATTTTTTAAGAATTATTTTACTTAAAAACGATAATTATCTTATTTAACTTTATGTATGTATGTATGTATTTATTTTAGTTTAACCAGAAAGGTACAGAAAGAAAGAGAGAGCAAAAGTAAGCCACTGGGTATGGGACTTGAACCACAGTTTATCATTTGAGAGTCCAGCATCCTTAACCACCATGCCACCTGCCAGCCCTGGCTAATTATCTCTTTTAACCCATCATATTTCTCTGGTAAAATAATTCAATAAATGTGGACTTTTCTAAGATAAACATCATTGACAATGGCTTCTTGTGTATTGCTCTAAAACTACATATGCAGAGAAAGCTCTGAAATTTTCAACTGATATATGAGATTCATGAGATATGTCTCACAGAAGTCTACTATCCAGGAACAAAGGGAAACGCAAGGCTGACAGAGTTATGAAGAATTTAAGTGGTCATTAAGTTCAACTTCATATGATACTTGAGTCCCCTCTACAATATCCCTGCTAAGTGAGGGTTTGAACATTTTTAATTATGCGAAGTGCACTCTACGGGGAAGAATAAGCACCTGGTTTGAGACCATGGACTTTGAGGTAGGCCAGACCAAAGTTCAAATCCCAGTGTCACTACTTACTAGTGCTGTGCTCTTTGGAAGTAGCGTAACTTCTCTGTGCCTTAGTTCCCTTATCTGTAAAGTGTGGAGAACGTTGTATATGTCATAGGGTGATTGTGGACCTTAAATGGTGTTAAGTGGTTGTATCTTTGTCTAGAGTATTTGGCAAAATCTAATAAATAATAATTTCTTGCCTTTTAAGGTGAAAATATGAGATTGACTATTTTAAAATGTTCCCTTCTACAGCTAAAACTTGTTTTCTTGAAGCGTAGTTCTGGAAGACAGTAGCGTTGGACTCTGTAATGCCATCTTTAACTATCTGCTAGTAGTTTTCTGGAAAACAATGCTCAGAAAGATTGCAAGGCCTTCTCCTGTGGGAAGGAAAGACGAAATGACATAACGATGTCTGCCATGATATGAGGACTAGGGAATGGAGAAGAGGTAATAAGAGAGTCAGTGAAAACATTTGTGCAGTTCATTTGCTACTCTGCCTGCATTTTCCTGTTGCGATCGTATGGAATATGCCTGTTCTCTCATGTCTCCCTAATTCTCTCATCTCATGAGCCCTGCAGCCAATACTTACGTAATATTTTTTCTGTTATATTGCTGACTGGCTGTTCTCACATCAATAATGACCCTCTTACTTGGAGAGTAGGAACAGGCTCTGAGTAGCTGTCAAAAAGCCCCTGCTTTTTAACCAATTCATCAAATTCAACAATGACTTATTGAAAGCACAATATGAATAAGGAGAGGCAGGTCTCACTTTATGATGTGAACAGAGTGACAATTAAACTTTGAATAAGGAAACATAAAGCTCCAAAACAAGACCCAAGTACTAAAACACAGAAATCTTAGGGTCTTTTGGTGTTGAGGCCAACAACTCTACTTGCTTTAATAGCCCCCAAGGGCTTTATTATATGATATCAGAGTACAATAATTGGAGTGCTTACAGTTGCCTAACTCATCAGGAAAACAATACATTATAATCATTTTACTCTATTTAAGAAACCAGGGAAAGCCATAAGGCTCTTTATAAAGATTATTGACAATTAATTAAAATAAGGAAAAATTATTGCTGAAAAGAAAACTCTGAAAATGTTATCATGTGCAATATCCTATTTTTGATCATACTTTAAAACTATACATGTTTTAATTTTAATAGTTGAAAGGCAGAAATTACTCAGTGTTGTAGAGAAATGATAAAGAAGAGATAAGAAAATAAATATTGGGACATCTTATTGAAAAGAGTTTTCTCTTTTTTTCTCTTCTAGTTTCTCTGGCAAGCACACATGCCCTCCGGCAATAAAAAAAGAAAAAAGATAAAAAAGAAAATAAATATTTGGAGAAACAAAGAATTCATTAGGAGGAATGGCAAATATTCATTTTATTTTATTTTTATAAACTTTGATCAAGTGTTTATCACATGCCAGACACCATACTGGGCCCCATACTGGAGTCTCTTGGATGGGGAGTTAATGCCTGTTAGAAGAGATCAATATGTTAAAAAAATAGCTATAGCACAAATGAAGGAAAAAGGGATGAAAAATGAAGGGTGTGGCAGGGAAAAGTAAGAGGAGAGATAATATGAAAGTCATGACGTGTTTTTCAATGTTTTCCTGTGCAAAAATATGCCATGATTTTTCCAATGACTCAATAGTTGAGTTGGGTATTGAACAATAAGTAGGGATTTGCTCTTACCCAGGTAAGCACAAGGAAAGGCATCTCAAGAAATGAGAAGTCTTTTAGCTCTTTAGGTGTCAACTGCAGCTATATTATCATTAAAAAAAATGAAAATTATCCCCAAATTTTTAAAAGTTTATTTTTAAAATTTCCTCCATGAGAGAGATAAACACAGAGTGGGGGCTGGGGGGTTGGAGAGGCAGGCATTCCCACCCAGCAGGGTTTCTATACCACAGTCTAATCCCACTATCAGCCAGTCTGGATCACAGGCACAGGCAAATACCAGAATGTGAACCCAGAGCCTTTCCTTGTGAATGCAGTGCCTCACCACTGCACAACTTCTGGAAGACAGGTTTTCTTCTCTTTTTTTTTTTTTTTTTTTTTGGAGAGGTTTTTGCTATTGGGCGCATGTGCTCGCCAGAAAGACAGAGAGAGACAGAGAGACAGAAAGTGAGAAATCACCCCCCAGGGGGATGGCCATGCCACAATCCCTTCTCCTCCATTCTCCTCTTGGGGTCTTGGGCACACATGCACATGTGCCCAGCATGAGTTTAAGCCACTGGGTTCAGGACTCGAACCGAGATCGACTACATGGGAGTCCAGCGACATAGTCATTATGCCAACTGCTGGTCCCTGGAAGACAGGTTTTTATGAAAGACATTGGAATGGCACAGGGCAAGTGGTTGATTCTACCTGGTCTTTTGTAAATGGACTGGACGTTAGGAAGAGGGGTGCCTGAGATGGTATCATTAACCACAAGGCAAAAGGAAAGTTTGTGAAGCACTATTACCCTGGGAATGACAAGAAAAGAAGAGACCCAATGTTGTAGGAGTGTCAAAATTTAGGAATCATGGAAGTGGCTTACTGTGCCAGATAGTATTTAGGTCCCTATACTGAGGTTGGCACCCTGATTCATGTCCCTGAGTTAGATTAACTTCATATATGATGATCAAGGGCTCTATAAATGACCAAGAAGGATAATGGGCCACATATCCATCTTGTTCTGCAAAAAATGTATGGAATTTGGAGGGGAAGCCAGGACAGGTGATTATGCAACTAATGGAGAGCATTAAACTTAATGCCAGTCACTAGCCCATCTACTGCTTCTGATTACATTTCATATTCTTCTTAACAATTTTCTCAACACCTTGGTAAAGATTTCATTTTTCTTGTCCATGGGGATCAGTGACAGTGTGTCATGGGAGAGTCCCAAGAAGCCAGTAATGATTTACGGATTTACAGTTTAGCAATGTCACTCAGCATCCCACTGTCTGAAGCTTCCTCAGTTGTCAGAGACAACAGATTTTTGGGGGAACAGATTTCCGGAGACCTGAATAGAAAAAGCAACAGCACAGAGAGGCCTCAGTGCAAGGAAAAAGGTGCCTTGAGGAACAACTTACTGTGAGCGCAGAGGCTTTGAAGGCATAAAAAAGTAATAATGGTACAAACACCAAGATCAAAGTGAGTAGCAATTACTCTTGAGCACAACCCCCTTCCATATGTACCTGTGATAGGTTAGGAAGAAGGAACTGGATTTATCTATGGATTGATAAATGATCTCTCAGTCTGTGCTGATGTTGTGGGGTTTATTCTCCTTGGGGTACTGTATTTATACCACAAAGAGTGTAAACTGCTCCTATTGTTACCACTTTTTTTTTTTTTTTTTAACTAACAGTGGTATGAAATTAGTCATTAAAGTGAAAAACGATGTTCCTAACTTTCCAAAGGTAACCACTCTGATCATCTGAGAATGCATCTTTTTGGAGTTATGTTTAAGTCTCTCTTTCTATCTATGTGTCTGTCCATCAGTTATATGTACTGGTGAATATATACATCCAGGAGAAAGATTTCTATTTGATTTCTTACACCGTTAAAACTATGGATATATTTCAGGTATTTTTAAAAATTATTTTATTTAACTTTATTTATTTATTTATTTATTTATTTATATTTTACCAGAGAGTGAACAGAGTGAGAGTGAGAGAGAGCGAGAGGGAAAGTGAGAAAGCAAGTCGCCAGGTCCGGGACTCAAACCCCAGTCAGTCATGTGGGAGTCCAGTGCCCTTACTCACCATGCCACCTGCTGGCCCCCATTTCATGTATTTTTACATGTAGATAATATATTTACAACTTTTAAAGAACAAATAACATTCTATAATGTGTATCATAATCTATTCAACCAGTGCCCTGAAAATATTTTTATAGTTTTATCAACTAGACTAGGGATAAATGTTCACATGTTGAAATAGTCAGTTTGTAAGCTAAATAATGTGATTGCATGTAAAAGATGTAAAAGAGAAGATGAAATAAAAAAATGTTAAATAAAGTTCATTTAGGGGTCTATTTTCTTAACTTTGTTGTAAATAATGCTGCAACAAAATCCATATATGTATGTGTATATATATATATATATATATATATATATATATATATATATATAAAATTTCCTCCATGAGAAAGATAAACACACCGGGGGAAGGGGAGACAGTTACTCCCACCCAGCAGGTTTCTATATCACAATCTAACTCCATTATCAGCCAGTCTGGACCACAGGACAACGGAAAAAAAAAAAATATATATTTATTTATTTATATATATTATATATATTATATATATTTACTATATATATATAATATATAATATATATTATATAATATATTATATATATTTACTATATATATAATATATAATATAATATATATTATATAATATATTATATATATATTTATTTATATTTATATATATATGTGTGTGTGTGTGTGTGTGTGCGTGCATGTATGTATATGGATTTTGTTGCTATATATATATATATATATATATATATGTATACACACACACACACACACACACACATATATATATATTATATATATATAATTTCATTTCTGTAGGCTAGAGTCCTAGAAGTGGAACTACAAGAACAAAGGGTATACACATTGAAACTTACTTCTGGAAATTTGGGTCAATGAACATTCCAGACAGCTGTGTACGAGAGTGCCTAGTGCCTAGATTTGTTACTTCTGGCACCTCTTAAAGTGTAACTCTCAAATTTGTGTTTACTGAACACTTGTATTTTCTTTTCTCTCAATTATTATTCAAATATCTTGCCTATATTTCTGAGTTATTTGGATTTTTACATTAACTTGTATGAACTCCTTATATATTCAATAGTCACCTTTCATTCACTTTTCTTCAAACAACAAGTGACTTTTGAAAAAATATTTAGGTAGCAAAATAGTTACCCTTTATTAACTTCTTCATCCAAAGACTAGTGACTTTCAAAAAAAAAAAAACCACTGAAATAACAAAATCTTTTATTCAATGGGACTCTGATTTCAAAGTTTGGTAAATATAATAGATAAAAGTAGGGTGGCAGAATGTGGTCTTTAAATGTCTTTGCTTAATTAAAACAAGTCAAGGCCCTTTGTAACAAGGACTAATTCCAGATCTGGGGTAGGAAGCTGACAAGAGACACTGAGAACATCTTGACATGCTAGAAAGAAAGTTACCAAAGACTACAAAGGTCATATCATAAGGACACAGGTGTCAACGGAGTCAACTTTCACTGAACAAAGATGGGATATACAATCCATGTGAGACAATGAAGAAGGGCATTTATGCAATAAAGTAAAGCACTACTGTGCTTTATGCTGTTTAAATTCATGGGTTCATAGTGATATTTGAAAAGAATCTTTGAATGATGTTAAGAAACTATCTCATTTTGAAAACTAATAAAGAAAATAAGTCATTTATTCTACTTTTCCGGTAACTTAGGCTAACTAGAGTGCTGATGAGGAGAACTGTTCATCATAGAAGTATTCTAGCCTATAGTAATGAAAATTAAAATTACAGTATCACCCATTGAAATGAAAATCAAATGTAATGGTCCTACTGGATTCTCCCAATGATTCACAATAATTTCATGAGTCCTTAACAAAATAACAGATCCAGGTTATGACCTTACATGACTGCCAGCACCACAAGGAGACCAATGTCAAGTAGACATTAAAAGTCTTGTGATAAACCTTTGAAAAACTCTTGGGCTGGCCCCATGGTCTGGTGTTTAAGGGAGCTGGAGCCCACATAACCAACTATGCAGTTCAAATCCTGGCCTTGGTGGTTTGAAAAACATGCTAGCACGTGTGTGCCCCTGTTCCAAATCCCAAAAGGAGAGATAAATGGAAGAAAAGGAAAAGCAGACCCAGTGGCAGGTGCTCTCTCCCTGTTTCTGTCCCTCCCTGATGAGTGCGTACATCCACTGGCATCAAAAAAAGAAAAGTTTTAAAAAATCAAAACAAATTCTGAGCATACCACTAGCTATAACTCTCATATTATAGAAAATATACAAGACAGATATGTTAAATGATGTCATGGAGATGCAATCAGCAAAATCTAGATTCTACAGAATGAAGGACACAAGGAGCAAGAAAACCTTTAGATTGAAAGAGACTTAAGGGGCATATCAATGAATACAATGTTTAAACCTTATTTTGATCCTGATTCGAACACACACACTTAAAAATATAAGATTATTTGGAGAATGCTGTGCTAACTAAATTTAATAATATTTTTTGAGAGGTGTTTGCTATAGGGTGCATGCACTCGTCAGAAAAACAGAGACAGAGAGACAGAGAGACAGAAAGCGAGAAATCACCCCCCCCCGCCCCCCCCCACCCCACCCCGGGAAGATGGCCATGCCGCAATCCCTTCTCCTCTATTCTCCTCTTGGGATCTTGGGCACGTACGCACATGTGCCCGGCATGACTTTAAGTCACACGGTTTGGGACTTGAACCACAGTTGGTTACATGGGAGTCCAGCAACATAGCTGTTAGGCCAACTGCTGATCCCTAAATTTAATTATATTACAAAAAAGGTAAAATTTTAAGTGACATAATGGTGGGGTTTTTTTTGGCCTTTTTTTTTTTTTAAAAAAAAAGAGTATTTGTGTCTTAGAGATACATGCTGGCAATATGGATAAAATGATATGATGTTTGGAATTTGCTTTGAAATCATCTGGGTGATGAGGGTGAAAATGGATGTGAAAGCAGAGTGGCTATGAGCTGATACTTGTGGAAACTAGGTGAGAGGCAGATGGGTTCATTATACTGCACATGCTACTTTCACATATGCTTGACAATTTCTTTTTTTTTTCTTTTTTTTTTTTTTAAATTTGCAATAGGTCACAAGCATTCACCAGGCAGGGAGAGAGAAAGAGAGAGAGAGAGAGAGAGAGAGAGAGAGAGAGAGAGAGAGAGAAAATGAGAAAGCACCTTACAGCAGAGATGATCACACCATAAACCCTTCTCCTCCATTCTCCTCTCAGGATTTTGGGCATGCACACACATGTGCCTGGCGTGTTTTTCAAGCCACCAACCTGGGACTCAAACTGTGTAGTAAGCCATGTGGAATTCAGCTGCCTTAACCACTACATCACTTGGCTTGCCCTATGCTTTGCAATTACTATAATGAAAGTATGGCTATCTTGTTAAAGTGGAGTTGGGGTGTACAAATCTGCGATGGCTCAATCTCTATCCTCTCACACCCTAAGAGGCCCCAAATACCCCTGTAGCACTGCTAGAATGACGCTCCCCAAGAGATAGGAGTTTTGTTTTTCTCAATCTTGATGGGTCCTCAGTATTAGGAAAAGTGCCTGGCTCATGGTGGGCCCTCAGTATGGTGTGAAATAAATGACTGCTTTTCAACTAGCCTTGTATTGGCCAATTTCATCAGAATCAGTTGGGGAATGTGCTATACTCAGCCTCCTGGACTGAAGCTCCTGAGATAATGTGCACCCTGGACCTCTTCACCATCTAGTGAGTACAAATAAATTCATGGCTTATTTACAAAGCTGGAATGTCTGAGATCTGCTGTAAATTCCAAGTCGAGGACCTTGACTGCCGTCTCGTGGCCCCTCCAGGTGAAGGCTGGCCTGGTGATTAGGTCTATAGAGGTCTTGCTTTATAATCTCCAAACCTCCACATCAGAGGTTCTCCATTTGGACCATGCAGCAAATCCATGTGGGGGCATGTTCAAAACACAGATTCTCAGGTCCTTCCCACAATTCCTACTGTGAAATCCAGGCAAGCTACTGTTACAAACAAGCAAACAAAACAAACCAGAACTCCACAGGTGATTCTGAGCGACGCACGCAGTTACTCAAATGATTTCCCACTGCCTTTCGTGAGCTAGCTATGGCCAACAGAACGGTGGTCCAATATCACACTCCTATACCAGGGCCTCTTTCTTGGCAGGAGGCTGAATACTCACCTTCCCCGAGACAGCAGCCATGGAAGCCTACCTCGGACACATGGATGGAGTTCCAGGTCCACTCCGTCCCGCCTTGGTTTCTCAGGTTAGCTCCTAGCATTTGTTTTCCAGAGTTAGACTATTTGCCTTCGTGGACCCCTTACTCCATCTTCTCAGTAGAACCCCTCCTTCCTTAGAGCCGAATGGTCCCAGTTCTTGGTTTTTAACTAGCATTTTAAACTATTAGTTTCTGGAGGCGGGGCTTCCTTCTGCTACAGTTACTCTCTGGGTTGATGCTTCGGATTGATATTCTCCCTGCAAGGTCTGTCAGAGGTAAGACTCCTTCATGGCTTCGAAGTCTGGCCGAGTCTTCCTGGGGCGTTGACTGACTTTTGCTTTCTTATTATATAACCTTATTGACTAATCAAAACTATTGCTCACAGCTGCTGGTTAATGGATGATGGCTCTGGAGTTTGCCTGAATACAATTATTTATTGCTTTATTGATGTGCTACTTATTACTCTGTTAAGTACTATAGGGTGTTTAATTATGTGAAAGGGAAGTGCAAAGGCAGCTGCTGAAAGCTGGAGTTAGAGAGGCCCGGTACCTGAGTTCCTGACAATGTGCCATAAAACAACTTTAAAACAGATGCACACACAAAGGACAAGCCTCATTCCCAAGTTTAACGAGCTTGGGAAGCAGAACGGGCTTGGGGAACGGCCTTGCCACTTTGTGGCTTGATATTAACCGCAGCACAAGCAATGAAATTGGAATGTTTTAAATGAAAAGGAGACTTTCTGTGGACTTTTGTGCATTTTCTGTGCATCGCTAATGATTGAAATGGAGCCCGTGGTAAAGGCCACAACTAGAAGAGAAGTAGCTGATGGGACGAGAAATCGCTCCTGTTGGAATGGGGGCGTCCAGTGAGGCTCGTGGGCTCCATGAAATCCAGGCTCCTTTCCTGTTGGTGGCAAACTCTTGCCATTTCAAAGGGCAGGACAAGGAGCAGCTTTTGAAGGAAACATGCCAGTGGACGGGTAGGATACTCACTACCTTTTGTGCAAAATCCCTGGCATGGTATCAAGGAGTTCAGTGCTTTATGGGCTTTGGTGGAGTGGGAGCCATGCCTGTGTTTGAACTACACTCTTACTGCTAAGTCAGCCCTGGTCAGACAAATGGGAAAGAAGTTCCATGAGTTTAATTCCTGGGGATTTTCAAGTTATCCTAAGGTTTCTTATTTCAAAGAGGGGCAGCCTTGTTCACCACACGCCAGGCTGAGACAGTAGGGTCTTTGGGCGCAATAGGGCTAGGGGATTGGTGGGAGGCTTCTCTGGGAATCCATCCCTACCTCCAACCAGACTCTGTCTTCCCCATTTACAGATCACATCCATCCTAAGAATCTTTTCTGTCTCAGTCAGGTCCTCCTTCATGCTTTGATTTAGGAAGAAGAAATACCTTTTTTTTTCTTCTAATCTCCTATAAAGTCAGAAACAAACCATAATATCTCAGTAAACAATGTTGTCATCAAGTTTTGTCTGAATGCTAACTGAGGTAATTTGTATGCCGGGTAGTAGTCTAAAAAACTCTCAGCTGAAAGTAAAGAGTTGAAGTCCTGCTTCTGTCACATTTCAGTTGTGTGCCACTGGGACAGTTTCTTAATTTATCTAAAACATTATTTTTTATTAATATTTATATATAGGACAAGACAATAGCTACATCAATTGTTGTGAGTGCTAATTGAAACAATACATGTAAAAAGCTCAGTTCTGTCCCAGACACATAATAAATGAACAGACATGAATGTGATTTCTCTCCTCTTCTAATACAAGTAACACTTGCTCTCTTTAGATAAGAAAAAGCAAGAGATTCTGTTCTGTATTTTAATGTATTCCTTTCTAGAATTATTTCCATGCTGCATATTATACAGATTGAATACTCATAAAGTAATAGTGAGTGAAAAGTGTCAGTGTTACAAACTTGCATATAAAATGTGATGTTTCTGAAAGTAGAATTTTACAAATACATTATTACTAAAATTTAAAAACATAGGGACCAGTAGGTGGTATGGTGGTTAAGGGTGCTGGGCTCCCACATGGCTGACCACAGTTCAAGTCCTGAACCTAGAGGCTTGCTTTTTCGCCTTTTCTCTCTTGCTCTCACTCTGACCTTCTCTGGTCAAATTAAAATACATAAATAAATAAATAAAATTAAATAAAATAATTCTTTAAAAATGTATAAAATTAGATCATGTATTATATGGAGATATATTTTATATATATGTGTGTGTGTGTGTGTGTATATATATATATATATATATATATCCTATTTTTTAACCATTGATAGTCTTGTTTTGGGAGTTTTGTTTTTGGAACTTCAACTCCATTCTCAAGGATTTTTAGTAAATAAGTTTGCTTAAATACATCTAAAAAATAGTTATATACAACACCTAAAAGAACATATTGTGAGTCCAGCAGGTGGCATGGTAATTAAGTTGCTGGACTTGCACATGGTCAACTATTGTTCGAGTCCCAGACCTGGGGGCTTGCTCTCTCACTTTCCCACTCTCTCTCTTTGTTGCTCTCTGGTGAGCACATGTGCCCTATAGCAAAATAAATAATAATAATAAATAAATAAAATTAAATGAATAATTGTTTTCTAAAAAGACTGTATTGTCCCATCTAATAGGAAATGTTAAAGGGAAATGGACACTCCTCCATCACTGGGATTCAAGACCCAGGATACAGCACAGGTACATGGATTAATGTGCCAGTCCCAGAAACAGGTAGTTACGACTTAAATTTCAGTTCTAGTTTAAGTTGACCTGAAAAAATCTTCAATCTCTCTGAGCTTCAGCTTCATATCTACCACAGGGGACACCAATGGCTTCAAACCCAGGAGGCCATTATGAGGAATAAATGCAATCACTGAGGTAAGGCATTTAGCCTGGTGCCTTACACAGAGTAAGTTCATTGTAAGTGAATAATAAAGTATAATTATTATTCAGTTCTTAGAGATTCTCCTAAATTAAAATGAGTTCATTGAGATGAAATGAAGGGAAGCCATCACAAATAAGACTAATTAATTCATCCTTGTTAACTTGACTGAATTCTTGTGGAAGGCTTAGGAATACCTTAGGATGAGAGCATTGGAAAATAGTGGCCATGAATTTGTGTTCTCTTGAAAAGTGTATTAATGACTCATATGGTCATCCCAGTGACTTCCAAGTGCTTGGTTATAAAGCATTTTTCTCTTAGGTTGCTTAAAGTGAAAAAAAACACATTGGGTTATTGGAAAAGTCATGATGTATTTTTTCTGCATCATGCCTTTTCTGACAACCCAATATAATCAATAAGATTTTCTTTCTCTTTCTTTTTTTTTCATTCTTTCCTTCGTTCTTTCTGTCCCTTTCTCTTTCTTTTCTTCTTATTGCCAGAGGATATATGTGCTCATCAGAGATAGAAAGAGGGAAAGACAGAAATCGCTCTCCCAAAGGGGCAATTTACATTACAATCTTTGTTCATTTCTCCACCCTGTGGGGGTTCGGGCATGTGTGCATACGTGCCCACCACGTTTCTCAAGCTGTCAGGGCCACGACTCAAACTGCATTCTGTTTTCCTGCCAGATACCAACTCTCATGCCCACCCTCACTACCTGGCTAAATATTACAATTCAAGCCTAATTCCCTTTGGAGAGTAATGTGCCACTCCTTATGGGTTTCTGGGTCATCACAGTCTATAATCTAATCCTAACATAGTTCAGGTTCGGAGTCATTGGGATAACTGGAGAAGCACTCCCCCACATTGGCAGAATGATTTGTAAGTTTAAAACCTTTTCCTGCCCAGAAATCAGATGACATATGTTAAAAGTCTGTGTAAACTGTGACACGGTCCACAAGTGTAACTTAACCTCTCATGACATCAGTTTAGGCCCTCACTACTGGGGGGGAAAGAGCAGCAGACATTTTTGTCCTCATTCTAGGATTGGGGAAGTCTTGCACTAGAGAGGTTGAGAGATTTGCTAAAAAATGGTGGCATAAATGAGATTTGAAGTCAGGGAGCGGACTAGAGCCATTAAAAAAGCATTGAATACTGGGACCAGCAGTTAACGTAATGGCTATGTTGCTGGACTTCCATAGTCGACCACGGTTCGCACCCCGGACCCAGTGGCTTAAAACTCACGCCAGGTGCGTGTGCGTGCGTGCCCAAGATCCCGAGAGGAGAATGGAGGAGAAGGGATTGTGGCATGGCCATCCCCCCCTGGGGGGGTGATTTCTTGCTTTCTGTCTCTCTGTCTGTCTGGTGAGTGCACGCGCCCTATAGCAAAAACCTCTCCAAAAAAAAAAAAACTTAAAAAAAAAAAAAAAAGCATTGAATACTTACCACGTGCCAGTTACTGTACAAGCCTAGTATCATCAGATACTACGGAATAGGCATTTTACAAGTGGAGTAGTGGAGACTCAGAAAAGTGAAATAATTTGCTTACGTTTCCATAGCTAAAAAGTGATGGAGCTTATGTTACATAGTTTCCTGAAAAAAGTTGGAGCTATTGCATTTGTCGGAAAAGTCATGACATATTTTTCTAGGCAAAAATGCATCATGATTTTTCTGACAACTCAATATTTTGACATTAAACAAAGAGGAAACCATATCTTTATGAAACATTAAAAAAAATCCTTTGCTGATGTCTTACTCAGTCGTTCCTTTCTTCACTCAAAAATACTAAGTTGTTTGGGAACCGGCAGTTAGCGTAATGGCTATGTCGCTGGACTCCCACGTAGTTGACCGCGGTTCGCGTCTCGGACCCGGTGGCTTACAACTCACGACGGGCGCGTGTGCGTGCGTGCCCAAGATCCCGAGAGGAGAATGGAGGAGAAGGGATTGCGGCGTGACCATCCCCCCTGGGGGGTGATTTCTCGCTTTCTGTCTCTCTGTTTCTCTCTGTCTGTCCGGCGAGCGCACGCGCCCTATAGCGAAAAACCTCTCAAAAAAAAAAAAAAAAATACTAAGTTGTTTCAATGTGTTGGTCACTACGCTAGACATTTAAAAAAATGTTTGAACTTCTTAGAAGTTACTGCTTAAATAAGAATTTCAGTAAAGGGGCGTCAGGGTCATGCCCATAGCCCCTTACCCTGATGACTTCAGAGATGCCAGGTTACTTTTTAAGTGCCAGTTCCTGTACTTCTTTGCTTGAGAGTGCCCTTTGGCCACCAAAACCTGCTTTGTCTGCCCATGTGGCCATTGCAAATGTAAGTTAAACCACTACTAGACCAAGTAACTTACATTTACTTTAGCCTCAATTTTCATGAGCTATGTGTGGTTGTTGAGAGCTGTCATCCAGCACATGCTGGAACCTTAGCTGGTATTGAAAAATAATGTACCAGACATTCTTCTGAGAGAAAATTATTCTTTGCATATATTTACTTTGTAAGGCCCACTGGAGCAAAGGACACTTACAGAATAAGAACTAGAATATGGTATTATTTTCCTTTCCCTGAATCTTACTATTTTAAAGGAAGCGTTTCCTGTTCTCATTGAGAAGGGAAGTGCATACCTGGTTTTGTCAGGTAAAGAACAAGCCCAAATGGGTGAACCCAGGAGCCAGCTTTAAATCCTTAGAGGCATTTTCATTCTGCTGTTCAACAGATGTTTATTGAGTCGTAACTAGGTTTGTGCTCCAGGCTAAGCAACGTGGAACATATAAATACAAAAACAAAAACAATGAAAACAGATAAAAGGCAAAGCTCCATCTAAGAGTTAGAGGATCTGGGAATAGCAATTGAAATACCCCTTTTCAAGGTCCATTTGGGTGGTAATGCATTTTACCCTGGAGAACAATCAGAAAATCAAATTGATTTTGGTATGTTTGCTTGATTTTCAAAGTACAATCCTGAAGGGGATATGGCCTGGCAATGGAGACAAATGGTTATCAAACTTGAAATAGTTTTCACTTTGTTTTTATTCATCCAATCAACATTCTCTTTTTCAGTATTAACCTGATTTCCCAGAGTTGCCTGGCCTATCCTTCTCCTCTAATTTTAGTGTTTTGTCCAAGTCTTTAAGGTAGTTGGTTAATGTTTAATGCTCTCCACGACCAGTGTTTGATGTTTACACTTTATTGGGCTAACCAAATTTGTAGAGCAAATTAAATGTGTGCAGGTCTTTGGCAAGCCACGTTTAGATATGTGTTGCTCAGAAACCATCTCCTTGTTCAATACTGCATGCCCTAAATAGTTTCAATTAACTGTTCTTTCCTGGCAATACCTACAGCTATCTGCATTGCTTTTGGGGAGCTATTACTTCCTAGATTTACAAATGTTTCAGTCTCATACTCTCTGCTTCCCGAAAACATGTCACAGCAGAGAGCTCCACTACTGAGTGAAACGAGAGCGTCAGCAACAGGTAACCTATTAAACCAGATTGACCAAAGACCAAAAAACATGCAAGAGGTGGAGCGGGGGAAGCTGAGAGGAGGGTTTGTGCAGAGAAAGGAAGGAAGGAATGAGAATTGAAGAGTAGGAATTTTTGTTAAGCGCACACATGCACACATGCTAAGAAAACACAGAGGTGCAGTAATACACATGGTTTGAAAAAGAGGCATTACTGTAACTACCTGAAGAAACATACTGTTTTCTTACCCGATAATTTAATTTCAATCTATTTTCTGAACAAACCAAAAGGGCAGTGAGGTACTACACAGTGGAAGGGTTGGGAAGACCAAAGCCTGAGTCCATGTCCAGCAGGGTGGGGCCTCCTGCTGTGACCTGGCCAGGCCTTCCCCTTAACCTCACTGGGCATCATTCACGGAAGAAGAGTTGGTTATGATCTCCAGCGTGTCTTCCAGTTTCAAATTTTGGAATTCAATCCTGTTTTTAGCCCCCATTATAAAATTTTGGGCCAGTAGAGGATAAAGCTTACAACAATCTTGAAGGATACAAGTTTCATAAATTGCCCCATAGACTATAACTTAATTTACTTTTCCTCAAAGAATACCTTGATTGTGGCTATTAATTCTTTCTTCATCTTTCCAAATCAGCATTCTCTTTCAACCTTGCTGAGAGATACCTGGTTTGGATGCATTATGAAAAAATAGAAGGTCCTGGGATTTAATCAACAAATGAAACTAAGGAATCTCCAAACTGTAGGGTCATTGATGGAGTTTGGGGTTCAGCTTTCCTGGGGGTCAGGTTTCCTCTCTCTCCTCCAGGCTACCAGAGAGTGTCAGGTCAGGTTTGGAGTGGTATCTGCTTTTCTGGCACACTGACAGTGGCTGAACACTAATGTGTTTAACAGTTGGACTTATTTTTAATCTAGTGTATTAGGAGCACAAATTTAATCAAGAACAAAATGTTACCAATGTTGTTTTTTTACTCCCGCATATGCATACATCCTTAACACAGTTTTGCATTCCCTTGTGCTAGAAAGTTCTCCATCTGACATCTGACTTATTTCATAACATTAAGTTTCCTCAAGTGTGAATATATGTGGAGGAAAAAAAGAGAGAAAGAAGGAGCTGAATTTCCACTCAGTGCACCCCCCTGCTTCAAGAAATAACTGCAGTACAGATTTTAACAATTAACATTCCTGTAGTGAATGTCGTTATGGATGGAGCTAATAAATGTTTTCAAACACTCCTCGGCTCAAATACACGTTCAGCTTATTCTCTGTCATTTGATGGCATGGGTGGGTTGAGACATTCCTTTACAATTTTTTTTCCCTTCTAGTCAAAGAAAGAGATCTTATCTCTCTACCCACTCTAATTTACCCTCTCTCCCCCTCCCCCTTCCGTGCCTACTTTACTGAAACACCACTTGCAGGTCAGCGGGCTGGTAACAGATTAATTTTACTCAAGCATTTTGGCCAGGACACATGAGAATCCTGTTATAATATTGCTGTTTTTTTCTAAATTAAATATTAGGAAAAATTAAACCAAATTGTGGCCCGTAGTGCAATGGAAAATATTTCTCTTCCAAACACTCCTCTGTGATAAATGCTTGTGTAAGGCAAAAACACAATAAATATGCAGTACGTTAAAAACTTAGATTATTCAGGTTTTAAGACTTATAGCTAAAAGTGGTTTAATGTTTCATGCCTAATAATAGATTACTCCTATCACATTTCTAACCTTTATTTCTCCTCTCTTTGAAGTCTAGCCATATGAAGGTTGTTTGTAGAACCACACGAAAGTTAAAGCAAATATTACTTAGAGTGATTCATACCAGCAAGAATTTGCAATGAAGGCAGAGGCTTTTTTTTTTTTTTTTTAGTGTATGTGTGTCTGAATCAAAGGAAATGAAATGTTTATAATATTTTTTGGTTGATAAATTTATTAAAACATTTTAGAGGTTTGTAGTAGAGGCACAGCTGACATAAACAGACTGACTGGAAACAGATTATATTTGGCTCTGTGGGGGAGGCAGAATTTAAAGGGGGAAAAAATTCCCTGGATTTCAAAAATTGCCACCAGGCCACAGCAATACTTAATTAACTGAATACATTAACAGAGGGCTATAACATAGATGCTAAAAAAAGAGTACGGGTTGGAGGGAGTAGTCAAAATCATTTAATCCTCTGTTTTTTGCTTACAGATTAGCCTTTCAGAATGAGCAACCTGGTTTTTCTTTTTTTTCTTTCTTTCTTTTTTTTTTTTTTTTTTTTTGTAAAGGATCCATTTACCTTCTAGAGCTTTTCATAGCAAAACATTTTGCATGGTTGCAAAAGAAATTAATTTGTTGCCAGTTGCTCCATACTGGCAAGAATTCTGAATAAAGAATGTAAGCAATCTATCTTTGTTTGCAAGATATAATTAATCTGGCAGTTAAAATTCTTTGGAAACATTCTGATGACTTATGTGGAAAAGTAGCGCAGCATTTTCAAAGAAAACTCAGAACTGTATGCAGGGGAAGATAAAAGATATATGAAGTGTTTGTTCTAAGCGATACTATTCATTTAAAGATCATAATGTAACCCCACCCTAGCAATTATTGTGAAAAACAAGACAAATCTTCGTCTATAGCTTTCTGACACAGTCTTGATTTGAGAAACAAAATAAGCACATTACTGTTATAGTCTAATAGACTGCAAGCTGTTTTATTAGAGTCAGCTGAATCCTGTTTTGCATAAAAAAGAACTCTGTTTGCTATCAAGAACACATTTACATTAATATGACTTTGACAAAGTAAAATAAAATCGCATTAAGATGATGTAAGTAGATAAGACAATGAAATCTCTGTGAGAGAGTTTTGGCACACACTAATTACAGTCAAGTCCCTGCAGGAAAAGAACATATTTTTACACCAACTATCCATGTGTTTGAAAATGCAGAGAGACCAAAATGCAATCTTTGGTTTAGGTATTTCCTGAATACATTGTGTTTTTGAGGTACCTTTTTTTTTTTTTTTTTAAAGGAGCCTCCCTGATAAATAACATTTTCATTTCGAATAATACGAGCAAGTTTTTTTCTGTGTACGAGTCTGTAATCATCTTGATTATTTTAAGGGACTTTCCAATATAGGGCAGCTGAAAACAAGGGTTTAGATTACATGGTAATTTAGGAATGCATGAAAAGCTAAGCAGTTACCATAATAGGGTTCTGGATAAACTTCATGGTTTTTAGAGCAAAACATAACAACATATGTTTTGTGATTTGTTTCAATGATTTTTCTATATATATATTTTTTGTTCAGATTCTATCAAAATATTTAGAGGCCTCATCTGCGCATAGCGTTTTTATAACCTTATTTTGAAAACTTTGATGTCTCTCTTTTTCGTTCAGTCATTAAAAGCGAGGCAATGATGGATGATGATAAAGCCTAGGATTTTATGACTAATCAGTTCTTGGCAGTGGCCATATTTCTTTCATAGTGAAACTTTAATATTCCTTTGGCCTCGTATAGGCTTAAAAACTTCTTTTTTTTTTGAATGTGCTACACCAGCTACTTATTAAGTATTACCAAACGATTATTACAAAAAAGTTAGAACTCTGATTTGACACCTGACAAAACGAAGCAACCAGGGAAAAGAATTTCTTCTCTTTTCCGGATTCTCACTAATGTTCAGTGTCTTATAACTGTGTTTTCCACCATCTATTAAAGACAAGATTATGGATAAAAACTATTCAGACATATTGGAAGGTGAGATGGGCTGCCATTTGCATTTCTTCTTCTGCATGATGGGCGGCCATTTGCATCTCTTTGTGATGATGCAATTTTTATGAGACGCCTGATATTCTGCCCAGAGTCTTTGATGTATTGTTCTTGAAGTTGCAACAACAAACACCAGGTGTCTCCACTTAGCTGAGCTAAAGGTTCTGAAAAGGAAGGCCACTTTGCCAGGAAAAGTTGAAGCCGCCTTCCCTTTCCCTACAGCTCCTGGCTGCAGGGATAAGGCCAGCAGGGCTGGCTAGGGACAGGAGAGGGATGTCCATTTTTTGTGAGTATTCAGGTTACTGTTGACTCATCAAATCTATAAGGGAATCCTGCTTTTATGTAGAAGTCATGAAGATTGGTGCCCTTAGAAATATTGGTATGCTGGGGAAAGAGAACCAGGTGGTTTGGCTAGGATTACATTCTTGATCTACTCTGATGGGGACTTGCCAATGGCCAATGGCAAGGGGCCATTACTGAGTGACTGGGAGCCTTCTTTTGAGAGAGTCAATTCCATGGGGATCTTCTGCCAGACCAAAGACCCAGAAAGCTGAGATGCCGGCTTCTTCTCCACCAGCATGTGATGCTCCAATCCAAGTTGTGATTTCCATAGACAATATTTATCTCTTCAACAAATATTCATTTCACCTCTACTGTGTGCCAGGTACTATCCTAAGCAGGGAAAAAACTAAATAAACCTGCCCTGTCATAGAACTTGCATTAAAACATGTTCCTTCCATTTGCTGTCAAGGGTACCAACTGATACCAGTGTTTCCCAAAATGTGTTTTGTGGCTTCCCAGGCATACGATGGGCATTGTTCTGAGAAACATTAATGTTTTGTTATGTTCTAGAACTGCTAGTTTAAAAGGGACCAGCAGATGGCATAATGATTACATAGCTGGACTCCCATGTAGTTGATTGTGGTTTGAGTCCCTGATCCAGTGGCATAAAATTCACACTGGGCATGTGTTGCATGCATGCCCAAAATCCCAAGAGGAGGCTGGAAGAAAAGGGATTGTGGCATGGCCATCTTTCCTGGGGGGTGGGGGGAGTGATTTCTTACTTTCTGTCTCTCTGGCGAGTACAGGTGCCCTAATAGCAAAAATCTCTCTAAAAAGAAATGTTCATTCCATCTCTACTCTGTGGGGCCAGCAGGTGGTGTGGTGGTTAAGGGCTCTGGACTCCTACATGGCCGACTGTGGTTTGAGTCCCAGACCTGATGGTTTGCTTTCTCACTCCCCCCACCCCCTCTCGTTCTGTCCTCTGGTCAAATTAAAATAAATAATAAATAAAGTTAAATAAAAAATAATTATTTAAAAAAAAGAAAGAAAAAAGATTTCTATAAGCAAACTTCTTAGTAACTTTTATATGCTAATTTGCACAGGTCCCTTTGTAAGAGATGTCTTATTTCTCAACCATATTTGGCCAAAGAATAATTCATTTTAGAAAATATTCTCTCAGTCATTAAAAAAAAATAAATGATGGGCCAGCAGATAGTGTAGTGATTACATTGCTGGACTCCCACATGGCTGACTGCAGTTTGAGTCCCGGGCCCATTGGCTTCAAACTTATGCCAGTACATGTGTATGCATGTCCAAGATTCCAGGTAGAGGGTGGAGGAGAAAGATAGCGGCATGGTCATCCCTCCAGGTGGGTAATTTCTCACATTCCCTCTCACTGTCTTCTCTCTCTGGTGAGCACATGCACCCTAAGGCAAAAACCTCTAAAAAAATGAAAACAAAAACAACTAAATATGTCATTATTACCACAGGGAAATATTTTAAAAATTCCATCCAGTTTCTCAAATACCACATTAATAATAATTATTCTTTTTTGTTTGTTTTTTGTTTTGTTTTGTTTTATTTTACCATAAGGCATGTATGTTCACTGGCCAGAGACAGAGAGAGAAGTAAAGTGAGAAACCACATTCCCAACTCCCAGGCAGGGATGGTCATACCATAATCCCATTTCCTCCATCTTCCTTTCAGAATTTTGAGCACACATGTATACATGCCCAGCATGTTTTTTTAAGTCTTTGAGTCTGGGACTTGAACCTTGGAGTCAGCTATGTGGGATCCAGTGCCTTAACCATCACTAAATCTGCTGGCTCCATCTTTATAATTCTGGTCAGTTGGCCATTCTTTAACCTGGATATTATCCTAGACTTTAGTGACTATTTTGAGGAAGGAACTTTGGGGAAAATGGCTTGGAGTGGTGAACAAGCAGGATCTTTCACCTTTCTAAGGTAGACATGAGATTAGAATGAGGTGGGAACCAGCAGTTAGCGTAATGGCTATGTCGCTGGACTCCCACGTAGTCGACCGCGGTTCGCGTCTCGGACCCGGTGGCTTACAACTCACGCCGGGCGCGTGTGCGTGCGTGCCCAAGATCCCGAGAGGAGAATGGAGGAGAAGGGATTGCGGTGTGACCATCCCCCCTGGGGGGTGATTTCTCGCTTTCTGTCTCTCTGTCTCTCTCTGTCTGTCTGGCGAGCGCACGCGCCCTATAGCAAAAAACCTCTCCAAAAAAAAAAAAAAAAAGAATGAGGTTAAATTTGAAAGACAGATGGAGGTGAAAAAGCCAGGATTTGGAGACCACCTGTCAGAGGAAGACTATCCACAAACAACATGACTGTGGAAGCAGTATGGGTCTCCTTATAGAGAAAAGCTCTGTTTCCTCTCAGTTTCTGAGCAGCCATCAAACAACAATAAGGAAGATGAGGAAGTTAAGAGATAGGGGTTCTAGTTCCAGTTCTAACCCTAACTAGCTGGGCAATTTTGATCTTAATTCTTTTGGGTCTTTTGTATTATTATTATTTTATTAAAAATATTTGTACATTCACTCATTGTATATCATTATAGTATGCAAAATGAATTTTCCCAGCATGAATACACTGTATATTAGTCCAGTTAAAGATATTATTATACATGTTATCATCAACAGATAATTTTCCATTTTTGTGTCTCTTAAATATTTTGTTTCTTTTTTCCTCTTGATTCCTTTGCTCTCACCCTTCCCCATTTCCCACTCTGCTTCCATACTGTTTCTAGTAGCTACGATTGCTCTCCATGCTTTTACATCTTCCAGTATTTCCATTTCTGGCATAGAGTGCAGACATTTAATATATTTTGAGTGGGAACATACAATGCCTTTCTTTCATAATCTGGCTTGCTTCACTTAGCAGTAAATCTTCCATATTTGTACCTTTCTATCAAATGCCAGGGTCTCATAATTTTTCATGGGTGAGTAATATTCTGTAGTGTATATGTGCCACACTTTTTCAATCCATTCATCTGTTCATATCGATTGCTTCATTAGCAATTGGTAATAATACTGCAATAAACATGAATGTATAAGTATTTTTTTGACTGTGTATGTTCCTATCCTTTGAGTAGATACCCAGGAGTGGAATTGTTGGATCACATGGTAGTTCTATTTGTAGATCTTTGAGGAAATTCCATATTGTTCTCCACAGTGGCTGTACTAATTTACATTCTTACCAACAGTATAGGAGAGTTCCCTTTTCACCCAGCCTCACCAGCACTTATCATTTTTTTGCTTTTTTAATCTTAGTCATTCTGACTCGCGTTAGGAGCTATCTCCTAGTGGTTCTGATTTGTATTTCCCTTATGGTAAGGGATGTTGAGCATTTTTTCATATGATTTTTGGCCGTTCCTATATCTTCCTTAAAGAGTTGTCTCTTCCCCTTTTTACTCTTAATTGTTCATTCCTAATAATAAATGAGTGTATAGTAAGTCACTTGATCATCAAAACAGCTTTCCGAGATAAATCGTGCTTTTGCTTCTATTTTATAAATAAATCTGAGTAACAGATGGATTAAGGAACCTCCCCAAGTTGCAAAGCTAAAAAGGAATGGGCCCAGGAATATTAAATGAAGTCTTTAATTTAGATGATCTCTTCAAGATTTAAACACTATGATTTTATGAGAGTGACTTTGGTTGTGTCACATCTCTATTATGACTGGCAATCAATCCTCTGAGCAGAACTCATTCATCAGTCAACAGATTTTCTGAGTGTGTACTCTGTGGCAGATACTAGCCAAGACCCCGAGGGAACTCCAAGGAATGAAACAAAGTCCTTGCCCTCAGGACCTTATAGTCTGTTTGGAGATGGGGTAGGAGATAAGTAGTTAGTCTGCATAACAAAAATGTTTTTAAGACTAACATTTCTACAGTGGCTCATGTCATTAAACTATTATGGCAAACTCTTTATAAAAGCTGAAAGCAGGAACAGCCTAAAACCCATCATCTGATGAATGGACAAACAAAATATGGCATATGTATTAGTGGAATAGTATTTAGCCATAAAAAGAATGAAGTACTGACATACATGGTAACATGGATGAACCTTAAAAGTATTATGGTAAATGAAAGAAGTCAGACATGAACCGTCACATATTGAATGGTTCCATTTACATGAAGTATTCCTAGTATGGATTCAGAGAGAGAGAAAGCGGATGAGTGGTTGCCAAGTACTGGTGGGAAGGAGAGTGGGGAGGGATGGTTTAATAGGTACGGGGTTACTTTTGGAGTGATGAAATGTTCTTTGATGATTGCACAACATTGTGAATGTATTAAATGTCATTAATAGTAAATTTCATGTGTATTTTACCACAGTAAAAAAATGCAAGAAATAAAAGCCATGATGATAGATAAGGCCAGGCTTATTGTTGTCATTTCAAGTTAATAAATCTCAATTCAGCAACTGGGCTGTCTTATGAAAATTGAGATTTAGTACTGTTATGGATATAAAGATGAGTAAGATCTGTCATCTCCCAGTATATTTATTGGTTAATTGAAGATCAACAATGAATTACAGTAAAGTGTAATTAAATCAACATTAACATGGCAAAATAGGCAAAATGGGAGAAAGTTAATTTTCAGTTGAGGTTATTGGAATATTCTCATGGTGCTTTGTCACCCCCAACCTGCTTCAACCTTTCTCTTGAGGGTTTTATAGAAATTCACAAAGAAGAAATCAACAGATATGAAGATAAATAACTTACTAAAAGTCACATGGTGGTGATGCAGCAGAAATAAAATCTTGGGCTCCTCATCATAGCTGAATATTAAATATCAATTGATCTTTATTACTTGTGGATTTCCTATTTGTGAATTCACCTACTTGTTAGAATTTATTTGTAACATCAAACCAATAGTTTGATATAGTTTTTTTTTTTTTTTTTGAAGTTTTTTGAGAGATTTTTGCTATTGGACACATTCGCTCACCAGAAAGAGTGAGAGACAGAAAGACAGAAATATATGAAGGAAGAAGTTTCCTATGGGGGATGGCTATACCACAATCCCTTCTCCTCCATTCTCCTCTTGGGATCTTTGGCATACATGTACATGTGCCCGGTGTGAGTTTTAAGCTGCTGGGTCTGGAACTCGAAATGCAGTCAACTACATGGGAGTCCAGCGATGTAACCATTACACCATCTGCTGACCCCAGTTTGATACAGTTTTATGTCTCCAGGGAAGAGGGAAATAACTGGCAGAAGCATAGTCTGTGACTTGTGACAGACATGTTGGTTTGGCCTTTAGTTTCTTTGGAGTCCAGTGACTTGGAGAGGCTCTTTCATGGCTATTCACAGACATGTGCACAGTGGCAAAAAAACTTGAGCCACCTGACATGCATGTTTCCAGCTAAGGTGAACAAAAGTACATCTTCTTTTCTGTTCCAGCTCTCATTCAATGTGTCCTTGAACAGTCTGATTAGTGCCATGTGTTTTGCATTTTTGTTGGTAATTAAACCATTTAAAATGGCCCCCAACCCTGTACTGACGGGTTGGCAAGTGTTCCCAAGTGCAAGAAAGTTGTAAAGTGCCTCCTGGAGAGGAATATGTGTGTTAGATCAGCTTTGCTCAGACAACAAGTTACAGTGTTGCTGGTTCAGGGGCTTTAGATCAGTGAAACTATAATATATAGTAAATATGAATAAGATATACTTAAACAAAAATGCACATGAAAGAAGATTCTACATTGACATATTGTTGAAAGTGTTGTGACTTGAGGCCCATGTATTTCCCATAGGAGCTACGGTTCAATATTCACTACTTCAGGGTTCAAGCAACTTTGCAGATTCTAATTACTATAAATAATGAGAGTCACTGTACTTACTAGGGTCTCCTCCTCAGTTTAGAATTGGCCTATTCTTTCTCCACTCCCCACTCTTCATCAATCCCTTCCCCATGGCTAAATACACAAAAACACGGGCACACACACAGGCACACTCACACATGTACATACACACACACACATATGAGCTGCTTTCCAGAGATGGCTCCAGAATTTTCAGAATCCAGAGCAAAATGAAAATGCGCAAGGGAAAAAATCTCTTGTTCAATAATTCTTAAGAATTTCAAGATGATGGGAACCGAATTTTAAACCACACGCATACCCTAGACTCATGGGCATACTCATGAAGCTGACCCAGCTTCTACCACTGATCAGTCAGTCATGTCCTTCAAGGCTTGTACTTCTATTTCTCACGGATAAGAAATCTCATCATTGTTTACTCTGCATCATCTGAGATAAGTTTACCAAGCCATTTACATCTCCAGGGAAGAGGGCAATAAGCTCGTGACCTGGTGACGAAGTGTTGGTTTGGCCTCTGGCCTCATTGGAGTCCAATAACTTGGAAGAGGCTCCATTTTCTCACTGACAACTGGCCAGGGTCATGTGGGCTTGCATGTCCGAGCAAAACAGTGCTGCAGAGCTCTCTATTCTGCCTCTTTGAGTCCCCTGGGTCACATTCCCGGAATGATGCCTCAATGGTTTGATAGGTCCTGGTTTAGCCTCCTAGAAGTTCTTGGACAACACTCAGGTCTTGGCAGCCTCTGAAAGGTAGCCTTCATTCAAGGATTCTGGACTCTTCACATCAGTGGCGAGACTTCCAGGACAGAAGCAGAGGGAAGGCGTGGCAAGAGTCCTGAAGCAGATTTGCTTGGCTCAGTACTCGCCCTTGACTGTCCTCCGGGAGGATAAATATGGAGGAAAAGAGCAGACCTCAGAAGCAGCTCCCTGCAGACAGATTCCTGGAGTCACATTTCCTTTCCTCACTCTCCTCCCTCACTCCTCCTCTGCCTTTGACCAAGTAGGGGTGGTATGAAGTCTAGGATGCCTTGCAGACTTATGAGGAGGCAGGCTTGGCTTCCTTCTGGAGGGGAGGACCTAGGCCAGTTTGTTGGACTTGCTAATTGCTCCTTCGTTGTTTTCAGCTGTCTTCATCTCTGTCTCTGGATGAGCACATCCTACATGGCCTTCAGAGCGCCTTTCAGCCTTCTGGACCTTGGTCAGGCAGGAAGCTGTATTTGTTTCCTAGGGTGTTGTAACAAGGCAGCACGTACTGGGTGCCTTCACGACAGGCATGATCGTCCCACAGTTCTGGAGGCCAGAAGTCTGAGGTCAATGTGTCATCCAGATTGCTTCCTTCTGAGAGCTCTGGGGGAGAGTGGGTGTCAGGCCTCTCTCTCTTAGCTTCCAGTGACTTGCTGTCCACTTTTGGCATTCCTCAGTTTGTAGGTGCATCACTCTGATCTCTGCTTTGATGATCAGACGGTGTTCTCTCAGTGTCTCTGGTTCCAGATTTCCCCCTTATAGACACATTGATAAGGCCCACCCTGTTTTCATATAACCTCATCTTAATTAATTACATTTGCCATCACCCTATGTCCAATTATGGCGATTTTTGAAGGTACCAGGGTTTCAGACTTTAACATATAAATTTGGGGGAGTAGAGATACAATTCAACCCAGAGCAGAAGCCAGGATGGGAGTGAACAACAGAGGCGAGACTTGGCAAGGTGGGTGCTAACGAGGATGGCTCAGAGCAGAGTGCTCTGTGTGGAAGATGGGAAGAGCTAGAACTTGAAGTTTTCCATGTGCTGTGGAGCCAGACTGTGGACTGTCTTCAAAGACAGACCAAATAAATTCCTAGATGGTATGTCAGGCAAATCATAGCCAATGTAGGTTCTTGAACTGTATTGTAACAGTGGCAGAATGGCATTGGAGGGCAATATCTAGCCAGCGGCATAGAGGGTGGATTGAAAGAATGTCTGTAGAGACAGGAGAGCCAACTGGAGCCTGCACTACAGTGGAAATGGAATGGAAATGTAAGCGTTTTTAAAGGAAAAGGTAGACTTTGATGGCTTAACTAGATTCAGAATATGAGAGCGTTAGCAATAGGGACCTGGGACCAGCAGGTAGCATGGCAGTTAAGGCAACTGGATCCCACATGGCCAACTGTGCAGTTGGAATCTCTGACCTGGCAGCTTGAGAAAAATGCTGGATGTGTGTTGGTGCATGGGGCACACCCAAAATCCCCCCAGGGGGAATTGGAGGAGAAGAGACTGTGATGTGGCCATGCTCCATGTACCCCATGGGGGTGTTTTCTCACTCCTCACCCCTCTCTCCAGTGAGCACATGTGCTCTCTAGCAAATTAAAACAAAGACCAAAACACAGTACGAACCTGGACCGAACTCAGACCTCCCATACAGCCTCGGCAGTTGTGCAGCAGCACCTTCCTTTCTGTGACACTATGACTGGGCCAAGGGAAAACAACTGCAGTTCATGGAATCAACCCGCTTCTCTAGATTGCCTTTATTTCTCTTTCATCAAGCTGACTGCTGGGTCCCTGACAAAATCTCCCTCATGAAATTGAAGACAGATACTGGTCCCTTGGCTAGAACTGTTAGAAAACAGTTGTGTAGATTTTGCTTCAAGTTTATCTGAGAATTATTATTATTTGCTGGGGTAGTGGTTAAGGGGGTGTACTCCCATATGGTCTACTGTGGGTGGAGTCCCGGACCTGACAGCTTGAAACTCATTCCCAGTACATGTACGTGTGTGCTCAAAATCCTGAGAGAATGGAGAAGGGATTGCAGTGTGGCCATCCCTCTTGCAGAATGATTTCTCACTTTGTTTCCTCTCTGTTTCTCTCTCTTTCAAGGGAGCACATGTACCTATAGTAAAAAAAGAAAGAGAAAGAAAGAAGAAAAGGAAAGAGAGAAAGAGAAAGATGAAGAAAGAAGTTATATACTCTTGTTCCTTGTGAGAAAATAATCTCAGAGTTTGACATAAGAGAGATCCTTTATTTCTGAGAAAATAAGATTCTGATTCTCAGCTAGAGAGAACCATATAACCAATTGTTTTTCCCTTTTCCATTGGGCTTCCAGGAAGCTCAGAGTCATATTTAAGGTACAAAGACAGCAAATTTTGTCACTATTAACTTACTATCATATGTTTTCCAAACTGTATTCCCTATTTTGTTCCTATTTCATTGATTTTCTTTTCTTTTCTTCTTATTAGCTGCTTCAAATACTTCTTGTGTCGGCGTCCGCCCCCGGGCTTGGCGCTACTATGGAAGAAGCAGAAAAAATGAGACAAAAGATAGAGTAGAAACGGACACAGGCAGCCTGAGTCTAGGTAACCCAAGCAACTTGTGCCGCCCAGATGAACTGGACGTCTTTATTTATAGAACAGGGAGACATTACACATGTATGTTTTACGACACTTCATACATTGGTTGCCAGGTTACAGACAATAAGAAGCAGTTAACAAATCTATGAGGGCTTAGTCACACCAGGCCAGGTGTATCCCTTGGTAATCCCATCAAGAGAAAATCTCATCTTCCTTCCTAATGCAAAGAACTAGCTGTAAGGTGTGGGGAAGGAGCTAAAGATCTTCTCATACCACCACACCCAGAGTAGGCTAAAGAACCTTTCAGATACAGAGCATGTCCCCACACCTCAGACTCTCTCTCTTAAACGTGTCCCCACATTTCCCCCTTTTTTGTTTTAAAACCAACATAGCCTGAGTCGCTAGGAGGGAGGTCAGCACCAAGAGATACACACAGGCATTAGGTGACTACTATAACAATTTAAGTAGCATAGTATAAAATTAGTTAACATCATTTCCTTAGAGGGCAGCATTGGTGCTATGCAACTAAGGCAGTATAAGCTGTTATGAGATAGATTTAACTAAATATAATTAAACGTGTAGGTCATACATGTAAAAATCTAGCCTACAGATAATTGAACAAAGCCAAAAGCATAGTTAACATTTTTTGTCTTTGCAAGAATGAGATCCTGGTCGCAAGTGTTCATTGAGTTAGCAGTCAATTTGGCACACATAGCAATGAACAAGTTCTCAGGAGTTGGTTCTTCATCTTGCTTCTTCAGCATTTCCTGAGCATCATTGGCTAATGCTTTGATGTCACCCCAAGTGCTAGGACTTGCCGTGGCTGGACTGCGCTTTCTTTTCTTGGTCCTCTCTTTCTCTTGTATGTTCAGCTGGAAATTCGGTATCGGGTTTTGCAGCGTCTGATGCCAGCTCATGGTGTGCAGGTCGTACGCACCGAGACGGAATCCAAACTGGACCTGTAGGAGTAAGCACAGAAGCATACCCTCTTCCCCAGGTTATTAGAGGAACTGGGCCTTGCCAGGTTGGAGCTGGAAGCATCCTATAGAAAACTTTAGCTTGGGGGAGCTTTTGTGATGATGACATGCGTTGCCATGCTGTACTCCAAAGATGTGATTTTGCATCAAAAGTCAAATTTAGATGATTCAATTTAAACATGGTTAAAGAAAGCAATTTTGCAGCACGAGCAGAGGGGGGCCCTAGCCCCAAATTCCCCTTTTCTTGTTTTAAAAATGTAGAGAGCGTTTGTTTTACACGTTGGTGCATACGCTCAACAATTGCTTGACCGGTGGGGTTGTATGGAATGCCTGTAACATGCTGAATACCCCAGTCAGTACAGAAGTCACGAAATTTTTTGGAAGTATAAGCAGGGCCATTGTCTGTTTTCAATGATTTAGGTTTGCCCATAACAGAAATAGCAGCTAGAACGTGTCTTATTGCAGCTGCAGAATTTTCAGAAGTGTCAGCAGTCACCCACACAAATTGAGAAAAGGTGTCAACTATAACATGAAGATATTGACGAGGTGCCAATGATGGAAAGTGAGTAACATCCATTTGCCAAAGTTCATTGGCCAAACTTCCTCGAGGGTTAACTGATTCTGAAAATGGAATATGTCGGTGGCAATGATTACAAGACTTAACAATGTCCTTAGCTTGAGCCAAGGGCAGGTGAAATTGACGAGACAACGTTTTTGCATTTTGATGAAAAAATTGATGAGAAGTAATAGGGTCTGAAAAAAGAGGGCACGCAACATCACGAAGCACAGTATCTGCTTTGTGGTTCCCCTCAGACAGGAGACCAGGGATTTTTGTATGACTTCGAATGTGAGCTATAAAGAAAGAATGTCGCCGAAGGGAGATTAGGGTTTGCAAAGTTATGAAGAGGCTAAACAGATTTTTGTCCAAATGTGGGGAAAGAATGGCATTACTAATACGAGTAACTGTGAGGGAAGCATACTGGCTGTCTGTAATGATATTTATGGGTTGATTAGGAAATAGTCTGAAAGCTAGACATATAGCAGCCATTTCATTCCATTGGACTGATGGATGAGGAGTAGTAAATTTAAATTGCCAGTTATTATCTGCATAGAAGGCAACTACTCCTCGAGTCTTATTACCATCAGTAAATAAGGTAATGCCTTTTACAGGAAATTCAGAAAGTGTAGAGATTAACTGTAACTTTGTGGTTTGTAGCATGTCTTTCAAAAATTGAAACCTAGAATCTTTTGGGACTCCATAGGTAAATAATCCTAAATAGGATGCCAAAGCACCCTGATATACTTCAGAAAGCTCCAGGAGCCTTTGGTGATCTTCCAAAGAGCATGGTAGCCATATTTTTGAGACATCTTGTCCAGTTAGAGCCAATGCTCGACTTCTACCTTTGTAGACAAGAGTAGCCAAATTATTATCAATGGTAGAAATATTTTTCCCTGCAAAGTGGGCTAAACGAAGCCATTCCATGATATAAACTTGAGACTGTTGTATGGCTATTAGAGCTGCAAAGTAGTAGCAGCGAGCACGCAGAATTACTAACTGCAAGGAACTTTGCAGTTCAGGTACTCGATCAACAAAGATCTGTCCCAAAAGAGCATTAATGTCCTGAAGTCCTTGTATGACCATAGGCGTTATGGAAATGCATTGTTTGACATTAGTAAAATCTTTCATAAATAAAAAGAAAGGAGCAAGCAGATCAGTATGCAAAGGAAAATATGATCTCAGCCAATTAAGATGTCCTAAAAATTGCTGTAGCTGGACTATTGTCACCTGGGAAGGCAACTCCACATGAGGAACATTGGGAATAGAGTAGGCTTGGGTAAATTTATGACCCAGATATTGCATAGGGTAATTAACCTGTATTTTCTCAGGTGCCACTTGTAAACCATTATTTTGTAAAATCTCTTTAAGCTTTTCTAAATGAGTAAAGTCTAAATCAGAGGCCGCCACCAGAATATCATCCATGTAATGATATACTAAGTGTTTAGGGTACATGGCACGGTAAGGAGCCAAAGCCTGCTGTACAAAATATTGACACAAGGTGGGGCTATTCATCATGCCCTGAGGCAAAACGACCCAGCTATACCTCCGAGCAGGAGAGGAGTTGTTTAATGTTGGAAGAGTAAATGCAAACTTTGTCCTGTCTTCTGGTGATAAAGGGATAGTAAAAAAGCAGTCCTTTAAATCTATTATAAATACCTTGTATTCCAAAGGGATAAGGTTAGGATTAGGTAGGCCACATTGTAAAGGGCCCATAGGGACCATTAATTGATTAATAGCACGAAGGTCCTGTAAAAGTCTCCATTTTCCTGATTTCTTTCTAACTACAAATATTGGCGTGTTATAAGGAGAAGTTGTTTCTTCTATATGTTCTGCCTTGAGTTGTTCTTCAGTTAAGGCCTCGGCAGCTTTTAACTTTTCTTTACTTAATGGCCATTGTTCCACCCAGACAGGGTCTTGGGTTTTCCAGGCAATGGGAGGCAGTCGCTACCGATGCCGCTACAATAAAGGGGATCGTATGGTCGTTTTAAGTTGCTGTAAAATGTCTCTACCCCAAATCACAAATGGTATCTCAATAAGAAACGGCTGAATTTTTGCTATAATCTGATGAGGATTATCTGGTTTAGCACAGTCTAAAGACACTCGAGTATTGTAAATTGGTGAGGTTCCTCCTATTCCCCAGACTTCTCGGGTAGGATCTTTAGGCCAGGCTGCAGGCCAGCTCGAAATCGGAAAAACAGTTACATCCACTCCAGTGTCTAATAGACCAACAGCCTTCTGATTATTTACCAGAAGTGTTAAGGTAGGTTTTTCTTGCTGGATTGGAATATTAACATTTAAGATAGTAGATCCAAAACCCTGATTTTCTCGTAAAATATTACCAAGGGTCACAGACACATATGGTAACAATATTAACTGTGCAATAGATTCTCCTTTTTTACTTTTTGTGGGAGAAAAGACCATACTTGTATTTTTATTATACCAGTAAAATCTGAATCAATGACTCCGGGTGTAACAAATAGTCCTCTTTTAAAAATATGGGACCGAGGGATAATTAGCCCCACGTGCCCCTTCTTTAGAGGTCCTGATAGCTGACTGTTTACTAGAGAAACTTCTCCTGGTAAACTGAAAGAAACATCCTCTTGGGTAATTAAATCAATGCCAGCACTCCCGGCCGTAGCGTGAACAGAGTCATATATTGCTAGCCTGGTTGTTTGCTTAGGGCTTTTGCCAGTTACTGGGCTGGACTGGGATAAGAGCGATGCCTCCTTGGGTCTTGGGCTGGAGGCGGGCCCGGTATCGGGTTTCCCGACATATCAGTAAGAGAATAGCACTGGTCAGCCCTATGAAAGCCTTTACCACAGCGTTCGCATTTTGAGGAAGGCTTTCCTTGTTTTTCCCTACAATCCTTGACAAAATGTCCCTTTTTTCCACAATGAAAACATTTTCTATTTGAAGGTCTCAATACTGCAGCCAACAATCCTTGTTTGTGGCTTTCAGTACCTACTATCTGACATGCCTTTATCATGTCTGCTAAAGAGGTGGTGGGCTTGGCATAAATACCTTTCAGTACCTCCTGACAATCAACATTAGCATTTTCAAAGGCTAGTTGTTTTAACAGTATCTGAGCTGCATCTATATTCTCCACTTGCCTGTACAAAGATCTTTGCAATCTGTTTATAAATAAGTCATAGGCTTCTTGTGGCCCTTGACACACTTTAACAAAAGAAAGGCACCCCCCAGAAGAGTCAGGTATTTTCCTCCATGCACGAGTAGCAATGGTGGCTATTTGCCTGAAGACTTCTGGTGGCAATTGGGACTGTTGCTCATTAGTAGAATAATTGCCAGTCCCTGACAACATTTCAGCAGTCACTTCTGGGTTTCCTACTACATTATCGGTAGCCATTTGATGGCATCCATCATCAAACTCTTGTCTCCAAACTGTATATTGGGCAGGAGTAGTCACCATTTTTACTAACACTTTCCAGTCATTGGTTGTGAGCTCATAGCTTGTGGCTATACTGTCTATCATCCCTATAACGTAATGATTGCTGGTTCCATATTCGGTGATAGCTTGTCTAAATTCTTTAAGTATACTATAAGGTAAACATTCATATGTGGCTTGTCCCCTTTTTCGTTTAATAGGATAGACAGAAAGTGTGGAAGTGTCCCCTTCTTGTAGAGCGCTGTTCAGACATTCCTCCAAACATCCCTTGGGCAATTTTTCCCTAGGCAGTTTTTTAGATGAGGCCCTGGATGGGGGAGAGGGATCAGGAGAAGCCCGTAGGGCAATTGGATTATGTCTGATCTCTGCATTAGCTGCCAAGACCTCTTTCAGAGGAGGCTCAAGGTCATCAGGTTTACCAAATTGAAATATGGCATTTCTACACAAACGCCAGGCATGTAATATTTCTATGGGAGCACGTGGCTCTTCATGTAAGCAGATACCAATTTTTTCCCAATCAGTTAATTTCAGTGATCCAGCCTCAGGATACCAAGGACAACGGGTACTGATATTTACTAACATCTGAGAAATGGTTTTGGACTGTACCGAGTGATCAGCCTGATTTAGCAAATACAATAGCTCCTCCTTGTGAGCAGTGCAAGCTGGGGATAGCCTATCCCCCATGTTGATTTCTGGGTTCTTTGTAGAGATAAAGCGGCACTGTAGCCCTTCACTGGGCAATCATTCGCCCTTTTCTGGGCGACTTTTAGCCTCCACCAGGCCTCCTCTCGTCCTTTTGGACTTTTAGCCTCCACCGGGCATCCTCTCGTCCTTTTTGGACGACTTTTAGCCTCCAACGGGCATCCTCTCGTCCTTTTTGGACGACTTTTAGCCTCCAACGGGCATCCTCTCGTCCTTTTTGGACGACTTTTAGCCTCCACCGGGCATCCTCTCGTCCTTTTTGGACGACTTTTAGCCTCCAACGGGCATCTTCTCGTCCTTCTTGGACGACTTTTAGCCCTCACTGGGCCCTTTTCAAGAAATGCCACGTGGGCAGTAGACAGTCTGTTACTCACACTAATTTCCTATAGCCCTTCTTGGGCAGAAAATTAGTCGACTGCCTGAAAAATACTATCTTGCTCACTTTAAGCTCCAAAGACCACAGATTTCAACTGTCGCTTTTGGGATTAAGCACTGGCATAGCAACCATAGAGCTATCCAATCTGGCAACAAAATGGTGGCCGATGTAAAACTACAACAAGGATACAGAGCAATTCTTTGGCAAAATCTTTACGGTACAGCCCAGAACAGTGTATTATATGGGAGGAGAAAGTAATACTGTGTATCAAATAATAGTATAAAATTTCTATAGCCTGGCGTTGCTCACAAAATTTTAGGTCTGTGTCTATTCCCAAACACTCTACACGAAGGGAACAAGCCTCCTTACTACATAGTGATCAATTTAAAAGCTGAATTTATAGAGGAGAGAAAACAGAAGTAGTAATAGACTAGAGAAAAGCCAGAGCCAAGCCGCTGGGGGCAGAGAGGCCGCCCAGTCATCTACTTACCTCTGGAGGCAGCCAAGAAAGGTCTGAGATGGGCCGCCAGAGTCGTCCAGAAGCCAAGTTGTCCAGAAGTCCCGGTGTCTGGATCCCGGGTTTTTCGGCACCAATCTGTCGGCGTCCGCCCCCGGGCTTGGCGCTACTATGGAAGAAGCAGAAAAAATGAGACAAAAGATAGAGTAGAAACGGACACAGGCAGCCTGAGTCTAGGTAACCCAAGCAACTTGTGCCGCCCAGATGAACTGGACGTCTTTATTTATAGAACAGGGAGACATTACACATGTATGTTTTACGACACTTCATACATTGGTTGCCAGGTTACAGACAATAAGAAGCAGTTAACAAATCTATGAGGGCTTAGTCACACCAGGCCAGGTGTATCCCTTGGTAATCCCATCAAGAGAAAATCTCATCTTCCTTCCTAATGCAAAGAACTAGCTGTAAGGTGTGGGGAAGGAGCTAAAGATCTTCTCATACCACCACACCCAGAGTAGGCTAAAGAACCTTTCAGATACAGAGCATGTCCCCACACCTCAGACTCTCTCTCTTAAACGTGTCCCCACATTCTTGGAGAGAGATGAATGTTTAAAAAAATTGAATTGATTCAGAATTAAGGTAGAGAGTTCTATCCAACAAGATAGTAATTTACATTCCATTAGATTAGGAAGAAAATGTTGAGAAAGACGTTAAGATCAAGAGCAGATATTTGCTTGGCTGATTTCTTTTTAAATAATTATTTATTTAACTTAATTAATTAATTAATTAATTTAAATTTGACCAGAGATGGACAGAGAGAGAGAGAGAGAGAGAGAATGAGAAAGCAAGGCTCCAGGTCTGAGACTCGAACCATGGTGAGAGTCTAGCGCCCTTAACCACCACATCACCTGCTGGCCCCATTCGGTGATTCTTGAAGGACACCAGTGTTTGCTCTGTGATGACAACTTATTTTACATCTGTTTAATGATCTGCCTAAATGACCTTCTATGTACATTTGTCTTAGCACTAGGTTCTGGGGAAGGTACTGAGTACGCAGAACAAGTACACAGCTTAGAGGTAGAACATCTGAAGACATATTTCAACTGTGGCACTAAGTACTCAAGTAATTCCATGTAGGACACAACTTCAGGAGGATAAGTCTTTTTTTTTAATTTATTTTTTAGAGGTTTTTGCTATAAGGCGCATGCGCTCACCAGAAAGACAGAGAGATACAGAGAGAGAGAAATCACCCCCCAGGGAGGATGGCCACACCGCAATCCCTTCTCCTCCATTCTCCTCTCGGGATCTTGGGCACACATGCACACGCGCTTGGCGTGAGTTTTAAGCCACCAGGTCTGGGACTCAAACCGTGGTTGACTACATGGGAGTTCAGCAACATAGCCATTACGCCAACTGCTGGTCCCAGGAGGATAATTCTGAACAAATCCATGAACCTAACTTTCTGGGGACCTACCGCCCATATACTGGTCCCTGCTACTTGCTCCCTTGGGTGGTTCCTCAAGTAGGTCTCATTTTTCTAGGAAGACTCAAAGCGCCTAAGTGCTGAAGTTCTGTCTAGGCTTCCTTCTTATATCTGTGTTTGACATATTGATTTATTTTTACATATATTCTCTGAGTTATATAAACCACTGTATTTTTTCAAGGTGGCTTACAGAGATCAATGCAATAAAATAAAATAAAATAAAATAAAATAAAATAAAATAAATTTGAACTAAATGAAAAACAGGTTTGCACAGAGGGGAAAACAGATTAAGACTAGCAAGATGAGAAGGCAGGTAGATAGTTGGTAGGCACCTGTAGAATAAAGCACCATCATCCATCTGCCTGCAGAGAACACATTTGGTTTCCACACAAACACAAATCGCCTTGGAAACTGAAGCAAGATGGAATAAGAGTGTGAAGAAATCTCTTTGTCTTGAATTAAATTTAACTATCACATGATAGACACATAGCACGTATCGATTGAGTGTTAAAAGTCGGGTGCTGAATCATTGATCTATAAAGTATTTACTGGATGTGGTAAATGGAAATTCCTTCAGTCAAAAAGGGCATGATAGAAATTCAGGAGAGATTTGCTACAGTGGGACAATGGAGAAAAGAGATTTCATTCCAGAAGGAAAGGATTTTCCTGGGAAGAAATTTTAGCTCATGATGGCTGCTTGTGGATCCCAACCAATAAGGAGCTGCTTTAGGACACAAGCAGGTACCTAGTATACATCCCTAAATCTGAAAGTCTGAAATACTTGAAAAGTTCCCCAATTGGAAACTTTTTGAGTGCAACATGACACCACCAGTGGAAAATTGCACGCTTGACCTCATGTGACAGGTTGAAGTCAGAACACTGCTATACAAAAATATTGTATAAAATTAGCTCCAGGCTATGTGTATAAGGTATTTATGAGAAACATAAATGGATTTTATGCTTAGACTTGGGTCCCATCCCAAGATATCTTATTATGTATAGGCAAATATTTCAAAATCTGAAACAAAACAAAATAGAAATCCTAAATGCTTAGGGTCCCAAGCATTTTGGGTAAGTGATATTCAACCTACCGTAGGAGCAAAAGTGAAAAACCAAAAAGAAAGAGGTTGGGGAAATTCAGCAACAGCTCTTCTTATGAAATTAGTGAGTAATAAGGTAATATAGGAGACCATTCCTTTTCATGGGGAGTATTCTCTGGTGAGTTCTTCAAATGGAAAATTCTCAAGTACTGTAATGCAGTGCTATGAAAGATTTATATAGCACGAGGCCTTAACAGATAGCAGAAGAGATTTGAGACTATGAAGGTTGGCAGCAGTGCCATTAATACTTTATTCATTTAACAAATATTTATAGAGCCCTTATCATGTGCCAGATACTATGCCAGTCACTTTAGAGAATGGGGGAAGGGAACAAATAATGCAGAATACCCTTTTTAGAAGCTTTCTATCCTAATGGGGAGATGATGTAAGACAAATCCTAATTCACTGAAAATATTTATTGAGCACCTATTATACCCAAAACTTAGTGCTAAGCATGAGCTATATAATGCATAACTAAAATAAATATCATCTGGGGCTCCATTAATTTTTATTCATAATTTTTATTGTTTACCTAAGGCTCCTTCCTTCTCCCCAGTTACAAGCTTCGGGCCCCACATAACTTGAATCTACTCCTGAAAGCATCATATTATTCTAGACTAGATGATCACAAGGGCTTTCCATTCTCGTCTCCCATCACCCCCACAGAGAATGGTTTAAGAGTCTTCTTTTCTGGGTATTATTCATCATCAAAATTCCCAGTGTTTCTCTTCTCTGGAATCTTGTTTTTTCAGACAGCAGGCCATGTTGGGCTAACTGCTTCCAGCCGTTTAGCAAAAAAGTATTTATCTGCTCTCTGACATCTCGCATATGACATCACCAGTGGTGTGCTTGTAACCCCTGTGAGAATGGTCATTCTTCTAATTATAGTACATGCAGTCAAGGAGAAGGGCCCAGATTTTAAACAAACAGCCATGAATTCTGCATTTGCATGTCATCCTCTGAAATCATCTTTTTCTGAGTCTTGTTATCCATTTAGATCAAGCCACAGAAAGCATCATGTTTTGTTAACTTGGGGCCTTTGGGAAGGGCAAACGAACTCTAGTCAAGTATTCTAAAAAATTCTGTGCTCTTCAAAGTAAGCCATCTTGTTAAATCATTAATAATTCTTCAGTGATTATTTAGGACAAGAATATATTCGTCAGTGAACTACGTGTCCGGAACTGAAACAATGTAGAATATATAATTATTGGAAGATTTAATGAGCACTTGAAAATGGTGAATTACTTTAAAGCTTGATTTGGAAACTAGTTTGGACCATACACGGGGACTGAAAAAATTTATGGAAAAATGGAATTAAAGCATGAGTTCATTTTGGTGCAAAGGATTTTCGAAATTCATACATAGTTTTGTCATAATATGAATTTTCTATCAACTTTTAAAAGACCCCCCCATATGATTATTAGGACAAGATGTAAAATATATATTACTATCCATGAAAAAAGTTCAGACTGTGTAAGGGAATATTAGTTTAAGCATGAGTGATGCTCTTAATAAGTTGTGGAACTTTAGAGGGTAAATATACCTTCATCATTTTAGTGGTTATTATAGTAATAATAATGATGAGTTAGTGCTATTGATTATTTATTATGTCAAGTACTGTGCTAAGTACTTTCTATCCATTATTTTATTTATTCCTCATAATTATATCATTGTCCCCATTATCAGACAAGGACACTAAGATCCAGAAAGTTGAGTAATTGGCCAAGATTGCTCGGTACCTTATGAACCTGTGATCTGAGCAAAGCCTGTCTGAAAGCAGAACCCGATTCTTAACCACTCTGCACACACTATTTTGTCTCTTTAGACCTCACTTTTCCCATCTGCAAAATTAGAGGTTTGGCCTTCTTTGTCTCTGGTTCTTTCCAACTCTACAGCTCTGGGATGCTGTGATTTCAAGTTATAATCCCCTGGCAGCTAAAGAGCTCTTGGTTTTTTACTAATATGTTTGTTTTTCTAATTGATCTCTACCAGCTCAGGGTAATTAAAACCCCACAGCTCTTAGACTCCCCAAACAAATAGAAGCATGCATGTTCACCACCCCTCACAGCAGTGTGCATGGTGTTGTTTATGCGTGACACCTAAGATAAAAACCAAATATGTGGTGGGAAGCACCAAGCTCTGTGTGCACAGAGGAATAAATATGTGTACAACCCAACCTAGTGTACTGGAAGTTTCTGCTTGTTTACTGACAGCACTAAGTGTTGACCTGACCCAGGGCTCCCGTCAACAACCTGAGATGATCTATTATTAAATAGCACTTCATATTCATGATAAATATGCAGTGAAATGATGGGTTTAGAAAGGCAGAATATCATTCAACAGCTCACAATCTGGGTAACCATTTATTATGGCTGTTAAAACAGAATCAACAATATGATAAAAATGTTCAGCTTCTCTGGATTAAGATACTATCACGGCAGAGTCCTTGCGGCATAGTTTTAGTTACCATGGGGATTGTGACGTAGAATGTTCTAAGTTCTTGGCATCACTGGATTGGGAGTGCTTTATTTACCTTCTGTGTAAGGGTATAGACCTGGATGGAGGCAGAAACAGAACAGGATTTCCCATGAGGAGTGTGACTAAGGCATTCACATATACTAGAGTTGATTTTTGGTTTTCGTGGGGGTTCTTTTGAGAGATTTTTGCTATAGGGTGTGCATGCTTGCCAGAGAGACAGAGATTGAGAGACAGAAAATGAGAACTCACCTCCTAGGGAGGATGGCCACACTGCAATCCTTTCTCTTCCATTTTCCTCTCGGGATCTTGGGCACACCCACACACATGCCTGGTGTGAGTTTGAAATCACCAGGTCTGGGATTCGAACTATGGTCACCCATGTGGGAATCCAGTGACAAAACCATTATTCCACCTGCTGGTTCCTACCAGAGTTCTTTAAGTACAATCTGTCAGGACAAGGAAGAGGATCCTTTGTTCATTTCATGAAGAGTTACTGACTACTTTCTTTCCTGGCTTTGTGTTGGGTGCTGTTGACACTACAGATTTGAGCATCTCTTATCTGAAATGCTTGGGACCAGAAGTGTTTCAGAATTTGGATTTTTTTTAAATTTTGAAATATTTGCACATATACAATGAAATATTTTGGGGATGGGACCCAATGCTACACAAGAAATTGTTTTATGTTTGTTTACGCTTTATGTACACATAACCTGAAGGTAATTTTATGCAAGATTTTTGCATTGCAGCATTTTGACTGTGACCTGCCATGTGTGGTCAGGTATGGAATTTTCTACTTGTGCCATCATGTCAGCACTCAAAAAGTTTTGGATTTTGAAGCATTCTGAATTTCATATTTTTTGATTAGGGATGTCCTACCTGTATTAAGATAAAATGTCTGAGGCTGTGCCCTCATGAGCATATAGTAGGGGCAAGAAGATGTGAGAAAAATCTCTCTGCATGCTTACCATGACACGTCTTTCTCCAACTTGTTCTATTTTTCATGAAGGAATGTTATGAAAATGAGGTCTTAAAGGATAAGAAACTAACCTTGCCAGTGGACTGGTGAATTGATTCCAGGTCTGTCTGACTTTAATCTGGCAAGAATGACAATAATGAACAATTGTTGGGCTGCCTTCTTTCTTATCCATTTGGGAAACTCTATCCTTCATTAACTAACTCAAACATCACCTTCCTGGTTATTCTTCTCTGCAAACCTCTGCACTGACTGCTCTGTATGTGCCTAATTAGTAGTTATCTCACTCTATTACAATTGTCCAAGAACACAGTAGACCATGGACTTGATGAGAAGAGGGGTTGAGTGTATCTCCTACCTCCTGTAGATGGACTCCTGATGGCTCTTCTTGGTGTAAGCAACATTTGAATTCAACGTCTCTTGTGAGGTCATCCAATGAACAGAGTCTGGATTAAATGGTTGTGCTTTAGCTGCAAGGGAGGGTAGAAAACTGAATTTCTGGCATCAGTTTTATGGCAAGTTGGACTAATAAGGTGAAGGAGTTTTCCAACATAGGTGTGGGTGTTCAAGTGAGCTAAGTATCCAAAAAAGAAATGTAGAGAAGGCAATATTCTTATATCATTCCCTGAAACACCTCTGAATGAAAATAGTAGACCCTGATTTGGTTGTGGAATTTAGATAAAGGAAGAATGGGAGAAATGACAAAGGAAATACCACACTTGCAACGTCTCAGGTGAACCATACCTTGTGGAGTTAGCAGAATACAGAGTTTACCCTCTTCAGCTCAGTATGGGCATCACTGGTGGGACAAAAGATGATTTTAGGAGTTTGTTCACACATTTAAAAATATTTAACATTTATTGTCATCTCTACCAGCAAAAGTAGTTAGCACATTCAATCTGTGAGTTCACAGCTGTTATTCTTAGGAAAAGGTTAAGCTTAACTTTGGTTTAAAAGAGTAATCCAATATTTAAAAGATTAATAATCTGGCAGGTGGCCTATAGCTGTGGAAAGATTCCTGAGGTAGCATGGGAATGGTTGAAGTTCAGGAAAGTTCATGTATGGAGGCAGGAGGCTGGAGCTTCATCGACTACCTACATACCTTTGTCTCACTGGTCTCAATTTTATTCTTAAAGGGGGACAACTCTCTTGACTCCCTGATGGCAGAGTCAGGACTAGAAGTTTTGTGGCCAGGTGACATTTCAGTTGGTCTGCTATTTTCCAAGACTACTGATGAGCTGTTGGATGTGTAATCTATTCATCTTCTCATTCAGCCAAGCCTGCAAAATGTCAGACTCCAGAGATATCAGTTTTTAAGTTTGGGATGCATCTGAATGGCCTTTGGGGGGAGGGAGTCACCGTGGGTGGGCACATTTCTCTGTTTAATTTAAGTTCAAGTTTTGAACTTGCTCTGGATATGTCTGTTCCCAAATTCAGTTGACTTTTTCTAGGTTTCCCATCCCTAAATCCTTCCTTTGAGATATTGGCCACTCTCTTTCAGAGTGTGAATTGGCTGGGAAGTGAGCATTCCCTTCTCAGTGTCTGGCTTCTAGTCTGGCCCACTGTAGGTTGTTGGTAGTTGTAGAAACAAAATTCCTGAAAGTGGGCATATCTTTCCTTGCTTTCTCTTTTTCTTTTATTTCTCTCTCTCTTTTTCCTTCATTTCTTTCTTCTAAATGAATAATAGGAAATGTGCACTTACCAGAGACAGAGACAGAGAGGGAAAAGGGAAAGTAAGACCGCACTCCCCGCCCCCCCCCCCCCCCCCCCCAGGAAGTTGGCCATGCAACAATTCCTTCTCCTTCGTTTCTCCCCTTGGGATTTTGGGCATGTAAGCACACATGCCCAGGATGTTTCTTAAGCTGCCAGGTCTGGGACTTGAACCACACAGTCAGCCATCTGGGATCCAGTCACCTTAATCATCATGCCACCGGCTGACCTGAGAGTGGACATTATTCTACTATGTAAGTTCACCTTTCAGGAAATTGTATTAACTTTTTAAATGTATTTACCCAAGAATCACTTAGTTACTTGTTTCTTAAAAACATTGATTGTTCAGCAAGACCTGCTACTTCAGGAAGCAAGGGAAGAGAGGAAGATGGGAAGAACAATGTGGGATAGTCACTGCACAGCACTTAGCATTGTTAAGATGTTGGAGTAGCTTAGGCCAGGGGAGAACCTGGCTGAAAATAAAGACATAACAGAGAGGACAACCTGGACTCACTGTTCTGAGCTCTTGTGAAGTCATCATTCATACTTGGATCTCTATAAAAGACAGAAACATGGGAGGCTGGAGGTTGGCACAACAGGAAAATGTTATTTCTGTGTGACTGTGTTTTAGGTTCCAAGTTCATGTCTGGAGGCCTCCATGAGTATGCTGAACATAAGTGTGCCTATGATCTTGTTGAGGCTAGGGATGGTTCATGGTGTCAAGACCCTGTTTGGGGTGTTGCGTCTCTGTCTGTCTCACTCATGAGAGAAATAAATAAAAATAAGGTTAAGAATGATAAAAGATAACACAAAAGAGAGAAATATGGATAGTTGCCCTAAATGTAGAATCTATTTAGTGATGATTTTTATTTAAACCTTGGATTGCACTAACAGGGACTTTTGCATAGAAAAGCACATATGACTTTTCCAATGACCCAATAGTTAAGATGGCTGGGTTAGACTAAAGAAAATGCAGCTTAAGATTATATCCTCTGGGGAACCAGCAGTTAGCGTAATGGCTATGTTGCTGGACTCCCACGTAGTTGACTGTGGTTCGCGTCCCGGACCCGGTGGCTTAAAACTCATGCCGGGCGCGTGTGCATGCGTGCCCAAGATCCCGAGAGGAGAATGGAGGAGAAGGGATTGCGGCATGACCATCCCCCCTGGGGGTGATTTCTCGCTTTCTGTCTCTATGTCTCTCTCTGTCTGTCTGGCGAGCACACGTGCCCTATAGTGAAAACCTCTCCAAAAAAAAAAAAAAAAAAAAAAAAAGATTATACCCTCTGTAAGGAAGCCTAAACATCATTCCCTCACATATATGATTCTGCAAATAAACCTCAGGTGAATCATTTGGCAAGTTATCTGCTTCATTTTATCTTTGAGTTAGTAATAGCATGGTTGATGATTTTACTTATCACCAAATACTACATTTTTTTCTTATGGTATCTTTTGCAGGGCAGTTAAACTCACAAGTGACCATGATTTGTTTTAACCAATGAAGTATGTGCTAAAATGGTGTGTATTTCCTGGACAAAAACATGAAGAGCCAGCACAACTCTTGTCTCTGATACAATAGCCAGCAAGATTCTCTCTTGGTTCCCAGGGCAAAGCCACAGCTGACCTGCAAAGGACAGACAATAGTTCAAGAAATAAATCTTTGTTATTGTACACCATTGAGGATATTTTGTTATAGCATAACCCATCTCATCCTGACAGCTAAGACAGTAGTGGTAATAACCCTAGCAATAAGAATATCACCTTTAAACACACACACACACACACACACACACACACACACACACATAATGTGCTATATTCTGTGATAAGCATTTTCCATACTGTATCTCATTGAATATGATAATTGCCCTGTGAGACAGATATAGTTCCTCATTTTACGATTGGGGAAGTTGAAACTCAAAGAGGTTGAAACTTTTGTGGCCACACCACTGGAACATGTGATCAGGATTTGAACTGGTCTTTGCTCTTAACTGCTTTACTTTATTTTGTGCATTCTCATCTCAACAACTTTTGTTAAGTCATCATCTGACACAAGTACTAAGACTTCAGATTCCCAGATCCCTCAGGTATGAATCACTACAGGGAACAAAACTACAAAGCTAAGGCATAGCCTCTTATAATCTGAGAAACATAATAAAATATATCTAATCTATTTCTCACAATCTATAAAAACCCATTGTTTAGCTTACTCCCAAACAGAACTATATACAAATGATTTCTTTCTTTTTTTTTTTCCTTTTTTTTTTTTTTCTTTTTTCTTTTTTTTTTGGAGAGGTTTTTGCTATAGGGCGCGTGCGCTCGCCAGACAGACAGAGAGAGACAGAGAGATAGAAAGCAGGAAATCACCCCCCAGGGGGGATGGCCACGCCGCAATCCCTTCTCCTCCATTCTCCTCTCGGGATCTTGGGCACACACGCACACGCGCCCGGCGTGAGTTTAAGCCGCCGGGTCCGGGACTTGAACCGCGGTCGACTACATGGGAGTCCAGCGACATAGCCATTACGCTAACTGCTGGTCCCATTTCTTTCTATAAAACAATGACAAATACTTATAAAAATAACCCAGTAATTACATAACATTACTTACTTGGTAATATGTTAGAAATTATGTAGAGAGCACAAATATTTATCACTAACAAAATGTCAGAGTATAAGCACATTTAGGAGAATATAAATATACTACCTATATGTCTTGAAAAATTATATTAAAAATATAAAACTGGTTTGGAAGTAGTGATCTGGAGGATACATAGCTAAACCCCAATGTGTACATATCTTACAGTCTAGTTATTGAGTAACAAAGGCCAAAAATACTGTTGGTGCCTATTCACACATTAGGTTTCACAAAGCAATGATAATAAACTAAATAATAATGTAACAAAGTCACAGTGATTTGTAATTAAAAAACAAGAATAGCACCAATTTAAAAACCACAATTTAACCAACCCAAGACAACACTGATAATATGCTGACAACAAAGAACCCTTCCTACAACTCGTGAGAATTCCAGCTGTGCACGCGTGAGTGCTTGTTGGAGCGTGTGATACTGCCATGTCTTGTGTGGGAGCCAGAATTGTTAGCAGAGCAATGAATTAGTGTCTCCAGTAAGCTAGTAGTGTGGTAACTTGAATTTATTAAGACTGAAATATAGTGACCTCTCACTGCCCATTTAGTAGTCCTCATATCTATCAATTAAATCAGTGTTAGTTTCCATCCATCAAATGGCAACTGATCAATGGGTCACGTTGGTTATCATTTGATAATCATTCTTCTAGAAGTCTTGTGAATTAGATTGCCCAACTTCTTCCTCTTAGACCCCTATTTAAATCCACCTTCTGACAACTACTTACCCGACTAAGGGTCTAGGCACTGGGCAGCTAATTCTTATGTATTTGTGTGTGTGTGTGTGTGTGTGTGTGTGTGTGTGTGTAGAGGTTTTGCCTTAGGGTGTGTGCTCTCACCAGAGAGACAGAAACAGAGACAGTGAGAGGAAAAGTGAGAAATTGCCCCCAGGGGGGATGGCCATGCTGCAATCCCTTATCCTCCGTTCTCCTCCTGGTATTTTGGGTGTGCATACACTTATGCTCTGCATGAGTTTCACGTCACCGGGTCCAAGTTTCAAACCACAGTCGTCCGTGGGAAAGTCCAGCAATGTAACTGTTAGGCCATCTGCTGAGACTAATTCTTATGCATTTTCAGAGTCTTTGGAGATCTATTGATCATTCCTGAAAACATATTTGGTTTGCCAGGTGCTTACAGGGAAGTGCCTTGTGTTGATGGCTTGCATGGTTTGCTCTGACCTAGTGGTTAGCATTGTTTCCTAAGGTTGGGTGAATTCCAGCCCATTTATAAACCAAAAAGGGTGGTATGATCGGCCTCTTTCATAGATACAGCACAAAGATGCGAGGTTTCAGGCCCTGGTAGAGAAATGTCCTTTGGATCCCTGACTGGGAGAGCTTGGTTAAAACTCTTCACATGGCTTTCTCCCAGGACCCCATCTAGACCACTATCCAGGTAATTTTACTAGCTTCACTATCCCTTCAAACCTCAGTCTCACAGCCCCGTGTCCTCATTATCCCTAAGCAGAGGTGAAGGCTAATGAATAATTATACTTGTTCCAATCAACATTGACTTCCCAACTGAAGGCATTCTTTTTTTTTTTTTTTTTCCCCAGTTCAGATTTGATCATTCTCAGTTTAAATTATCTTTCTGGTATAATTTTCCTGTGCGTTTTCTCAGCATATATATGATCACTTAATGACACCTTGCATTTTGGGTTGAATTATATCTCCTAAAACAGATATGTCGAAGTCTTAACTGCCCAGCAGCTCAGAATATGACTTTATTTGTACATAGGGTCCTTACAGAGGTGATCTAGTTAAAATGGGGTCATTCTGGTGAGCTCTAGTCCATTATGATTGATGTCTTTATAAAAAGAGAAATGTAGCTGGAGAGACAAACGTGCACAGAATGGGGGACTATGTGAAGACACAGGTAGATGACATCCACACGTCAAGGAATGCCCGAGCTTGTCAGAGCAGATGGAATGGATTCTTCCTTGAAATGCTCAGAAGGAATCAACCCTGACCACACCTTCATTTTTGCCTTTACACTCCAGAGTTCAGACACTAAATTTCTGTTGTTTTAGCTACCCAGTTGCAGCAGCCCCAGGAAACCAATACACCACGTAACTTGCTGATGATATTAAGTCAGTCAAATTTAATTCAATTTAACATATGCCTGTAAATGAATTCAAGGAGAGGTGGTTATATCTGATAATGGCTTAATGTGTTTCTCCTTCCTCAAGATCTGCACATGTTCCCTTTTCCACTGGGACCCACACTCCATGTCCCCTATCATCTGTCTCGGTCCCTCAACCTTTTCAATGTTCTCAGTTCACTTCTACCGAACTTAGACTCCCTAGGCCATTCTCGTAATTCTTTTCTTGCATTCCTTCAGCGACCTTAGCCTCTCTGTCTTCCGGAAAACCCAAGCTTGGATAAATTGTACTTTCCACCTGTACCTACGCGGTTTGGTGTGCCTGCAGAAGGCACACATGCTGAATAGTGATGCTTTCGTCAATAACTAATTTACAACCATTAGGGCTGCCAGACCTACCTGGTCTAGTCTTTCTGTTCCTTCACAAAGGATTATTTTACTTCTCTTCCTCAAAATTCTAGTATTTTCCCCCTCCTCTCCTATTCTCTCTTAGCAAGTGATTTTGCTTCCTCTTTCACAGAGAAGCAATTGAAAGATATCTACATGTTCCAATTTTCACATCTTCCTGACTCTGCACTTTTGCATATGCTGGTCTTTTCTTGTGGATGGACTGTCCATGTGCCTAAGAGCAGCATCTCCTCCTGGGCACCAGACCTCAGCTCTGCCCTCTGCCCAAGACGTGACCCATGATATTGCCTCTTTCCCTCCTGCACAATTCCCTCCTGTTTACTCGTCTTTCGGATACTTCGCATCAGCATACAAACATGCTGTGATTTTTCACATCTTAAAAAAGAACCTTTTCTGACACACACCTCTTCCAGCTGCCACTCTATTTCTCAGATTGTCTGCACAGAAAACTAGTTGAACAAATTGTCTTTATGTTTTCCAATTTCTCTTTTCATTCTCTCTTAAAGTCACTGTAATAGTCTTCTGTCTCCAACACGACACACGTTTGCCCTGCTTCCCATCTTGAAATAGTTAACATTGTACAGTAAAGGACTTAAACAAAAATAAAAAAAGAAGAATTTTAGGATAAGTTTGTTTAGACTAATTATGTGATGTATATCTCTAAATCATATTTCATATTTGATTCATCATAAAGGAAGGCTGTTGACTGGTCCTTCAAATACCACACAAAATCCAGTGACTTTTTCTACTTCACCACTCACTCTTTGGTCCAATCTCCTATCATCTCACACCTGGTTTCTGCAGTAACATTCTAATTAATTTCTGTGCTTTTGCCCTTGATGTTCTAGTGTTACTAAAGCAGTCAATGATAGGCTGATTTTGCAAAACAATGTCTTCAAGCTATCATTTTATATCATATTATTCACTCAGTTAAAGTGCATAATTTTATGACTTTTTTTGTATATTTGTAGAATTGTGCATAGAAACCCCATACTCATTGACAGTTACTTCTTATTTCCTCAAACTTCCTTTGTCCTTCTAGTTCTCGTCAGCTACTAATCTTTCTGTTTCTATAGCTTTGCTTATTTTGGATTTTCATATAAATTGGAATCATATAATATTTGATGCTTTGTGACTGGCTTCTTATACTTGGCATAACTTTTTCAAGGTACATTTATGTTACAGTATATATCAATATTTACTTTCTTTATAATTGCTGAATAATAGTCTACTTTATGGCTATATTATATTTTATTTGTTCATCAATCGATGGACATTTGAATTGTTTCCATTTTTTGGCCGTTATGAATAATGCTGCTATGAATATTTGTGTACGAGTTTTTGCAAGCACATATGTTTTCATTTCTCTTGAGTATATAACTAGAAATGGAATTGCTGAGTCATATAGTACCTCTATGTTTAACCTTTTGAGAAACTGCCAGATTGTTTTCTGAAGTGCCTGCACCATTTTAAATTCCTACCAGCAATGCATCAGTGTTCTAATTTTTCCACACTCTTGCCAACACTTTGTGCTGTTTGACTACTGTTTTGTTGATAGCTATCCTAGTGGATGTGAAGTGATCTCTCATTGTAGGGACTGATTCATGTCACCCTACTTTCTTTTATAAGCCTCTACTAGCACATAGCTTACAATGGCTTTCAAGACCTTATATAATTTGCTTCTCACTTCCCAATCCAACTCTCTTACTTCATCTTCAGTCCCTTCCCCTTTGGCATATTCTGCTTGATTTGTCTCCAAAGTCTTTCTTTACACATTATCATTCTTTCATCCTAGGACATGCTTATTTTAGATTGTTTTGGCATGCTCTCTCACCTCCTCTCTGTGTCTCTATTAAATGGTCAACTTGTCGGTTAAGGGGTTTTGGTCATGCACTGTTATGGTTTTGATAATGGTTTTTCCTCCAGAGACCTGAAGTATCGTCTTGGTGGGTAGTGGCTGGATATCCCCAAGGGTTCATGTGCTGGGGCTTGATTGTATTGTAAAAATGTTAAGTGAAAACTTAATTCCTTCGTGGTGTCCCAGAGTGGGTCCTTTGGGTATGATAATGTCATTAGGACAAAGCCCCTAGGATTGAGTTCAGATGGGTTTATTAACAGAGAAAATAAGACTGGAATGGGACAAAGAAACTTAAAAATGGCTGCTCTGCTCAAGATCTTGCTCTCCACCATATTGTAGATTCACCAGAAGTTGGACCCTGGACTTTGGACCTCCAAATTGTGAGCTGAATAAACCCATATTTCTTAATGAAATGACCCAGTCTCAGGTATTTCTGTAAATAACACATAAAGGAACCAAACACCCAGTAACAGTCCTTCCTAACACCTTTCCCTTCCAGACTCTCCTCCATGGCTCTCAACACTACCTGACACACTGTGGACCTCACTTGTGTCTTATTCAGATTCTCCCTGCAAAACTTAATCTCCAAGAGAGGAGGAATCGTGCCTCCTGTTTCTCTATTTCTATCCCTTGTACTTACAATAGTGCGTGGGACATAGGAGGAACTCAAAAGATACCGAATGAGTAAATGAAAGAATCATCCACGAGAATTCTGTGCAGCTATTTTGTAAGTCAAAAGAATTACGTTTACTGTGGAATTTTAGATACCACAGAGAGCAAATTATTTTAGGCCTGGGAGACCTTTCAATAAATAGTACCCTAAGTTGCATGAATTTAATAGCCATTGTAAGTCAAGCTATGTCCTCAACAGAACTTGAAAGTTTTTAAGAATCTCCCCTCCCCAGGTTTCTTAGTTCTTTTAGGATGAAGGTAAAGGAAAATAGGGTAAAGTAGGAATAGCTATTGGTTGTCATTAACTTACTCGTCAGAGGAAAGTTAGTGCTGGAAATTTGGCTCTTTTTGTTCTCTAGGTTTCTCCCAGATAGTGCCAGATAGATTGCCAGATAGATTGTTAGTATCTGGAATAATAAAAGATGATGGGCATGTGTGTGTAGATGTGCATGTGGGGTGAACATAAGGCAATGGTTCTAAGTCTTCCCTTGTCACTGATTGGCTGTGCAACTCTGAGTAAATCACTTAACCTTCCAGAATACCGTTTCCCTGTTTGTAAAACACAAACAGGGGTTAGACTACGTAATTTCTGAAGTGCCCACTAGCCCTGACAGTCTATATTTCTAAGTCTATTATACTTTTCCCCTAATGAGATATTAACTCTGGCTTAATTTGAGAACTTAAGGTCCTGGGAACTGGCAGCTATCAGCAAAATCTCTAAACGAAATTTGAACATTAGTGAAACTCAATGTATTTTTGTATCTGGGTTTCAGGAGATCAAGCTTTGAGTTGGCAATATGGGAAATTCAGTTACTATTTTTGACAAGTGGTTAGACTTATTGAATGATACATTGCATCTGGCAGCATTACTGACAAATCAGGGAACAAGGACAGAGTTAAGAATTTCAAAATAGTTGAAGGGCCTTAAAGATTGACCCTAATGAGGACACTAGATTCTTTTAAGAACCATAGGGTTTGTCTTGCAAAATCCTCATTATGCAGAATGAGCTGCTTAAAGCCAGAGGAGGTAGGTGGTATGAGGGGAGAAGGGTTAGGAGGGAGAAGAGAACCACCTTGGGAAGGAAGGGCTCAGATGGGTAGTCAAGAAGACTGTTACTCTTGCTCATAATACGTCAACTAGTTTCTTATTAGTGCATGTTTGATGAGAAGGGAGGGACATGGTGTTCATGAAATGGTGAAGATATGACAAGTTGGAGGCAGTGGATCTTTGTGATGTTTGTGGAAATGAAAGATTTTGTTTCTGTAAGCTAAAATGCCTACTTGTGATGTGGAAAGATCAGAGCTAATTTATACTGATATGATGACATCTTCTAAAATTGACTTTTTCTCTGAGAACCTTACCCTGTGTGTTTGACATGCCCTAGGGCTATCGCAACCCAGAAGTTCCTTAGTGGGCTGGTTAGGGATTGGGACTTGAGTCTAAGTTTTAGAGGGGACTCCAGGTCATAGCTGACCAAGAGAGCAGATGAAGGGCTCAGGAATAAGCGAAGTCATAGTCTGGAATTTCTGCCTTAGTGGCAGAGTGTCTCTATAGCCCTACTGATGCCATGTGATCCTAGGATGCCTACACTTAAGACCTGCTGATGATTCTTCATACATATCTTGAACATGCAATCATAGCCTGTGGATACAAGAATGGAACTTTCAGTTCAGGGGAGATATGTAAGTTTCTTGCTAAGTATCAATGCTGATTAATTAGTCTTGATTTCCTAGAGCAATTCGTTGAGACTGATTCTAAGTTTCTTGTTTAGGCTTAGCAGAAAAGGGTACTTTCATGGATTAGCATCATTTCCTTTGAGTAAGAAAAGGGAATGAGTATGTGTAAGCCATGCATTTGCAGTGTCTGCTTTTTTTAGTCGCTGGGAAAGTCATGACGTATTTTTCTGTTTTTCTATGCAGAATGTGTCATGACTTTCCTGATGACCCAATACTTCATTTCACCTCATGTTAAAGAGAAAGTTGAGGCCGAAAGAGAGGAAGTGACCCGCCTGAGGTCACACAGGTAGTCAGATGGCTGAGAATAAACCCAGGTCCTCTTCCTCTAATACCAAAGTATTTGTATCTTGCCATGTTGGGAGTTGCTTTCTTTTTTTTTGGAGAGGTTTTCTCTATAGGGTGCGTGCGCTCGCCAGATAGAGAGAGACAGAGAGACAGAAAGCGAGAAATTACCCACCAGGGGGGATGGCCACGCCGCAATCCCCCCTCCTCCGTTCTCCTCTCGGGATCTTGGGCATGCATGCACATGTGCCCGGTGTGAGTTTTAAGCCACCCAGTCCGGGTCCGGGACGCGAACCGCCGTCGACTACATGGGAGTCCAACGACACAGCCATTACGCTAACTGCTGGTCCCGGGAACTGCTTTCTGAAAGGCATTTGTTCCCTAAGGATATTCACAAAGTGTGTAAGAAAACATGAAGCCTAGAATGACAGCGTGTGACAGCACGTAAACACTCTGGCTCGAGCTGTCTAATGAACTCTGTCTTTATTCTTGGTTGAATGGGGCCCAAAAATAGCACAGGCCTCATTTTGTTGTCTGTGAAAACTGTAACACTTTGGAGGCCACGGAAACACTGTTCTTTGAGTAATTAACCTTTTTCAAAAGAAAGTTCGTTATATTATAGAGATCCATGAAGTATTTACATTTCTTTCAACTGTTTTACCCTTATAGCTTATAATTTGGGGCCTTTATCTTTTGGAATTCTCAGTATCTGGTTTTCTCCTTAGGGAAAGTTGCTGACTTAGGCTTTTGAAGAGTTTTATTTTATTGTAATTATGGGCTTGTGGTTCATGAGGATTTCTCACTGCCATTGATTCCTGCTTCATACCTTCAGCTGCTGGAGTGAAGGCTGTTTCCAAAAATTGCCTTTGTTGGAAGGCAGTTGCCTTTCCCCTACTATGTCCCCTTTTCAGCAGCTGTTTACATTCAGACACTGTCCATGTAGAAGTTTGAAAGCAGCTCTAAAGGGCCATCTTCATTCTGGTTTTCTCCATGGGGTCAGGTGAGGCAAATTAGTTGCAAGGTGTTGGAAGAGTATCAGTTAAACTTTTCTCTGTGCTCAGTCCTGCTTCCCTTACTTGCTTGTAAGTGTTGTTCCCTAGGGCATAGCCCAATAAACATCTTATTTGCATGTCACTGTCTCAGAGTCTATTTTATAGGAAATTCTGCCAGATGAAAGTCTAGCTTCTGAGGGTATTGAACCAAGGGACAGAATATAAAGTTGGATAAATGGGAGTTTATCAATAAAATACCACTATCCTTGGATACAAGCTTTAAGTCATCAGTAGATCCCAGGAGACAGTGCTGGGACGACTCTTGGAACCTGGGAGAATACAATGGTACACACCAAATGAAATAGAAATGTCAGAGCTGTCCGGGCAGATGGTGAAATAAGTGATCAAAAGATTCAGAGAAGTTGAATTGCTAGACTGGATATATGACATAAGGCCAGAAAACCTATTAGCTATTTTCCACGAAAGGGTTAGGGGAACATTTTCACCAAAGCAATGAGGAATATGCACTGGTATTTCTAAGAAGTCCAGTATTGTCAGTCCTCTATTGCTAGCTGACAGTTAATGATGTACAGAACGGGGCTCCCTAGTAGAAAAAGGGATGGTAAGATCCCCAAATACTGGAGGCCAGGAAGTGGCACTTATCTACTAGAAACAAGGAAGGTGCAGTTATTGTAATGAGTGGCAAGGTCAGACTGGCAGCAGAGAGCTCAGAGCTTTGGAGATGTTTAATGGAACATGGTAAAGAAAAGATAAGAAGTGAACAAGGAATCACTTAACTTTTACAATTCAAGGAAATAAAAGATGGGAGGATAAGAAGTTGAAGGTAGCAATTAAAGTAAAAACAAATGAAGTCATGACTCTAGCACTGTCTCCTGGGATCTACTGATGAGTTAAAGCTTGTGTCCAAGGATAGTGGTATTTTATTGATAAACTCTCCTTTATCCAACTTTATATTCTGTCCCTTGGTTCAATACCCTCAGAAGCCAGACTTTCATCTGGCAGAATTTTAGAAACTTGAGCTGGTCTTTGGACCAGAAGTCTATTGACTAAAGGAGAGGTCCTAAGAGACATATGGTCACTGACTTCGGGGTACACTGAGGCTGGGGGGGATTGTTCATAAATTTTGAGGAATGTTGGGGACAAAATTTGAATTGCATTGATACCCAGAAACAGAAAACATCTTCATGGTTTCCTTATTAGAGTGGAGGTGATTTGGGATCAGTTAATAAATGAGTAATATCTGTCTCACTTGCAGTTGGGCCACTGAGTTCTGCGGTTATTTCCCTAGTCCCTGAATATGTAATTAGATGAATGTACTTGGTGGTAGGAGTAACCATCACATAGGGTTTTCTGAACTGTGAGTAAAAGCTCAAGAGGAAGGCTCTAATGGCCTTTAACTGCCCCTTCAAGATAGTTACTTATTGAGGTCAGGTGATAGTACCTTGGTAACACAACTGGATCTACATGAGAAAGGCCATGGATTTGCGTGAAGGGTAGCATACCAGGCATAAACACAAACCCCTGCGATCTGGGCTGGCTAAGGCTGGTGGGGGATAGAGGAATGTGCCATGAAGATTCTATTGAGGTTGCATCTTTGACTTTCTCTCTCTCTTTTTTTTTTAAGAGAAATTTTTTGCGAAGTCATCCCCCAAGGGGGAAGGCCATGCTGCATTCTATCAATGTTGAATACTGGGATTCTGGGGGGGGGGGGGGATGGCACAGATTCACATCACCCTTAAATACCTAAAAGAAACAGAGTTGATACTCCGTATCATATCCTCATTTAATTCACCAGTTGGCAAAAAATCAGGTATATTCTAGTGGTTGACAGTGGATTACGATAGTTTTGAGCAAGTGGTTACTCTGATTGCAGCTGCTATGATGTATACTCTCATTGTTGGAACAGATTAACATGATCTCAGATAGAGATCAATATGTGATTACTGATCTGATGAACGCGTTTTAAAAAAATTGTATTAGTCATGGTTCTCAACAGAAATAGAACCAATGGAATATCTATCTATATATCTATCTATAATATGTGTGTGTATGTGTCTATACATATATATGTGTGTGTGTGTGCGTGTGTGTGTATATATATATATACACACACACACGCACACACACACACACACACATATATATATATATATATATAGAGAGAGAGAGAGAGAGAGAGAGAGAGAGGTTTAGCATAAAAGATAAATTCATATAATTATGGAGCTCACAAGTCCCACAATCTGTCATCTGCAAACTGGAGGCCAGGAAAGCCAATCATGTAGTTATAGTTCAAAATCAAAAGCCTAAGGGACCAGCAGTTAGCGTAATGGCTGTGTTGCTGAACTCCCACGTAGTTGACCGCAGTTCGAGTCCTGGACCCCGTGGCTTAAACTCACGCTGGGAGCGTGTGCGTGCGTGCCCAAGATCCCGAGAGGAGAATGGAGGAGAAGGGATTACGGCGTGACCATCCCCCCTGAAGGGTGATTTCTCTCTTTCTGTCTCTCTGTCTCTCTCTGTCTGTCTGGCAAGCGCACACGCCCTATAGCAAAAACATCTCCAAAAAAAAAAAAAAAAAAAAAGGAATAGTGACTTATAAAAGGAAAAGATAGTTTTATTTTGTCATTTCTGTTGTTTTTTTCTTTTGCAAAACTCCTTCTGTCAAATGTAACTTTTGACTTTAAGCTATCGATTTATTTCTTGAGAGAGAAGAAAGAGAGAAAGAGAAAGGTACCCCCAACAGAGTTCCCATGCTATGCTGGTCTGCACCACAGATGCATGTGGCTCAAAGAGGTCCCAGGACATGAACCTAGGAACTTTCCCACATGGGACCAGCCACATTGCCATTGTACCATCACCTGAGCTCATGGACAGGATAAATATCTGATATAAAAGTACCTTCATATGCTCACCAGTGTGTACTCCTTGTGTATTGTGTGCCTAATATTTACAAAGCATAGTGTTGGGCACTATGGGGAACCCAAAGGTAACTACAATATGATCTTCAAGCAGGTCTTGCCCTAGGATGCAATGTTTTAAATGCTTATAGCCACATAATCAAGTCCCATATCATTGGGGCAGTGCTAAGGCAAGAAATGTTCTTCTTCAGGGCTGAGAATAGACAGCTTGTGACACTTACCATCATCTCACACCATTAATATACTTGCTTAACCAAGGTGTATAGAAACATCTATAGAAAATCTGAGAAGTCTTCCTCTGACATAGACTCCAACTTCATTTTGATTTGTGTCACTGAATTTGTTCTCTAGTTCACTGTATATCTCACTTGAAAAAGAACCAAGAGTATCCTTCTTGAGATATTCATTTTGAGCTTGACTTCATGACTTCTGACTGCAGAAGACTTCAGCATTGGCTTGGGAGGAATTTATAGACCAGGAGTATTTGGGTTTATACCACTGGCTGATGAAATCCTGTGGGTGCATTTCTATTCTCAACACTGAAAACTTTGCCCGCACTACTCTTGGGTGAATTGTCTTTAATTTTGCCTGGTAGTTTGTGCCAGTATTTTTTGCTGAATACCCTATTAAGTGCTGATCTCATATCTACTGCATGACTTAACTGTAAGTCTCACTGTTTGGGTTGAACTCCAGGTATCAAGGTACATAACAGACTCATTATACCTTATTTTGTAGGTTCACTTACTACAGCCACAGTAGAGTCCGCATTTCTGCCAGAGGGGGCTGATTTTTACATAGGATGCTAGATTGCTTTGCTAATCTGGGGAATACGGTCTTTTCTAATGTAAATGTGTGTGAAAACATTTTTACCCAGCAGCTTATTTTGCTCCTCTGTTGTCTCCTGGCAATATATTGTTGCTTCTCTTTTACTCTTGGTCTCAGGAAAGGTTATATGTTGTCTTAATAGCATGTGCATATAACATCCATTAGTACTAATAGGATGTATTCTTTCACGGAGACGCAATCGCCAATAGCATGCAAATCAGCACATTCCTTCTTCAACATTTGCTGAAGGCTCCGTTCTTGGGTAACATATGGTCTGTAGTCACCTCCTCACTCTGCTCTGAAAATTTTCCATTGCACATCTTAATCATCAATTTCCCCCCCTCTGTTTAAGAAATAAATTAAGTCAGTAAAAATTGGGATGACAACCATTTTTATATGGAAAAGAATCTCTTCTTGTTGCCAAAACCCACTGTTGCATTTTTATTTTTCATTTATTTTATTATTTTTTTTTACATCACCAATTAGCACCTCAAAGTGATTTTTGTGTCTGGCATGCATGGGGTGTGAACTATAAAAATTCAAGTTTCAGAGCTTCTTTTGCTCTGTTCTGTGAAAAAAATTCCCTTTATCAAGCAATTGTGCAGGCTCAAGAGATAATAGTTTGAGATACATCACGAACAGTTTTTGTCCAGACAGCTAAAGTAATTCTAGAAAATGTGTGTGTTGAACATAAGTAAATCTCATGAATGACCAGAAAGAAGCAATTAACATTGAAAGAGTACCTACTATGTTTCAGGCACTATATTTTCCTTATTAGTTAATTTTCTTTTTAATTTTTATTTATTTATTAATTTTTAGGTTTTTTTATATATATATTTTTTTTTTTTTTTGCTATAGAGAACACACACTCACCAGAGAGACAGAGAAAAAGAGGGAGGGAAAGTGAGAAATCATCCCCCAGGGGGACGACCATGCATTAATCCTTTCTTCTCCAGTCCCCTCTCAGGATTTTGGGCATGTAAGCACACATACCCAGCATGATTTTCAAGCCAGTGGATCTGGGACTCGAACTGCGCAGCTGGCCATGAGGCATGCAGTATTTTAACCTCCACACCACCTGCTGGCCCAATGAATTAATATTCTTAATAGACAAGACTATTAAAGTAACTTGTTCAGATTTATTCGTTCATTTAGGTATTCATTCTCTCTCTCTCTCCTCTCCCCCCCCCCCCCCACAAATTACTATTCATTAATTTGTTCTAGGCATTGTGTTAAGCACAGAGGCTAGCATGATGCATGTGATAGGTATGGCCCCTTGACTTATGGGGTTTATAATCTAATTGCAAGGACAGATAACATACAATTAACACATAAATACATAAACAGAAAGTAAATGGTTGCTTAATGCTCCAAAGACCAATAAATAAATAGGATACTGAGGTAGAGAATAATTCCCCAATTATTAGTACAAGGTGGGAATATCTCCTTTGATCCCTGATGACATATGGCAAATAGGAACAGGAGCCTTAATTCAAATCCAACCCAGTCTGGTCACAAAGCTGTTTCTTTTCTTCTACATGTGCCAACTGGGCAGCTCCATTCTGGGTTTTGATCATGACTGTGATTGCTGATAGTTGCTGAGTTCCTTCTATGACACAGGTCCTATTCACTTACATGTGTTTCTTTAGCTGTCTTATGAGATAAAAATTATTTTTCCCATTTTGCAGATGAGGAAACCAAGAGTTATGAGAAGTCTGAAACTTGCTCTGAGTATCACTTTCTCTTTGGTCTCTGTGCTCATTTTCCTAATGGCTGGCTCTCCTTTCTTCCCAGGACCCAAGGGTTTCTGTTGTGCTACTTGGGGACAGAGACTTAGGCACTGTGGGCTTACTGATGGGGTATTCCCTGTGTCCCTCACTCTTTATCTCTTTCTTTAAAAAAATTCTATGTATGGACACTAGGAGTCAAGAATAAAATAGATTTTTAATGGAATGGAGCTTTACTCCTTTAAAAAATTTCATATTTCCTCAAGTTAGAAAAATGAAGTGCGTTTTCTTTGTAGCCATCTTGGGAAATAAAAAAAAGGATACAAAAATGTAAATATAAGGATAAAAATCACTTACAGTCCTACCACCTGGAAAGGGCAGTACTTTGGTTCCTTGAAGCATTTTTCAGTATTTACTAACAAAGATGACTGACTCTTATATAAGACTTACTAGGTGCCAGGTGTAATTCTACATACTTTACATATATTAACTTATCTAATCATCAGAGTAACCCTACATGGAAGATACTATTGTCCCAATTTTGCATATGAGGAATGTGAATTTAAAAGTGGTTAAGTGGCATTTCTAAGAACACAGGATCAAACCTACTCAGACAGCCTGGTTGTGGAGCCATGCTACTTATTATGCTGTGTTGCCTTTATTTTAAATGACTCATACACACACATATACACACGTCAAGGGACTTCAAAAGATTTCTGGGAAAAATGGAATTAAAGTATAAGTTTATTTTGGGGCAAAAAACTTTGAAATCTATGCATAGTTCTTTCATAATCTGCATTTTCCAGAAATTTTGTGAAGTCCTCTTGTCTTTTTGAAGACAAGATATATTTTTTTTGCTTATAAACTGAGATTTTATTTTGCATACAATTTTAGATTTTGCTTTTTAACATAGCATTATTTCATGGACACTTTTCCATGTCCTTAAATGTTCTTTGAAATAGTTCTAATGGAGGTATGAATACACTTTATGTAACTACCCCCTACTGTTATACACTTAAGTTATTTCTATTTTTCGTTATTATAAAAAAGAATGTAATGAATGTCCCTGTATGTATAACTTTGGTCAGATTCTTGGAAGAGGATGACTTGGTCATAATTTTGGCATTTCTTCAAATCTTTGGTGGAGTGGAAAAAGGAAGGAAAAAAGTGTTCAGATATGTGACATACATTTAAATACCATAAAAACAGAAAAGTTAGAGATCTGTGTGGGCTGAGGAATAAAAAATCAGGGAAGACGTCCTTAAGAAGGTGGGGCGGAGCATGAACTGGTCTTGAGTCTTCCATGCTCTTTAAGACTCTGAGTACCTTTTTTCTATAAATCAGTGTTCTTAGGTGGGGGATGCAGGGCTTGGGTCTGGTAAGAGACTTCAGGGAGCAGGGCATAAAGGAATTTCCAAGGCATATAAAGAGAAGAGGTTAGTGGGCCATTTAGGCAGTAGAAATCCAAAAGGCTTCTCTCACCAGAGAGGTGAGAGAGTATGAAGGGCCTTGAGTTCGTGCAGGGAGGATTAGAGAGAAGCTTTGAAGAGGTAGGCAGGGACTAGAACCTTAAAAAGTACCTGGAAGGATTTCCTTTTCTTTTTTCTTTTTATGTGCTAGAAGGTGCAAGCACTTGCCAGAGAGAGACAGAAAGAGGGATAAAGAGAGAGAGAGAAGGAAAATGAGAAGGCACCCTCTTCATGGGAGAAGGACACTAGACAGGGTATTTTTATGCTGCAATCCTCTTGTCCCAGTCCTCCAGCTCATCAAGTGTGCTATGAAGTGTTTTCAGGCCAACAAGGAATTCGAACTTGTGACTTGGTCACGTGGATTCCAGCACTACAGTTTAGTTCTCTACCAACTGTGCCACCAGGTTGGGCCATATCTGTGTTTTTGGTAGACCACAGTGGTGCCAGGGAGTAGGCGAGAGGGAAGGGGTGAGGACAGAGGACAATCCTTGTGGGAAAATGTTTAGGGCCCCATAGGAGAACCCTGCCTGGATATAGTCTTGTGTCCAGTAGCTTTGCCCACAGCATGGTCTGTGGCCTTCTCTGTCATTCCTCATGCCTCGCCAAGAGGAGTAGAGAGTGAATATTTATAAAACACTGACATGGAAATGAAAAAGCTGCAGAATCAAAGAGAACAAACACTTCCTCAATGTTGTTGAGGGTTAACATCCATGAGAAATATGCGTGTATGTCAGAGCAGAAAATAATGAGGCAATATACTTCCTTAAACAGATTCAGTTCGTCACCACCGCGGCCTGGCGGAAGGGAGGATGGCTGAGGGTACCTTCCCTCCTCAGCACTTGCTGCTCCTTTCTAAGCAGACGGGTCACTCAGAGCTTTCTTCCAGGCAATTATTTTTGGGATGACTAGAGATTTCGATCAACCAATCAAGCTTTTATAGAAGCCACTTTCCTTGATTATGTCCCTGATCTTTAACTCAGGGAGAGATTTTCCTCAGTATGGCTCGACTGCCTTGAGTTTTCAATTAATTTCTCTCTCCCCACCTCCTGCATCTTGTCTTCCTTTTGCCTTCACTTGGGGAGCTGTAAGAGCTCATAAGCTCACATGAGTTCCCTACCTGGGCTGAGTGTATATGTATGTGCACATGTGCACACATGTGTGCATGTGTGAGTGCACATGTGTATGCTTTAAAGGCATCTGAAACCACTCTCTGGCCTTCCCTCAATGGAGAATGTCCTGTGAAAGAGCACAAGGACTTGGGAGCAGGCCACTGAGTGAACAAGGGGAGTTGGGAAGAGACTCTGTAGATAGACTGCAGAGGATTCTGATCCTTGGGGCAGCTGAATTTAGGACCAGCCCCAGGGGCATGCAGAATGAGGTGGTGTGAATCAGGGTTTTCCAATGTAGGAGCCACATTGCTGCTTCAAAATGCTCTGATGAATATCTTGAATTTTAATAGATACATATCTACGTCACTGTGACTTAATAACTATTTTAGGTAAATATTAGTTTACATGTTTTGTGGAAGGTAGTAAAACTCTTGAAGGTGGCACATGAATACCTGAAGATTAGGAGACACTGGTGTTGTGGAAAGAATTTTGGAATCCAAATGACATGACAAAATCCAAGCAGTGCCCCTTGCTAAATGTGTGTCTGTGGCAACATTTCATAATGTTTATGGGTGTCAGTTTTCTCACCTTTAAAATGGGCAAGTAAAACCTACTTTTTGGCATTGCTGTGAAGCTGGGAGATTTATTTGTTCATTTATTCTTTCATGAAATACTTATTGAATGTCTGCTATGTACTAATCACTGTTCTGGGAACAGGAAATAAAGCAGTAAGCCAAGCACAGTCTCCGTCTGCACTGAGCGCCCTTTCTAACTGGGAGAGATGGACTGTAAGTGCATAGACAGATATGAGGGCACCATTAGGAACTAACACGAGTATAGCACAGAAAGGGAGAGGTTATAGCAAATAATCTCTCTCTTTTTTTCTTTCTTTTCTTTTTTTTTTTTTCCTCAGTTTTTGCTATAGGGCATGTGTGCTCACCAGAGACAGAGAGAGAGAGAGAGAGGGAGAGAGAAAGTGAGAAGTCTCCCCCTCCACACTTCCACCCAGGGAGGATGGTTACACTGCAATCCCTTCTTCTGCATTCTCCTCTCAGGATCTTGGGTACTTATGAATTTGCACTTGACATGATTTTCAAGCCATCAGGTCCAGGACCTGAACTGCAGAGTTTGCCATGTGGGAGTCCAGCATCTTAACCTCCATGCCACCTGCTGACCCCACAAGTGTTCTCTTTTACTATAGTAACTCATGTAGTTCTTATAAAACAAAAGTCAATAATTATCCTCATTTTACAGATGAGAAAGCTGAGGCACAGAGAGGCTTACCACTAGGCTTCCTGTCCCAACTTTCCAAGAAAGTTGAGTGAAATAAATGTGCTCTCCTTGAGGTTCAAAGTGCAGAGCAAACATTACCCCAAAAGGGAACAATGCAACTAAGGAATTGCACGTGCTCTGAAGCGAAGCTGTCACTTATGAAGTATGATGGCTGCCACATCGTCTCTCTGTGCTTCAGTTTCCTCATCCATAAGACAGAATCGGCAGGAATATCCGTTACAGAAGATAGTCATGACAATAAAATGACACCACGTATGGGGAACTCATTTGCACAGAGCCTGACACTTGTCAAGTGTCACCTCAAGTCTTAGTGATACAACCAGAAAAGCTTCAGAAATGCTTCGTGAACTGGTCACTTTGAGAGTGGGCCTTGAGGCACTAGGAAGCTCTGAATGGGAAGCAAAGGTAGAGAAGTTAATTTTAGATGGCTGGGGAACATCTCAGGAAATTAATGAAGTGTTGAAATCTCAAGATATGGCTGAGTGCCGACTTGTGATGGTGAGAGTGTAGTGGACAATTCCATCAGCCCTGAACATAGAGAAGACCTGACAGTCACCATAATGATAGCATCTTAGACTGCTAGAGCTACCATAACAAGATCCCACAGTTGAGGTGGCTTAGACAAAAGACATTTATTCTTACAGTTCCGGAGGCTGGAAGTTCAAGACCAAGGTGTCAGCCAGATTGGTTTCTTCTAAGACTTTTCTTGCTTGAAGAAGACTGTCTTCTCTGTGTTCTCACATGGCCTTACCTGGGCCAGTGAGTTCTCTGTATTATAATCTCTTCTGATAAGAACACCAACCCTATTGGATTAGAACTAACCCATATGAACTAATTTCTGCCTTAATTACCTCTTTATTTATTTTTTAATTGATAGAGAGCATGTGCACTTGCCGAAAAGATACAGAGAGAGACACACACACAGAGAAAGCACCCTACAGTGGGGCATGGTCATGCTACGACCCATTCTCCTTCATTTCTTCACCCTGCCAGGATTTGGGGTATGTACACGCATATGCTCTGTGTGTTTTTCAAGTCACTAGGGCTGGGGATTCGAACTGTAATTGGCCATGTGGGATATGGTTCCCTCAATGACTAGTCTATGGGGCTGGCCCTCCTTAATTACCTCCTTAAAAGTTCTGTCTTCAAATATAGTCACATGCAGAGGCATTGGGGGTTAGGACTGCATCACATGGATTTTGGGAAGGACACAATTTATCTCATAAGAGACAGTGAGGTTTTGATTCTTCCTGTGTTGGAAGAGCCTGTGGTCTGATCTGTAGCAGACATGTCCAACAGCAGGAAGAGGAGAAGCCTGCAACTGTCCGGGTGCCAAAGGCCCCAAGTCTGATCCATATGGTAAGGAAGGGGCAGAGAGGGAATTGAGAGATGAGGCATTTCAGAGGTGGAACCTATAGGGCTTGGATTCTGATTTCTCCAACTCCTGGAATCTACACACAGATAGCACACACACTCCCAACAAGAGAAGTACCAATTTGGCCCACCCTGGCCTTTTTCTGGGTCCCTAGGGATGAGTCTACTTATAGCCTCTGAGTTTTCCTGTTGGTTAAGTGGGAAAATGAACCCGGATACCATGGCTCCCAACAGAATACAGCCATTTGTTACTTAAGCTCTGAGACTTGTGCAAACGCAGACTGCTTTCATTTCTCCTGCTAATTAAAAAAAAAAAAAAAAAAAGGAAAAAAAAAAGTCTTTCTGCAAGAATACAGTACCAACAAACTTGCATTTCTTGAGTATCAGAAAGCAATGGTTTGAGTTATTCACTCACTTATGATCTGAGATTATTCTAAAACGACTTTGCAGCTTAGTCTAATTGGGTAATTGGGATGTTTCCAGATGAAATTCGACTTGTATTTTTAAAAAACGCTTTGAAGAACTGGTTGCCATGGTGCTGTTCTGCTGACAAGATCCTTCACTCGCTCCCACTAAGCAGCAATAATGGGCTTCTGTTTATTTTAAGTTTCGGGTTACCCCACCTGAACATCCTTCTGGGAGGTAGCAGGCTGTGAACCTGAAGGAATTAATGAAGTCATTCCCTAGCTCTCCTTGTTTGGGGAGATGGGGTTCTCAGCGTTAAGGAGATTTGCCATTGACCAGTTGAAGCACAGCTGATGTGATGGAACTTCCCAGACCACTTTGCTGCTGGGCGGCTGGGAGCAGAGGAAGACACCACCAGACATTTGCCATAGTGTAAAGGGATGGCCGTTGCAGGATATGAGAACTAATCCTCTCATATTTGTGGGCAAGGTGGTGTCTGGCAGGGAGAATTGTCTTTATTTTAAGAAATAACATGGTTTCTTAAAAATTACTATTAGTGTTTTTATAATATTACTGTTTTAAATTTGAGGAAACCTTTGTTCTAAGTCAAGTTTTCAACCTAATGGATGCTTCTTCCCCATTGCCCTTAAATTCTTAATACCGAGTGTTTATTAGAAGAATGTGAAACATTTTCCCCAGATGCAGTATTTTTGGCTTCATTAAAAGTTTTTCTAGTTCCTCTTCAGTCATGTCAATATTTACCTTGGACAATGCTTTGCATCCTTTTGTTTATAATACCAGAATTCTCCAAGACAAACTGATTATTCATGACTCTCTGGCCTGGGTTACCATTTAAACATACCTTATGTTGATGTTTTAAGAGTATGAATCCCCCAAATGATTTCCCCTACTTCTCATAGATTCATAATTCATAATCCTACATGCTCACTTCATGCCCTGTATGTTTTCTTCTCTGAGGTATTGTCCACGCACATTTCTTTTGTGGATGACATTCTTCGAACATTGGTACACGAACTTTTTCTTCTTTTCCTTTTAAAACACCAAATTCTTCTCCCCTGCCAAGGATGTTTTTATAACAGTGCCCAGATTCTATGAACGCTTCCATTGTTTTCTTAGAGAGCACACTCTTGCACACTGCCTACTCTCTCTTATTGAATTTCTGATCACTGATATAAAAGACATATGACCCCTGTCTGTGAGGAGGCCTTAGTGGCCATACAGACAACAGAGATCTCAAGCATGCTTTTCTTGGGGGACCCACTTACGCAGAGCTGGCTATCTTTCTTTAATCACTCAGAATTTATGAGTCTATGTACTTCTTTCAGTTCTATACATGTGTCTTACTGTTGTAGATGACTTAAAATTTACTAAGTGTTTCAAACACATTATTGCATTTGATCCTTACAACAATGTGTGAGGGAGACTCAGAAGATTCATGTGCCTTTTCTTTTTTTAAAGAATGATTTTATTTAACTATATTTATTTATTTTAATTTGACCAGAGAGGGGGGAGAGAGGGAGAGAGAGGAAGAGAGAGAGAGAGAGAGAAAGAAAGCAAGCCACCAGATCTGGGACTCAAACCACAGTCAGCCATATGGAGCCCAGTGCTCTTAACCACCATGCCATCTGCTGGACCCTCAAGTGCCTTTTTAAAGATCACCTAGTGAGGTGAATAAGAAAAGTTTTCAGTCTTGAGGCTATTTATATTAATAAATTATTTGGGTTTATGCAAGTCTTTCTGTTCTCATTGCTTATACTGTTCACTTTACTTATACTATCCAGCTTCTCTCTTTGACCAGCTAAATTCTTGCTCGTTTTTCTAACTTCAGATCTGACCTCATGTCCTCTAGAAGCATTCCCTGGGCTCCCAAGTCTGGGCTGAAATTTCTTTCTCTGTGCTCTGTAACACTTGGAAAAAAAAAAGAACAAGTTTATTGCATTGCCTGTCACCTAATGAACACCTGCTAAACAGTTGTTCTATTATTCCCCATTCTAACTTTCACTGTATGTACATTGTTTGCCATTATATGAAATGTCTTCTGAAAGTTCATGGAAAATGTGCATTATGAAAAACCTATGCATGGATTTCAAAAATTTTGCACCAAAATAAGCTTATACTTTAATTCCATTTTCCATAAACTTTTTTATTGCCAGAGAGCATGTGTGCTTGTGTATGCACATGTTACATGAGAGAGTGAGAGAGCAAGCACACCCCAAAGGGACATGTTCTCATCATAATTTTTTTTTTCTTTTTTTCCATTCTGTTGGGATTTTGGGCATGCACCCATACATGCCCAGTATATTTCCCAAGCCTCTATGGCTGTAATTCAAACAACAATTGTCCATGTGGGATCCAACTCTCTTAACCACTAGGCTACAGGGTCGGTCTGAGGGTCTCTTTTCCTTTGAAGATTGCAAGCAACAGAAATAAACCTGGCAAATGGAATAACTTTTTACAGTTTTAACTCAATCTGCCTGTTATTCATATATAGAAATGGTATAGATTTCTGTATATTGATTTTATTTCCTGCAACTTTACTGTAATCATGTATTACTTCTAGTAATTTTTCCATGGAGACCATTGGGTCTTCTATATATATAATCATGTCATCTGCGAATAGAGAGAGTTTCACCTCTTCCTATTCGAATGCCTTTTATTTTGTCCCCTTTTCTGGTTGCGTTGGCGAGGACTTCAAGTACTATATTAAAAATGAGTGTAGAAAGTGGGTATCCTTTTCTTGTTCCATTTACCATAGCCACCAAAAGTATATGATATTTAGAAATAAATCTGACTAAAGAAGTTAAAGACCTCCACAAGGAAAACTATGAGAAGCTAAAAAAAGAAATTGAAAATTACACAAAAAAGTAGAAGGACACCCTATGTTCCTGGATTGGAAGAATTAATATAATCAAAATGGCAATTCTACCAAAATTAATCTATATATTTAATGCAATGCCAATCAAAGTATCAGACACATTCTTCACAGATCTAGAAAAGACAGTTATAAAATTTGTCTGGAATCATAAAAGAACCCGTATTGCAAAAGAATTCTACACAAGAAGAGTGGGGTGGATGGCATCTTACTCTCTGACCCAAAAATATACTACAAAGCTGTGGTAATCAAAACAGCTTGGTACTGGCACAGAAACAGACACATGGACCAATGGAACAGAACAGAGTCCCCAGAAATAAATTCCCAAACATACAGTCAACTGATCTTTGACAAGGGATACCAGTCAATCCAGTGGAAAAAGGAAAACCTCTTCAGCAAATGGTGCTGGAAAAACTGGATTTCCACCTGCAGAAAGATGAATCTGAACCCTGACCTCTCACCTTTAACAAAAATCAAGTCAAGGTGGATCAAGGATCTAAACCTAAGACCTCAAACTATAAAACTTCTCTTGAAAAACATTTGGGAAACTCTGGGAGACATTGGGGTAGGGAAAGACTTCTTAAATAAGACCCCCAAAGCACAGTCGATAATCCCCAAAATAGACAAGTGGGATTACATCAGACTAAGAAGTTTCTGCATGGCAAAAGACATAGTAATTAGTGTGAATTGACAGCCCTCAGAATGGTAAAATATTTTTGTAAATTATGCCTCAGATAAGGGGCTGATAACCAGAATACACAAGGAACTCAAGCTGCTGTTTGGAAAAAAAGATGATCAACCCTATTAAAAGATGGAAGAAGGAGTTGAAAAAAAAAAAAAAACTCTCTGAAGACGACATACGAATAGCCAAAAGGCATATGAAAAAATGCTCAACATCCCTCATTGTAAGGGAAATGCAGATCAAAACAACAATGAGGTGCCACCTAATCCCAATCAGAATGTCTAAGATTAAAAATCCAAAAAATGATAAGTGTTGGCGGGGTGTGGTGAAAGGGGAACTCTTTTACACTGCTGATGGGAATGTAAATTGGTCCAGCCACTGTGGAGAACAATTTGGAGATTCCTCTACAATTAGAACTACCATATGATCCAGCAATCTCAATCCTCAGTATCTACCCAAAGGACAGAAGAACTCTTCATTGGAAAAGTGCTTGCACATGGATGTTTATTGTGGCACTATTCACGATTGCTAAGACATAGAATCAACCCAAATGCCCCCATACAGATAAATGGATTGAAAAACTGTGGCACATATACTCTATGGAATACTATTCAGCCATAAAAAACAACAAAACTGGCTTTTGACAGAAAGTGGAAGAATATGGAAGATTTACTGCTGAGTGAGGCAAGCCAGGATATGAAGGAGAGACATTGTATGTCTCCACTTAGTATATACCAAATGTCTGCACTCTATGACTGAAACTGATTGACTAAAGGTTGTACAAACACAAGAGATGGATGTGAATGCCAGATGCAGTGTGTGTGGAGGAGTGGGGCCTAAGGAAGGACATTTGGAAGAGGGATACAGAGACAGAGCATGGACGGGATGGGGAGGTGGTAGAGTGAAGGAATGATGAAAGCATCATTTAAGTACCTGGATTCAGCAGTATCTGAAGCATGAAACCCTTCAAATTTCCAAGTTTATGAACCGATATACTCCATGTTTGGTTGCAACTAGTTTGAGTTGTGTTTCTATCAGTCACTAACAACTGATAGTGTTCTGATTAATTCAATGGGAAATAAAATGCCATGGTATTTTTTTTATTACTGATCTTGGCATGTTTTGTTTCTTTCCTTATGCTTGAACTTCTTCATATGTATTTTGCATATCTATAATTTGTCTTTGATGGTTAGTCATGAATAAAGTAAGAAAAGAGGTATTCAGCTTATTTTTTCCATGTCCAATGTCACAGACAGACTTGTTGGATATGCCCTGGTTCATATTTGAGCTGAGTATATGCCTGAGATTCTTCTTTCAGGAATGGTGATGATTATACGCAGATTTTTATTCCATTTTCCCACATCCTACCTATTCATCTCATGGTGTAAATTATGTGAGGGCAAGTGTGTTGCATTCTAGGGGATGGGGAGTAACCTGCGATCTGAGTAATAAAGGCAAAACTCCTGAGCCTGTGGAGTCAGAGCCAGAAAACTGAACCTGACTGACCCTGCTCAGATCTGGGGAGACAAGGCCTTCAAACTCTCATTGGAGACCATTTGCCTTCTTTGGAGTTTGGAGAATCAAAAGAACTTGCTGGGGGCCAGGCAGTGGTGCAGCCACAAAACATGACATTCTTCAAGGCTGATGACCAGGGGAAGGTTCCATATTTGAGTCCTGGAGACCTCCCTGAGTATACCGGACTCCTACATGCACATGATTCAAGGTTTGCTGAGACTGGCATTGGCTTTGGCATCAGGACCCTGTTGGGGCACAGTATTTCTGTCTCTGCACTGCTCATGGAGGAAATAACTACTCTAACTAAAAAAAAAAAAAAAGGTTGTAGGTATTTGGTTTTCATGGTTGGTGGACATGAGACCAGTGGGTCTCTAAGTTCTACAGCAAATGTCTGAGACTTTTCATCCTGAGGACTGAAGGATGGAGCATCCCACTTTCCCAGAAGCACTCCATGGGGTGCTCCTGAGGAAGCTCCCTATGATTTTTTTTAACCATAATCAACAAATTAAAGAATTGCTTCATATTGCTAATTCAGGGAGAGCAAATGAGTAATTAAAGCAGGGAGGTAGTTATTTCATTAAAGTGATCCAGTCCTCACCTTTTGCCAAAATGTATTCTGGAAACTAGACCACCGAATGTATAGTGGACAATACTTTCCCACTCAACCAGTGTTGTATTTGGAAATTGGTGCCTAAACAAGACCATGGCTTCAAGGAAATCAGAGATGATCTTTCATTGCTATCACATTCAAGATACAAACTGCCAACTCTTAAAATAATGAGATCAGGATCCAATTAGTATTAAGTTGCAAAAACATAAAATGAAAAGATTAAAATGGAATATATTTTCTGCACTCATCATTTACACAAGTGCCTCAATTATACGTTAAATATTCATATATCACATAAAATATATTTGACTATTATAATTTAAACAAAAAGACAAGGTGCTAATTATAAAAAGTATCTAACTTTAGAATTAAATTAATTTTGCTTGCCTTCTTAGAATTTTGAAAGTGTTTTCAGGAGAATGTTTTGGACAGGTTTAGTTCTCTTCTAAATTGCCTCTCAACTCGCTTTCTCCTTTACACTTCCCGACATTGAGACATGTGTACTAGTCTACTGAGTCTACACTGTGCTCTAAAAAATACTTGTTTATGATGATGATGATGATGATAGTGATGGTGGTGGTATTACATTCCCTGAATCTGGTAAAGACATGAAGTGATATGCAAATCACCTCTCTGTATAGCACAATTTCAATAATCAAAAGGCATAACATTATCCAAAGAGTGAAAGCCATTATAATTAAGAGGTAAAACCTGCCTCCCTGCCTTCACAGGGCTGAATGTAGGCAAAAGTTAGCACTCATGTAGGATAGTAAGCAAGGTGATTTTGCCCTTTCTTCTTGTGAATATTTTTTCCTTTACTCTTTGGTCCTGCGATGTCCTAATAATAAGAATTGAGTTCAGGTAGATGGGTGGGGAGAGGACCCACAAGTTCTGAGTTGAGATATGGGCTGCAGGTCATCTTCTCAGAGAGAGCTCTACTTAAGACTTCATCTATGAGCACAGCTGACAATGAGGTATTTTTTTTTTTAAATCTTCTTTTGTCAGAATTTTTAAGCGTATGACTTTCCAAGAAATTGTCTGCAAACCTAGATTCCTGGCTCTCACAGACAACATCTCCTCCCTGCCCCCACCAACATCTTATATTAAATCCTACCAGAACCAAAAAAGAAAGTTTTCTGCTTTGCCCTCAGTTAACCTGAAAATTTAATTAAACGCCATCCTCCAAATACTACAGTTCATTGACGTTTAACTATGCACATTCTTGGAAAGGCCAACTGAGATGAAACTGACATTTTAAGAGCTGTATTTTGTACTGAAATAGAAAATGAAATAGAAACGTATTTTTGCTTGCTTGTTTTGATAGGATTTTACTGACAGGAAGTTTGGAGTGACTAAAGGGACAAATATCAAGCTTTTAGTTTATTATCAGTGAGCATTTTCCCCAAACTATACCCTATCACTTCATTTACAAATGATGTTTAACAAAGTTCTATTTTCTGTGCTGGAATTTCATTGCTCTTACTTTTTTGCTTCCTTAGAAGGTCTTTGGCTATTTAAGGATTGCAGCCACTGAGATTAGTGTTGACTTCTGCATGGGAGGATTTTTCTTGACTTTATCCCAGAATTAATGAGTGCAAAAACCAGCTGCGCCGATAGACCTATTCTGCTTGGTGACACACCCTTGCTAGGGCAATTGGCAGATGGTCGGTCTTGCAGGGGCTTGCAGTGGAATGGAGACCATGCAGTTGGGAGATTGGGTCTTAATTATTTGAAGCCAGGTTTCTCAATTTTTCTCCTAGTTTTGAACATCCTGCCTCTTATTAGGGAGGCAGCCTCTCTCTGCCATTTTATATTTCTACTTAGTTGTACTTCTTTTTCAAGTACAACATTTTTATTCCTGACACCGAAAACTTTGCCCAGACTACTCTTGGGTGAGTATTTGGAGGTGCTATTCCAGAAGAAGTTTATAGCTCGATCCAATTGCCTGATAAAATTACAACCGAAAAACAGCAACGTGAATAAAAGAAGACAAGAAGCACTAACTGAGTGACAAAGGCAATCTTGTCACCGTTGTGTATTTCAGACTGATGTTAGACTGGATGCAGAGCACATGCAGTTCTGAGTGCAGTCATTGATTTTTATTGCCATGCCTTGAAAGACATCACCTCTTGCATATCTTTCGTTCCCTAGGCCTAGGAATGTAAAAAACCTATGAACAATATATTGATGAGTGTGTAGAAATCTAGATATTAATATTCATGTGTTTGAAAATATTCTTGAAGAAAACAAAAGGAAGCATTCCTTTGCTTCCACGGAAAAAAAACAGTGTTTTCCCCCAAATGTCTATTGGAGGGTTAATGGCCCTAGGAACAGGTGTGGGCAGGTCTTTATATATTCAGACATCAAAGCTCAGAATTTTATGTTTGAGTTGCCTGGAATCCTCTACTTAGACTTCGTTCATGGATATAAATTATCAACCAATCTTTTTTTAGGCTACAGATAGTTTATTCATCTTTAAGAGAGAGGTGCTCATTGGGATCAGCAGTTGGTGTAATGGCTATGTCATGGGACTCCCATGTAGTCGGCTGAGGTTGGAGTCTCCGACCTGGTGGCTTAAACTCACGCCAGGCGCATGTGTGTGCATGCCCAAAATCCCGAGAGGAGAAAGGAGGAGAAGGGATTGTGGTGTGGCCATCCCCTCTCGAGGGTGATTTCTCACTTTCTGTCTCTCTGTCTTTCTGGTGAGCGCACATGCCCTATAGGTTTTGCTATATCAAAAACCTCTCCAAAAAAAGAGAGAGGTGCTCATGTAGGAAGATAGTCCTTTGATGGTCTTAAGATAGAAAAGATATGATTCCTTAATCAAAAGACTCTAAGCAGTAGTCCATAAGCCCAAAATGCTGAGGCCACTTGGGAAGGTCCCTGGTTTGTGTCCTGAGGTCCCTCTGTATTTGCTGAGTGTACATGTGCCAGTTCCTGTGACCTGGCTGGCTGAGGCTATGGGTAGATTGTGGCATGAAGGTTCTGTTGAGAATGTCTGCCTTTCTCTCTCTTTCACTTCTGGAATAAATAGATATACTAAAAAGGCTCCAAGAGATTGGCAATACCTTTATCACTGATTCTTGAAGAAATGTGCTTGGAACCCTGACACCATAAGGAAAATCCGTACTTGTGGGTAAGGCAGCAAGCCTGAAGGAGGAGTGTCAGGGTCTTTATACCTCATGATCATTTGGGCCATGTTACACCGAGAGAACCTTCCAGTCCAATATTATGCAAGAATGTGAGAGTCCCTTCTTCTGTCACTTCCTTTTCATATGGAGATGCCAATTTTGCTCGAGTAACTTCCATGATAGGGAACTCAGTACTTTACAATGTACATTATTTAGAGTTTCTATGATTGTGTGAATTGGCTCCCTCAAGCCTAAATCTGCCATCCCTTCCTTCTGTAACTTCCAATGTTTCTCTTCTGTCCTCTGGAGTGAAAAGGACTTATTGAATATCTCCCTCTTGACAGAACTTTTGTGCTGTTAAGTCTTCTCTAAGTCTTTCTTTCGGGGGCTAAACATCTCTAAGGTGTTCACTGCTGTGTAGAACCTTTGTCATCTTGATCATATTCATGTGTGGAAGCTACATCTTGACAAGGTCTATATTAAAATGAATCATGAAGAGCTGATAGTGTTCAGATGAATAGAATAGTGATGTCCAGACTGAGGCTGGTAAGTTGTCCCAGACATAGTATAATGAGTGTAGAGCAGACAGCGCTAAGGAAGTTGTTTCTGGAATCTTTCTTTCTTATTATTTTTGGGATAAACATCTGCCTGTAAATAACCAAAGTGGCCCAGGCTCTCAGTCTGTGCCTAAGATTTGATATTTCTGCTTGGATATCCAAGAACCACATAAAATCATATCTTACCAGAAATCTAAATCATGATCTTTCAACTGACATCCTCTTTGGCTCCTCTTCTTGACTTTGCTGTTTCTGAAAGTGAGACAACCCAAATCAGCAACACATCTTTGACTCTCCATTCTCCTCCACCGCTCTTCCGAGTGGTTATCATTCCACCCCATTGAGGCTTCCTGCTCTTCCTGCATCAGTTCCTTTCCCAATTCCAAGCCAGTCTTCAGCTGATATAGAGAGGGTACAAAACGTAGGGTGTTGCTGTAACACTTTAAAAATCAGACCTTCTTAGGAGGCCATGCCAAGGAGAGAGCTGCTACAAAACAATGCCTCTTTGGCAATGCTAAGTTGCATTTCCTTAACACACATGACCAAAAAGGAAGAAATGCACGTGGCAAGAAGAAAATGGTGAATGAAGCTCTCCATCTTCTTAAGAGGCCTCAGGTCGAACGGGTGGAGAAAAGGAGCACATTCTTAGAGTGAGTGATCAACTACAAATAGTTAACACAGGTTCCTCTGGTCATGTCTACACCCGAAGGAGTGGGACAGAAGTTCTGATTGAGAACTTTGATTTCTCCCAGATCGTTTGAGTCTTAAATGAAATTTGGAAATGTGCCCTGACATCAAAGGCTGTTCCTTTTGGCTAATCGATTGAGTATGTTGCGCCTGTCCTCCCGTGAGCCCCCCACGACCAGGAACATATGTCAGATTCTCCCTTCGCCAGTAATTTGGAGGCTCATGACAATAAAACATCCTCTTCTAAGGAAAAGAAGGGGTGGTCCTCGGGAATGTTAATGTAGCAGAGAACAGCAACGGTCGACTCCTCCCTGAAAAAATATACAAAGTCTGGTCAATCCATATCTGAATATCATCTGCATAATTTGAAAATAAAACATTGAAAGCAGTAAGCCCGATCTCACTATCCTGTGCACATTTACATCTGGAACAGCTGCTAAGACCTCTCCGAGTTGATTTTGTTCAGTTCTGCAGGGCCGATTTGAAACCCAGGCAGAAAATGAAAGTGAGCAAATTTACCTCTGGCATTCAAAGAAATGCTTTTGGTCAAAGTGAGTATTTCTGACCATGACTCATTTTCAAAAGAAGCATTGAATTCGCTTTGTCATCTTTGCCTGGATCAGGCTCAATCGGCCCTTTTATGATTTTTAAAATATCCTATATAGCCGGCATGGCATTTATTAGGCTTCAGCTATTCAATATTGCATTTCAATGTATAAAAGTCACTGTTCAATTGAATATTGAGTTTTCTAAGGAAGTAAACCTACAGAAAAGAAATTTGCAAGAATCTAAAATAAATGAGTTTGAGGAAGATCAAACTGCCCTTTTGGCTGTTTCAAAGATCAAAAGATCTCTCTTTTATAAAAATCAGGAGCAGTTTGAATAGCCTCTTTCCTCTACCGTAAAGCCCCGTTTTTTTCACCATCATTGATAGCTTGGGACTACACCATAATGGTATGAAAGGCCCTGGGGAGGAGAGAAGACAGTTTCATTCCTGAAAAGCACCCAGGATTTTTGCGTCTGAATTAGCTGGCTTTTAATTTAATTTAGTCTGGAGCCCAGTAGAAAGAACAAATGAAAACCTGCCTTCATGTCCTTGCGGAGGAGTGGTGGCGTGGAAGGGCAGGAGAGGGTCTCTTGAAAATTTTTGCTGTATTTATTTATGTTTATTTTTAGTCATCACACAATGATTGTACCTATTTATGGGCACAAGACGATGTGTTGAAAGATGTGTACGTCACGTAACAACCAAGTCAGGACAATGAGCATATGTATCACCTCGAACATTTATTCTCTTTATAATAACATTGAACATCTCTTCTAGTTACACGGCATATGCAATGAATAATTGTTAGTTAGGTGTCTCCTGCTGTGCAATAGGACATCAGACATTCACCCTCCTGTCTAACTGTGACTTTGTCCCCACTGACCAACCTTGCCCCAGCCTCCTCCCCCTGACTCCTGTCTTCTTGCCCCAGCCTCCTCCCCCTGACTCCTCTCTTCCTGTTTCCAGTGGGAAACCTCCATTCTCTTCTCTGTTTCTATGATATCAACTTTTTAAAATTCCATGCATGAGTAAGATCTTGAGGTACTTGTACTTCTGTGTCTGGCTTATTTTACGTAGCATAATCTCTTCCAGGTCCATTCATGTTGTTGTGAATAATGGGATTTTATTCCTTTTTTATGGCTGAATAGTATTACATTGTGTGTGTGTGTGTGTGTGTATGCACACACAATGTAATATGTTTTTATATATATATATATATATGTATGTGTATATATATATATATATATATATATATATATATATATACTGCATTTAAAAACAATCCATTTTCTGCTGTTGGACATCCAGGTGGTTCCATATCTCGGCTATTGTGACCAATGCTGCAATGAGCACGGAAGGTGCAAACACCTTCCACATATTGATTTCATTTCCTCTGGATAGATACCCAGTAGTGGGGTTGCCAGCAAGCTGTTATCAACAACAGTATAGAAGTTCCTAAAATAATTAAAAATAGAACTACCATAGGATTCACTGACAATTGTTTTGTAATACTTTTATTATTTTTACAGTTTTAAAATTTACATTTAATCACTGTACATTTTTTATTTACCCTCCCTAGAGTTTTGTCATAGGGCACGTGGGCTCACCCGAGAGGGAAAGTGAGAAATCACCCCCAGGGGGGATGGCTATGCTGCAGTCCTCTCTCCTTTCAGGATTTTGGGTACATCCACACATGTGCCTGGTGTGATTTTCATGCTGCCACGTCCAGGACTCAAACCATGGTTGGTCATGCGGGATTGTGGAGCCTTAACCAGCCACCTGCTGGCCCCAATCACTGTACATTTTTACACTGTAAAAAATTGTTTTTCCCAGTGTGAATCCAGTGCATAGCAACCAAGTCAAAGATTGATTTTAGAGGATGCCATGTATCTTTGTTTCCACCTTTAGAGAAGGTTGGACTATATATAAGAACATTGTCTTTCGGTTCACTCTCCCCTAGGTTCTGCATAACCTTTGGAAGTTACCTAATCTTTCCAGGCACAACAAACTTTTGCCTCCTGTCTAGGAAAACAGTCTCCAACAGTATCATAGACCATTTATGGTTGGATATCCACGATTCACAACTGTTTGGTTAAGCCAATTAACCATAAGAAGTTACTTCATTAATTATTGACTCTTCATTGTGAATTAGTTTATCAAATCATTTCATTGGGGAAGATGGAGGGCCAAGTATTAAGGCACTTGGCATGTGGGAAGGAAGTATTTCTGTTAGAGTTTAGTTATAGATAACAGAATCAAGTCTAGTTACACACAGGAGACACAGATTTTGTACAAGGAATAAGAGGCTCATAAAAATCACTGGGAAGACTGGAGGAGTAGGTTTCAGGTGGAACTTTCAGGAATGACACCTCAGTATCACACCTTAAGATTAGCCCACTAAGGTTCCTTGTCCATGATCAAGTTGGTGAATAAGAGGTCACCTTTATAACTGTGGGCTCGTGAACCTCACCACATCTATCCCTACCTGCATCAACAGCATAGGTGCCCTTGATGTGCCTTTTGATAGCCATAGGGTTAGGATGTGGATCCTAGGTTTCTTGTTATAGCTCCCCCATATCTCTGCACTGCACTGGCTAGCAGCAGGGGACTATAGGTGTCTACTTCTACTTTTTAAATCTCCAGAAGAAGTGTCTGCCTGACTGAAGTGAAGTTTCACATGGAAGCTAAATTGCAGGAAAATTCTGAGAAATAAGACCTTCAGCTTTCCCACCTATGGAGGGCCAGGCAGTAGCTCTGAGAGAACCAGTCTCCAGATTCTAACACAGAGACTATGTGGTAGAAGTGCCAAAGAAGAATTTTGAGAGAGAACGTAATGGAGAAGGGGCTGAAAACAACCTTGACCAACCTCACAACTTTGCCTGGAGCTGGTCCTAGTTATTAACATAAGGCATTTTAGGAATGTCACATCAGGGAGACTTTACTCTCTTCTTTGAGTAGGCGGTTTCAAGGTCTGCATGTCAACTTTCTTGAGTAAATAGCCTCCTTCTCCTATGACCCTGACATTTATGGTGGGGGGATTTCAGTTTCTTCCTTAACAGAAAAGGAAAGGTGTTCCTATATGCTGTATGGACTCTTCTACAATTGGGTGGTCTTTCTTTGGGCTAATATCCATTCAGCTTAGAAAATGCTCTCATGACGATAGGTGAAAAGAGAAGCTTTAGGTATCCAAGCCTCTGTGGCACTTTTGCCTATCAGGCAAGTCACTATTTCCCTGAAGAGTAGACCCGAACAAGGGCCTGAGGTCACTCATGTTGGATTGATCGTGAAAGCCACTCCAGGTGTCAGAAGCAGGCAGCCAGTAGTGCTATCCTGCCATCTTCTTTTTAACATTCAATCTGGCAAACACCTTAAGCTTTAATAAACATCTTCTCCTTTAATAGTGTTGACTCCAAGCTAATAAGGCAACTAGCAAATCCAGTGAAGGTAAATTTCTCATTAACAATTTATTTAACTTTGTTGAAGAGAGCAATTTCAACCACTGCTAATTGAGTTTGTAACAAAAACATGGATTTGTTTTACTACCACCCTCAGGACCTTAATCAAACTCCGAGAAAGGTAAAGTAACTATTATTAGCAGGCTGAGAGGTAAAATTCAGGATAGAATGGGAGGTACAAGCACACTGTTACAGTCCTGATACATCAACAGGATGAGAAGGCAGAAGCACATACTGGCATTTCACAGTGTTTTGAATTTTATTTGCCAGAGGAAGAGCCCTTTTGACATAAAGCTAAAGCTGCGTGTAAGACTTTGAAGATGTGGGCTTTGGTATGTGGGTGATGTGTTCAATTCCCTCCCCTCTCCCCTCTTTATTTCAGATCTCTCTATGGAAGGTGGAAGAGTGTGTTAGGTAGGGAGGCCTGTAAGAGGACTTGCCCTTTTCAGCTGATCCAAAGCTGTTCTCTCTGGCTTCAGGAGGTGGCTATAATTTAGGAGTTTCATAACGAAGGGTTGATCAGGACTGCCTAAAGTGACAGCCCCGTGGGCAGAGGGACATGCAGCGTGTCTCTGCTAGGCCAGTGATTGAATTTGAAGGGATTTAATAATTCTTCTTGAAATTCTCTGCTTTTCCTTCAGACTTTCCTCTGGAAGCCTGATTAAATGCGTATTATTTCTTCTTAAGTGATTTTACAGGTCGTTTATTTTGGATTTATGAGCATCAACACGTTTTAAAAGGTATTAGCGGGCTGTGCTGCTGGATCCTTGTTCTCTAAATCATTAACTCTGCTCTTGATCAACATCAGATAGTAAGAAATCTCCTAAATATTACTTTGTTTTTTTCTTCTCATGTATTCATTCAGGAGGCAAATATTTTTAAAACATCTACAGCATGCCGGATACTGTGCTAGTCTAGCAATACTCCAGTGGGCAAGGAAGACATGGTTCTTGCCCTCAGTTCATGGTGTAAATAAAAGTGTGTGTTAATGCCTACAGTGTTGTGAAGTTATGGGGAATGAATTTGAGCTTGAATAAATCTTCCTTTTCCATTATACTCCACCCATGAATCAAGGTCTATATGGAGAGACATGAGCAGGATGTGGTTCTTCTGTGGTTTTTACACAAGCTGGTGGGTGGTACTAGTTAAAGATGGAAAGGGGGCCAGCTGGTGGTGTGGTGGTTAAGGTGGTGGATCCCATACGGTCAACTGTGTGGTTCAAGTCCCAGATTTGGAGGCTTAGAAAACATACAAGGTGGGTGTGTGTGAGTGCCCAAAATCCTGACAGGAGGAAGAAATGAAGAAGAAGGGATTGCAGTGTGATTATGCCCCATGGGGTGGGGGGGTTGATATATCTCATGCTCTCTCTTTTTTAATTGTTTATTTAATTTTATTTATTCAATCATTTGTTTTAATTTGACCAAAGAGAGACAGAGAGACAGAGGGAATGTGGGAAAGCAAGCCACCAGGTCCAGGACTCGAACCATGTTTGGTCATGTGGGAGTGTCCAGAGCTCTAACCATTATGCCACCTGCTGGTCCCTCTCTTTCTCTCTTTCTCTCTCTCTGGTAAAGGCACACACCCTGTGGCAAAATTTAAAAATTTAAAAAAGAAAGAAAAAAAAAATTTGGAAAGGAAGCTAAAGAGGGGGGAAAAACTATCCCAACTCTCTCATCTTTGTTTCCCAAGGTGCCTGTTTCACAAAATTAGAAATTTTCTAATTGTTCCAAGTGTGTAGCTCCAAAAGAGAAATGGCCTCAGTACTAGGGGAAATTCCTGCACTGCCTGTTTTGGCACACCTCCACTCCTATACGCACATAAAAACCTTTATCTTTGTGTCCCATTAATGGTGGTTGCATAGAAGATGCTGGGACCATTTAGAGTAGGGTAAAGGGAGTGTGATTAAGTGAATTATTTGAATCATGATGGAGAAGAGGATCAAAAGACCAAACCAGATACCTGGAACTACCTGGAGAGGTGAGGCAAACAGAAGCAAAGTTTAGTTCCAATGTCAAGAGCTAGGCAGATCAAAGTGAATAGTTCATACAGGAGGTGTGAGAAATGCTGGGGGGTTGGGAGTTGAGTGTATGTATTGGACTCCATCTTTATTTTTTAAAAATATGATATTACAACATTTAATAAATTTATTTTATTTTTAAATGTTTTATTTTTATTTATTTCTTCCATGAGAGTGAGAGAAAGAGAGAGAGACAAAGACCTACCCACTCCCAATAGGGTCATCACAACATGATCCAGCCCTAGTCCCAGCTGACCTGGATCACAGGCACATGCACGAACCAGTGTGCTCACTGAGGTCCCCAGATGTAAACCCAGGGCCCTTCCTACATAAGTCCAGCTGTGCCACTGCTGCACCACTGCCTAGTCTTGAAAGTCTTGCTTCTAAGTGTCATAGGTGAGGGTTGTCAGCTGAAAAGCTCTGGTTGGGATTACATTCACAAAGCAGAGGAGAACTCAGCAGGATAGATCAAGTTTGAGACTTACAAATTCCTTTCCCACTTTTCTCATTTGGTTCTCTTTAAGGCCCTGAATGCAGAGAGCTAGCTAGAGGGAAGATGGTTCTCCTTTCTTTACAGATGATGAGCCTGAAATGAGCAAGAAAGTGTATAAAGCCACATAACTGGGTAGTGTCAGACTTACAGCTTGGGTCCAAATCTCCTCATTATAGCTGTAATTTTCATTCCATTACAATTTACCAGTAGTAAATTATAATTTTCCAATAGTATGGGAAAAATAAGCGAATGATTAAACAGAACATTGCTGACTCACTGACCCACTGAGACAAGATTGTAGCCAAGTTTCTGTGATTCCTCTGAAGGCTTTGTCAATTCCCCTTGGTCATCTCCCTTGTCACTTATTTGGCCCAAATTGGGCACTGGTAGAATGTACCTCTGTGCATTTACAACACCTGCTACTGCTAACACACAGATGGGCACAGTCCCCGGGGTAATTAAGATCATGGAGGACCAGGAAGTATTTTATTTGGTAAATTCCAAGCATTTACTTATTTGATTGTTGAATTATCTTCCAGGAATAAATGAGAAGGGTTTCTTTGCTATAAGGTATGTGTGCTTGCCAGAGAGACAGAAAATGAGAAATCACCCCTGACCACCCAAGGAGGGATGGCCACACCATTATCCCTTTTCCTCCAGTCTCCTCTCAGGATTTTGGGCACACATGCAAACATGCCCAGCATGAGTTTCAAGCTGCCAGGTCTTAGAACTCAAATTACAATTGACCATATGGAGTCTAGTGCCTTAACCACTACACCACCTACTGGCCCCCAAACCAGAAGGTTTTGCCATTGGATTTGCTTACTTTAGTTGAGAAATTTGAAGAAAATGAGGGTTTTGTTTGTTTTAGAGTTTTGTTTTTTCCCTTAGGGCATGTGTTCTTGTGCCAGAGAGAGACAGAGAGAGAGAAAGAGAGAGAGAGACAGTAAGAGGGAAAATGAGAATTCATCCCCCACCCAGGGGAAATGGCCATGCTGAAATCCCTTCTCCATTCTCCTGGGATAGTGAGCACACATGCACACGTGCCCAGTGTGATTTTTCAAGCCAATAGGTCCATGACCCAAAACGTGTGTGAGTCCATGTGGGAGTCCAGCGATTTATCTGCTGGCCCCATTTTGTTGTTGTTGTTTTTAAGACAAGGTCTTGCCATGTCATGATTCTCCTACCTCAGTCTCCAGCTGGGACTACATGCATAGGCACTATACCTAGCACTTTTTTTTTTTTTTTCTTTTGTCAGGGCCTCACCATGTTGCCCAGGCCAGGCTTTAACTTATCATTCTCCTTTCTTAGCCTCCTGAGTTGCTGGAAAAACAGGAATGTGCTACTGTGCCTAGCCACTAGGTTGTACTGGGAATTGAACCTTGGCCTTTCATGTAGCCCAGCCTGTGGAGCAGCAGCTTACTAGCACTGCATGCCACTATAGCTGGGTCATATTTCAAATTAAAACTTTTTACATTTCAAGCATTTTGACAGAGACAAAAATCATTGTGTGGAAGGCAGCTTTGAGAAGATACAATCCAAGTGTGATTGCTTGAGAGCAAGAAGGGTTAAAATAGGCAACAACAAAAAAACCCGTTCATTTTTGCTTGCTTAAAAAAATACACACACAACTCAAAGCATCTCCAAATGTAGTTTAATCCATTTTCAGACTCTATACATTATGCATCAAGATTTTGTACAAAAAGAATTTGAGAGGAGCGTTTGCATGAAACCACTTCAGTGGATTAAATTTGCAGTTCAGCACATTAGACTCAAAGAGTATACAAGACATTCTGAGAGTCCTGTCTCCTTCCTTTATATGCATGGTTTCTACTTCAGGTAAATAACTTTTAAAGAATGAGTAGATTTCAGCAACTGTCTTTAAGAAAAAATATTAAGAAAGGATTTGGCCTACTTTCCATTTAGCTTAACAATGACTACAAGTGCTCGAAGAAGAGAAACCATCCTTGAGAAGATTGATCTAAGCAGTTCTGCCAATCCTGAGGTCCTTTCAGGTAAAGTTACACTGTCCAAAGAGGAAAAGCTAATGTGTAAAGAGACATTCCCAATACAAGGAGCTTACACAGGCATTTTATAATATCTGTAAACCCTGCCCAGTTTCAGTTCAGAATTGAGTTGCCACTATGGTAGAACATCTGGATGGAAAGCTCAGAATCAGTTACACAGATGTTTTCACCTAGTGAATGTCAAACATCAAGACAACATTAGAATGTTGGGAGGTCCCATGGCATTTTTATTTCCTGCTGTTTAAATATTAAATTATTTGGATCGTGGAAACCTAGCACCTATTTCCTTTTACCCTAGAGACCATACACCACTGGAGAAAGACACTCTATGGCAATCACATTGAATCAGGAGTTCCGAAAGAGCAATCCATTACTGGGCTTTTAATGATGGGAGGCCCTAAATTGATAGGTGGAAATTTACACCTAGACCTCATTACAGTTATAAATTATGGGCTGGCTGTTCAAACATCTAAAGAGTATCAAAAGTTTTTATAATAATTTTTATTTTTTTAAGTGTTGAAAAGTTCCTAGCAGTGTGGCTGGTTGCCTGGGCTACAGCGTTCTGTTGACAGCTCTGGTCCTTTTCCTGGCAGCTGAAGATCTGCACAGTGACCAATGAGAGAGGGGCATTCTCCTCTGAACTTTCCATTAGGCTAAGGATTCATTTTGAAACTCACATTTTATGAATGCTGTGAATTCAATGCAATGTAGCTGTTGAGGTGTCTACATTCAAATTGGATTTCATTAACTTTATGGTGTGATTAAATGTCTGAATCATGAGGACTCAGAACTGAATTTATATGCCTTTGAAAAGCACTTTTGAAGACTGGCAGCTTTGATGAGTGTGCTTTGGTGAATGGGATTGGAAGAATAAACCTAAGGAGTTATCATCTCAAATATAACAAGGCTATGAGAACCCACATTTGACAGTTGAGGTAGGTCATACAGAATGAAACTGCCACTCAGCGTGCACATTTTTTCCTTCAGAATACTTGAGTTTTGGTTTTAGAGGGGACTTAGTGGTCTGCCATGACAATGGTTTTTAAACTTCAAAGTGCCTGAGCATTAATTAGGGTGCTTGTTAAAAATACCTATTTCCAGGTCCCAATTTCTGATTCTGGAGGGCTGGAGTGGGAGTAGAATTACAGAACCTACCAGAAGAAGCACTGATTTGGTTGTTTTACATTTGGCGAAGTGATATGCCTCATTTTTCAGCTGTCTCACAGCTCATGGTCAGAGAGTACAGACCAAAGCTAGCAGTCTTCCTGTTTCCCTCAGGGGTCATTCCATCATTTACTTGAGGCCTGCTTCTTTGGATTGCCATTTATGACATGGACATTATCAGTGGTGTGAAAGTCACATGTGCCATGTTAGGGAGGAAAAAAAAGAACGGGGAGGGGCAGAGAGAGTGAGTGAGCAGCATGTTACAATTTACCAAAAATGAGTTCTGACTTCTCATTTGAAGGTTTAAACTGGTCCGTAATGCCTATGGGTTAAATGGGAGATGCACAATGCTTCCCATATTTGAGTCAGTTTTAGGTAGTTCCTGACATAGTAGTGTACAAGATTTATTTTAACATTTACCTTTGTGGATGTCTTTGGCTTTACATTTCAGAAATGATGAAATTAATAACTTTTCAATTACTATTGACAATTTTTACTTACTTTTTAATTCTTTATTTTGTAAAATGTTTGCTCAGATCCTTTGCATTTTTTTGAGTTGTTAGCATTTTTGGTATTCTTTTTTTTTTTTTTTTTGATTTCACTTGCTGCTTTTTAAAAATGTTTAAACAAAGAATTATTTATTAAATTTTATTTGTTTATTCATTTATTTTAATTTGACCAGAGAAAGGCAAACACACAGAGAGAAGGAAAGTGAGAAAGCAACCCACCAGGTCCAGGACTCAAACTGTGGTTGGCCATATGGGAGTATCCAGCGCCTTAACCACCACACCACCTGCTGGCCCCAGTTTATTTTTTAAAAAAGACATCCACTAGAAAATTTGAAATTTAATATGAATAGCCCATATTTGTGGCTTGCATTATGTTTCTTTCTTTCTTTTTTTTTTTTGAGAGGTTTTCGCTATAGGGCGCGTGCGCTCGCCAGACAGACAGAGAGAGACATAGAGACAGAAAGCGAGAAATCATCCCCCGGGGGGATGGTCACGCCGCAATCCCTTCTCCTCCATTCTCCTCTCGGGATCTTGGGCACGCACGCACATGCGCCCGGCGTGAGTTTTAAGCCACCAGGTCCAGGACACGAACCGCGGTCAACTATGTGGGAGTCCGGCAACATAGCTATTACGCTAACTGCTGGTTCCCCATTATGTTTCTTTTTAAAAAAGTTTTTACGTTTAGTTACTGTGTTTTATTACAGCATACCAAATAAATTTTTCCATCATGAATGCACTGTGTATCAGTCCAGTCAAAGACATTACCATAAACATTATAATCAACAGATTTCTTTCCATTTTGGTATTGATTTCAAAGAACTATTCATATATTAAAGTTATAAACTCTGTATCTGTTATGTATCTTGCTGAAAATTTTTTTCTCAGTTTTTGTTTTCTTTTATATTTATGGTGAATTTTCTTCACTTGGAGCACCTTAACAGTTTTCTACAGAAAAATTAAAGTTTATTTTTTCCTGTTCATGGTAATTATGTTTCATTAATTAAAGCTCTCTCATTGCAAGATGAGGAAAAAAACACTTATACTTTCTTAAAACTATTTTTTATTTTTAATATTTATATTTAAAGTTTTAACATACTTGTGTACTCTGTAAAATGTAAATATAGAACATATAAGCATTTGTTTTCAAATAATTAATTTTCCATCATAATTTCCTGTAGATTTCTGTGCTTGCTCATTGATTTGAAAAGTATATTATAAAATTTATATATAAATTATATATATAATATATAAAATATTATATATATAATATATATATATATTATATATAAAAAGTTTAATGAATATACATTTAATTTGATCTTTATAACATTCTACTATGGTTATTTTTATTCCCATTTTACAGATAAGAAAACTGAGACTTAGAGAGTGAAAGTTGTTTATCTATCATACTGTGAGGCAGAGCTGAGAAGGAATTTCACTGTGAATAACTCAAAGTCCACAGACTAAGCCACTCAAATAAAACTAACTGTAAAATAAATTCTTCGTATTCACATCATGTTGGTGTTCTCTGTTCTGTGTCATTAACTTAGCTTCTACTTTTATGCTAATATGAAACTTTTATGTACTTTAGTTTTCTAATGTTTTTAAGTCTGAGAACCCTCACCCCTTATTACTCTTCAGAATTTGTATCACTCTTCTCCTTGGTTCAATATTCATGTTGACCTCAGACTAACATCAGGAAATATAAACATACATCTTTTTTTTTTTTAAAGAATTATTTTATTTAACTTTATTCATTAATTCATTCATTCATTTTAATTTGACCAGAGAGGGACAGAGTGAGAAAGCAAGAGAGGGAAAGTGAGAAAGCAAGCCGCCAGGCCCGGGACTTGAACCGTGGTCAGCCATGTGGGAGTCCAGTGCCCATAACCACCATGCCACCTGCTGGCCCCGTGGAAATATAAACATACATCTTATGATCTCAAAATCTAATTGCATTTAAAGTTTGACATCTTTATCATGTTTAAATTTTGTATCTACCAAATGTTCTTTAGAAGAGTTTTATAATTTCTTCAGTTTCTTGATAATTTCTTATTATTGTAAGTATATTGTATGTTTGTTGCTATAGTAAGATATTTTTTCATTATATTTTCTAATCATTACACATTTATAGAAAATTAATTAATTCATTATTTAATTTATGTATGCTAGATACACGAACTCACCAGAGAGAGAGACAGAGAGGGATAGAGAGAAAGAGAGAGAGAGAGAGAGAGAGACAGAGAGGGAAACAGAAGAGGAAGAAGCACTTCCATGGAGCATGGTCACATCCAGTCCCTTCCCTTCCATTTCTACCTCCTTTAGGATTTTGGAAATGTTTGCACAAGTGCTTCTCAAGCCACTGGGTCCAGGACTCAGATTGTGGAGTTGACCCTATGGGATCCAGCTGCCTTAACCACCAGGTTACAGATTCAGCTGCCTTAACCAACAGGTTACAGATCCAGCTTCAACATTTAAAATTTTTATTTATTTATTTAAAGAGATTTTTGCTGTAGGGCATGTGCACGTGCTAGAATGACAGAAAGCGAGAAATCACCCCACAGGGGATAGCCACGCCATAATTCCTTGTTCTCCATTCTCCTCTTGGGATTTTGGACACACATGTACACATCCCGGCATGAGTTTTAAGTAGCTGGGTCTGGGACTCAAACTGGAGTAGACTACTTGGGAGTCCAGCGACGTAACCATTACACCAACTGTTGGTCCCCCAAATTTATTTTAAAATATTTTTTAAACTAGCTTTTTGTTTAAAGAATAGTTTCAATTTCTTCATGGGTTTTCAAAATAGATAATCTTATAGTCCACAAATTATAATGATTTTAGCTGTGAGTTAATTATACTTCAGTTTCTACATGTTGCCTCATTGCAGTGGTAGGGAAGTCACAATATTTGTGGTGAAAACACTGGTATCTAATTTAGATAACTTTGTGCTTCCCTGGACTAAAACAGTACCTGCTGTCTTTTAATATACATGGCTGGAAAGACCCCCTAACTGCCCACAGAGAACAGGGAAAACCCCTGAACTTCCAGGGGGCTGACATGAACCTGAAGAATGGGTTCTAACAAATAAAGAGACCTGTGAGGACACTCTGAATAAAGACATTTAACTAAATCTGAAATGGGCACACTTGGTTGAATGAGTGATGGCCATGTCATCAAAATTTCAGCAAAAAGAAAATGGTAATAATAATTCAATATGAAGCCAGCACTTTATGAGCCAAATAGGTTTGGTTTCAAAAGTTTTCAGCTATTTCTCATAGGCATGTAGGAATGCATTAGCTTTTTCTATGACAAACATTTTTAAAACACACACACACTCACAGAGAGAGAGAGAGAGAGAGAGAGAGAGAGAGATAATAGTCAGCACCAGTAGCATAATCTTTGAAAAAGAAGACAATATCTATGTAACTATGAATCTATGTATGCATGTATCTAGCTATCTAACTCTAAATTTGGAAATGAAAAAAGCTAGGACATTATAAGGTACAAATTGTTATAGAGGAAAATCACTTTGTGGAGTTACCTACCAAATAGCCATTCTACCCTAATTTACTTTTTCCCTAACAGAATTTTAGTTTTGTTCAACTATTGGTTGACTATGTTTTCCAGGGTCATTCATCATCCTAGTTAGTGAATCCTCATTCACATAAATTACTGATGATAACGTTAATTTCCTCATCAGTATCCAGTTTAAAGTTGGCCATATGATAAAATTTGGTCAAAATGACACAGGAGAAATTTGCCTTGAAGGCATAAAAAAAAAGTTTTATTTATTTATTTATTTGTTTTGAGAGAGATTTTTGTAATAGGGCATGTGCACTCACTAGAGAGACAGAGAAAGTGAGAAATCATCCCCCAGAAGGGATGGCCACACCACAATCCCTTTCCCTCCATTCTCCTTTAGGGATTTTGGGCACGCACACACATGTGCCTGGCGTGAGTTTCAAGCTGTCAGGTCTGGGACTTAAACCACAGGCAACTAACTACTTGGGAGTTCAGTGATGTAACCGCTATGCCATCTGCTGGTCCTAGCTTTTCTTGTTCTTAAAAAGAGGTAGTACGGGCCTGCAGTGGCATGGTGGTTAAGGGTGCTGGACTCCCACATGGCAGACTGGTTCGAGTCCCAGACTTGGTGACTTGCCTTTTCACTTTCCTTCTCTCTCTCTGTCTCTGTCTCTCTATCACTCTGTCCCTCTCTGGTCAAATTAAAATAAATAAATAAATAAAGTTAAATAAAATAACTCTTAAAAAAAGGAAAAAAGAGATGTTAAAAAAAGCTCCTTTTTCTTTGAGCCTTTGGTCCTTTTGTGAGGATGTCAGTGCTATCTTGGGACTATTAAGGAAAAGTCAGAAGACAAAAGCCAAGATACTGAAGAGGAATTGTGGACAGGTAGACAATCTGAGTTTTTGATGGTGTCATTGAGGTTCCCACTTTAGGGACTTCTTCTTTTCTTAGGTAACAGAGTACAGTTTTGTTCTCGTGTGAGCCATTTTCAGTTCAGGATTTTGCTAACTTGCAGTCAAAAGCATGCTAACTGATTCTAGTGGTTGCCCCTAATAGGTGAACAACTAGTACTTAAGCATTTTGGGGGAAGGGGAGCTAAGTTCTGTTTCTATTTCCAACTCTATGTCTGGCTGATTACACCTTTTATTTTTAACCTATAGTACAGAACTGTATAGTATCTAAACCAGAATACTACTTTGGGAATACATATTAGTCTTTAGAACTGGATATGGTCAATATCCACACTAGCCAACATATCAATATTTGCTCTTGTAAAGGGACTTATCCAGGTTCTTGGAGTAGGTAGTTAGTAAATTATTTTTAATGAATTAAGGAATATATATCAGCTAAAGAAATGACCGTGGCCTAAGGGAACAATAATTAACAAATTAATAATTCAGGGTTGTATACTTTTCTTATATTAGAGAAATCCCAAGCCAACCATAGACATTTAAAAATTATTAGCCTCACTTGAAGGAGAAAGTATTTAAGGTGTGGCTTGTAGTAGAGTATTCCTGAGTGTGTAATTCACCATACTTGTGAGGTTCAGTCAATTATTTTATAGAATGCCAGTTTAGGAGGGACTGTGGGCTTATGTAAACTAAGAAGTAATTACCTTATATAATAAAACTATAAGCAAGTCCCTAGTTAATGAATTTACCAGTTGTTTTATCAGTTTATAGACATTGACCCATATGAGACATATTACATATGCATAAACACAGAAAACATATCCATTGAGTTAATTAGGACAGGCTAAATTGCGGTAACAGATAGAACCAAGAATGAAGTAGCTCTAAGACACAGAAATTTACTTTTCACTCCTTCGATATCTGGATGCATGCTCCAGGCCAGTGAGGGTCTGCCATGTGGTCATTGAAGAATCTAGGCTGATAGTTTCTGTTACCTTCATATTGTCACTCTCCTCACAGCCTGCAGCTAGCAGAAAGGAGGGAGTCTTGAGAAAACTCTTAAAACAGCGTATTTTTACTTTTGCCCACATTCTATTAGCTGGAACTTAAATCGCTTGATATTGCTTAAGTGTAAAGGGATCTGGGAAATGGAGTCTAGAATTGCTTTAGAAGAATGGGAGAATGTATTTTGGCGAACAGCTTCTCACATATATATATTGGTGCTACAGAAAGAGCACTTGGCTGAAAAAGTATCCTAGCGGGGAGATCCCATCCTCCCTATCTCTTCTTCATTCTCCCCACCACAATTTGAGTCATCTTCACATAGTGCAACTATCCTAGTCCTTCACTAACCACCTCTAAATCTCTGCTTAAAGCTTTTCAGTAACTTGTCATTATATTTAAGACAAAGACAAAAGCTCTTTATCCTGACCTATAAGGTGCTGCATCATCTAATCTTTCTTTATCTATTCATTATCAATTTTGGAAAATTCTCTTTCTTACTTAAGATGCTTCAGCCACACAAGGCTCTTTTCATATCTTCTACTTTCCATGTTTTAGTTCCATGAGGAGTTGACACTTCCAGTTCCCTTTGCCTGAAAACTCTTTCTTTCCTTCTTTGACTAATTAATGCCTATTCATCCTTGAAGTATGACTCTTGTAGTGGAACCTTCCTAGATTTGACCAAGTTCCTCTATAAATCTCTCATTGCAGGGTACACCTCTTTGTCATAGCATCTGTTATTTCATTTTTATGTTTTTTTTTTTTTTAAAGTTTTGGATTGATTAAAACCTATTTCTCCCATTGGATATAAACTCCATGAAGACAGTAGTTATGTCTGTTTTTGTTAATGTGCATTTAGTATAGCTTCTGACACAGAAGACACTCTGTGAACGTTCACTGAATATGTTGGATCGTTAGAAAAGTCAGAACGCATTTTTGCATAAAAAGCGTAGATAATATGTCATGACTATTCCGACAACTCAATTGTGCGGTTGAATAAATGAATGAACAAGTAATGATCTGGATTCTAGTCTAGATTCTGCCACAAGTTGGCTATGTAATCACAAAGTCTTTTCTCTTTTCTGGGCCTCAGTTTTTCCATCATGAAAAGGTTGAACTAGATGGTATTTAGGATTTTCAACACCATGGTACTATGGTCTTATCATATATTAAAAATTAAATCCTGTGGAACCATTACTTTTGTTTACTTACCCAGTTATGTTTCAGAAACAGTTGTAACAATTTCTGGGTCTGGCAAAGTGGAGTGAGAACATGTTTTATTTTTTCACTGTGAATTTTTAACTATTACAAATTCATTGCAAACTTTAACTTAATTCTAATCCATGAAGTTAAAAAATAACCAAAAAGAAAAGTGAAAAGTTAACATAAAATAATAATATTAATTGTACCCCTCAAAAAAAAAGAAAGAAAAGAAGGAAAATACTAAATAAGAAAATAAGAGAAGAAAATCCACATTTTGTTGGTCATTGTAAAAGATTAACTCCTATAGGAGCTGGAAGATTAGGACTGTTAATTTTATTCTGGTTGAATCTGGGCCTTGGTTTAATGAAGGTCATGTTTTGACAATGCATTAACATTAAATGTCATAAGTATAGGAATAGGGTCTATTTTTTTTTCTCTTTAGATATTGAGGTTGATAGCCAATAAATGAAATTAATATCAAGGTTTTTAAGAGAATCTCTCTTATACTGATAGACTGGCATGTGATGTGATCATTGCCAAGCCAGATTTCAAGTTCAAGTAGTGGATAGTATGTACATATATTTGGATGGATGTGTGCATTTATGCATTGCACTTTCTATATTTTATAAGACAAGGAATGCTCAGCAGGGACATCTTAGTAGGATTAAGAGACTTAACTCATTGTGTGCAGCCTTAGAGGCCAGGACCAGACTTTAATGGCTGATCTTTTTACTTAACTGTCAAGAGATTAGCTGGTAGATGATATTATAATGTTATGCTGCAGAGATAAATTAATAGAGTTAATTTTTTGAACAGTTTTAGATTTATAGGAAAATGAAGCAGATAGTACAAAGAGTTCTCCTATACTCTCTCTCCTTCACAGTTTCTCCTAGAATTGCTAATTATTACTTATCTTACATTATTATGGTACATGTGGTATAATTAATGAATCAGTAGTGATTCATTTTTTTTATTAACTGAAGTTCATGGTTTACTCCTATTTCTTTAGAATCCCTTTACTGTTTATTAATAATCCATCAGGTTATTTTAGTACATTTAGTATTTAATTTTTCTTAAGTTCTGTTTGTCTGGGACATGTTTTCATAATTTCCTTGTTTTTGGTGACTAACAGTTTTGAGTATTGGTCAGGTTTGTTGTAGGCATACATTCTTCTGTTGGAGTTTGCCTGATATTTTGCTCATGATTATACTGGGTTATAGGTTTTCGAGATAAAGAGCGCAGAGATAAAGAGCCATTTTCACCTCATATCAAGGGTGCCTGCCATCTGCATGAATTACTGACTAGTGATGTTGACCTTGATCATTTAATGGAAGCAGTTTTGTCAGGTTTCCAAGCTATAGAGGTCCTTTTGTTTTCTCCCTTTAATACAGTATTCTCTGGAAGGAAGTTGCCATGAACAGCCCACACATATGTGGGAGTTATGCTTCTCCACCTTTGGAATATTTTCATCATTTACTTGGAATTCTTCTGAAGGAAGATTTGGACTAAGATTCTTTTAAGTAGGTGGGCTTATTTGGGCTTGGGGAATACCCCGATAAGCATTTTGTGGTTCTAATTATGCACGTTCCTTTGGAAAAGTAGAGTTACCGGGTCATGCCAGTGTGGTGGAGGAGAAAGAGATCCAGATTAGGAAGATGAGGCTCTGAGTTTGCAAACCAGCTAGTTCACTTCCCAGGAGTGTGACCCTGGATATGCCCTTCTTTCCTGAGAGCTGCTTTGAGTGACAGAGATCACTATTGATCCAAGTTGCTATCTTGGAACAAATGTCCCTTAGCCCAGCCCATGGCTGGCTCCCTTTTGTGTTCTGATCTCAGCTCAAAAGTCAATCACCCTTCCAAGAAGAGTTCTCAGAGCACCCTGGCTAAAATAGCTCTTTCACATCCCTGAACCTTTTGTCCCATCACTCTGTGTTGTTCATTCATATCACTACTGTTATCTAAAATCATCTTATGTATTCACTTGCTTATCATCTGCCTCCAGATTATAAACTGCTCTAATTCCATGAAGTTAAGAACCTCATCTGTCTTATTTTATCCCTAGACAATGCCCTGAATAAATTACAGGCTTGATTTAAAAACAAGAAACAAACTCCAAAATGACCATTGGAGACATCTTCACTGAACATTCTCTGAAGCTAAAAATTAACACAAAACTCTTTGGCAGCTCTGACAAAATATGGTAAAATGATCTTCTCTACTGCTGAGACTTCCACGAAAAAGGGAAGGGCTGCTGAAAACAGAAGGGATTTTTAGTATTCTGTTTTTGTTTTGGAATTTATGAATTCCAACAAGATGGGATTATTTTGATCTAGACTCATTTTACTTAGGAAACTTAAATTAATAGGTATTTTGGTTGTTATAAAAGGGTCCTGACTTATTTAACAAATAGGGGGAAAAAAGTGACTTTGATGTTCAGAAGAGGGATGTCTTCCTGAGACTCTGAAATTTGAGATGTCAGAAGTATTTCTCCTCTACAATTGTTGGAAAAAGGAGCACGTTTATTCTCTAGGGGAACTGAAGCATAATGAAATGCAATCTAAGAACATGCAAACTTATTATCTACCAGGATGGTTGAATGGTTCCAATCAAATGGAGGATAGAAATAGGGGCTTTATATTTGGATTTTGGAAAAATGACTCCACAGTTATATTTAGGCACAACAGTGCCTGCAAATACCTGAAATAGTGGCAGTCTGTGGCTTGTTCATAACGTAATGCATATATTTGCTCTTTGAAACTTATCCTGGGAGCTAGGAAAAAAGCTCCCCAAATTATTCCTGCAAATGGAAGGCACATATCTTACTGTGTTGATAAGAGAAAAGCTGCTCCTATCTAAGCGATAGGTTGGTATTATTTCTTTAATTGGCCCTTCAGAGGACTGCTTTTGTGTTAGAGACCACTTAGAGAAGATGGACCCTGTGATGTTTAAAAGTGATTTTTCTTTATTTCTCCCACTCTTAGAAATTGCTAAGAAGTATAGTTATGACATCATTAGTAGTAGTAATCTTTTTTTTTTAGAGATTTTTGTTGTAGGGTGTATGTGCTCACTGGAAGACAGAGAGACAAAAAAAACAAGAAATCACTCTCCAAGGGGGGATGGCCATGCCTCAGTCCCTTCTCCTCCATTCTTCTCTCAGGATTTTGAGCATGCACACACATGCACTGAGCCTGAGTTTCAAGCTACTGGGTCTAGGACTCGAACCATGGTCAACCACATGGGAATCCAGTGCCTTAATCATTGTACCACTTGCTGGCCCCAGCAATAGGAATGTTTTTATTACAAGATTTTTTTTCTAGGTCTCCCTGGATAGAAGTCTTAATACTAGGGAGGAAGTGTTTGTTAAAACACAAATCTGATGTTACTTTCTGCTTAAAAGTTGTCAATAACCTCTTATTGTTTTTAGGTTAAAATAAAAATCTGTAATGTGTGATATAACTCTATAAGAGCACTGGGTTAGGCCAATTGCTGTTTCAATTGATATCCCAGGGACTTTGCATATGCTTCACTCTCTGCCTAAAATGGATACTTCTTCATCTTTGTCTACTTAAATTATACCTATCTCTGAAATCCTAGCTCAAATATTAATTCCTGTAGGAAGCTCTTCTGACCTCTCAGACTGGACCTACCCCCCTTGTTCTATATTCATAACTCCCTGAAACTTGTCTCGATCACAGTATTAACTGTGTGGCCTTATGAGATTATTAGGGCAGAGACCATGTCTGTTTGTTCATCAATAAATGCCCAGGCTTATAGGAGATGCTCAGTGAATAGATAGAATATGAGTGAATTAATGGACATAAGTTATGCATTTATGCTTCCATAAATTTTGTAGGTACTTAATATGCTAGTGACATAAGTGAGTTTTCTTGCATTCTAACTAATACAAAGTTGGGGCTAGTAGGAGGCATGTTGGTTGAGGCACTGGACTCCCACATGGCTGACCAAAGTTCAAGTCCTGGACCTGGTGGCTTGCTTTCACTTTCCCTTTCTCTCTCTGTCTCTCCCAGGTGAGTGCACATGCCTTATAGCAAAATTTCAAAATCAAAATTAAATAATAAAAAAGTTAAATAAATATATATTTTAAAAGAAAGGTCAGCTTTCACTTAATTTCATGTCAGCTATGTGATGACTTGACGAAGATAAAGATTAAATATGTGGGTTAGGCAACACAAGCCCAAGTTCAAAACTTGACTGTACCACTTACTGGCTATATGATCATGGGAAAATTACTTAATATTTTTCTGTATTCCAATTTCTTCATTTCTAAAATAGGTCAGACCTGGGTTTGAAGCTCTGATCCATCAACTATTAAATGCATATCTTGGTTTAATTTAATCATCTCTCTGAACTTCAATCTCCACAATTATAAAATAAAGCTAATAGTATGTATCTGTTTGTCTATCTCTTAAGGTGATTAGGAGGGTTAAGTGAATATACATATGCACACATGAATTTTAAAACATATGTACGCACACACTTTATATGTATGACTTATATGCTTATAACATAAAAGATGCTCAATCCATGTGGAGTAAAACATAAAAACACATTAAATCAACAGTGTGACATTATTCCCTATCAGAGTAATACCAAAGACAGAAAATTGGTTAATACATGTTGTTAGTAAAGATGTAGAAAAAGATACAGTCTCATACACTGTAGGCAGACATGCAAAATGGTGAAAAACTTTGACAAATGTCTGTTACAATTGGAAATAAGCATACCAGTTTAATCCAGAAATTTCCCCTCTAAAATTTTATCCTATATATGTAATAATACTCAGTTACAAAGATGTAGGCATAAGAACGGCAAAGTACCAGAGCAATAAAAAAGTTCATTGAGGGCCAGCAGGTGTCATAGTGATTAAGGCACTGGGTCCCATGTGGCTAACTCTGTGGTTCACATCCTGGACCCAAAAGCCTGAAAAACATGCTGGGTATGTGTGTATGCATGCCCCAAATCCATAGAAGAAAATAGGACTGCAATGTGGCCATCCCCTTGCAAGGAGGTGATTTCTCACTTTCCTTGTCTCTGTCTCTTTTCAGCGAGTGCCAATGTTCTGTAGCAAAAACAATCTAAAACAAAATCCATTGATAGGGCCAGTTTAAAAAGTTATGAAATGATAATGTACTGACAGGGATTACTTCCTATATATAGTACTTGATGAAGAAAACAATGTAAGGGGCAATGCAAATTGTGGGGAAAAAAAAAAAAAAAAAAGACCACTCACACAAACAGCTAATTGAATGGCCAAGAGATATTCTTTGAAGGATTTACTGAAAGCTGTGGCTGCCTCTGGGGAGAGGAATGGGTGTACATAGGCTGAGTTTGTTTTTCATTTTCTACACTGTTTTTTTTTTTTTTCCCCTTAAAAAATGTTTATTTTCCTTTATTGATTCAAAATTAACTTAACGAAGAGAGACTGGGAATTGAAATTTGTGGTCACTGCTCTCATAATTGCTCTCTGCTATTATTATTAGATCTTAAAATTGGGCTTCCCCAAAGACCTCTGGGATGCTCCAATATGAAAGACGCAGGTCTGCAGAGTGGCAGAAGGGTCACCATGGGGTGGTTGCAACAGAGTGGGAGGACACACTGACCCATAGGTTCGGGAGAGAGACACAGATGGCTGGGAATTCTAGCGAAGATGTCAATCTGATAACTGGGTAAGGGTATTAGAGTTGGGCAGTGACATTTTGCACATCCTAAGAGAAACAGAAACCAAACCTTACAACAGAGGTCCTTTGATAAGGATTTATTGAATCCTCTTAACAACCTTGAAAATATGTATTATTTCCGTTTAATGGAGGAGGAATAGAGGTTGAGTAGCCTGTCCAAGGTCACACACTAGCTAATGGTGAAGCCAGCAACAGATGCTAGGAGCCTTAGACCAGAGGCCACAGCTTGGTATAGCATCTCTATGTAGTGTTTACGGACTTTACCATTATGTTTTTATTCAGTTTTAGGCTCTTGCTATCTGTGCTCGAATAAAGACTATTTATTAGAAATGCAGGTCCACTCTATGCCATGATTGCATTTGAAGTTGTCTGGTGATTTCTAAAAGCCCCTTTATTCCCTGTTTGCAGTTCCCCCAGTTTCACTGCGTTCCCTGGAGAAAAAACTGCTTAATGGAATCCGGACTTGTGATCCTACCTAGTGATCTCCTATTGCCCTCAATGTTTTCATCCAGGAAGGACAGCTCAGGGAAGAAACACATCTCTAGGCCTTCCAGCCTTGGAACTGTAGGAACAATAAGCATGGTTTTATTTTAAGGCTTTTTACTCTTATTTTGCTGATCAGTGTAGTTAGAAAATTACCAAATGCTGTCAGATCTGTCTGTGCCCTAAATGAATGTGTTCTGGGCAGTTCCTTTGATACTGATGGAGAAGATAACGTTATAACCCATATTGAATCAAATGCTATCCAGCTGCAAATATTATATAGCCTAGAAAATCCTAGAGTGAACTATCCCTGTCCCCTTCCCTGTAGCAATGCTCTTCATTCTATACACTGAAGTCTAAGGACTTTGGAAAGGGCTTAGGCAGTATTTAATTGATTTGTCCAACTAGTTGATAAATGGATAGTTTTCTTTTGAAATTATATTTAATAAAGGCATTTAAAGGATTGAAATATTTTCAACCATTCCACTGCAATATAATGGTTAATTTTAGGAGCTCTGTGAGTTTGATTTGTATTTAAGATTTTTACAATCTCTATATAGGTTGGTCTTTAATAACCATTTATACATTGCTTCTTTTTATATAGGTCATGTGTTCTCCTGGGAGAGTAACAAGATTAGAAATAACAAATACAGTACAGAATAAATTAAAGTGCTTCAAACTGCATTATATAATTCCAGAAAATTGGTTTCACACTGAAACATTTAAATAAAAAAACCAAATGATTTAAGTGAAAAAAAAAAATCCCAGTAGAAGCATTTGAATTGCTATTGTTTAACAAATTTTATCCTCAGCAGTGTGGTACTAGTATCTTTTTACAATACACCACTAATGTGGCTCCTCATTTGGGTCAATATGGGTAAAATTATTGTTGTTTTTCTTTATTTCTGGTTATTTAACAAAGTTGGCTTCATTCTACTTGAGGATGAATAGCATTTATTAGTCAAAACGTCAAAGGACTATCATAAAAGTAATTGTATTTTTATATATAATTCTCCAAACTCTTGTATACAAAATGGTCTTATTACAGTCAGTGCAATAAATTTGGAGACTGTTACGGGACAGGAGATAGCAAAATCGGGGCCAATAGTCTCCTAATTACTTAGGATAATAAAACGTGGGGCTTGGTTTTCCTTTCTCAACTAAATGAAGGAGATACGATGCTCTAGAGAGTCTATTATTCCGACTGGTTTTGTTTGTTTCTGTGAAGTTTAGCATCACTCTCCTTGTACTGAGTCCTCAGGCCTTTTTCAATTTTTCTATTCGTGCATTAAAGGCCTCTTCCTGTATTTGCAGCTTTTCGTTTATCTCGGTCTGTGAAGACAATCATAAAAAAGTGGTTATGATGGAGCTATCTTTTGCTGCACATTGTCTTTGTGGTTTTGACATACTATAGTGCCTAAAGACAGACATTATCCCTCACACACCTTCCTGTTTTGCAGACATAGCCGTGTTTCAGCCTGTACTGATGTGATAACACTTTATCATATTTCTTTTGCACATTCCCAATGTATAGCATGTCTGCTATGAACAGGAAGTGGTATTCGGACAGCCATTTTTCACATAGCCTTGCATTGGAAGATAGGATAATTTATTTGTATTTTCAAACAGACTTTAACCAATAAGCACCGAATCAGAATAACTGCTCTGGGCTCAGTTATTGCAGTGTTGTCGGCCCCCTACTCCTTTGCAATGAATGTTTTTGTCTCCTGTGTAATCCGTTCTCAATGGGATCCCAGAAAGCTTCTGTTGTGAAATAACAACACAAATAATCTCACAATTAGAACAATTCTCGTAATTAAGAGTATTCCTTATACATTACAACTCTTGGAATGATGCCACTATGGCGTACGTTTGGGGTAGAAAATAGTAAGCAAAATTGCTGACAGGTTTGGTGATTGCTGCGGCTGTGAGAGCATGTAGCCTCTGGCAGTGCTATTCTGTGGATGAACATTGCTACCTGGACTATTGCAGAAATAATTCCGCACCTTCTGAACATTAGTAGCCCTGGAAATTTCTTCCCTGTTTCATAATGGATATTAAAATTACAGTGACGTTTGATAGGCAAAATTGGTGTTTTCGTTGTTACTGTTTGGGTGATTTTTCCTTGTTTTTAATTTCATTTAATTAAAAATTTTTTTAATTGACAGAGGGTGCATGTGCTCATCAAAGAGAGACAAAGAAAGGGAGAAAGGGGAGAAAGTAATCCCCAATGGAATGAGGTCATGCTGCCATCCTTTCTCTTCCATTTCTTCATTGTGTGGAGATTTGGGTCATGCACACACACCGGCTTATTCCTCAAGCTGCCAGGACTGAGAAATGAAGCGCAGTCAGTTATGTGGAGTCCAGCTCCCTTAATCACCAGGCTATGAGGCTAGCTCTATTTAGATTATTTAAAAAATATTTACAAATGTGGGACCAGCAGTTAGCATAATGGCTATGTTGCTGAACTCCCATGTGGTCGACCGTGGTTCGAGTCCCGGACCTGCTGCCTTAAACTCACGCCAGGTGCGTGTGCGTACATGCCCAAGATCCCAAGAGGAGAATGGAGGAGAAGGGATTGCGGTGTGGCCATCCCCCCTGGGGGGGTGATTTCTTGCCTTCTGTCTCTGTCTCTCTGGCGAGCACATGCACCCTGTAGCAAAAACCTCTCCAAAAAAAAAAATATATTTATATTTACAAATGTATGAAGAGTGGTTTAAGCACACATATGTTAATAAATTCAGAGTTTAGAATATTAATATTCAAAATAATCTAAATAAATAACATAATTCGAAGTCTTCAGGCTAACTATAGTTTGAGGAACTTTTATTTCCATTTAGATAAAAGAAAATTTAAAAATCAAATACTGTTATAGGCCCAGATAAAACTTTTTGTATTTACTCATTCATTTATTTAAAGAGTATAACTACAGGTCCAGTCACTGTGATGCGTAGTAACCCTAGCAGCGGGAGCCCATAGGACAACCACAGTTTGGATTGTGAGTCAGCTCAAAAACCACACAGAGTGGGGAGAGAGAACTGTAGAATGACAGGATCCTGCTGAAGGTGCTTTCTCTCTCCCTGCCTCTCTCTCCCTCCTCACAAGTACACATGCTTACTATAATAAAAATAAATAAGTAAATTAAAATAGTGTAACTATAATAAATAGCTTTGAAATGTCCAGCCTTGCTGACTTATCTGATGAGATTTTGTTTTATCTTCATAGAAAGAGTTGATCATTCTGAAAAGAGCACATTGGTATCAACAATTCAGGATTCAAAATTTACCTGAGGATTGGTCTTCTCTGGTTCATCATTTTTTAAACCCTGAGATCAAGTTATGATCTCCTGTCTTTCTTTCATGGTGGTGGGTGGAAGAGATAAGGAGGGATAAAATGATCCTCCAGGTTACAGAGAAACTCTGTCATTTTTTCACTAATTCCCTTATGTATGATTTTGGCAGAGTTGAGCACAGGTCTAGGAGTGGGAAGACCTAGGTATGAGTCTAGCTATGCAGCCTTGGGTGAGTCACTTAATCATGCTGGGTGTTAGTTCTTATCAAAACATTAAGTTGAGGAATAGGATTGTGTTCGCATTATATCCTAGCTTTTTTTTTTTTTTTTTTTTTTTTTTTTTTAAGAACTTACCCAGACACACACACACACACACATACATACACACACGGGTGGGGGGGGTGAGAAATCTCATCCCCCCTCCCCCACCGGGGGAGATGGCCACGCCACAATCCCTTTTTTATCATTCTCTTCATGGGATTTTGGGCACCATGCACACGTGCTGGGTGTGATTTTCAAGCCAATGGATCTGGGACTTGAAATGTGGTTGGTCACATGGGAGTCTAGCACCTTAATCATCTGCTGGCCCCTACTTTATACCTTCGCTTTTAATTTCATATTCCCAACTCCTAATTTTGTGCTATTTTTACCGATGTTGTATTATAGTAATACGCTGTCATGAAATATTTTAAAATTTTGTTCTGATTCTACTCCTTGAAGAAGAATGGAAAACCAATGTCCTGGGTTTAATAGTCTCTCCTTGACCACTATCTCCAGGTGATCTCACTAACAGTTTTTCTAACCTGGAAGTTGACCTAAGAATACCCAGCATCCCAAATGGTAAACTTCCCTCAAGGTTTCACATTATTTTACTCTATTTCTTAGACAGGGCCAACAGCCAACATTTAATGTAAGAAATTTAGTGTTAGCATTCATATTTCTCTGAAATGTAATTCTTTAACTATATTAAAGTTTGCTCCATTGGGTATAATTTTTATTACACAACTCAGGGCCAAAATAATTTCACTTTGAATGTATCTTTAAAATTAAAATACCTAAACTATATAGGCTTAAACTGTTTGCTCTATTCAGTATAATTTTAATTACCATCTCAAGGCCAAGATAATTTCATTCTTAATAAATCTCTAAGACTATAAAATGAGTCAATGGGAAAAAAATAGATTAACATTTAAAATTGTAAGGATTCATGCTACATTTTTTTCAGAAATTTCTGAATTATAGAAAGTGAAATATGCCTGAAACAACAGTAGAGAAAGAGTTCTAGAAAAAGTAGACTTAAAATATGAATTCTCTACTGCCTTTTTATGCAAAAACTGTAATAACTTAAAAAAAAACAGAAAAAACTATGGGAAAATTTAAAACATCTTTCAAATAATAATTTGTTACATGTTTCTACAGTGGGTCTGTGTGTTCAGAAAGCCTGTGTACACTGACCACGGACATGCAATTACCTTTGAAAAGAGATGTGGCAATTTTAGAGCCAGGAACACTGGAAGGCAGGTTTTTAGAGTAGAAAATACTTTACTCCTCTACAATATGAGGAGAAATTTCAGGAAGCAGAAAAATCACCCAACTTGGAATATGCCCAAGACACAAGAGTAAACAAGTGAAAAAGTGCCACACCATGAGAATATTAAAATCCAAAGTGGTCTGGTTGTGATATTAGATGTTATGTGGTTTTTGTGGATAACACTGGAATTAGAACTAGAACCCAGTTTACAGTTCCCATTCAGGACTTCTATCAGTTGTCAACCATGGGAACTCTGGACAAACGACTTAGCCTTTCTGGGTTTCAGTTTTCAATTTGTTAGGTGGAGAGCCTGCCTAACCTGCGTGAAGTTTGCCAGGATTACTGAAAGAAACACATAAAAACTTCTGCTATTTTGAGACACTGTATAAATCCTCATCATCATGTCATTGCATCGAAAAACTGGCAGTAATTTGACCCAGGCTGATGTCCACAAACCCACTTAATATGGAAATGACAGTGGTACCTATGGAGGATCTGCACCCCTCTCCTCTGGTCTGACCAAGATCTTTCTAGGTCTCGTTACATTTAGGTGAGCAAGCTAATGAACTTCTAGAATGGCTTCAGGCCAATGAGAAGGTAATACACACAAAGAACAATCTTATTCTTTCTGTTGTAGAGTAGGATGTAAATGCTGTAGACTGGAATATAAAAAAATTCAATGAATAGTTAAAAACATACTGCTCATTACATGGAGCATGGGCTTAGCAAAGTTTTCAATTTTGGGGGCCTGCAAACAATTCTATTACTATCTAGTAGTTCCTCAGCAATAATTTTAGAGCCCCAGGATTGCAAAGGAGCCCAGGGCCATGATTATATGTAAACTATATTTAGATAAAATGTTATCAAATCTAAAAAAAGAGACACTGTTCTGAACTCAGCTTAATTCAACTGCACTCTGCCCTTCCACATAGTAACCAATTATTACATCCATGGGTTGTTAACAATAAAGCTTTGTGTAAAACGTGTTCTTCCACTATTTCTGGTAAACACTAAACACCCCTTATTAAGCTGAGGACTTTGGCTGATTCTGTTGGCATTAGATCATTAAACGTTCATGTAAATAGTGCAATAACATTTGATGATTAAACAAGTAACAAGGTATGCTTATGCGAAGCTAATCTTTTGCTCTTTTTAAATTCGTTGTTAATACAGTGTGCTTTTTATATATGGTCTTATGTTCAGGGAATGACTAAATCTTCTCCAAAGTAGTTAGTATTTTAAATAGGCACTATGTTGTCCTACTGTTATACAACCATTTCCACAAAAAAAATTTGCAAATTATGCAATTCAAAATATGCAATTCACTTAGTTAATCATTTGACCTGGGAAGACATGGGAATTCGTGTTAAGTCTCTGTGTTGAGGTAGAAACAGTTGTTTGTTTGTTTTGGGGACAGAATAAGGAAGTATTAAGCTTAAAGCTAGGCTGATTAGGGCAGCTGCTACTGCAGTGGTTATGGCCATCACCATTCTCAGGCAGCCACTGGTGTAAATTGTTTAGCTATCAGTGATGTGTGAAAGGAACTGCCTGAGAAGGAGTTCAAAGACTTGACTCTTTATGGAAATTTGGTAAGACGTCTTCGATAAGCATGATAGTTTGATCTTCAGTGGTTACTGTTTAGAACTGTACTCTAATTACTCTTGTATGAGCAATGTTTATGTTGTGACAAGTCTATGCCATGTTATTTTTTGGGTTTCTATGTCGAATGATTTTGTAACCTGATAACACACACTACACTAGATGCTGTTGGTAAATCTCTATTTTGTGATCTTACTGAATCTCGGATGAGTCAACTGAGAATTACATAGAGATGTTAAATTGAATCCCATCATGAGTGTCACTCTTTCTTGGCAGAATGTGAATTGTGCTTATAGACATTAAGGTTAAGGTTGGCTAATTAACCAGTAATAAAGTAAGTGAGCGCACATTTAATACTGAGTACCTGAATACTGGTAAAAATGTCATCTGTGACTTGATCCAGCACTGATTTTACATCTTCAATGGCAAAACCAACTAAAAGATCCATGTCTGAAGTGTCAGTTTCTGACTGGGACTCCTCAGAGGCTTGTTCTTGATCCAGCCCCTAAAATATTAAAAGTAAACAACACTCAAGTGATCTTTGGAGCATTTGGTGGTTTATATGTGACTTCAAACTTGTAGTGGATGCTCTTTTTACCAGGAGTGAAGTCAATCTGAAGGGAAATTTTGATTTGATGTTATTCTGTATTTTTATGATTCTTGTGGGTTATAAGATCAAGTCATGGTGCCAAGGCAATGCCTACTTTTGGGAAAATGAAGGGAGAGGGGGTGGAAGAGATTAAAATCACCAAGTCACCATTAGCTGGCTCATTTTTGAATCAGCACTAAAAGAAATATTTACATATGTCTGGGAAAAAATTAGAAGAAAGAAAATGAAAGAACATTCAGTTTTTTATATAATGGTGAGGTAGGTGGATGAGAGATATAAGAAAACATACCTTCATTTCTGTATCCATTGTTAGGGGTGGCTCTATGAATTTTGAGTAAATCTCAAATGAGATTCCTTCTTCCAGAGGATCTGGGAAAGGGCTACTTGCAGGCTTGACAACCTCTATCACTTCCTGGAGGAAGAAAAAGAGCTGAATTATGACACAGACTTCAGTGACTAACCACTTTTTGGCCAGTTCCTTATGTGTATGTACCGCATGTACTTCCAAGTCTGTTATCTAAGTGCCTTCTCCTCTGAATTCTTGATTTGCCCTCTTGATTCTTTCCTGCCCTTTTTGGGCTCCATATCTTATAAAGATTGCTTTCATACTCACCAATGCTCTCTATATACTCTGTAGCTTAGGATTTCTTTTTCTTTTTTAATATAACAGAGTTTAATTGAGCAAAACAATTTGAATCCAGAAGCCCCCAGAATGGCTTCCGTGGAACTCTGGATAGCCATGTGGTGGGGTGACATTTATGCACAAGAAAGGGAAAGTGACCTACAAGAAACTAAAGTAAGGGAATGGGGCAGAGAAATAATTGGATTGGTCACAGCTTGACATGAGGCTGCATGAGCACAGTTTAAAGGGTGGGCTTTCTGTGATTGAATGAAGTGTGGTTGCTGTGATTGGCTGTAACTCAGCAACTTAATAAAAAATGGACTTCCAAGTGCGGTTGTGGTATTGACCCAAGAACAGCAACATCATTCTGCTGAGTAAAATCAACCATTGCTGGGATGTTACTGAGTGTAACAAGCACCTAGCCCACTGCCAGACCTGGAAAAGATATGCCAAAGGGGGTGGGGGAACTGAAGCAGAACAGAGACCTTTACAGGCCAATAGAGTTAAACAATTACCCCCCTTTTTTTTCTTTTTCTTTTTTTTTGGAGAGGTTTTTGCTATAGGGCGGGTGTGCTCACCAAACAGACAGTGACATAGAGACAAGGAAGCAAGAAATCACCCCCACCCCCAGGGGGGATGCCACACTGCAATCCCTTCTCCTCCTTTCTCCTCTCGGGATCTTGGGCATGCACGCACCCGTGCCTGGCATGAGTTTAAGCCACCGGGTCCGGGACTCAAACCACGGTTGGCTACATGGGAGTCCAGCGACATAGCCATTATGCTAACTGCTGGTCCCCGACAGTTATCCCCTTTTGATCAGCCTCTCAACTTTGAAAGACTGACCAAAACTTAGGGCATTGACACCACTCTCTTGCCACCATCATAAATGACTTTTTCTTGCTCTCATTATAGAATTCATCATCACTGTAGAATTCACAAGTTTCCCCTGGTATTAGCATGGAATCCACATGTCTCAGTGTCACATTGGTTGAATACTTCTATTTTTTTTTTTCTGATCTCGTTGAAGCAAGGCCATTCGTATTGCTTAGGATTTTGATTTGTATTCCCTTGGTCTTTAATATATATATTTTTTCATTAAATATCCCCTTCCTGCAGTCTACTAGTCCCTAGTAGGTAAAGAACCAAGTCTTTAAAGTGCCCCCGCATATCTTTTCCAGTTCTGGCAGTGAACTAGGTGCTTGTTACACTCAATAACATCCCTACAGTGGTTGATTTTACTCAGCAGAATGATGCAGTTGTTCTTTGGGGCAACACTGCAGTGACTATCAAGAATTTGGTGATGAAGACAACAGAGACTGCACACAGTAGATAAGAGAGGAGATTTGTCAAAAACACAGAGGGTGGCCTGACTTGACCATGAGCACTTAGCAATTTTTTAGCAAGGGTGTGCCAATCAGAAGAAGGGCAATGGTTGGTTAACAATGGGAATGAAGAAAAAGAGAATCAAAGAAGTCAACTTTCACAGTACCCATCCGACCATGATAGGGAGAGAAAGGGGAGATGAGGGTACTAATGGCATTAAACATCTGCACCATTTAACTAGCTCCTCTCATCCTAATTCCATGTTTGACAAATGACATTTTTATCATAATTTCATTTCCTAATTCAATTGATCTGTAAAGACATATCCAATGAGTTTTAGTTTTCATGCCTATTGCATTGTTCTAGTTTATATATTAAACTCTTGAGCCTCAGATGAAGCTAGTCATTGCCTGCTGACAAAGTTAGACCCTGAGACTATGTTTGAAGATAAAAAGTCTAAAAATGCATAAATTCACCAAATAACTCTCATCTTATGAAGCTTAAAAAACTGATATAATCATACATTAATTTTTAACTTCATAATATTTCAAATAAACTTTCATACTATATTTTTTCTTTTTTTAAAAATTTTTTTAGTAGTTTTTGCTATAGGGATCTGTGCTCACCAGAGAGAGAGAGAGAGAGAGAGAGAGAGAGAGAGGAAGAGAGAGAGAGAGAGAAAGAGAGAAAGAAAGTGAGAAAGCATCCCCCCCAGGGGGGTATGGCCATGCTGTAATCCCTTTTCTTTCATTCTTCTCTTGGGATTTTGGGCATGCAGACACACACACCTCACGTGTTTTTCAAACACCAGGTTTAGGGATTCAAACTGCAAAGTTGACCATGTGAGATCCAGCGGTCTTAACCACCATGCCATTGACATTCTCCTTACATATTATATTTCATCATTTAACTATTAATTTTTTCATTTAGATGATTTTTGGAACATACTGAAAACTAAGTTATTTCTTGGTCTTACTAATGTGTATTTATTTTGTATTGAATTCATATTGTCAATTTTAACTTGATTTCATATTGATTTCATTGTTGCTCAATGTAAATAGATAGAAACATTCAAGTGTCCTAACTTTATGGGCAGGAGATCTGGAATCAAAGGTAAAGGATTAGCCTAAGGTCAGATAGTTACCTAGTTAGAGAGTTGGGAGTTAAGCCCTGGTGTGCTGACTTCTAGGCCTGTGCAGTTTTCAGTCAACTGTAATACGCCACTAAGTTGCCGTACTTGAAAACTATTGATATTATTTAGCATTTACGTTTTTCTTCTGTTAGGTAACATCACTCCAGATTGTTTATGTGCAGTTGTCTAAATATTCATCAAAGTAGAATATTGAGAAAACATATCTGAATAGTTCTTTTTTTCTCATTCTATTCATAAGTCATTGCTTTTTTCCTAAATGGGGCATGCAAGCATATTCAACTTCCCACGAAATTATCTGTACCCTTTTCACACCACTCTTGTTTTTTATCCTCTCACACCTTCTATTGTCCTTTATTTTACCAAGCTAGGAAAAAAACAGAGCTAAATCTAGTTTAGTGTGCTCTGAAACATTATAGGTGAAATAAATTAGCTGTACATGGGAATCATAGACAAGGGAAGATGATGAGGTATTTACTTAGCGGTATAGACTTGACCTGTATGGTGAGAAACGTAAAGTTTGGAGCAGGAACAGGGTAGGAAGATGAGTGAGACACTGAAAAGAAAGAAGAGCAATTGAATGAAGTTTACTGGATTTACTGCAGACACTGAGAAAGTAGGCATAAGCTAATCTACAAGGTAAAAGTATTTCCTTTTAATAAAGCAAATTTTATCTTGTGTCACTGTATTTGTCTTCCTACTATGCTTTTCCACACATAGACTGGATTTTCTGCTAATCTGCCCTCACCCTCTGGTGGAAGTATTTTATTTTTTTAGGTTTTGGCCATAGGGCACATGTGCTTGTGGAAGAGAGGCAGAGAGAAGGAAAATGAGAAATCACTCCCCAGGGGGATGGCCACATTGCAATCTCTTGTCCTCCATTCTCTTCTCAGGAATTTGGGCATACATGCCCAGCATGATTTTCAAGCCACTGGGTCCGGGACTCAAACCACAAAGTCAGCCAGTTGGGATCCAGCCAGGTGGATTCTATGCCACCTGCTGGTCCCCTGGTGGAAGTTCTTTTTTTTTCTTTTTCTGTTCTTTCTTTCTCTTTTTCTTTCTTTTTCTTTCTTTCTTTTTTTTTTTTTTTAAAGATTTTTGATACAGGACACGTGTCTTCACCAGACAGACAGAGAGCAAGAAATCACCACCCCCACCCTGGGGGGTGGCCACACTGCAATCCTTTCTCCTTCATTCTTATCTTGGGATCTTGGGCATGCATGCACATAAATCTGGCATGAGTTTTAAACTGCTGGATCCAGGACTTGAACCAGAGTCAACTATGTAGGAGTCCAGCAACGTAACCATTCCACCATCTGCTGGTTCCCTGGTGGAAGTTCTTAATAGACTGCTGTTCCCTTAAGGTAGTAGCTTCTACAATTGGCCCACTAGTGCCCTTTTCTCCATCAGATTATAACTTAAACTGAAACAGATATTTGTCCTTGAGTTTTTTCATTTTATCCGTTACATTTCTGTGGTTTGGATTTCTTCATAAGCTCATCTAAATTATTTGCCCACTGCCCATTTTCCTGGTCTTTGGCACTGCGTGCATGTGCATGTATGTGCACGGGTATGAGTGTCTCCTGGGCACACCTGGAAACTTCAGTTCCACATCATCATTTCTATATGCTAGAGTGTCACTCCTGTTAACCGAGGAACCTGTAGTTCTGATTGAAGTTGGACATTGCTTTTCCTTGGCTTTTATGAGCATAGCTCATATAACTATTCATTTGATTTAATTTTTGCACAAAAACTGAGGGTGAGTATTTCTTCAGGGTGTTTTGCATATTATCAATGAACAAATCACAGCTCTGTTTTTCTCTTTCATGAAGAATTACAGAAGAGAAATGTCCCAGTTCCAGAAGAGAGTAAATATAAAGTCCTTTGATGAATAATAATAAAGTACACTGTCAAATGTATAGTTTAAAATAAACATAATGCCCAGAAGCACCAAAGTGAATTTTTTCCTCATTAAGAATAGTAGTCTTTTTAAAAAACAAGTTTAAAGAAAATTAGAATCAATAGCTGTGTTGAGAGCACAGAGCCAGCAAATATGTTTAAATGAAACCGTCTGATGCAATACTTTCTTTAAAAAATACAATTAGGCCTTTGTATTTTTTTTTTTAACAAAACCCCATGTTTTACAACATCACTGGTTCTGTAATAAAATCTATTTAAAACAGAGAGACATGGTCAGCTTTATTAAGTTAGATTTTCTGAAAGAACATTATAATTTCCTCAAGTCTATGAATAGTTGAAGCAAATTAAATAAAGCAAGTTTTATAACTATTTTTATACATTCCTGTAGAATTGTAATTATCTCATATTTTTTCTCTCAAATGTCTAATATGTTACCTCTTAAAACTGGAAAAATAAAAACAGAAAAAGGATCAAGTATGTTTATTAAAAAAACACTTCTATTTGGTACCCTGATTTAGCAACCCCCCCCTTTTTCTATATGAGAATAGCACCCATAATCTTTAGATCAGGAAACAAAGGGAAGGATTTTAAGTGACTTGCCTGAGGCCTAATGCTGAGATTAAAAATCAGGAGTTTCTGATTATACACATACATCCATTTGGCCAAATGATTGGTTTTGCTTGACTTTCAAATACCCCCTAAATATTACTTTGAATGTAAAGCAATAAATGTGTTTCTTGTGCCATTTTTGAATGCTTGCACACAAATGGATATAATAAAAACAATCATGTTGTTCCATGTGAATGCCATTTATATTTTTTCTGATAATGAGCAGACCATTTGAACCAAGGTGAGTACATTAAAAGCCCTAATAAAGAAGAGAATAGATTTCTAAACAGAATAATGAACTGTTAAGTGAACATACAATAAATAACATCTACAGATGTGGTCGCTAGAAAATTAGTTTTGTATAACTTACCAAAATACATTGCCCCCAGATGTTATCTGTTACATGAAAATTAACTTAGTTATATTGTTCATTACATGCACACTGCATTAGTGTTATTTAAGCTGGTTTACAATCTTGAGCATTAGGTGAATTGTGCTATGGTATTTAAAGAATACCAAATAAATTGCTGTTTGGCATTATTTAATAATTCTAAGTACAAAATTTCATCACTAAATATTATATAACTTTTTTTTTAAAAAAAATACATTTATTTACAAGCTAAGTGAAATCACTAGAAATCTTTTAAAAATTGCATATTCAATATGAAAAGGCATCTACCATGGGAGTAAATGCTAAATGTTTTGAACTCTTCTGAAACTAAGTATAAGATCAGTATGGGTCTTACAAACATGCTTAGAGGAATTAGCCTCTGCTTCCAGATCTTCCTGTCTCTGAGAGGTATTAAGATGTTTATCTCAAAATTGTATTACTTCATGCTTTCTGTTTTTTCTACTTTATATGCCAACATAATCGGTAGTATTCATTCAGGTTGATTGTTTTTCTTTAGTAATGCTTCTTGGGAGAAAATGTATGTGATTCGTGGGTAGTGTTTGCATCACTAAAATCTATAATTAAGGCAGCAATTATTAAATTATTAAAATCTATTAAGAAATTATTCGAATAAAAATGCCAATGAGATGAAAACTTTCCATTGTTTTGAATGGAAGAAAGCGAGATAAATCTGTACAGTTTTTTGAGCAACAGGCACACAGGAAAAAAAAAAAGAAAAAAAAAAACCCGCATAAGAAAATGGGGTTTGCTTTGAAAAGGCATTTGTTTGAAATTGTCAGATGATGACTTCATATGTAAATCAGAACTTACTAAAAACTGTCAAAGTTTCAAAAAGCAAACTTTATTGTAAACTTCCCCCACTATTAACTGAGGGAAAAAGGCACAAAAATTCCTGTAATGTTTCAACTCGTTTCCCCCCAAGAAAGGCATTACTCATTTGCAAGTCTAATTAAGAAGTACTTGTGTGGTTCTGGAAATTTTTAACAAAAAATGGTAACCCATTGCCCACAATATACTGCATATAAAGTAACAACATATGAATGCCACCTGCAAAATGCAATAAACTCTGGTAATGTCATACTGAGGCTATAAATCTAAAATGAAAAGAAGAAATTCAAAAGCAAAGATTATCAGAGAAACTAATTAATCCATTTCTAAAGTATTTTCCTTTTGTGTTAGGGCCATTACAAACTTCTTAATATACCCTGTAAATGTGGAATATCAATTCTGCTACAGGAGTTCTCCTCCTCCTTTGCATTTTTGACTTGGAAATAAATTTGCAAATGCAGCACATTAATTTTCTTTCCTATGCTTAATATGCAGTATTTACATTTTGAAAAGGTTCAAAATGTTGCCAGGCTTCTGCTGGGTATGAATAGACATCTAATAGCAACTTCTATTTTTATCCCCAGTGCTTGTAGTTTGAACATTTATAACTTAATAGAGCTTTAAGACCATCAGATCCACACATGTTAATCACCTAAACAGTGAACAGTAACACAGTACAACAAGTTAGGACAGGAAATGAGGACTCCCCAGGCCAGCTGAAGCTGCAAGGAGGAATTTAGGTTGGCAGGCCCCAGTAAACCAACCGGCAATCTGGCTAGGGCATTCTAGTTAACACCACGTGCCCATTTTTATGTATACATCTTGATTTGATCTTGTTTAACTTGGGCTTGAAATTGTAGTTTTTAAAAAGTTAGATAATTAAAGAAATGGGTCCATAGTATTTTAGATATCTTTAGTGTTTCTAAGTATACTTTTGCTGAAGGCAGGTACTGTAATTTGAAAAGAAATCTGAGTATTATACTCCTATCTTAATGACCTTAGACAATAAAATGCTCTCTAATGAATCTGAAAAGAAGAGCCTTCTTGTAGTGTAAATGCAATTTAAAAGGAAAAGATGTTTTGATTTGGCTCTGATGCAAACATTTCCTGAGGGACAAAACTGTTCTTTAGATACCCAGATATTTTCTAAAAAAGCAATAATCTTGAAGATAGATCACTGAATTATAGGCTTTAGACTTGGCTCTATTCCTAATTGTGTGATGCTAAGAAAATCCCTAGGCCTCAGTTTATTTATCTGTAAAAGGAAGATAATGATAATTGCTACCTGGCTACTTCATCGAATTGTTTCAAGCACAAATTAGATAATGTGGATGAAAATGTTGGGAGTTCTTCAAAGGGAAGGCATTATTAAATCTCAAGGTGTATTATTATTATTATTATTTATAATTACTATTATTATTGAAAGGATTATATTTCTAATGTCATCATTGAAAGGCAGACTAAAGTGGCCATATTGAGGATACTGATCTATGCTATTTCTTTATGTAATTATTTTTTAAAGCATAATTTATTTCTTAAGAAACAGAGAAAGAGAAAGAGAGTCAGGGACCTCCGACAAGGTCTTGTGATGCTGCGATCACTCTCCAGACCTCCCAGCTAGCCAGGATTATTGGCACCCATGGTCCATAGGAATTCAAATCTGGGCCTTCGTTATGGCGTCAGCATGAAGCAGTGGTACCCCAGGCCTGTGCCACTATGTCAGGGCCTATGTCACTATGTTAGGCTCATATAATTGTTAACATGGCTCAAGCAGACTTAACTTGAACAATTAACCCAGAAGAATGTGTTAGTGAGGACATGGCCATCACATGGCCATTTCCATATAGTGACAGTCCCCCCCACAACCTTCCCCTCTCTCCGCCAGCCCAATTTATCACTCTCTGTCTTTTGTTTTCCAGCATCAAATGTGGCCTGTGGTTGTCCAGACTGCATTAATTTCAAAAAGATTCCCTTTAACAAATTTTGTCTAACGTGAAGAGTTAGGGCCTGCAGCACAAATTTTCAGTATGTCTTTCTTATGAAAGGGCTCTTAAAACTACTAAGTACAGCATTGTGCTTTTGTTTCTTATATTGACCTTATCTTGCAATTGTCTCAGGGTGGGAGATGAAAAGTATGGTTCCATTATAAATAGTTAGCAAATTCCTAATGCTTTTCAATAATATTTTTCAGAAGCTACTCAGAGTACATTTATTTAGCTTACTAGGTTATACTCTAGAAAAGGCATACCCTTGAACTCAGTATAAAGTATTTCAAGTAGTTATAATCATAGATATTTTTTGCTTCATTTAGGATGTTCTATTTAAATTTGAGATTTTTAGTATTTAAAGTTGAGGAAATATTCCAAATTATCTCCTTTTTTAAGGATCTGAAATTAAATATCAGCATCTGTCAATTAGTCAGTATAATTGTGGACAGCCTGTTTTGAATTAGCAAATGTAAATTTAAAAATTCAATTTTGCATACATTGCATTTTCATTACATTTTCTGAGAGCACATAGGAAGATGAAGCTATTTCATGGCTTTTACGTTTGAGAGTACTCTTTTTGAACAAGTACCTATCATTTGCAGAAATTATATGAGAATAAATAATAATGGTTAGAACAAGGACTATGATGGGAGACTCCTAGTCCTTGGTTCTAGTCTCTTTTTCATGGACTTTCTGTTATTTTGACAGTTTACATTACCTGCACATGAGGAAGCTAAAAATCATTTGAATAAAACTATACATGTAATTTACTTAACTACAAAGCATACTGATTGAGATGCACTTCAGTCCTGAAGTCAGTTGAAAGTGAGGGAAAAACTTTAAAAAATTATACTGAAATAAATTTCACTTTGAATTATAAGCTTTTGGGGGGCCAGCAGGTAGCATGGTGATTGGTGCGCTGGATTCCCACATAGTTCAAGTGCTGTTGGTATCTTGTTTTATCACTTTCCCTTTCTCTCACTGGTCAAATAAAAAAAAATAATACTAAATAAAATTAAAAATAATTCTCAAAAAAGGAAATATAAGCTTTTTTGGACTAAATAAGAATTTAAATAAATTTGTCCAGTGCTATGAAATCTTAGACAAGTCAATGTAATATTGTTATTCCTGACCTCTTAGGCCCAAGATGTCTATTTTAAGTAATCTGACATTAAAAATGTGCTGACAAATATAGATTTGAAAAACAACACAGGAAGTTGTAAATCAGATGGTAACTTAGCATCAAGGAAATAAAAGACCACGAAAATGTAGTTATTTACTTTAGTCAACCTCAACCTTAATTTTTAACTAAAGAAAATTCACAGAAGGCATGATGTTTACGTTTCTGGATATTTTATTCATAGTTAGTGTGTTTCCTTTTTCTCCAGTAGCCTCATAAATTACTAGCAGGAAACATGTCACAGTTATAAATATTTCCTTCTCTGCTTAGCTCCTCCTAGCACCCCCTCCTCCCTTTTATTTTAATCTCCTCTAGCTGTATTAGACACCATTCTAGTCATCAGGGAAGGATTTTCTTGTTTTGGATAAAACTGCTGCCAACTACTCTTCTGTGTTGACCTTCTAAAGAGAGGACTCTTTAAGGAAGCACCCAAGTCCTTTTTCCCGTGCAGGGAGTCATTTATTCTACACATGAGGAATGTCATTATTTCAGTGCCATAACAAGCCCTGTCTTCCTTTATAAAGTACAGGCCAGGTACTCTGAAATATTAGAAATTAACTGATTTTGTGGACTATGGTGCATATATCAGTAGATGTTCTCAACAAAAACCTTGGGACTTTGTCATGCTAGTGAAGTTAAAAACAAACTGAGGGACCAGCAAATGGTGTAAAGGTCACTGGACTCCCATGTAGTCGAATGTGGTTCGAGTCCTGGACTCTGCAGATTAAAACTCATGCTGGACTTGTGTGTGTGTGTGTGTGTGTGTGTGTGTGGGCGTGCGTGTGCGCATGTGCATGCGCGTGTTCATGCCCAAAAATGAAGGAGAAGGGATTGCAGCATGGCCATCCCCTGTGGTGGGAGTGATTTCTTGCTCTACCTCTCTGGTGAGTGCATGTGCCATATAGCAAAAATCTCTCTTAAATGAAAGAAAGAAAGAAAGAAAGAAAGAAAGAAAGAAAGAAAGAAAGAGAGAGAGAAAGAAAGAATGTTATCTGTTAAACTAGTTTGAAGATTGTTTCGTGAATTAAAAAACAAAACAAAACAAAACAAAAACACTGAAACAACAGCAGCTCTGAAAATTTTGGGTGGTATCTTTATTACAGATTAGAAATCTGAAGTTCTCTTTTCCCTTAAATGTGTATTCAGAGACCTAGATTGGCTCTGCCACTCAGTAGAGAGTAGGTCTGAGATGTGGTTTCTTTGTTTGTACAGTTAGGGGGTAGGACTAGGTCATCTCTAGTCCAGCTGCAGATGTTACATCCTATGTTACTGAATTTCAAGTGGCTTTTTCTTTATTTATACAAGACTCACAGCCACCTGCCTATATATCCCCAGATTTAATATTTTTCATGAAATAGAAGGATACTTGGATTATACATTCAGTCTTACTGGCATCTTAGACAGGCTGAAGCTTGTCCATTTATTTCTACATAATTGTCTCCCTCAAACCTGCTCCTCCTCTGTTTTCTTTATCTTTCAATGGCATCACCAGCCTCTTAGGTACCAGACTCAAAGTCTGTGGTTGTCTTCAGTTATTTTCTCTGCCTTGTCCCTATCACTAAATCAGCCACAAAACTGGCTGGAGACACCTGTGTGAGGTCCATCACACCTGTCCCTTCTTTTTCAGAGCAATGCCCCATAAGTACAAGTTCTTGCCTTCATAGATCTGGAGCTATAGCCATACTGGACTACTCACTCTTTCCTAATATGCACAGTGCCTGGAACATAGTGGGTGCACCATAAATATTTGTTTTATGAGAGAGAGAGAGAGAGAGAGAGAGAGAGAGAGAAAAGAAGAAGAAGAAGAAGAAGAAGAAGAAGAAGAAGAAGAAGAAGAAGAAGAAGAAGAAGAAGAAGAAGAAGAAGAAGAAGAAGAAGGGAAGAAAGAAAGGGACAGAGAAGATGAACAGAGGAGAACAAAGCCTGAATCTGCTTTCCCTCCGGCTTGCTACTCCCTTGGCTGGGAGGATGCTTTTTCCTTTCTTCCTGACAGTCAATAATCCCTCTGGCCTTCCAGCCTGGCTCATTCACACCAGTGAAATTTTTTCTGGTTTCCCTTGTGCTCTTGGAGTATTGTGCTTATTCCTCCTGCATAGTACTTGTTACATTGACCTGAGTTATAGGCATGTATGAGTGAGCTCCCCCTACCTTATGGAAACAACTTGAGGGCAGGGAGCATCTTTTATTCATCTCATGGCTCCACCAGCTCAGGTCATTGTGCATAGGAGATATCCATTCCATGTTAAGTTTTCCATTAGGATATCCAATCAGTAAAACATGTTCAAGTCTGCCTTGTTTTTCTGACCAGCTACAATGCAGTTTTTAAAAGTCTGTCATGGGGCCAGCCCCATAGTCTTGTGGTCAAGGAAGCCTAATCTCACATGACCAACTATGAAGCTCAAGTTCTGGCCCCAGTGGATTGATAAAACACACAAAGCACATGTGTGTGCATGCCTTAAATCCCAACAGAATGGAGAAATGGAGAAGGGATTGAAGCGTGACCACCACCTATGGTTGGGGGAGGGAGGGTTCTTTCTCTCTCTCTCTCTCTCTCTCTCTCTCTCTCTCTCTCTGTTTAGTGAGTGCCTGCTTACCAAAAGAAAAATAAGTTTGTCATGGTACTACTTGGAAACCAAGTGGCTGTATTATTGCATCAGTTCAATACTTGTATTTCTTAATACAGGTATTTCTTGACCAATCTATCAAGTTCTGGAGTGTTTGATTGATATAATGCTGAACAATCAAACAGATTCTCACTGATTTGACTGCATTGACAGCTGTTTTTAACTGCCTGATAATTAAATTGATGTATAAACTGACCAATAGTTGTTTCATAGACACAGAGCACTTTAAAATTCTAAAGAATTTCCCAGAGGTGCCATTTTCCCCACCTGGCTACTAATGGAAATAGCATCAGAAAATATCTAGGGGTCTGTTGAGTTGCCTTACTTCAGATGCATGATTCATACTATTTTCCATAAACCCCCTAACCCCCGACCCCCTATATGTTGTGAAAGGTACCCACTGGAGTTGTGTAATCAAGTCTAGAGGGCAGTGTAGACCATCATCCAGGAAAATAAATCGCGATGATGAAAAAAAAAATAAAAAAAAAGAAGCCCTTATTTATTGAGAATTTATTCTGTATGTGGCATTGTGCTACTTGGAAAACATGCAACAAATATTATGTCCTTCAAGTCATAGTATATTGTGGGGGCTGGAATTTCATTTACCTCATTTAATAGATGAAGAATCCCAAATTCAAAGAAACTAAGTAACTCAGTCAAGATCACACAACTAGAAAATGATAAATTCCACTAGAACTTGAATACATACCTATTTTATTCCAAAGCCCACGTACCTAATCCTTAGAGGCAAGTGAAACTCTACTGGTTCTTTATGGAGCCCCAAAATGCTTACCTCCAGTTTATAGATGAGGAAATAGAACTTCAGCCAAGTGAAATGATATAGGCACAGCAGGGATCTGAAAACATAAGTTCTCAGGTAATTCAGAAAGAGAATCTGTTCACCAGTTCCTAATAGCACCAGGACGATAATGTATTGTTCCAAAATAAGTCAACGGGAGTAAAGCCTGGAGGAGCAAATTTTTTGAAAAAGATGGAAAGATATAAAAAGCACTGGGTTTATAAAGAAATCTGAGAATGTGCTTAATTCATTTGTGTAACAGGAAAGCATAGGAGCATCAGTTTGCTTTTGGTGACTAAAACTGCATGCTCCTACTCAAATAGCAATTTGTTCTATTTGTTGTAATTACTGTTTTCATTGGAATCACAGTTTTCTCTAGGAACAGGCATGCAGAAAAACAACCTATAACCTAGACAGTTAAAAAAGACATTGAGAAATGGGTATGGTCGTGTGAACAAATCTCTTGTGATTATTCTTCCACTGTGTGCTGTAATGTGCTTTAAATCCATTTCCATATTTTTAATTAACACTTAGTTCCAAAAAACTTTCTGGAGGCCATTTAAATCACAAATGGGGGAAAAACAAATTTACTTTATCAGAAAATTGGCTATAGACTATTTTGGTGGCTTTTATTATTTTTACATATTAATGATTAAAATTAAATATAGCCTGATTATTCACGACAGAAGACAGTGAAATAATTTTCATGGCTGATATAATTTTAAAGTCAAACCTGAGTGAATAAGACATTAGTTCTGCTGTGGATGAGTCTCATTGTCCATCCTGCAGCTCTAATTCCCGATCAGATCCATCTAGTTCATAAAAGGAATTATCCAGCTGCACTACATTACTCTTATAACAGAAACTCTGTGATTCACTGGCTTTGTCTCAACAGCTGTCTTATAGGGTCTGCAGGGCTGCTTCTGCCCTAGGGATTTTAGGCACACATTTTCATGGTTTTATTTTTTCATTCTTTTATTTATTTATTTATTTATTTTGAGTGCAAAACAGAGAATGAGATTCTACTGTCCTATTTCTTTCCCTTTTTTCTTTTTTTTTTTTTTTTTAGAGAGAGGTTTTTTGCTATAGGGCACATGCACTCACCAGAGACAGAGAGACAGAGAGATAGAAAGTGAGAAATTACCCCCCCAGGGGGGATGACCACACTACAATCCCTTCTCCTCCAGGGATCTTGGGCATGCACGCACATGTGCCTGACATGAGTTTTAAGCCGCTAGGTCCAGGACATGAACCACGATCAACTACATGGGAGTCCAGCGACATGACCATTACGCCATCTGTTGGTCCCACCCAAACAGCTTATTTAAAAACTCTAGCACCAAAAAAGCCATATCATCTGCAATGTCAAAACACCATCTCTGTCACAAGAAAAAGTCGTAACTCAGAACTTTGAGGATGCCTGTTCATTCTTGGCCCTATTATAAGGCCACTGTTTCCTCATCTAGAAAACAGGGGGTAACAATGATTGTTTCGATTAAGTCAACATGTCTGAAGTACTTGCACAGTGGCATGTAGGAAGAGCTTAAAAGTGTGTGTGTGTGTGTGTGTGTGTGTGTGTCTGTGTTTGTGTATCTGTGTGTGTGTGTATGTGTGTTTCAGATTTCATGTCACATAGTTATGTCTATAACATTAAGCAAAGTTCTCTGAGGGTAGGAGACTTGGTCTGTTTGATCCCCACTTCACTGTCTGGTAGGTGGCTGACAAATAGTAATACATACTTATTAAATAATTAAATGTAAGAAATCATCTGGTCTCATTTGGTCAATAAGTCACTCAAGCACTATTTTAATGCAGCTATTATATTGGGCTATCAGAAACAACATGATACATTTTTGCCTAGAAAGAATACATCATGATGTTTCCAACAACCTAATAGTTTCTTGACATACAGAGGCCATTTTTTTTTTTTTTTTTTTTTATGAGAGGCTTTTGTACAGGGCGCATGCACTTCCTGAAGAGACAGAGAGACAGAAAACGAGAAATAACCCACCGGTTATGGTGCATGGACGGTTACAGGCGGTGCATGAACAGTTACAGGCATGTCACCGTCCCTTCTCCTCCATTCTCCTCTCAGGATACTGGGCATGCATGTGGAAGCCAAATATTAAGATGCTTTTTCTATTTCTCCCCATCCCCCTACAACTCAGGATGCTCCTCATCTGGATAGCCAAACCTGCTCCTTGACTTTTTCTCATTCCTTCTGTGGTACTGGTTAAATTCTTCCAAAGAGCGTCTGCTAGATGGAGTTATGCAAATGAATAAATTGTGGAGGGAAGACTGGAATATCAGGATGAATGTAGTCTGTTCCCTGATGAGAGAATTATTCAGGCCAGGAAAACCCTTGAAGGGTCGTTCCGGTTTCCACACTTGTATGAACACAGCCTTGGTATGAGGGGTTGCTAATGAAGCCAGAAAATCTGGCCCAGCATGTTAATTTACTTGATTCAGGGTACTTCCTGGTATTTATAAATGAACTCTGTACCTTAGGCAACAAGTATTAGATAAGAGAACCAGAAAGCAGCACATCCTGCAATGTAGGCTTTCAGCAGATTGTAGTATCAATCAACTCTAGCAAAGCCAATGTCATTTAAGTAATCAAAAGTAAATGAGGACAATGAGCTACTGTTTTGAAATTCTTGTGCTAGAAATAAGAAACCAGGGTTAAAAAACATTCAAATAGTAAAAACACATTGCAAAACTAAACCATAGCATTAATTGGGTTAATCTAATTATAAGCCTTAACATATTTCAGATTGTGAGTATCACTAGAAACATCAGCACCTGATTATCAGCATTGCCTCAGGAGAAGGTTTTGAAGGATCTGGTGTTCAAGACATGTTTTGAAGAATGGATAGACTATCAAAATGTTGTGAAAGACACATTCAATTACTTCAGCTTCTATTTGTATTAGAGCATTTTATTCTCATTCTGCTCAACAATGATGTGTAAATACTAAGAAATGACTGGGAAGATAATATTATTACACTATTTCTGTATTCATAAAAACTTTACAGTTTATTTTGTTATAATTGGTGTATAATTGATAAATAATTTCAATGATTTTAGACACAGAAATATAACATGTAATCAATCTCTCCTTTTATCGGGTCAATTTTCTTATTGGTAGATCATGAGACATTTTATTATTTTAACAGGAATTTTAAAAAAGCGTTTGCTGTTATATTCTGAACTTCACCATCTCGCTAGCATCTGTCAGATTTAATCACCTACAGAACTACCTTAGAAAGATTACCTTATCAGAAAAAGTGTCATCCTGTGAGCTTAGGTGTGAGAATTGCAAAATAAAGCTGAGCTACACTAACAACTGCTGTGCTAATTTATTGTAAATTATGTTTTTTTGTTTGCGAAGATAAGACATGAGAAGTGTTTCTATTTAAATTCATTTCCTATTATTTCAACATAAATACCAAACAGCTCCATGGGAGGGGGGAAAAAGTGAGAACATAGAATATTCCTTAAATAGGTTCTAGTGACAGTAAAATTTATTTTCTGAGCTATTGGTACCAGTCATTTCATACCGTTCTAGATGCAGAATCAGACAGCACAATTAAGACAAAACATGGATGCTTAGAATGTTAGATGGAAATTTCTGATTGTCACATAAAGAGAGATGATTTATAGTATATGAACTGGAAATAATTGCCTAGCAAGCTGGTCTGCGACAAAGCTTTAATTCACCGGGCTGACGCTGTAAACTCAGAATCGTCGACCTAGCACCAGCCATGATAGATTACGGTCGTTCAGAACACACAAGCATGGCCCTTTCATGAACATTCTGGGAACCACACTGCAGATGACCCCAGTAAAAATAAATGCAATGGTTTAACCACGCTGGTTCTCTAAGAAATGTAAAAATCATGATGAGTCATTATATTATTAAAATTCAGAACTAGGTGGCAATGAATCACATGAAGTTATCACCTTTAAATCACCAAAGAGAGCATAAATTGGGTCCTATAAAGCTCCATGAATCTCAGTGCATTTTTAACAAGATGAAGCTCTTATATAAACAAGATTTTATTATTACACTTATTGTTGTTATTATTAAAACTAGAGTGAAATTTAGTGCTCATAAAAATGAAGAGCTATTGTTGCTGGCTTGAGCCAGAATGAACATCAGCCTGTATTTTGTACATTTCCTTATGTATCTCTGCCGATATATTTTGACCTATTCTTGTTATAAGTCAAAGCTAAACATACGGATTTGTGTGATCCTTAAAAAAATTCATTGGTGGATAAGGCATGTCGTAAGATGCCCTCAAATCTATCTTAGTTTTTAACTTAATCTAGGATTTGAACGCTAGCTTCAGAAAACCAGTTGTAGGTCAACCCAACTGTTTTAACTCTCTCTTTCTCCTTTTTCAACTCTTTCCCCCTTTTGGGTATTACATAGGAAACGGAGTTGAAACATCATTTAAGAAAAAAAGTGGAAAATCATTTTGCTAGATTTGCTGCTTTCTTCCAATAGTAAGCTTTATGTGGTCTCAGATCATGTACTTAAAGTAAGAGTCTTGCCTTTAGTGTAAAATTTAGATTTCAGTTGAGTTGACCTGGGTGCATTCTGTGGGGTGGATGCATTAGCAGTCTGCCATCACAGGTGCTGCAGTCTGGAGGTGGAGTTAGAAGCAGCAGGTACGAATAGGTGTACAGTCATCGATACATTTATGTAATACTATGTGGAAATTGCTACAACTGGGCTAGGGCAGAAGATTGTTGGGTTAGTCACACTTTAACAATAACATACCTGTTAGGAATCAGCTAGACGAAGAGAAGAACAAGGAAGGGAAGGCCATGGAAGAGTGTGCGGGCAGACACCGTTGTCAGCTATCTGCTCCTCATAGTAATTACCCAAAGCCAGAGGAATAGGTGGTGTTAAACAACTGAGACTATAAAAACATGTCAGAATAAACTTGCATCTTGAAGACTTTCAGCATAATTACCGCCTTTTGATAAATATTACTTTGATTACAGGAAAGAAAGAAGAAATGTTATTTTTGGTCAATGGTTATTTTTACTTAAAATGTTTATAGTTAGAAGGATACAAAAGATCTCTGGTCATACATTTTGTAAAACACACTTGATAGCTAGATATAAAATTCCAAATATTAATAACTACTGACATTTAAATAGTTCTTTCCTCTCAAGGCTCTTGACAACATTACTGACTGCACACACACACACACACACACTCACACACACGCACACGCACACACACACACACACACAGAAATAGCACTGAAGTGCTGCTTCCCTTTCAAATACTAGACATTAATTAAATACAGGAAAAAAGTAACAAATGGATGATCTACTTAAAACATAGATCTTTAGAATGTAGGTGTGCATTTGGAAATAAAACTCCCTCCCATGGCCTGGTGGTTATGTGAGCTAGATCCCAGATGGCTGGCTGACAGTGCAATTTGAGTCCCAGGCCCAGTGGCTTGAAAAACACAATGGGCATATGTGTGTGCATGTCCCAAATCCCATGGGAGAGATGAAGAAGGGATTGCAGCATGACCATATCCCCTGGGGCAGGGGGTTGGGTAGGAGTGTATCCCAGGGGTTGAGGGTGCTTTCTTGCTTCCTCCTTCTCTCACACACACTTTCTCTCTCTCTCTCTCTCTCTCTCTCTCTCTCTCTCTCTCTATTTGGTAAGCACATATGCGCTCTGTCAAATTAACATAAAAAAACTATCAAAGTGTTTCAGATTTTATTTAAATTTTATTGGATAACTGGTCATACTTCATTCTTTTACTAAGACACTATGGCGTTTGTATTTTTTTCTTACATGAGGTCTGAGCTGGTGTACTTTGCCCTGGGGCAATCAGGACCAGGTCTGATGGCTCCTCCTTCCTAAAGGAGGGTAACTCTGGCTCTTTAGCGCCTCCTAGTGAGAAGGGGGCTGATATGCCAGTGCAACATAGAAGTGCCAGCTACTAAAGGACTAGTTCTATTTCATGAGAATCTCAAATTGTTCTTAGTTATCCAAAAAACATTATTTAATTCAAACATATTTCATTTGTGAAATATTTGACCAAATGAGTTTTTGCTGGTCTGCTTTATGACACTGAGTAAAAGGAAGCTATTTTTGTCATATTTGCTTAAACAAAATGTAAAGCACATGGCAATAATATTTTTTAATGGCCAGAAAACCTAAAATGTTTAATGTTCAATCTTTGAGCCCTTACTGTAAAGTATTAACTATTCTATAGAATTCTCAAAGAATGATGGGCAATGACAGAAATACAAATTAAGGCTCTTTACATTTCCTGCAATGATGGTATAATGTGGAAGACTCAAGTTTTATTGGAATAAACTCTAATTGCAAGGTGTACTCTAAATAACTTGCTTTAGATTTGAACATCCTCCCCTTCCTTTCCTCCATAAATGCTGTATATCTTCAATAGTTAAGCTCAACTTCTAGTAATTTCTTAAGTTTTCTAATTTTTTTTTAAAGAAAACACAGTACTCGATTAAAAAATGGTCATTTATTTAGCCATTTTCATCTTTTTGTTTGTTTGTTTGTTTTTGTTTTTTTTTTTGTAGAGAGATTTTTGCTATAGGGTGCATACGCTTGCTGGAGAGACAGAGACAATGATAAATCATCCTCCAGGGGAGATGGACATGCCACAATCCTTTCTTCTCCACTTTCTTCCTGGGATCTTGGGCACCCGTACATATGTGCCCCACGTGAGTTTTAAGCCATTGGGTCCAGGACTCGAACCGCAGTTGACTATATGGGAGTCCAACAACCTAACCATTACACCATCTGTTGGTCTCTGCTTTCAACTTTTAAAAAAAGATTATATATTAATTTCTTCCATGAGAGAGACAGAGGACGGTCACCTCCAATGACGATTTCACACTGTGAACCACCTCCAGCCTCAGCCAGTCTGGACTGCAGGCACACATGTACATCTGGTATGTGTAGGGAGGTCCTGGGACACACAAAGGAACCTTCTCATGTGGGTGTAGTCGGGATATTGCCATACCCCTGTCTGTAACCCAGTCATCTTCAGCTTTACTGAACATGCACGACGAGCCAAGTACTGTGCTAGGCAGTGAGGATTTGGAGACAAACAACACGCAGTCCTTGACTTCCAAGGAATGTCACAATCTAATGTGTAGCCAGGTGTGGGGATGACATACGGAATACCTTTTATAGTAAAGCAATGATCAGAATATGTGGGGAGTTCTGGAAATATAGAGGAAGGACAGCCAGTTCATTTGGGTTAGAATGAAGAGAGGAGATTCAGGGAATTCTTGAAGGGAAACTGTTGCCTGAGTTGAATCTTAAAGGGGGAATAGGAGTTAGAATGCAGATGGGGTTGGACAGAAGAAAAAATAAAACTTGGACAGAGAAGTAGCATGTATAAAAGAATAGAAATATAAGGACTTTATTCAAGAACAAAAGACGCCAATGGCATTCGTAAAAAGTAGAGTGAAACGGGCCTGAGTCTACTCTCGGTTTTGTTACCTGGTAACTATAGAATTTGGGCAAATAATTTAATACACAATAAATCTTGTTTTTTAACTTGGTAGATGAGGCAAAAAGCCTGCTGTTTGACATATAATCAGCAGGGCCAATTTTCTTCAGAACATATATCAAAAACTTAAAAACCAAAACAATGGCAATAACAATTATGGTATAAAAGCCAAACAAAGGCCAGCTGTGTAACTTAGTGGTTAAGAGAGCCAGATTCCCATATGGCTGACTACTGTTCAATCCTGGCCCTCATGGCTTAAAATACATGCTGGACACATGTGTGTGCATGCCCCAAATCCTCACAGGATAGAGGAATAGAGGAGAGGGGACTGCAGCATTAACATACCCCATGTTCTCCCTGCCTCCCTCTCTCACTTTTTCTCTCTTTCTGGTGAGCACATGTGCCCTCTGGTTAAAAGAAAAAAAAAATTGTCTAAGAAAAACAAAGTAAAATTTGTTTTACATATTAAAATGTTGTAAATGTTTTAAATTTAAAATGCAACCTATAGTCTTTTAGAATAAGCCATGTCTAGAGGCAAGTGTATGTTTGTCTTCTGCTATAGTTACATTGAACAGATAGAGAAAAAATAAAAAAAGAAATCAAAAGATTTAGTTTCCATATGTCCAAATGATATCCAGCAATTTTGAAAACAAGTTTAGCAAAAGTTAAAACAATATATTTCCCTCATCCTTTGCTGAGAGGAAGCCTGCTTGATTAATGTAATTAAAGGACTGCTTGTAACTCAAGACTCAATTAAAAAAATAAATTTGGCCTTATTACTTTACTTCCAACTGGTGGTTTTCCTAGTGTGATTTTTGAGCTAAAATCTGTGGCTGCTTTGTTCATGACACATGAATTGTTTTAGCACATCCTTTTCCCTGCTGTGCATATGATTAAGAAAGCAGAGGTTAAACAGTGCAGTAAAGAATTGGGCAAATTCATTCTATTTTTGCTAACAATGCCTTATACTCCCCTTCCTCCTTTTCAGTCCTGGAAGAGTTCAGAAACCCTATTATCTTCCCCTGAAATTATTTGAGATATGTTCTTATGCTGAAAATATAACTTCTCTCTCTTAACATTTTCTAACGCACTGTTTCTGTGATGTCTGTGCTATAGATATTGTCAGTATTGGCAAGAAAACCAAGTGTGAGTACATGCTACCATTTATTGAGTGCTAATGTATGCTGGGCACTGTAAAATAAGCATTTTGCATACATTGTGTTATTTTTACTTCGTGATAATCCAATGAGGTAAGGATAATCATTTTCATTTGTAGATGAGGAAAAACAGGTTCTGAGAGGTTTTGTTACTGTTCCAAGGCCCTACAAAGAGCAGGGGACAGGACCAAGGTGCTGGCTCTGGTCTTTTCCATAGTCTCTGGTCTAGTCCCAACCTGGGCTCTCATCCACTCTTTTCTTTCCTTCTATTTTCTTTTCTTCTATTCCTTCTTAATAGCTGGAATTTCATTCAAAGGATTGAATGTAGTTCTGGTAGAGTGTGTTGCATATACTTGGTGCAACCCATGTTAAATTTGATTTAATAGAACTCTTTTGCTCTGAGGACAAGAAAGTTTTTGTCCTTTTTCAGTTTACAGTCCATGTGGGTGTAACTGTAAGGTATGATATACTAAGTGGTATAGAAGGGATTATAATATAGTGGAGAAAAAGTGACAAACTTAACATGTCCAAAGCAAAGCAATTCTTCCTTTTCTTCCCTGAAAGCTGTTCATTCCCTAGTCTTCCAGCTGTTCAAGCTAAATCCTGGAAAACATCCATGAATCATCCTTTCCTTCATCCTTTGTATCCAAATCTACAGCAAGTCCTACCTAAAGTGCTCTGAAATATATGTGAAGTCAGTTTCCACCTTCCCTCTCTTGAACCAGCTCCAAGCCTCCTTGCACCTGGTTTCCCTGGTCCCCTCCAAACAATAAAATCTGTGAAACATTCCAGCCTTGGTGGCTCAGGAGGTGGGGCACTGAACTATGATGCTGGAAGTTACATGACTAAAGTGGGGTTGGATTACTGGCCTGGTTGACCTGAAACATGACAGTCCTGAATGCCCATGTGCCAAGATCCTGACAAGCAACGGCCTATGTGGAGAACATCCTGGGATGATGGAACCCTGTTAAGGGGACCTATCTTCCCTCCTCTCCTTGCGTGTGTTTGTATGCATGTTCTCTATAATGAATAAAATAAATAAACCTTTTTTTAAAAAACCCATGTCCAAACAATGCCTGAGCAGATTTTGCGAAGCCCAGAGCTAAATCATGACACAAAATTAGGTATAAAGGGGGATACAATCTATATTCATGCATCCTGCATCCTTAGATTCAACTGCAGATTGAAAATATTAAAAAAAATTTAAATACAGCAATAAAAATAATGAGTTAAAAATACAGTATAACAACTATCTACTTAGCATCTAGTGAAATTGTAATAGGCATTGTCAATAAGTTAGAGATGAAATGTCTGGGAGGAAGTATGTAGGTTATATGCAAATACTACACCATTTTATATAAGGGACTTGAGAATCTGCTGAGTTTTCTATCTTTCAGGGGCCCTGGAATAAATCCCTCCATAGATACTGGGAGATGACAGTATAAAGAATTTACAAAAGTGAAGATATTGAATAATAAAAGAATAATTATCAAGTATATTTGGTAAAAAGAAAAAACTAACAAGTTTCACAAATAGTATAAAATTAAAAGTTAAATTAAAAATGATAAATGCTTCACTCATATCTATATTAATTTTACTCTCCTTTTTTGGTTTTAGTCTCGGGTCAGCTTTTCAGACATGACATTATAATATTTTCAAAGATAAAACAGGAAGGTTACTCAAATTTTACTCTAGCTTAGTTAGTGGAAATGTTTTAATTATTGATAGTTTAGGAAAGTTTCAGTCTCATAACTTATAACATCCATACATTTTAGGGTTGATGTCACGTTTCAGGAATCTTGTAGCAAATTTCTCTTCTATATGAACTGTAAGACTTGAGTTCCTTGTCAAATTTTCTTATTAAGGGAACAATTTGAGATACTCTTTGAATAAATGCCATTCACTAACCAATCTGTGTCAATGCCCTCACTGTAGAAGCGTACTATATATTGTATGTTACCTTAATTGATACTAGTAATTTTTGAACTTAATTGATACTAGTAAAAATATAGGAACTTTAAACTTTTTGGGGTTGTCACATGATTCACTTCTTTTTCTTTCCTTTCCTTTCCTTTCCTTTTTCTTTTTTGTAATTCTGCTAAAGGGCACATGCACTCACCAGAGACATAGAAAGTGAGAGAAAGAAAAGGAAAGTGAGAAAGCACTCCTTGGGAAATGGCCATGCCACAAGCCCTTCTCCTTCATCTCTCCCTTTTTTGGAAATTTGAGTACATGTGCACATGCACATGCACCTTGTGTGTTTTACAAGCTGGCGGGTCCAGTACTAAAACCAGACATTCAACCATGTGGGATCCAGCTGCTTTAACCACCATGCCACCAGCTGGCCTATGATTCACTCTTGTCTATTAATTAGATTATAAAACAATCTAGAACTCTATTCATTGCTTCTATTTAAATTGTTTCCTTTTCTCTTATTAAATGACTACTTTTGTTATCTGAATTTGGCAGGGTGACAACTTACTTGTTGATATCAGAATAATTTCTTTTTTAAAAAAATTATTGTCCTTGACTTATTTTTAAATTTGCTATAGGGTGAGTGTGGTCACTGGCGAGAGAAAGAAAGACAGAGGAGAGAAAGAGAGAGTGAGAAAGCATTCCTGAGGGGCACTGGCCACACCACAATCCCTTCTCCTAAATGTCCTTTTGGAATTTTTGGGTATGAATGCACACATGTCCAGCATGTTTTTCAAGCCTCTGGGTCTGGGACTCAAATCACATGGTCAGCCAGGTGGGATTCAGCTGTTTCAACCACCACACCCTCAGCTGGCCCCAATATCTGTTGATTTCATTGCTTGTTTGTGTTTCATATTCCATTCCATTTAAAATTTTCCTCAGTTTTTTAATGAATCAATTTAAAGGTGACAAAAGCAGGTATCCTGCATAGAACTGTAAATCAGACGTCGTAATTTTTCACTTGTTGAACTAAAATATTACAAAAGTTGCCTGACTAGTTAAAATGGTCTAGTCCAAAGGTATTGAATAAAATGTTTGGATTTCATTTTCACTTTGGTTTTTATCCCAAGTGTTCAAAAAATACACTTTGGAGTTTTTAAAATGTTATTTAACTCATTGCAAGACTTAAATAGCTTTTACACAGCTGATGTTTAGAACATTTTCCCATAAATGAGCTTCTAGCTCCATACATTTCAAACCTGGCATATCCTTCAGCACTCACACAAGTCCAGAGCTTGGCCCTGAAAGATACACACTGCAATTTGACTTTGGACCTGCTACTCTGTGTTATGATGTCATAGTGGATGGTAGGAGAAACTGTACTTGCACAAATATGGCTAGATATGGATTTATTACTCAAGAGTTCCCATTCCCAGTTTAATCAATGACCTTTCTAATATACTTATTCAGCCCTGTTAACTACAACTATTTGTAGGAAGTTTACATTTTATCATTCTAATATCACATTAAATTTCATATGTTTAATGCTAAACTTATCACCAGCACTATTATTATGAAAAAATAGCTTTTCTAATTATATTAATGGCACAATTACTTTTTTAGATCTTCTTGCTCAAATCTGTGGAAGTTTTGGTTCATTTCAACTTAATTTTTCATATTCAAATGGTCACTAACTTTCATTTTAAATTTTCTCTTAGTATTTCTTAAAAATGTCTATTCTTTTCTATTACTATTGCTATATCTTCATAATTTAAAAAAATAATCTCTCAATTTCCTAACTTCTTAATTTGTTTCTCTGTCCCTAATCACTTTTCATTTTGAAATGTGAATAACATTGCCAAGTTACTTTGCTCATAATACTTTTATCATACCAGTCTCATGCTAAAATCCTGCAATCTAAATTGCTGTTTGTAACGTTTAGATGAGAATTCTCACCAGAGATAGAATTTTAAAAATGAGATCAAATTTATAAAGAATTAAAGCTACTTCTGTATCTACCAAACATTATATATTTTGACGAATTTGGTGGAACTAGTCTGAATTTGAGAGTAGTAAGAATTTTAGAATATTTTCTAAATAAAACCTCAGTTTCAAGTAGTACTGATTCTCAGCCTCTCAAGTAAGATTCCTTGGGAATACAGCTCTCAGACCCAAGGCATCCACTATTGTATCAACTTAATGTCTTCCTTGCATCTAGAATCTTACTAGCTATGTATCATCTTTAAGTAAGTTAAAATTATCAGTAAGTCATTTTCCTACAGGACTTAGTTCTCTCACAGAACCCCTATTTAAACGACTGATATGGTAACTAAAACTGCTAATAAAATGCTACAGATAGAGATTCTGGATCTACCTTAATGACTTAGGAAAAAACAGCACAAAAATAAACCTCATTTATAATTAGAGATGTCCATTTGCATATTAACAAGCAAATGCTGCCAAATTAAAACTCTGTCCTACTTAAGAGGGCAAGAGTAATTATAAATGTAATATAGAGTAAAGCAGTCTTGGAGAACATGTTATTATGTGTGTACACATATGTGTATGTACCACATATAATAAAGTTTACACTCCATACCCCTGAAACTAAACAGACTCCACATAATATTATCTAAATTACAAGTAGCTCTGTTGTTTTATTGACAAAAGGTTACTATTAGTGTAAACCAGGCAGATATATCTGAAATTCAAAATTACTTGTTTAGAAGCATTGATATAATGAAAATGTCAGTTCTTCCCAAATTACTTTACATATTCAATGTGATTCCTAACAAAGTAACAGTGGCATTCTTCAAAGAAACAGAAAAAATCATTATAAAGTTTGTTTGGAATAATAAAAGACCCATACCACCAAAGCAATGCTGTGTAAAAAGAATAAAGGAGAAAGTATCTCACTATGCAACTTCAAAATAAATTATAAAATGGCGATAATCAAAACAGTATGGTAATGACACTGAATCAGACACATAGACCAATAGAACAGAACATAAAATCCAGAAATAAACCCCCAGAGCATACTGCCAACTGATTTTTGACAAAGGGCACAAGACAATCCAATAGAGAAAAGAAAGTCTTTTCAGCAAATGGCACTGGAAGAACTGGATATCCACCTGCACAAAAATAAAACTGGACCCCTAACTCGACCCCTAACTCTCACCATTAACAAAAATCAACTCAAAACAGAAAAAAAGAACTAAATGTAAAGTCTCAAACTATACAACTACTTGTGAAAAACAAAGGAAGCACTTGAAGACATTTGAGTAGACAATGATTTTTTTTGAAAAGACCCATAAAGCTCAGACAACAATTCTAAAAATAGACAAGTGGGATTACATCACGCTAAAAAGCTTATACACAGCAAAGGAAACATAAAAGAGTGCAGAGACAATTTACAGAATGGGAAAAAATATTTCCAAACTGCTTCCCATAAAGGATTGATAACTAGAATATAGGAACTCACGCAACTCACTTGCAGAAAAGCTAATAACCCAATTTAGAAATGGGCAAACAATCTCAACAGACAACTCTCAAAAAAAGACATGAATGGCCACAACGTATATGAAAAAATATTCAGCATTCCTTATTATTAGGAAAATGTAAATCAAAGTCAAAATGGGATATCACTTAACCCCAGTTAGAATAGCTGTGATATAAAAAAAAAAAAAAAAGAGTAAAAGAAGAAAAAGCACTGACCAGGCTGTGGTAAAAAAAGGAAATTCAACTGGACCACTGATGGGAATGCAAATTAATACAGTCACTGTGGAAAACAATATGGAGTTTCCTCAAAAATTTACAAAGAGAACTATCATATGACCCAGTAATCCCATTCCTTGATATTTACCCAATGAAAAAAAAATTCAATCAGAAAGACATCTGAACACCAATGTTTATTGCAGCATCATTAACAATAGCTAAGACATGGAATCATTCTAAGTACCCAATAATTGATTACTGGATTAAAAAAATGTGGCACATACATATTATGGAATATTACTCAGCCATAAAGAACAGTAGGACTCGGTCATTTGATACAAAGTGGGTGAATATAGAAGGATTAATTCTAAGTGAAATAAACCAGAATATGAAAGACAAACACTGTTTGTCCCCATGCAACATATAGAAAATGTTGGTACTCTATGGTAGAAATTGAAAGATTTGAAGACATAAAAGTAGGGAGAACAAGTGTAGATACCAGAGACTTTATAGGAGGGGAGCAGATGAGGTAGGGGAGAATGGATAGGAGGGACTCAGGAAAAAGAAAAAAAGCTTAACAGACACAAGAATATAAAGTTCTTTGTTGAAAATAATGCATATGGTCATATCTTTTATTTGATTATCATATACTGCACACTTGTTTTGAAAAACCATATTGTATGCCATAAAGATGTACAACAATTAAATGTAAATAAAAAATTATAAAATAAAAAAGATATCTGATGGGACCAGCAGTTGGCATGTTGGCTATGTTGCTGGACTCATGTAGTCGACTGAGGTTTGAGACCCAGATCAGGTGGCTTAAACTTACACTGGGCACATATACATGTGTGCCCAAGATCCTGAAAGAAGCATGGGAGAGAAGGGATTGCAGCATGGACATCCCTCCTGGGGAGTGATTTCTTGCTTTCTGTCTTTCTGTCTCTGTCTGTCTCTGGTGAGAGCACACGCCCTATAGCAAAATCCTCTCCAAATTGAAAAAAAAAAAAGATATCTGAGTTTAAATTAATAAGGTTTTTACCATATTTAGTTTATAAGAAGGTCCAAATCATAACATGTATTGCCCAATAAAATTAAGGTAGAATATAATGAATACTATAATAATTTTTATGTTTGAATTGTAAGAAGAATACTTTTTTGAGATGAGAAAAATATGACTTAATATAATGGTTCTAGAGAAATCATTAGAAATGTTTTTTAATTAAATATTTAAAAACTGAAGACAGATAATATTCATTTGTGAACAATATAAAGTACTGGGTTGTTGGAAAAGTCCTGATGTATTTTTTCTATATTTTCTGTGCAAAAATGCACATGACTTTTCTGACGACCCGATAATTACATTGGTGCATGTGTATAGCATTAAGATGTTAAAGTAATAGAAAACCCCAAAGTCCAGAAACTTTAATAGGATACTGTTTTATCTTGCCTTCACACAAAAGACCAAAAGTAAATAGTATAAAGCTATTATCATGGTTCTGCTTTTTACCAAGATTTTTAGGATCTGGGATCCTACTAATATAGTTTGCTTTTTCTCTATCCAACCACCATTCCCAAGAGTACCTTGTGGTCTAAAATGGTTGCTCCATTCTTCTGAGGCTATCCCTTCTATATTCTAGCAAGTAAAATGGGAGAAAGGCCATAAAAAAAGAACTAAAAAAAATTTTTTTAAAAAGTATCCTATAGAAATGCTGTATGTTCTTTTCTTTTAAGGTCACTTCCATGAAGTTCCACTCTGCTTATATCTCATTAGCCAAAAATGTGTACTTGCATATTACAAAGGAGGTTGGGAAATGAAGTCTTTATTTCAGCTATTTAGAGAAAATGTGGAATAGAGGGCAGGAAAATAAGGAGAGTTTCATTGAGAAGCAAAGGTGAAATCTAAGGTATCTCTGTAGAAGAATCTAAAATCAATGGAATAAAATTGGACCTCAGCTAGAACATTTTTCTGAAAAGACTCCAGAAAGTTAACTCAGTACCAGCAAGAGCTTTATCTTCTCTCTTCCAAGCAGGTCTAAGAGCAGTTTTCCATCATTAAAATCAGGTAAAACCATCGAAGTGAAATCTTCTAAAACAAGGTAATGGTAATCCTTCAATCTTGAGTCTTGGTTTCTCACCAAGAGCTCCAAAAAGAAGCCCAACCTGGAGAGTTACATGTAATTCCAGTACAGTTAAGTTAGTCCCTCACACTAACCTACCTCAAGCTTCTATCATCTCATAGAGGTCGAGGAAGGACTCACCTACAAGGAGTTCCCATTATAGCTGTGAATATTATCATTATCTATCACCTAACTTGTCTTTAGAGATAAATTATTCCCCTACTTTCTCTGTCACATGGAGTGGCAAAAACCACTCCAAAGATTTGATGACAGCTGGGGAAGAGAAGAATGAATAACCAAAAGAGGGGAAGAAAGAATGATTAGAAGAGGTGCTAACAATTTTGACTCAGTCTTTCCTATAATCCCTTCCTTGTGGCTCATATGTCCCGCAGAGGGATCCGTGTGCTGCTATGTAAAAGTTAATCATGTGCTGGAGTCACCTAAAATACTTAAAAAAAAATAAGCTATTGACATCTCCCCTACCATAATTCTAGTTCAATAGGTTTGGGATAGGGCTTGGCATCTCTAGCTTTAAAAGTTCCAAAGTGATTTTGGGTAATCCATTTTCTGGAGCCCCTCCCTTCTTGGGATCTCTCTTTTTCCTCTCCTCTCTTTGAATAAATTCCCCACTTTACTCTACCTAAAAAAAAAAAAAAAAAAAGGAAAAAAAGAAAAGTTCCAAGGTGATTTTCACACAAAACTGTGGCTGGAAACTAGCAGATTAATGTTTGCTGCAACAGGGTATGATATGCTGGTATTAGTCCACCTACCACTTCCTCTCCAAGAAGACAAGAATAAATAAGTATGGCTTATTGTTATACTGTCAGAAGAACTATCAAAATGAAGATAATATAGTTTGCTGGTAGAGTCTCCACATTGTCTCCCAATATCCATTTCCTCCTTTTTTCTTAAGATTTTTAGCTAGGCAAATAGTTGAAAAATCTCCAACTCCTGGAAAATCTTCCGGATTCTCTTTAGAAAATAGAAAAAGGATGCTCAGTACTAAGCATACTTATGATCTAAATTTGAAAGTTACTTTTAGGTTAGGTTGAGTTTCTCAATTGTGTTTCTAATCTAATCTTGGTCTCACTAATTAAGCCATTTTTAATTAAAGAAAACGAACACCTTCCACTCTGTTTCACATTTTCTCTGCTCATTTTTGTTTTTATTTTAAGATTTTGTCCAATATTTCTAGTTTGGATGAACTTCTTCATAATCTCTTTGATCATGGCTCTTGCTTCAGAAAGGGCTCCACTTAACTTCTGTAGTTATGTATGTTGCCACTTTGCCAGTTACCTAATAGTCCGTAATTGAAGACATTTAAATTCTGAAAAACCAGTGTTTTTCCCTTTCATTTGCAGAAGACAGATTTAAAGAGATTTATGTAAAGAAACAAAAATCCATTTTATTTGTGTTGACCTAGAATGCTGCAGACAGCTTTCTGGATTTTCTCTCAACTCTTTTTAGTGTTTTTTGTTTGGTTGTTTTATTTTTATCCCCTCACCCGCTTCTTGAAGAAAGTCTTAATTAGGTTCTGGTCATTTCTAACACCTGTTTAATTCCCCATTTCAGAAGGAGGATGGGCTTTGGGTTTTAAGAAGTTAGCTGGATTTGGGACCAGCAGTTAGCATAATGGCTATGTCGCTGGACTCCCATGTAGTTGACTGCCGTTTAAGTCCTGACCCCGGTGTCTTAAACTCATGCCGGGTGCGTGTGCGTGTGTGCCAAAGATCCCGAGAGGGGAATGGAGGAGAAGGCATTGTGGAGTGGTCATCCCCCCGGGGGGTGATTTCTTGATTTCTCGCTTTCTGTCTCTCTGTCTCTGTCTTTGTGGCAAGCACATGCGCCCTATAGCAAAAATCTCTCCAAAAAACAAAAGTTAGCAGGACTCCTTATTATTAGTAAATTAGAAAAGGCTGAGTAGTGAAGCAGTGGGCTAGGGAAGGAAAAGAGTAAATACAACAGGAAATCTTGGACACTCAAATCTACTGATCTGAAATTTTTCTACACATTGAAACTTCATTATAAATGTGCACTAAGAGTAAAGAGGTGTTGGAGTAGACAAGGGGGGCTTCAAAAAGTTCTTGGAAAATTAAAGTATAATTTATTTTGGTGCAGAAAACTTTGAAATCCATGCATTATTTTTTTTTCATAGTATGCATGTCCATGAATGTTTTGAAGACTGTTTCTATATGAGTGTGTGTGCATGCATGAATGTGTGCCATATATGGCCAACTTCACATTTCCAACACTGAAACTAAAAGTAAAAGGAGGATTAAGGCTGAGAGGAAAACTAAATGAACCAAGTTATTTTAAAATAAATAACTAATAAGAAACATTAATTTAGCCTCAGAAAAAAGGTTACTTCTTGAGCTGGGGAAAAAAGCTAAACTATTTGAAAACAGTCACTTTCTGCATATTTTTGGACAAAAATAAATTTGTTTGTATTTTTGGATGAATGTGAATGAATGAAATGAAACTTTTGATGTCTTTTTTTCTTTTTAAGAATATTATAAATTTTATGCACCCAACAAGAAAATTCTCTGAAAATATTTTAGCTGAAGAATTTATCTTCCCTGTTAAGGATCTGAATACGCTCTTAGCTTTTTATTATTAGTCAAGAAAAAATAAAAGAAATATTTCAATTAGATGATTAAGAAATGTTGATATAAAGCTGTCTTGGCCTCCATTTGTATTTTGAACTGCATGTATTGTATTTTGAACTGTGAATGCCTTTATTTTTCTTTTAAAATTAATTTAATGTCTAGTTACAAATGAAAATGAAGATGACCAAACTATCAAACATCTGTAATTGTGAATGCAATGACTTTGCCATTTAGTTTGAAAATCATTTTCACAGGCATAAAAATGAAGTTTTAAGCAAACCTCCACAGGAGGGCACTATAGTGTGACTCTGGTATAAGTTGCAACTGCAGCCACCCACTCTGTCCTTATGCAGCTCTTGATAAAATGCCTAAAATCATGAGGCCTTCTCCTGAATCAGGAAATTCTAATTTTCAAAACTCAAGATAGACAGGTTTCATATATAGTAAATATATTTTCTTTGATAAAAAATGATTATGGGTAATTTAATCTTTCTTTTGAAGCACATAAACATAAAATCTATCACAAAATACAGTGGAATTGGTAGGATGCATGCTCTGAATGAAGTAAAATCTAAATAGGTTAAAATTACATAATGCTTTAGAAAATGGCAGGAATATTTTAGATCTATCAATCAGGCTAGGGAATCAAAACCAAAAGACATTACAACAGAAGTGTGTTCAGTATGTAAAAATGGTATTTATAAAAAGTATACAGACGGGAGTCTCAAAAAGTTTATGAAAAACATTACTATGACAAAACTACCCATGGATTTCAAAAATTTTTGCATGAAAACAAACTCTTGCTTTAATTTGACTTTCCATGAATTTTTTGAAGTCCCTTATATAAATGGCATTACTTACAAATGGTATATATTACTTATAATGGTATGTCTAGCTATAGGTAATTTGATCTCAGTGAATGTAGCAATATAATCTAAACATAAATACCAAAGCATTTCCAAACTGGTTCTCATTCCAGTAAAGGCTCTAGAAACATTCACTGTAAAGATACTTTGCCCAAATTAAAATGTAAAAAAGTCCCTTTTCATAAGTTTCAATTCCACTAGTATATTATGAAGTTGTTCTTCAGAAGAGAAAATATTTTAATATTTTACTAAAGTTTAATCAATATAAAAGCAATTGTAGCCTTGACAGTTATCATGTGTCTTTATGAGCCTTGCCTTATTAGTTGGAAGACTAACACAAGTCCAAGACAGCAATATTGAATGGACAGTTTCATTAAATTTGAAAAGTAACATGAACAGTGATTATAGATATAGATTATATGGTTCTATTAACTGTTTACCTGATAAATCTATTTCCAGTAAGGAAACTATTAATTTTAGTGCTACAAAAAAGGAAACGAAAATAAAAAAGAAAAAGCCACTTGGATTAATCCTAACAATGATTGGAAAGACTAGTAAAGCTGAAAGGGGATATATCAACAGGACTTAACTTTTGGTGGTACGTGTTGTCTTTAGGGACAGTCACATATTGATAGCTTCTCTGTTCTAGGAATTTATAGTTGAAATAAAATAATGCAACTAGAGTATAAATGCAGCTTTTTAAAACTGCATTCTATATTAGACATTGTTGGCATCATATTTTCATACAAATGCAAATCACTTGCTTAAAGCAAAGGAGTTTGCTAAACTTTTGATGGTTCACACCTGGGTTGAATAATTAAATTTTTAGTATTAAAATGCTAGTTTATCATTTCCTTGGGGAGTTGAAGCAGAATTCTTTAAATTTAAGTTTCCTTCAGTTCATATTTAAACCTTTATTCAATACAGAATTCAGAAACTAGATTTAAATATTAAAAAAGAAAGTAAAACAGATAACCTTTTTGTACATATTAAAAATGACCTTTAAATGTTATTGGCATATAAAATTTGCAAATTTCAGACAGTCAGACATAACCAAAATTTTTCAAAAGTTTCCTATGGTTTTTAATCTAGAATCTAGCTAACTGAAACATTTAAGTTATGAGAAGAAAAATATATCAATAGATTTTCCATAAAATATTACATGTCCAATTAAGAGCAAATTTTAGTTAAGCAAAATGTTTTGTTCCATTTCTTAAGCACTGATAAAATATTTGCTGCAACAACACATTTTCTTTCCAAATTTAACTGCTCTAAAAAAAATCATTATTTTCAGGGGCAAAAATCTAATATAAGAAAAAATAAGGTAAAAGAGGAGATCAGGTGAGTCCTGGAAACCTCCACAGCACAATGGGAAGAGGAAGATGATAGGAAGATTACAACCCTGGGTTTTAGACAGGCTTCATCTTCAGGCAGAAGAAATGACACAACCATGCCTCCGCCAGCAGGATTATTTAGCAAAATCTAGTCAAAACAGGAGCCAGAATGTAGGAAAACAGCTTCTCCTGATGGCACATGTGCACATTCCAGCATTCTCATTATTTGGACCTTGAGATTTATGATTATTACATCACATTTGAGTCAAAAATTTTGTTTGTTTTAGTTTTGTTTACTGAAATAACGTCAGATTTCTATATATTTATATTTACACCCACATGCATACAGTAATACAAAGGGCTCCAATATAACTGCTGAGATAAAAACTGCAGATTAATAATGCATATTCCTCATCATACTTTAGTGCACGTTCCTGAAGTACAGTGACACTCTCCTATATAACCACAGAACAGCTATAAACATGAACTTTGATCAAATTTTGCCATAGGATCCTCAGACTCATAAAATTGACCAATATCTCAATACTGTTGTTCATACATTTAGGATCCAATTCAGGAGCATACATTTTATTTAAATGTCCTTCTGGTCTCCTTTATTTTACAAGAATTCCTCAGCCTTATTTTCCTTGACCCGGACATTTGCAGAACCCATAACAATTATTTTAAAAAATAAATTAACTAGTTAATTTCATAAGATAGAGAAAAAATGAGAAGGGTTGGGAGAAAACAGACACCCAGCATGATCTTGTCATGCCGTGATCCTATCCTTAGCCTCCCAGTCAGGATCAGGGGTGTACCTGCAGGCCCGTCCGATACACTCAGGTCGACATGGGAACCAAACCCAGAGCCTTTCTAAAGGGCTTCTGTATCATGCAGTGGTGCTTCACTGTGCCGTTATGGCTGCTCTTAAAACAGTTACTTTTTAGAATAGTCTTCTTTGTGTCTGTTTGATGTATTCTTCCAATTCGTGCATTATTTTTTTTTTTTTTGTAATTTTAGAGGTGCGTGCACGTGCGCGCGCTATAGGGTACATGTGCTCACCAGAGGGACAGAGAGCGACAGATAGACAGAAAGCGAGAAATCACCCTCTGGGGGAATGGCTACGCTGCAATCCCTTCTCCTCCATTCTCCTCTCAGGATCTTGGGCACACATGCACATGTGCTTGGTGTGTTTTAAGTCACCAGTCTGGATTCAAACTGTAGTGGACTACATGGGAGTCCAGCGATATAATCATTACGCCATCTGCTGGTCTCATAATTCATGCATTTTGACAGGAATACCACAGAAGTGATGAGTGTTCTCATTACAGCATATCAGGAGATAGCAAGGATAATTTGTATATTACTTGCATTATTGATGTTTGTTACTTGGATAAGATAGTGTATGCCAAGGTTCTCCACTGTGAAGTTCTTTAGTATATTATACTTAGAGAATAAGCAATTAATAATAATTTTAGGAGATGATACATTGAGACTATAGAATAAATACTCAGTGTTTTATCAAACTTAACACCTACCAGATTTAGCATTCTTCGATCATTCATTCCTAAGTCAACTATTGTGAAGGCTACCAAATGATGGTACTCTAATTCTATTGCTCCTTATGAATTAATTAGTTGTCATTTTACTGATGCATCCTCATTCTCTCCACATTCATATATTTATAACAGTAGTCCTTTATAGATAATATATTTTATTCAAATAGTTACAATCCTTTACTCTCAAAATTTGTTTTGACATAAAAAATTGGTTAGTAAGAGACTCTTCAAGCTGGATCCTGTGTCTTTTGGACAAGATCTTATCATTCTTTCTATGCTGTTTTACTTTCTGACACAACAACATATTTCAGACCCATCTAGTATTTTTCTTTCTCTAAACCTAAAGCCAGCTATTTTTTTAAGGAGCTCTCATTTCTTTTACTGGACAAAGGTATTTAGAACCCAAAAGCTGGGTGCTAAGTGTGCTCATTGTTTTGTTCTGAATGGCCCAACATTTTCTTTCTTTTTCTTCTTGTCTTGTCTTGTCTTTCATTTTATTACATTCCAATGTGGTAAGAACATTTAACACAGGATCTACCATCTTATCAACATTTTAAATGCACAATACATTATCATTGACTATAGGTACAATGTTGTACAGGTGATCACTAGAGTTTATCCATCTTGCTTGACTTAAATTTTATGACCACTGATTAGTAGTTCCTCATTGTCCTTTTCTGCCAGTCCCTAATACTCACCATTCTACTCTTTGAGTCCTTAAATTTGACTGTTTTATTTTTTCTTTTTTCCCTTTTTGCACAGGGCACATGTGCTCACCAGAGAAAAACAGAACAAGGGAAAGTGAAAAATCACCCCCCACCCCCATGGGGATGGCCATGCTGCAATCCCTTCTCCTCCAGTCTCCTCTTGGGATTGTGGGCACGCATGCACATGTGCCCGGTGTGATTTTCAATCTGCCAGGTCTGGAACTTGAACTACGAATTCATGTGGGAATTCAGTGCTTTAACTACCAGCCACCTGCTGGCCCTGAATTTGACTGTTTAAACATTCAGATAAGTGAAACCATGCAGTATTTGTCTACCTGTAACTGGCTTTTCTCATTTAGCATAATGTCTTCAAGGTTTATCCATATTGGCTATATTGCAGAATTTTTCTTTTTAAACATTTGAATTGTAGTCCCTTGTATATACACCCACCACATTTTTTATTTTATTTTATTTTATTTTATTTTATTTTATTTTATTTTATTTTATTTTATTTTATTTTAATTTTTATGGAGAGGTTTTTGCTATAGGGCGTGTGCGCGTGCCAAAAACAGAGAGAGACAGAGACAGAAAGCAAGAAATCACCCCCCAGGGGCGATGGCCATGCCACAGTCCCTTCTCCTCCATTATCCTCTTGGGATCTTAGGCATGCACGCACACGCACTTGGCACACACACCACACTTTTAAAATCCTCTCTTCTGTTGATGGATATTTAAGCTGTTTCTTTATCTTGGCGATTGGACTTGTGCTACAATGAACATACGAGTGCTGATACTGCTTCAGGATGCAGTTTTCAATTTTCTCAGATAAATATTTGAAAATGAGAAGTCTCAATTCTATGGTAGTTAGAATTTTAAGTTTTGAGGACCCTCCATACTGTTTTCTATCATGGCTGCATCATTTCGCATTCCTACCAAAGTGTGTGAAAGTTCCAATTTCTCTAAACCCTTGGCATCAATTGTTTAGGTGATACCTCATTTTGGTTTTGATTTGCATTTCCCTGATTAGTGACATCAAGTGCCTTTTCTTTTCCTTATTGGCCATTTGTTCATTTCCTTTGGAGAAACCTCTTGATGCTGTGCAAGCATAACAATGGTCACTCATAATTGAAATAGGCTCTGGTAATCACAGGTTACAGCAATCAGAACTTCAAAGTGTTATCCTTAAGTGTGCACATTGTTACCTGTGAACCATTAATCTGGGCCTTCTCAGAAGTCAGCTAGAAAAACAATCATCTCTCTCTCTCGTTCATCTATTTAATATTTATCTTTCAACTCATTAGTTCATACTAATGGACTACCTCCAACACTACAAAGTTTACTCTAATCTTTCCCCTTACCACACATGTACTCCCTTCTCTTATAGTGGCAAAACCCATTGTTCTTGACGTATCTACTTATATGCTTAGTCCTTGCCATTTGTAAGCAAATTTCAAAGCTGTGCCAGTCAGAAGCTCTACCCTAGACATATGCTACTCTTTCCCTCTCCCCTTTGCTCCTGGCTAGATTCCAAGAAGGAGAATGGAAATGAGATGAAGAAAGGGGGAAAGAGGAAAGCCTTAGGAATCTTGGCTCTGACCACATCAGTCCCCTACACTGCTACTACTGGGTCTTCAGAAAAGTCATGATGAATTTTTGCATGGAAAAACAGAAAAATATGTCATGACTTTTCTGATGACCCAATAGTTGTGTTGACTGAAAGCTGGACGCTAGATGATAGGCTCAATTTCTCTAGTCTCTGCTGGGTATACTGGCAGAAATTTAATATGGTTAAATTTTTTCAAAAATCCAAATTCTAAATTAAACATTGGGTGTCTATTTAATATTAATTGAAATCATCTGATTAACTAGTACTGTAGAGTATTCCTATTCTCTTTTAATCTCAAGGGTTCAATATGCTTTTTTACCTTTGAAGGAAGATATAAAATACATAAAGATATTACAGAATATTTTTTCTTTTTTAATTGTTAAGAGGATATCTAATGAATTTACTTATGAGGCCAACTCCCTATTGATATATTCTGCCCAGAGATCTGCAACCACATGGCGATATTTAGCACTGCTTTGTAAACACTGATAGGCCAGTTGTAATACTGGCAGATCTGTCTCATGCTTTCATATTTTTAAAAAGATATTTTTATTACCAAATATCTGAAAATTGACATATCAAGTACTAAAAGCCACGGATATAAACATAGGTCAGAACTAAGTGCATATACTTAAAATAAAAACAAATAACAAAGAAAAAGAAAAACCAACACATAAGAGCACTTACAAAAGAAAAAAGGAAAGATACAAAAAAAAGTCAAAAGATTTAATACCCATATCTTTAGGTGCATTTAAAAGCATGCTGAAACAAAAGAAGGTTAAAAAAGGGGTTTAGTCATGACATTATAGTCTAAAAATACCGATGTGTCTGACCCACAGATTTTAAGGTTCTAGAAGTAAAATTTAAAACCAATTCTGTAACAGATGCTAATGTAAATGATGCTTACAGGCATTGATAAAACACTTTGCCTTCCTTCTACTAACATATTCCATAATTATACTGTGACTTAAATAGTTTATATATAGAGAGATGAATGTGGAACAGGAGAAAAGTATTCATACATTAGCATTCAGAGTAAGTAATTCAAACATCTAATTGTTCCAGCTCAAGGAATATTTTAAAATATTACCAGTTAGGTGTTCCAAATTATTTCAGTTTACTTTTTATTGAGTCATGCTGATCATTTGCAAAATTAGAATGTTCTTGATCAACATATTGCAGAAAATACAGAAAAGAAATAGGTTGATTATCAGGAAAATATTTCTGATTTTCTTTTATCTTAGATACATATGAAAATCTATTTGAAGAGAGTTGTGGATGAAAACAGACATTACTAGTTTTTTTCTTTTACTTTTTTTTACTGCAGAGAAGTGCTCTGTGTAAAGGGTTTGGTTGTAAATTCTTTGAACTCTAGAGTTCTTTTAGATGCATTTTAATTAACTTGAGAAATTTAAATTATTTTTTCAGTATTCTGAGAATATCAGAGTAAATCTTACTATTGTAAAAATTATTTTTGAGATTGAGGCAATGGGTAATTCATGAATCTTTCCCTCTGTTACTAGAATAATTTGCAATTTTAAGATCTTTGAAAAGTCAATTTTGGGACCAGCAGTTAGTGTAATGGCTATGTTGCTGAACCCCCATGTAGTCGCTTTCTGTCTCTCTGTCTCTCTTTGTCTTTCTGGCGAACATACGCGCCCTATAGCAAAAACCTCTCAAAAAAAAAAAAAAAAGTCAATTTCATTAGTATATATAAAGATTGCGATTTTTTTTTTGTTGATTGCAGAAGTGCAAGTGGTTCAACTTAGTGTTTACTGAGTACCTCCCCCCCCCCATTAAGAGATGTAGACGAGTCAAATAAATGAGAAATATAACAATCCACCTTCAAGAAGTATATAATCTAATAGAAGGTGATAACTTGAAAGATCACTTTTAATGTCTGTAACTATTAGATCATCTATGTAGTGCAGTGGTTAAGTGTTGTGCACTGGGGGTCGGATCCCGCATGGTTGACTGTGGTTCGGATTCCGGCCCTGGTGGCTTGAATAGCATGCCGTGCATGTGTGTATGAGTGCCAACATTTCTGACAGAATGGGGAAATGGAGGAAAAAGGATCATGGCATGGTTTCTTTCTCTCTCTGCAAGTGTACATGTACTCAGGCAATAAAAGAAAAAATCTTATAAAAGAGCCATAATTGAAAGCCATGGGAATAAAAAGGAAGCCATTCAGCTCTGAACAATCATATATAGTTCTACAAATAACAGTATTTTCTCACTATTACAAATGAACAAAGTATCTCCTGGCATAATATCTTCCTCACCAGTGAAAGAGGCTTTATTGTTTTTCTGTCACAAAAATAAACAGTATCAGTGTAAAAGAATTCAAAAAATACAAAAAAACAAACACAAAAAAGAAACCAAAGGGGAACCAGCAGTTAGCATAATGGCTATGTCGCTGGACTCCCACATAGTCGACCGCGGTTCGCGTCCCGGACCCGGTGGCTTAAAAAAGAAACTAAAAACCACTCCCAATCTCATAAAGCATTAACATTTAAATAAATATTGTCTGAAATATGTTGCTATGTAATCAAATATGTACATACAAATAAATCCGTATATTTATAGTGCTACCCTTAATGTTACATATGTATTTACTTATTTTAAGAAATAGGATAGTATTTTATAGCTATTTTGTAATCTTGCCATGTCAATCTTGCATGAAAATGAATGAGCCTCTCATTTTTAATGGTTATATAGTCTTATATTGGATGGATATACCAATATATGTTTTATTAATTTCTAACTGAAGAATACTATTTTCCAAAACTATTTTCATGATGGTAAAAACACTAGGACAAAAATCTTCATAGCCTATTGCTATACATGTTGAATTATCTTCTTGGAATAAAACTTTGAAATTAGAATTGTTATGTCAAAGGATATGCCTTTGTAAAATTTTTGCTACTTTGGTTTTTTTATTTTAGGTTTTTGCTAAAAGGAAAACACGGAACTCTATTAAAAACAGGCATTTTATTCAGTCATTTTCACCTTTTTTTTTTTGTAGAGAGATTTTTGCTATAGGTCATGTGTGCTCACTGGAGAGACAGAGAGACAGAGAGACAAAAAGCAAGAAATCACCGCCCCCCCCGGAGGGGGGTGGGATGGCCATGCCATAATTCCTTCTCTTCCATTCTCCTCTTGGGATTTTTGGCACACACATACGTACATACACACGCATGCCCAGCATGAGTTTAAGCCTCTGGGTCTGGACTCAAACCATGACTGACCATGTGGGAGTCCAGCAATATAACCATTATGCCATCTGCTGGTCTCCCCACACCCCAGAAACTTTCAACAGCCTTTCTGGATTCTTCAGATAAATAAGTTTATAATTTAAAGGCAATAATAATTTTGCTTTTCCCTTTCCAATATTTCCCCTTCTTGCTATGAACTGAATTGTGTATCCTGTCCCCCAAGTTCATAGGATGAAGTTCTAATACTTGCTGTGAATATATTTTGAGTAAGGGAGTAAATTAAGGTTAAATGAAGTCACAAGGGTGGCCTAATTTGATTGGATTAGTGTCGTTATAAGAAAAGACACTACAGAATTTCTTCTTGCTCTGCTATGTGAGGACATTGCAAGAGGGCAGATGTTTGCACACAAAGAAGGTATCTCTCACCAGAAACGGACCATGCTGGCACCCTGATCTTAAACTTCTAGCCTATAGAACTGTGAGAAAACAAGCTTCTGTTGTTTACATCATCTGGTTAGTGTCATTGGTTTATGGCAACTCAAACACACTCATATACTTCTTATTTCATTCTCTTATTACATTGGCTAGTAAGTCATAAAAATGTTAAATAATAGTAGGAATCCTTGTTTTGTCATTATTTTTAATGAGAATGCTTCTAGTAATTTATACTTTAGCCTTTGTTTGGGAAATGCATACTTTAAAAATGTTAAGTATTGGGGACCAGCAAATAGTGTAGCAGTTATGTCACTGAACTCCCATATGGTTGACTGCAATTCTAGTCCGGAACCTGTTGGTTTGAGACACATGCTGAGTGCCATGTGTGTGCATGCCCAAGATCCCAAGAGGAGAATGGAGGAGAAGGAATTGTGGCATGGTCATCCCCCTTGGAGGATGATTTTCACATTCCTTCTCACTGTCTCTGTCTTCCCAGTGAGCACACGTACCCTAAGACAAAAACCTTTTTTTTTTTTTTAAAATAGTTAAGTATATTTGTCTTTTTTTTTTTTTTTTGTCTTTTTAATAACTATAAATTCAAGCTTAGGGAAGCTTGCCTTTGTCTTGGGGAGAAAAATATCTAAACAAAAAAGCTTTTTATATCCTTGTTTCAAGAGAGAGATGGTAGTTATGTTTGAGGAGTAAAATTTATACTATCAGTGACCCAGGCAAGCCTAGTGGTACTAAGAGGAGAGAATAGCTTTCTTGACAAAATTATAATCTGCTGGCATTTGCACAAAAGAAGCCCTTGCAAATTTCTATACAACGGTAAACTCTGTTAGGAAATTCTAAAGTCTCCTTACAGAAACACAATGGAATCTTAATGGTCTTCATAGATGCCTAGCCCCAGAGCCAAAACATGAGAAAGTGTCATCTTCTGATCAGCAAGAAAGAAGAGGACATCCAGTTATTGCCAAAGAGTCTTTATTCAAAGCCACCAGCTGCGGAAGGATTCCTTTCTCTCAAAGACCCCGCAGCCCCAAGTGTAGGGAGAAGGGGGCTTATAAAGGCAAAAACCACATTTGGGTTGACGGGGTGGAAGCAATAACCATTGAGGAGGGGGAGATGACAGGGAAGAAATGACCTTGCACAAGCTTTTGTACAGAAGCAAAATTAAGCTCTGTTACCTGGGGCATCTTTAGGGTTGGGGACTTCCCAGTCCTTACACAAACACAATGGTCTTCATGGCTCAAGCAAGGGGGGGGGGGGGTCTGGGGAGCAAAGACAGTAGAAATGTTAATCATTCTGTTTACTCTAGGCAGAAGGAGGAAGCAAGTTTCCAATGTAAGGAAAATGTTCAAAATGGAGGTGCTCATGCTTCAAAAAGAGGAGGGATGAATGGGCAACAACTGTAAAAAGGCAATAGGGAATAGAGGAATAAATGCTGTGAGTAGGAGGACAGAGATATCTCTCATATCCTGTTTGTGCCTTCATTTGGCCAAATCCAGCTGGAAGCAAAAGGCTAAGAAACGATGCGTTCCATAGAATTTTGTTAGTGTCACAAGTCGGGTTTCCCATAATCAGATTCTAAGATGGAGTTTGGGTGCAAAATCTTTATTAGGGATCAACACCTTTGAGGTAAGGGAGATGGAGCAGGATTAGACACAGAAAAATGTTGAATGATAATGCAGGCAATGAACTAAAATACCTCAGCCAATTCACTGGGAAGCTATGGAGTAATAATTATCCATCAGCTCATTCCACATAGGACTAAAATGGCCAGCTGGTGCTCATCTTGGCAGCCCTAAGAAGGTTGATGGCAAAAACTAGTTGCTATCTACTAGTTGGATCCTTTTGTCTACTCAGTCGTTTAGTTCTTCCATGGTGAATGATCTCTGGTGGTCATTAACATGTAATCTTATACACGCACAAATTATTGGGTAGCTGGGAAAGTCATGATGCATTTTTGCATAGAAAAATAGAAAAATATATCATGACAGAATTTTCTGATGATCCAATATATATTTCATCTATTGCCTATATGGAAGACATGCTAGATAGCCATGAAAAAAATTTCAATATAATATTTTACCTCATAAAGTAAAACTCAATAAATTCCTAAATTAGGAATAATAATAAAAAAATGCCTGACAATTACACATTAAAGTCTCTACACAAAAAGTTGAAAATGATTGAATAAATTAGCATTTTTAATAGAGTTCTGTGTTTTTCTTTCTTTTCTTTTTTTTTTTTTTTTTTGAAATTTTTGCTATAGGGCGGGTCTGCTGGCCAGAAAGACAGAGACAGACAGAAAGACAGCAAGAAATCATCCCCCAGGAGGGATGTCCACGCCGCATTCTCTTCTCTTCCATTCTCCTCTCGGGATCTTGGGCGCACACACACACGCACCGGCATGAATTTAAGCCACTGGGTCCGGGACTCAAACCGTGGTCGACTACATGGGATCCAGCGACATAGCCATTATGCCATCTGCTGGTCCTGAGTTCTGTGTTTTTTTTTTTTCTATAGCAAAAAATTTAAAAAATATGTAGCAAAAATTTTAGAAAGGCATACCCTTTGACATAGCAATTCTAATGTCAAGGTTTTATTCCAAGGAGATAATTCAATATGTATTGCAATAGGCTATGAAGATTTTTGTCCAAGTGGTTTTTTTAACCATCATGAAAATTTGGAAAATAGTATTCTTCAGTTAGAAATTAATAAAACATATGTTGGTACAGCCATCTAATATAAGATGTTATAACCATTAGAAATGAGGGGTTCATTCATTTCATTGAAAGACTGACATGGCAAGATCATAAAATAGCAATATAAAATACTATTCTATTTCTTAAAATAAGTAAATACATATGTAACATTAAGTGTAGCACTATAAAATACATGGATTCATTTTTATGTACATATTTGATTACATAGCAACATATTTCAGGCAATGTTTATTTAAATGTTAATGCTTTATGAGATTGGGTGTGGTTTTTAGTTTCTTTTTATTATATTTGTATATTTGGTGTTTTTTTCTGCATATATGTGTGCCTTCAGTTACTGTTTGTGGCTCCTGTTTTATGGTTCATCTCTTATCAGACTCTAGTGACATCTGGCCCTTCTTTCTTCTTCAGGCTTAAGGGTAGCTATCAGTGAGAAAAGACAATTTGCTGCTGTAAAAATCACTCCCAATTTATAACCATTAAGGTTATGCATTACTTGTGGTATATGTTCTCTTCCTTCTCTTCCTTCTTCTCCCATGTGCCTTTTCATTCTCTGTTTATCTTTTTTTGCCAAATAGATTAATTTTTATCTGCTTACTTATTTTTAATGAGGGAATCTCTTTCGGGTGCTCATTAATATATCTTCCAATTCAGTAAGTGGAAACTGAAGGCAGTAGGGGATAGAGAAGTATCTCTACAAGATAGAGTTGTAGACTCCAGTTTAGGAGTTTCAAAAAATTTAGGAAAAAATACAGAAGGAAGGTCTTATACCCTACTGCTTAATGTTTTCTCCAAGATAATAGCATTCTTCGATTATAAAGACAGGTCACAAAGAACAGGGTGCTGTTTGGAGAAGTCATTTCCCATCTACTTTCCGGTCTTGCTCATCAGTCATGAAAGAGCAGACTCTATGCTAGCATTTTCTGTTTTTATCAAAACTCACCAAAAAGGGACCAGCAGGTGGCATAATGGCTATGTCGCTGGACTCCCATGTAGCCGACCACAGTTCGAGTCCCGGACCCAGTGACTTAAACTCATGCTGGCCGCGTGTGCGTGCGTGTCCAAGATCCCGAGAGGAGAATGGAGGAGAAGGTATTATGGCGTGGCCATCCCCCCTGGGGGGTGATTTCTTGCTTTCTGTCCCTCTTTCTCTCTCTCTCTTTCTGGCGAATGTGCGTGCCCTGTAGCAAAAAACTGTCAAAACAAACAAACAAACAAACAAAAAAACTCACCAAAAAGAGGGATGGGCAACTTTGGATTTGCTCTTGTGTGTCACCACACCTCTATACTGTGTTCACAAGCTGGAGAGTTTAAGTGTGACACTCAGCGTGCTCTTTCAAATCATCCTAATAGTATTGTACCAAATAGTTGTTCTTTGTAGTTCAAAGCATAGGCCTAACCTCTCTTGGTCTAAATTGGAAATCAAAGAAAGTATTTGTAAACATGACCTTATGTCATTACCTTTCCAAGAAGTCTATTGTAACTTCCATAATTTGTTTTTCTAAGACTCAGAAATGCAATGATTGAAACTAACATTTGGTTTAAGATACAGGAAGTTACGGATTTATTAATACCTTCTTGAAACTAAGGCATTTAGAAGCAAATTATTTATTGGAATTATTTTGCTCCATTAGTGAATGTACCCAAAAGATGATTTATTTAACCTAATGATTTTCTATAAAATTAATGAAGTGTTTTCAAAGCATATTTATGAAGTAAAAAGTAATTGATGAAAGTTTTTGATTTGGCAATTTTGCTGGAATTTTGTAATGAATAGGAAATCAATTTCTAAGTACCTAGAAGACACAGGCATTAGTTAGAAATGAGTGATTTTTTTGGTGAGAAATATTAATATGTTCTTCCAGTTTAATATACTTTATTTCTATGATAAAGTGACAAGCTGTTAGATTTGCTGAAATAATACATGCATTAGCACCTTTCATTAAATAAACTTACAGTGACTTTTCACAATGAATTAGTAAATATTTTATTTTAAACTTAGTTGTTTGAACTTTTTCTAGTGAATTATCTATTTTTTGGGCTGAATTACAACTCGATTTTGCATCATATATTCCTAATCGGCCTCCTGACTCTGACTTTGGAAATTAAAACACGCGCACACACACACACGTGCACACACATAGACACTTAAACTCTGACCTTTGCTTCATAATTTAATGAATAAAATACTTTATGGAAAAAGATACTTATTTTTATACCCTTCTAAAACAAATTATGGATACTTTTCACCAACAATTCATAACTACTTTAATTTAAACTTAGTCGATTGAGGGTTTTCAGTGAATTGACTACTTTTTGGGTCGAGATGAATGGCTTGATTGGTTGTCATGACACTGTGGAGCTCTAATCTGCCTCCTGACCCTGAGTTTGGAAATTAAAACACCTACACACACCATCATGTTCATGGACATAAATACACACCCAAACTCTGACCTTTGCTTCATGTCAAAAATAATAATCTCTTTACGGAAAATCATGCTGATTTTATGGCAAACGGGTAGGAAGATTTCATTCCAACTACACTTCAGGAAGAACTTTCCTATGTTAAAACTCAGTAAAGTTCTCTTTAGTACATTAAATACAAATACTCTCACAGTCAAGTATGAAAACGGCTTCATGTTGTTTATTGTACCAAGGCTGAACCACACTATCATCTATTCAGATGGATGGTCATAAACTAGCCTACCTTACCCATTAGATTATATTTTCCAATAATCTCTAATACTTAGCTCTGCTCAAGATGAGTAGACTTCCCTGTTAAGCATTAAAATGTTGTTATTATTTTTGCCTCCATGCCCACACTTGTGCTGTTACTAATTTCTACCTTCTCAAATCTGGAATATTCTTTGCTAACTTTTCTAAATTCTATCTTCTTTGAAAGAATGCTTCAATTTCCAACTCCTCCAACATAATTTAATTTTGTTGTATTCCACAATGATTCCTCCCTTTCTTATTTTTATCTTGTTCTTTAAAAATTTCTTGTTAATTTCCTAAATACTTAATTTCATCTTTTCAAATTATTGCACAATTCTCTGATAGTGAGTTTCATATTAGACTCTTTTTGTTTTGTTTTGTTTTTCAGCAGTCATAAAGCATAGTATGATAATGTAATGGCGTTTAGGTTATTAAAGTATCAGAAGCGTGTTTAACTTTTTCTAATTCTAATAGTGGACTTTCTTTCTATGTAGACACAGTTTTAGATTTAAGTTATTGTTAGACTATTTTCCTGTATGAGTGGTTAAAATTTTATCATTATATTAAAAACTAAGAAAATTTAAAGCCTTCAAAGTTCTAATAGGCAGAAAACTGATTTGTTTCCAAAAATAAGAATTCATGAGATAATATGCTATATAAGTATATGAGTAGATTTTAATTCAGAGGAAGAGGACTCCTTTTCCCCAGAATCTTTTCCTGCATTTTCTTAGGAGTTTAACTTCTCTCACCACGTAGCCAACCTATGTCAGAATTTCAGATGTTTTGAAGCTTTTAGGGATCTGGTAGGATAATTTTTTTTCTAGATATTTTGTTCCTTTGCTCTTAATCTTTGGTTATTTTTCCCTTTTCTAAAAAACCTTGCAGGGTGTTAAGACGATTAAGTGTTCAAAGTTGTGCCTGGCACACAGTTAAGAGTTCAGTAAGTGTTAGCCAGTGCGTTATTTTCTTCTTCTTTTAAAATATTTATTATGACTTTTTCTTTCAATATGAATCTTTGGTAAAATATTAGGTTGTCAGGAAAGTTATGACATATTTTTCTGTTTCTCTGTACAAAAATGTGTCATGACTTTCCTGACAATCCAATATAGACAAACAGTATTTATTTTGCCTATCTGTATATAAAAGGTATATTGAGCAAAGAAGAAAGTAGCAAGATAAAGAAACTCAGCAATACCTAATTTAGTCTATTAAAAAGCATGGATTTTATTCTAATCTTCACTCAGTAAGTGTTAATTAAGCATTTCATATACACAAAGCAAGTGTGGAAGAGACACATATTATTCAGAAATGAATCTTGCTAATTTTCTACAATATGAATTTCTTATTTCAGTAACTAGAAATAAATGTTATTTAAAATGTAGAAGAGGTAAGACTTATATAAATAATTCAAGTCAAAAGTTAAAAGTGCCCCAAGAAAGGTAGAAATAAAGTGAGAGTTCACAGGGGGAAATGGAAGAGCTATTTTCAGTTTAGGGGGTTAATAATTCATAAAAGAGAGAGGATTTGAAATGAACTTTGATGATAGTGCTGGCTTTGGACAAGCATAAATTCAAAGAAGGTGAGAAGGTGTGGTGGGTTATGAATGGCTGCACATTTTCTGCCCCTTTGAGAGGTGGAGTTTATTTCTGCTCCCCTTGGATACTAGCTGGCTCTGTGTTTTGACCAATGGAACCTGACTGAAGTAACATAGTACCAGGTCTGGGCTTACTCTCTAGGAGAACTGGCACCTTCTCCTTCCCTTTATCAACCCTCACTTTTGGGATCCTAGTATCATTTAAAGAGAGACTACATGTACAGAACATAGAAAGAGAGGTTAGCTTCCAGATGATTTTGTGTTTTTTTGTTTGTTTGTTTTGTTTTTTTAGAGAGATTTTTGCTATGGGATGCATGTGCTCGCTGGAGACAGAGAGACAGAAAGCTAGAAATCAACCCCCAGGGTGGATGGCCATGCCACAATCCCATCTCCTTTCAGGGTTTTGGGCACACCAGCACATGCTCCTGGTGTGAGTTTGAAGCCACTGGGTCTGGGAATCAAACTGCAGTAGACCATGTGGGAGTCCAGCAATGTAACCATTACACCATCTGCTGGTCCTCTGTGTTTTTTTTTTTTTTTTTTTTTCTTTAAGTTTATTTTTCTTTCCTGAACATGAGAGAGAGAGAGAAATAGCATCCCCTGTGTTGATGCAGCAGTCCACCCCCCGTCTTGGCCAGCCCTGGATCATAGGCACATGCACATGTTAGGCATGTTCAAGGGGGTCTTCATATGCGAATCTGAACCTTCGAATGTCAGTCAGCTTCACAGAATGTCAACTTTTACGCCTATGTCACCGTCCATCTCTTTGTTTGCATTTTTTTTTTGGATGTCTAATAAAGTTTGACACGACCTTTCACTTGGATATATGTCTGTAAAGCATACATTCAAGTTTTTCCTCATTTCAAAATATTGAGTTATCTGTCTTAATGATCCAGTAATTCATTATCTGTTGTGGATGTATCTTTTGTCACATACACTTTATGACAGATGCTTTCTCCCAGTTACTGTTTTTTTTTTTTTTCTTCTTGTTGGTATTTTTTTGTTGTAAAGAAATTCTTAATAAGAATGTAGTACAGCTTATCAACTTTTTCTTTTTTGGTTTGTGCTTTTTTGTGACCTATTTCAGGCCATGATGATATTTTTCTGTTATCTTCTATAAGCTTAAATGACTTACCTTCATGTTTATATTTACAATTCATTTGAAATTGATCTTTGTTTATATTGTCAGGTAAGGCTCCAGAGTCATTATTTTCCTTAAGTGGGTGGGTCTATTTTGAACTCTTATCCTCTTCCAGTGGTTGATTTGTCTATATTAAATCCAAACAGTGTAAATTATAGTGTTTTTAAATTACTATAAATTTGTAACTCTTGAAAAATAGTGTAAGCCCTCCAATTTTGTTCTTCAAAATTATTTGTAATTCTTCATATATTTTCTTATTTTTTATTTTGTTTATTTATCTATTTTGAGAGTTTTTTGCTATAAGCTGCGTGCACTCACCAAAAATACAGAGAGAGACAGAGAGACAGAAAGTGAGAAACCACCCCCTGGGAGGATGGCCACGCCGCAATCCCTTCTCCCTCATTCTCCTCTTGGGATTTGGGCACGCACACGCACCCGGCATGAGTTAAAGCCACTAGATATGGGACTCAAACCGTGGTTGACTATATGGGAGTCCAGCGACATAGCCATTATGCCAACTGCTGGTCCCTCCTTATGTATTTTAAAATCAAGTTGTCAAATATATGCTCAATTTTGTTCAATAATGGTTTGTAATATCCTACATATATATCCCTTATATAGTTTCAGTTAGATAATTTATGCTTTTTAGTGGCATTGTAAATGTAATAACTTTATTAAATATTATTGGGTTGTAAGGAAAGGCATGAATAATTCATTTTTGCATGGAAAAACATAGAAAAATAAGTCATGACTCCTCTGGTTTTTTTTTTTTTTTTTTTTTGAGAGGTTTTCGCTATAGGGCGTGTGCGCTCGCTAGACAGACAGAGAGAGACATAGAGACAGAAAGCAAGAAATCACCCCCCAGGGGGGATGGTCATGCCACAATCCCTTCTCCATTCTCCTCTTGGGATTTTGGGCACGCACGCACAAGCGCCCGGCGTTTGAGTTTTAAGCCACCGGGTCCGGGACGCGAACCGCGGTCGACTACGTGGGAGTCCAGCGACATATCCATTACGCTAACTGCTGGTCCCGTGGGAGTCCAACAACATAGCCATTACGCTAACTGCTGGTCCCTTTTGTTTTTTTTTTTTAGACATGACTCCTCTGATGACCTAATCTTCTTCTCTAATTGCTAATATATACAAATAATTTTTTGGATATTGGTGATTTGTTTAATAATATTAGGGAATTCTTTTGTAAGTTCCAATATTTTTTCTACAACTTTTTATGGATTGTACATATACAATCATATCAAATGTAAAAAATAAACATTTTAAATCTTACTTTCTCATTTTTATATCCTCCATTTTTTTCTGCCTTATCACACTGGTTAAGATTGTCAAAGTATATTGAATAGAAGTCATGAGAGTGGCATACTCATTTCTCTTCTCAGAAGGAAAGGTTTCAGTATTTGACCATTAACTATGAATTTACTATAAGTGTTTACAGATACTTTTAATTTGTGATCATATTAAAGGGTTTTTTTTTTCTATTCTAGGTTTGCTAGCAGATTTCATAATGACTGGGTGTTAAAATTATAAAATAACTGTCTGGATCTAATGAGAAAATCATTATTTCTCACAATTATTCTAATAGTGTGGTAAATTGCATCAATTAATTCGCAAATATTAAACAAATCTTAAAATAAGCATAACTTGGTCAACACATACTATATTTCTATATACTATTGAATTCAACTTGCTAACATTTTTTTAAAGAGGTTTTTGCTTTGAGGTGTGTGCGCTCACTGGAAAGAGACAGAGACAGTGAAAGGGAAAGTGATAAATCAGCCCCGGGGCAGGGGTGGGGGTAGACGGCCATGCCACAATCCCTTCTCCTTCATTATTGTCCTCCATCCTGGGCACACACACACACACCCTCGTGGTGTGATTTCCAAGCCACTGGGTTTGGGACCTGAACTGCGTCAGTCATGTGGGATTCCAAGGACATAACCGCTATGCCATCTGCTGACCCCAATTTGTTAACATTTTGTTTAGAAGTTTAGCATGGATGTTCATAAGGGAGCTATAACAAGAAGTTTCCTTTCTTATAATACTATTGTCAAGTTTTGGTGTCAAAGTTATGCTGATCTTTTTTTGAACTCTGGAAAAGTTCAATAAGATTACTTTTATTTCTTAAATATAAAGAAATGTGGTCTTGGAAATTTCCTCATGGAAATATTTATATATATACACATACACACATATACACACACACATACACACACACACACACACACACATATATATATATATATATATATATATATACACACATATATATAAAATAACTGTCTGGATCTAATGAGAAAATCATTATTTCTCACAATTATTCTAATAGTGTGGTAAATTGCATCAATTAATTCTCAAATATTAAACAAATCTTGAAATAAGCATAACTTGGTCAACACATACTATATTTTTATATACTATTGAATTCAATTTGCTAACATTTTTTTAAAGAGGTTTTTGCCTTGAGGTGTGTGCACACACACACACATATATGTGTGTGTCTGTATACACATTTAAATTAGTGTGTGCTTTAATTCCATTTTCCTTGAACATCTAAAAAAATTTTCTATATGGCACATGCACTCTCTGATGAGAGAGAAAGAGAGAGAAAGCATCCCCAGAAGAATGACCACACCACAATCCCTTTCTTCCATTCTCCTCTGGAGATTTTGGGCATATGCACAAACATATACCCAGCTTGTCTGTAAAGCTGCAGGTCCAGAACTTGAACTGCACAGTCAGCCATGTAGGATCCAGTCACCTTAACCACCATACCACCAACTGGTCCATTCTATGTATTGTTTTATTGGTTTCTCTCCTTTATTATCTCTTTTATTCCAGATTAATTTCTGTTTAAATTTTTTCTTTTTTGCTTTTTTTTATGGTAGAAGTTGAGGTCTGAGATTTAAGACTTTTTGTTCAGTGCTATCAATTTCCTGATAAGTACTGAACCAATTTTTTGCTTTGACATCTACCTTGTCTGATATTTATAAAACTATTCCTACTTTCTTTTGATTGCTGTTAATATGGTATTTTTTTATGTTTTTACTTTTAATCTATTTGTGTTCTTACATATTTCTTTAAAGTTTATTCATTTCATTTTTCCATGAAAGAAATAGAGAGATACACACAAAAAAGTATCTCCAACAGGGTCTTCATGCTACAATCTATCCAGTCTCAGCAAGTGCAGATCATGGGCAATACATGCATGCCCAGCATGCTTAGAGAGGTGCCTGGACATGAACCCAGAACTTTTCCCATATGGGTCCAGTTGCATTACTTCTGTGCTACCCCCTGACCTCAGTGTCCTATATTTAAAGTGTGTATCTTGTAGGCATCCTACAGGTGGATCATATAGTTGGCAATTTGATTATCTTTGCCTTATTTATGGGTTACGTTTAATGTAATAATTGGTATGGTCAGGCTTACATTTCTAGGTAATGCGGTAATTGATATACCTGTATTTAAGTCTAACATTTTACTATTTACTTCTGTTTGCCCCAAATGTCCTTTGTTCTTCTTTTCTGCCTTCTTTTGGATTGAGTATGTTTTTATTTCAGTTCATCTCTTCTGCTTGCTTATTAGTATAAGTTTTTGGTGACTGATTTAGGGGTTATAGTATACATCCTTAACTGATTCCAATCTACCTTAAATGATATTATAACACTTTGCAATCAGAAACTTCCAACAGTATACTTCCATTTCTCCCTTGGCTTTTGTATTACTGGTGTTAAAAATTTTAGTTTCTATATATGTTATAAATTGAACAATATGCTGCTTTTATTTTGCTTTACACAGTCGATTATTTTAAAAGAATTTTTTAAATAATAAAAAAGTTGTTTTATATTGACTCACATGTTTACCATTTCCAGTGCTTTCATTCCTTTGGGTAGATCCAGATTTCCATCTGGTATCATTTTCCTCTGCCTGAAGGACTCCCTTCAACATTTCTTGTCATAGAAGTCTGCTGATGATGAATTTTTAAGTTTTTATGCCTAGGAAAGTACTTATTTCACCTGTGTTTTTAAAAAAAAGTCTTCACTGGATGCAGATGTCTAGGTTGACAGTTTATTTTCTTTCAGTGCTTTGCTATCTTTGAGCTTGCATCGTTTCCAAAAAGTACTCTGTACTCATTCTTACCTTTGTTCCTCTGGGTGAAACAAAGATTATGTGTTTTTTTATTCTCTGGTTGCTTTTAAGATTTCTCTTTATTGTGAATTTTGGCAATTTGATTATGGTGCATGATGGTTTATTTTTCTTTATGTGTCTCAAGTTTGGAGTTTTTCCTTGGATCTGTGAGTTTATAGGTTTCAAAAAACTTACATTAAAAATAGCCACTATCTCTCAAATACCTTTTCTTTTACTCCTCCTTTCCTTTCCAGAAGTCCAATTACACATATATTTCACCATTTGAAGTTGTCCCACAGCTCATTAACTTGTTATCGTCCTCCGGACATGCCGGAAGTAGGAGCAGATCACCCCAATCCAACCATGGACTGAGCTGACAAGGGCTGGTTTTCAAACTTTGAAAGGCAAGTTGTATTTCTTTAATTCATTTTTACTCTTAGAAATACAGCACTCCCATGTCTCAACTGACCAAGACCTGGCTTCTCTTGGTTTCGGGACTTTTTAAAATTAAAAAAAAAAATTTTTTTTTTAATGTCCCAAGTACCATAAGGCTGCTGAAAGCCCTGCTCTCTGAACAATGTCTGAGTCATTTACCTGCCACAGCTTAGCTTAACAGTCAGCAAGCCTGGGGTAGAAACCTGTCACAAGTATCAGGCTCTCTTGGTACGCCTACTTTCATCCTACAATCTTGTCCTTTTGAGCCAAGCCTGGAATGGCCATATCCCAATTTTTATTTTCTTACCTTAGGAAATCACCATTCTACAGGCTTCTCTGGTTTCAGAGGCTGCCCTCTATCTCAGAGGATTCCTTCCTTGAACTTCCTAAAACTCAACAAAGGCTTCCAAAGGGAAAAGCAACACATGAATATTGGGCTCATTTCAAAATCTTTGCTTCTCTTTGGGATTGTGGCCTCTTCTGTCCTGACTACCTTGGGAGAGCTCCAAAGCCTTCAAATGGATTTTTAAAAGAATATCCACTTTTCTAGTTGGTTATAGCCTGATTTGTTGCAGGATACTCCACCAGAGCTGGAAGCAGATGGGCTAGAAAACTTTTTTTTTTTTTTTTTTTTTTTCAAATGAAGTACTTTTCACATTTGAAAGGTACAAAATTATTTGTGAGTTTTAAGCATTATTTTATTTTTATTTTTTTGAGAGGTTTTTGCTATAGGACGCGTACACTCACCAGACAGACAGAGAGAGACAGAGAGACAGAAAGCGAGAAATCACCCCCCAGGGGGGATGGCCACGCCGCAATCCCTTCTCCTCCATTCTCCTCTTGGGATCTTGGGCACGCACGCACACGCGCCCGGCGTGAGTTTTAAGCCACCGGGTCCGGGACGCGAACCACGGTTGACTATGTGGGAGTCCAGTGACATAGCCATTATGCTAACTGCTGGTCCTGCATTATTGTTAATGTATCTCCACTGTTTTGAAAAGTGAAAATATTTTTTGTGTTTATTGTATATTCAGGGAATATAAATAGCATCAGAACTGCTTTAAGATCCAAACTGTGTTCAACAGAAACTTCTCCAGTTAACTCTAGGAGCTCCATAAAGAAGCTATAAAATGAAAATTCCATCACTATCTCTCTATGTCTTTACACATACACACACACATTAATTCAGCATCTCAAGTCTAGTCACAAAACTGTACTGAGAATTGGGAATCTGTGGCAAGGAACAAAGTTTCCTTTGACTACATATACAAATAAGCTCAATGATTTAAAACAGTAATTAGACATTTTTTTCCTTGTTTTTGGCAAATAAATGCATTGTGTTCTTAAATAATTTTGTCTACATTGCGAGGTAACAAAAATTTTAATGTACAAATTATGTAAAATGTTTATGAAGTCACTCATACTTTAATTCATGTCCTTCCCCCTCTTAATTTACTTTATAATTCTGAAATGGCACATGGGGCTTATGTTATCACAAACATTTCCTTTAATTGGAAAAATATGTTCTTTGTAAAGCCACTCAACACAAACAAGGCTGTAAATAAAGCTTCTTTTTTAAAATCAATTTAGTTACATTTATATAGTGATATAGTGCTGGAGCTCTAGGAAAAATAAGAGAAATGAGGGGAAACAGTGTTGAGTTGTTGTCCATATAAACGCTTTTTCTATTTGAAGGGAAAAAGAGAACTTAGGACAATAGTGACTTAAATGACTACAAAAATCTTGCTACCTTTTTGTCTTCTTTTTTTTTTTTTTTGGTGGTTTGTGGTTATTGCAGTCCTTTTAATATATAAAATTAATTTGTTTAAAGGCACTGATTTTGTGACTATCTGTGAAGGCACTATTCATTTACTGTGAATTTAAACTGAATTTTTATGGTTGTGGCATTAAGCTAAGGAAACAATCCAAATATTATAGCCATGATTTAATGAAAGGTGACTATCTTAAACTGACTTAATTCCCAATGTCTGGTCTTATTTTGATTTAATGACTCTGTGTCTAAGCAATAATTTAATTTTAAGCTTTTTGTTTATTCCAAGTAAAGTCGAACAATGTGTGCATTTGTTAAGAATAATCTTTGGGTGACACTTGAGTTGATGTATCCCATTAGAAACAATTTGGGGAATTTCTTTTGGGTAATCTATCCAAACTGTCTCTTCTTACAATTTGCAGAAATAAAAGGATAAAATTAACTATATATCTCTCTTATTCAAAATGAATTGTCAAATGTTAAATATTTTCCACATCTATTCTTTTTTAATTTACTATGATAACTTTCAGACATAGGATCTCTTTCAAATTCTTAGAGCATTTTAACCATAAAAGGCATAAAAATATTTTGCAATCCCATGGGTAATCTGATATTTAGGAGTTTTTAAAAAGGAATGGATAGATTATAAACTTTCCAAAATTAGAACTTGATGCATGGCCCATCATGGGCAGCATTTATTTTAGTGCCTATAGTATGCTGGGTTATTTCAAATACAAATGGGACAAGAGAAAGGGAAATGAAATTTATGGAATAATCACTGTTTTCCGGATATTTTAACTGTTGTCTAATTTATTTCTTATAGCACTCTCAAGAGGATAGGAGGTTGCTATGTTCTGAATGTTTGTTTCTTCCCTAAATTCTTATTTTGAAAATTGATCCCCAATGTGTAGTGTTAAGAAGTAGAGGCTTTGAGAGGTGAGCAGGTCACCAAGGCAGAGCCCTCATAAATGCGATTAATACCTTTATGAAAGAGGCCTAAGAAGGTAGCACCATGATGCAGCAGTAATGGCAATGCATTGGTCAAGAGAAGCTAATCCCATGTGGCCACCACAGTTGGTTCAAATCCCCAAGACTGGTCAGCCTGAAAAAGTTGAGCATGTGTGTAAATGCCCAAGATCTGATGGGCTGGAGGAAGGGGACCAAACTCTACAGAGTGTTCATCTCTCTCTCTCTCTCAGAAGCATGAGGGAGTTTGTTTTCCCCTTCCACCACGTAAGGACACAGCATAAATGTGATCTATGAAGTAGAAAGTGACTTCACTAGACACCAGTCTGCTGGTATCTTGATTCTGGACTTTGCAGCCTCTAGAACTGTAAGAAATAAATATCTCTTACTTATGTGCCAGCCAAGTTTATGATATTCTTGGTATAGCAGACCAAATGCACTAACGGAGAGGTGCTATCTCAATTTTAAAGAGGACAAGCCTACAACTTAGTGAGGTTAAGCAGTCTGTCCCAAATCATAAAGGCAGCAGCTGAAAAAGTAGAATTTAAACACCAGTGGAGGAAGGTAAAGGAAGATAAATCATAAACTGACCACTTCCATTGCATCCTCATGATAGCACAGTCACTCGTTTGATGACTCACACAGTTAGCATCTGGTATGTGTCTGTTTATGCTGGGCTGCGGGGGGTGTAAAATGAGATCAGTAGACATGGACCCCACCCTCGAGTTTATGGGAGAGTACATGGCATTTGTTTACAAGGGCTGTGACAGAGGCATGCCCATGGCAAACCAAATTTGCCTTGTTAGTTGAGTTGCTGTCCTATCTTGTTTATGCTTGCAAGGATGAGAGGCAGATATTATTCCCCTTATCTTGTAGGTGACAAAATTGAGCTTAATAGGGATTATGAAAATTGTCAATGGTAAACCAATTACTAAATGAGTGAAAGGATATCTTTGAGCCAAACGCATCAGCTTCTGTTGTTACCTTGAGCCAAATTTGAAATAATTATCCACATTTTCTTTGTATCAGTTATAGAGTGTAGATTATTAGTATCAGTTATAGAGAGTAGACTGTCCCCTTCAGCACAATCTTGATCCCAGACATGGTTCCCAGCATCTCCCTAGCATTTCTTAATGTCTTGTTAGGGGAGTATGCTTTCTGATAACTCTCAGGGGTAACAGGAAATAGCTAGACAGGTTGTACATTATTTCATCTTCCTGAACTCTCAGAATTCTCCCCCTATATTATTACCAGGAAGTTCTGGCACCTAACTGACTGTAACCTAGTTGATTTCAGGTCACCATTCAGATCAAAATTTAGCTAGCCAGCCTAGCAGAGTATTGATGTCACCCATAGGTGGTCAAGGCACAGTTTCAAGTCTCAATTTCTGGGTGTGTGAACCCACACTAACATATTCAGCCTAGCCAACCTTTTATTTAATCCTTTCTGGTTGAACATCCTTAGAGTCAGCCCTTAACTATATTTCCTCAGCACTGTATCCTACCTTATTCCCTCCCTGCTCCTGCCCAATAAGTTATCTAGACACCACACACACTATGAAACAATTTGATTCAGAATCCCATTTTGAGGGGCAGTTTCCTGAGGCCATTCCTGGTATCAATTACTATGCAGTCAGAGTTCTAACAGAAAAAAAGCTTACTAGAACTGGGTAGTTGAGGATGGTTAATAAAGGAACTGTTTACAAAGGTACAGAATGGTTTGAGTGAAAGTAAAAAGTGATTGTGAGGCACCCTATCTGTTCTTATCCCTGGATCCCTGGGGCTAATAGGATAAAGGGAGAGGGCAGTTTCCAGAATACAGAGATAAGAGCTACATAGATAGAACAGGAACTCTAATCTTTAGTTGAGGATATATCCAATATATAATGATTAAATGGGGAAGCAGCTGGGATTAAAAACATCTTGGCCTGACTTTTCTCTCATCTGAGACGCCCCTCTTTCTGGTCCAGCTGGAAGCCAGAATGTTAAGAAGTCTATTAATGGTTTTCATGAACATTGGCCTTCTGAGGCACAAAGCAGGGTAGAAAGGATAGAAAAATATCTAGAGGATCAACAAGAAGACATCCAAGCCATAGGCCAAACATATAATATAGGCTTGTTTATCCTATTTAAAATGTGCTTGGGAAACAAGTATGTTATGCTGAATTATGATTGTTTTATCTACATAACTAATTATGTCAAATAGGTGACTATATTCATTTTATGAAAACAGAAAAATTAAATATTTAGAACTTCAGCCAAAGAATTTATCTTGAAAAACATTTCAAGTTTTGAAAAATTTACATATATATCAGAATTGTGCTCATTTGCATTAAATGATCATATTATTTCAAAACACTCATTATTTAACAAAGTATAATTAATTACTCTCTTCTCTTGTCTCAATTTTGGCTGTAATTTAATATGCAGTACAGTATCCATTTTCATAAACTGTATAGAAACTGAAACATGTATTTGGTTAACAGTATTTATTATATAAAAAAGAACATCACAGAGTTCTTTAGTTCTTGCATAAAGAAATTAAAAGGTTTGTAAAGTGATGAAGAATTTAAAATAACTTAGTTACAATATTATTGTATTTATATCACTTTTTTAAAATTAATTAATTAATTTATTTTTGTATATACTTTCAATCATATTGTTTGGCTTACAATGAGACCATTTCGATATGTGAACATTTCTCCCCAGACCCGTTGATCGAAATATCTTCAACAGATAACACCACACCTCCCCATCCCATCAATGCTCTACCTCTGTATCCCTTCTCCAAATGTCTTTCGTTGGGCCCCACTCCTCCACATACACCTCATCTGACATTCACACCCATCTCTTGTGTTTGTTCAACTGTTAGTCAATCAGTTTCAGACATAGAATGCAGACAAACGGTATATGTTAAGTGGGGACATACAATGGCTCTCCTTCATAGCCTGGCTTGCCTCACTCAGCAGTACATCTTCCATATTCTTCCACTTTCTGTCAAAAGCCAGGGCTCTGTTGGTTTTTATGGCTGAGCAGTATTCCATAGAGTATATGTGCCACAGTTTTTCAATCCATTCCTCCATACGGGGGCATCTGGGTTGGTTCCATGACTTAGCAATTGTGAATAGTGCCACAATAAACATCGATGTGCAAGCACTTTTCCAATGAAGAATTCTTCTATCCTTTGGGTAGATACCGAGGAGTGGGATCTCTGGATCATATGGCAGATCTATCTGTAGATCTTTGAGGAATCTCCAAATTATTCTCCACAGTGGTTGGACCAATCTACATTCCCACCAGCAGTGTAAAAGAGTTCCCCTTTCACCACACCCCCGCCAACACTTATCATTTTTTGTTTTTTTAATATTAGACAATCTGACTGGGGTTAGGTGGTACCTCATTGTTGTTTTTATCTGCATTTCCCTTACGATGAGGGAGGTTGAACATTTTTTCATATGCCTTTTGGCCATTCGTATATCATCTTTAGAGAGTGTTTTCTTCATCTCCTTCTCCCATCTTTTAATAGGGTTGATCATCTTTTTTCCAAACACCTTTTTTAGTTCCTTGTGTATTCTGGTTATCAGTCCCTCATCTGATGCAACATTTACAAAAATATTTTCCCATTCTGAAGGCTGTCGATTCACACTGACTACTGTGTCTTTGGCCATGCAGAAACTTCTTAGTCTGATGTAATCCCACTTGTCTATTTTGTGGACGATGGACTCTGCTTTGAGGGTCTTCTTTAGGAAGTCTTTCCCTACACCAATGTCTCCCAGAGTTTCCCCAGCATTCTCCAGGAGCAGCTTTATAGTTTGAGGTCTTAGATTTAGATCCTTGATCCACCTTGACTTGATTCTTGTCAAAGGAGAGAGGTAGGGGTTCAGATTCATCTTTCTGCAAGTGGAAGTCCAGTTTCTCCAGCACCACTTGCTGAAGAGGCTTTCTTTTTCCCACTGGATTGACTGGTACCCCTTGTCAAAGATCAGTTGACTGTATGTTTGGGCACTAGAGTGTATATATGGAGGATAATAAAGTTAAACTCTAGCCAATATTATGTTTTAACTACTGAAACTTCTGTGTTTAATCAGTGTTATTATATGTTGCTTAACTTAAAAGTGATCTCTTCCATTCAAAGCTCTTGTTGGTGCCCTTAAGATGAAATTATAGAGTCTTTGCTGAGGGAATTGGGACTGTAGTAAAGTATGTGGCCATTAATCCTAGGTTTTATATCTTTTAAATGTTAAAGTGACGCCAACTTCCTGTGATTGTTGTGAAGATTACATGGGTTAATATTTAAAGTGCTTAAATATGCCTAGTATATAGTAAATGCTCAATTAATTTAAGTTCCCTTTGCCTTATACTTTTGCCTAATTAACTGTTGTCTCTTAGACATCTACCTAAAGATAACTGGTTCAGAGGAACCTTTTTTGATTCACTGATCTCTGGATTAGAGAAACCCATCTCTTTACCTGTGTTATTCCCTTGTAGCTTGTGATTTGTAAGTATAAGCCTGTGGACTTACTGAGTGGCTGACATTAAGTCCCCAGAGCATGTAGAATGCTGATAGGCATACTGCATTTGTTCAATAAATATTTTGATAATCAGTTGGCAACTGACACCTACCCAGAAATTACAGGCAACACCTAGAACTGGAAGTGGATTTAGAAGACAATAATCTTGGATGTGGGACTGTTCCTTAGAGTAGAGAACTCGTTGGACTTTCACTGCACAGCAACTTTGCCTAAGTGGAATCGAAATGTAACTGGTTCCTATTCTGGAAGACAGAGAGTTTGGAGTCTAATACCTAGTCCAAGCACCAGGACAAGTTATGGGTATCAGAAGTAAGTCTTTCTTAAAAAGGGCTTAATGTCAAATACTTAAGCATTTATCTAGAATTTTAGTCTGAGTTTTTATAAAAATATTTTAAATTAATTATTTTTGTTTTCACAACTCAAAGGTATAGAAATTTAATTCTATTATGAATGGGTATTTATTAAGATCCTATTATGTGCAATAGTTTGAGTGATGAGCCTAAAGCTGAAATTTTTATCAGAATTCCAGAGGGCTTCTTCACTAAGAGTGAAGAGTAGTCATAGCAGGGTAGAGTGGATTGTGTAGGAACAGCCAGACACAGGGGAGGAGAAAATAATAAAAAAAAAAACCAAGAAAACAACAACAAAAAAAAACAGGAAGAAGTGAGCATTTGCCCCAGTTGGGGGTGTAGTGATTGAAATATAACCAAAACAAAATGCTAAATGTGAATGTGAAATGTATGAGTTATCTTTTGCTATGTATCAAATTATTCTAAACTTGGTAGCTTTATACACCAAACATTTACAGAAATGTAAATGATGCTATGGTTCTGGAACCCGAGAGCTGTGTAACTAGGTTATACTGGCTCAAGGTCTCTCATGAGGCTGACGTCAAGCTTTCAGTCATCTCAAGGCTCTACTAGGAGAGGCTTGTTTCCCACCTCACTGCATGGCTGTTCAGCTGTTGGTAGCCCTCCGGCCACTCCAACAGCTTCTTGAGTGTCCTCATTACACAGCAGCTTGCATTACCAGTGTGAATGATTCCAGAGATATCAAGAGAACCACCAAGATGGAAGCCACTTTTTTTTTTTTTTTTTTTTTTTTTTTTTTGCCAAAGAGTATGAGAGCTCAGCAGAGATAGAGAGAGAAGGAAAGAAGGAAAGAAGAAAGCATTTCCACGGGGCATGATCATGCCATGATCTCTTCTCTTCTCTCTCTCTCTCATTTTGGGATTTTTGGGCACACATGCACATGCTCCCAGTTTGTTTCTCAAACTACCAGGTCCAAGACTTGAAACAGAGGTTGGCCCATGCAATTCTGCTGCCTTAACTATCATTTACTTTTTATAGGTAATCTTGAACTAGGCACTCCATTACTTCTGCCATATTCTTTGCTCTAGAAGCAATACTGCACTAGAAGTCTAGTCCACTTTTTTTTTTTTTTTTTTTTTAAGAGGTGTTTGCCTTAGGATACATAACGTACCAGGGAGAGAGAGAAACAAAACCAGTGAGAGAGAAAGTGAGAAATCACCCCCCTGGTGGGTGGTCATGCCCCAACCCCTTCTCCATTCTCTTCCTAAGATCTTGGGCATGCACGCACACATACCTGATGTAATTTTTCAAGTCACCAGGTTTGGGACTCAAACCATGGTCCCTGGTGAGAGTCTAATGATAAAACCGCTATGCCATATGCTGGCCCCATCTAGTTCACTTTTAAGGAGAGGGAAATTAAGCTCTGCCTCAAAGGCAGAAGTTTGAAAAATTTGTGGACATATTTTTAAAACCAAAGAGGAAAATTGGACACAGATCTCTGTGTCATCTATGTGATGTTTTATGTATAATATCTAGGCTAATCTGTCAAAGGAAGTTGAAGATATATAGTAAAGAGTCACCATTTCCCTCAAGCTCCTAGAAATAAACTGTGTGTATGTGTGTGTGTGTGTGTGTGTGTGTGTGTGTGTGAGAGAGAGAGAGAGAGAGAGAGAGAGAGAGAGAGAGAGAGAGAGAGAGAGGCAAAGACAGGCTTCAAGGCCACCTTGCTTTTGCCAGATTATATATAAACTAACACCGCCTTAGTTCAAATCAGACTGTCTATAGGAGGGAGGGTTAGCATGGTCTATAGAAGTCAGAAAAGTTGGGTGTTTCACAGAAGAAACACTGGATGTTCCAGGTTATGAATATTAATATGTTATATTTATTTAATACATTTTCCTTTTCTTGAGAAAAAGCTTTCTTCTGTAAATGATGCAAAATATCTGCATTCATTTGTTAGAGTGCATGTCTTTTTTTTCCCATCTATAATACTTAAAAGAACCTAATTCTTTAAGTAAACGTGTATACAATAAGGGCAGAAAAACATTCCTTAAATAATGGATGGATGGTCTACCCATCTGGTTCTTTCTCAGTACAGAGAGAGACTGTGTGTGTGTGTGTGTGTGTGTGTGTGTGTGTCTATGTGTGGAAATCTCCCACAAGCACATTAATGATACTGTGTGTATCAGGCATGCAAATATTGAAATAAAGGAAAGTAGGTTGCAGCTCCCATCTAAATTCTTATTAGTCCAAAAGCTGTGCTCTGGGAGCTGTGAAACTCCATATTCATCAGTTAAACTTGCCACTTCTGCTATGGTCATTAGTGCTTCAGACATACAGAAGACAAAAGCAACTTAAAAAATGAAAACAAAACAAAAATCTCTACCTCTTCTACCCTTATATTATTTCCTTGATCAAGCACAGAGCTATTTTGCCACAAAGAACTTTGTTGGGTTTTCCCTCTTCACTACTATAGTGTCATTGGTGCTGATGCAGCTGCATAATTTGCATAGAAAGTTGCCCGATTCTGTAGTCAGAATACCAATAAGGTGGCCTCTTTCTAAGCATGTTTATTCTCTCTTGATTGACTCTTCACTTGCATGCTTTTCTGCACAATGCATACTTACTTGTTTATTCTCAGCCATCTGTCAAACACTCACCAAGCCTTAAGGGTGGCCTAGTAATCAAACTTGAACACCATGGAAACATTAGTATGTGGCCCAATATTACAGAACTGTGACCAAAAATCTTCTTCTTAAAGAAAGTAACCAGTGAAAGCATCTATATCACCTTAGAGTTTTTGTTGAACTATATTTTATTGCATTTATTAATATATAAGTTGTGCATTCACCAAGAGAGAGCTATCTATATATATTTATGGTAAATGACTTCCTAGTTATAAATTGTATTTCTCTATCCACTCCAACTATAGCAGTCCAATATGATTTCCAGCCAGTACAAAGGAATCTACTTTGTCAGTCTATTAGTTATGCTACCCAGAGTAAGACTGGCTCATCATAAATTTTGGGCTCAACTAATGAGAAGAACATTTGGCAGCATACTCATGGGGAGAATAGAAAAAAATAGTTTAAATTGGAATTGCACTAGGAAATCTCAGAAAAATCTTAGATAAATAGATCTAGTTAAATCTCAATTCTTTAAACAAATTTACAAAATATTAAACAAAAATTATATTCACTAAGCTTGCAACATATTCAATGTAGATAGAACTTATTCCCTCTCAGTTCATTTAACAAAGCTTATTAAGTGCCTTCTGTTTGCCAGCACCTTTGCTAAGAGGTCATAGCATAAAAGAAGGGAAATTATGAGCCCCTACCCTCTCATACCTTATCTCTTCCATTTTTGGATATTCTATTATTAAGAAAGTGATTGTATTTATTTAGTCAAAATCCTCCCCCACAAAATTCAATGGTCTTTGGTCCACCATCTGGGAGTTATGCAGACAAGACAAATCTTTTTTTAATCTGGCCAATCCTTCAGATTTGAAGACACTTATTCTTCCCACTCTGAATCTTTTCTTTCAGAGGGCTCAGATTCTAGAAAATTTATATGACTTCTTTTTTTTTTAACACATGTTGATTGAAAATGTCCCTTTTCAAGAGTAAGTTGCTAAACACAGTAAAGTTTACCTTAGAAATGTCTGGACATCCTAATAAAGACTGAAAAGACTTTACTTTAAAGACACTTTGTCTTTAAATCCAAAACTTTGATTACTACTGGGTTCTCTGTGTGTGTAATCATAGAAAGGAGATATAGTAATTTTTCTTAAATTGTATTCTTCCTCCTATGTCCTCCCATCTATTGGTCAGAAAATATCTTAAACAGTAGAGTACAGCTGTATCTTGAAGATACTGTGCTTGGTTGTAGACCACTGTGATAAAACACATATCACAATAAGTGAGTCACATGAATTTTTTGGTTTATCAGTTATGTTTGCACTAAATTGTAGTCTATTAAGTATGTCATGACATTATGTCTAAGAAAATATATATACCTTAATTAAAAATTCATTATTGCTGAAAATGCTAATGATGACCTATTCCTCCAGTAAGCTGTGATCTTTTTGCTGATGTTAGGTGTTTTCTTGATGTTGATGACTGCTGACTGATAATGGTGGTGGTTGCTAAAGGTTCAGATGGCTGTGGCAGATTCTTTTTTTATGTTTTACTTTTCCAAAGGGTGTATGTGCTCCCTGGAGAGGGGGAGAAAGAGAGAGAAAGAGAGAGAGAAAGAGAAAGAGAAAGCAGCTCCCATGGGGTATGGTCATGGTAACACTACAATCCCTTCTTCTCCTTCTCATCCTTCTTTTGGGATTTGGGACACGTACGCACATATGTCTATTGTATTTTTCAAGTCACCAAGTCTAGGACTCTAACCATGGGATTGGCTATGTGAAATCCAGCTGCCTTTTCCACCAGGTCATGGACTGTCAGGCAGTTTCTTAAAACAAGGTAAGAATGAAGTTTGCTGCATCAGTCATCTCTTCCATTCACAAAATATTGTTCTATATTATGCAATGCTATTTCATAACAATTTGACCCATAGAATTTCTTTCAAAATTAGAGTGAATCTTGATGGGACCAGCAGTTAGCGTAATGGCTATGTCGCTGGACTCCCACATAGTCGACCGCGGTTCGAGTTCCGGACCCGGAGGCTTAAACTCACGCCGGGCGTGTGTGCGTGCGTGCCCAAGATCCCGAGAGGAGAATGGAGGAGAAGGGATTGCGGCATGGCCATCCCCCCTGGGGGGTGATTTCCTGCTTTCTATCTCTCTGTCTCTCTCTGTCTGTCTGGCGAGTGCACGCGCCCTGTAGCAAAAACCTCTCCAAAAAAAGAAAAAAAAAATTAGAGTGAATCTTCTCAAACCAGCCCTTCTTTTATCAATTATGTTTACATAATATTCTGAGTCCTTTGTTGTCATTTTAACAATGTTCACAGCATCTTTACCAGAAGAAGATTCCATCTTAAAAAACCACTTTCTTTGATTACCTATAAAAAGTCCTCTTTGGTTAAAATTTTATTATGAGATTTCAGCAATTTGGTCCAACCTCCAGGCTCTACTTCTAAGTTTAGCTTTTGTTGCTATTTTCACTACGTCTGCAGTTACTTCCTCCATTGAAGTCTTGACCTTCTCGAATTTATCTATAAGAATTGGAATCGGTTTCTTCCAAACTACTGTTAATGTTGATATTTTGACTGCCTCTCATGAACCACAAACATTCTTCATGGCATCTAGCATGATGAATCATTTCCAGAAGCTTTTCCAATTACTTTGCCTAGATCCATCAGAGAAATCATTATGGCAGATAGAGTCTTATGAAATGTATTTGTTAAATAATAAAACTTGAAATTCAAAATTTTTCCTTGATCCAAGGGCTGAAGAATGGATGATGTGTTCATAGACATGAAAACAACACTAATCTCTTTGTATACCTCCATCAGAATTCTTGAGTAACCAGGTACATTGTCAATAGACAATAATCATTTCAAAGGAATATTTTATTTTATTTATTTACTTTTTATCTGAGCAGTAGGTCTCACTAGTGGGGTTAGAATATTCAGTAAGCCATTCTGTAAACAAACATATCAGGCTTGGCTGTTTCATTTATAGGGCCGAAGAATATAGCATAGTTCTTAAAGGCTTTAGGATGTTCTAAATGGTAAATGAGTGTAGATTTCAATTTAAAAATCACTAGATGCATTAACCTCTAAGGAAAGTTAGTCTATTGTTTGAAGCTTTGAAACCAGAAATTGACTTCTATTTATATATGAAAGTTCCATTTTATATATTTGCATAGAAAAATAAATCATGACTTTTCCAGCAACCTAATATAATACAAGGCTATTTTTTCTACACTGAAAAATGTTTTGTTCACTATAGTCACTCATCAATTATATTACCTTAATTTTCTGGATAACTTGTTCTTCTATAATGGCACTTGTTTCACCTTCCATTTTTATGTTATGGAGACAACTTCTTTTCTTCAACATCGTGAACCAACCTCTGCTAACTACAAACTTTCCTTCTGCAGCTTCCTCACCTCTCTCAGCCATCACAGAATTGAAGAGAATTAGGGCCTTGCTCTGGGTTAGATTCTGGTTTAAGGGAATGCTGTGGCTAATTTGGTCTTCTATCTAGCTCACTAAAACTTCCTTCAGATCAGCAATAAGGCTGTTTTGCCTTATCATGTGTTCACTGGAGTAGCACTTTTAATTTCCTTCAAGAACTTATCCTTTGCATTCACAACCTAGCTGTTTGGTGTAAGAGGACTAGCTTTCGGTCTTCCTTGACTTTCAACATGCTTTTCTCACTAAACATAATCATTTCTAACTTTTGATTTAGCATGAGAGACATGCTATTCTTTATTTCAGTTGCACACTTTGAGGCCATTATAGGGTTATTACTTGGCCTAATTTCAATATTGCTGTGTCTCGAGTTCTGAGGAGAGAGAGAGAGAGATGGAGTGAATGGCTGGTTGGTGGCACTGTCAAAACATATACAACAGTTATTAATATTTAAGTCTGCCATCTTAAATGGGTGTGGCTCACAGCAACTCAAAATGATTACAATAGTAACATTAAAGCTCATGGTCACAGATTACCATAACAAATATAATTATAATGAAAATGTTTGAAATATTCTGAGAATTACCAAAATGTGACAGAGACACAGAGTGAGCATATGCTGTTGGGAAAATGGTGCCAATAGAGCTGCTCTAGGCAGGATTGCCACAAACTGTCAATTTGTTAAAAAAAAATACAGTGTCTTCAAAGTAAAATAACATGAAGTACAATAAAATGATATATGCCTGTAAATTCCTATAGCTAGAGTCCTTGTTTTCTAGGTCTTACTGTGATCGTGCTGGACATTTTTTGTGATTTATGTAACTCATGAATAATAAGATGCTCATCCTGGAGTTACAATTAAATCTTCATTTGCAATAGAACCTTTTGCTTTAGGGAGAAAGAACACTGCCTAATCACATAAACATGAAATGCATCTCTTCAAAACAAAACAGACATTTTCATAATGTTATGCAATCTTTTAAGTTAAATGCAAGAAAAAAAAGAAATAGTGCTGAATAAGGAATACATAAAGCAATAAAGTAAAACTTTGATAGTTTAAACCTGTACTTTTAAAAACTAGCTATATGATGTAATAAGATACTGATTGTAAAAAAAATAATTCGAGGAAATATAGACAAGTACAAAGGGAAAGCAAAGATTGTCTGGTATACTATCAACACCAAATGACTAATGCTAGCAATTTGATGTATGTCCTTCAGGACTTTTTTTCTATGTATAGAAACACAGATGTGGATGTAAAGCTATAAATTACAATCACAATAGACATACTTAGTAGCCAGTTTTTATCATATAATTAACATAGTGTGAATAATTTTCCATCATAAGTACAACACTATATGAGTATTCTTAATGATGAGAGAATTATATATTGAATAGAAGCACCACGAATGTTTTAAAACTTTCCTTCTAATGACAGACAGTAAGGTACTTCACATTTTTTTTTTCTGTTATGAAAAAAACTATGCACCCATATTCCTGCCCATTGCCTGATTATCTCCTTGGGATAAACTCAATGAGTAAAATTCATTTAAAAGGTAAATGTGTTTAAAAATTAGATTTTACTTGTCAGACTGCTCACTGGAAAGTCTACCAGTTTATACACCTTCCTGCATTACATAAGAGTGTGAGTTCACCACACAATCACAAGAGAGTTTGGTATTGCTTTAATTTTTGAGAAACCAATTTTATTTTAATTTGCATTTCTTTAAGTACTACAGAGAGTAAAAAAATCTTTGCATACATATATTGGCTAATTATGTATCTTCTCTTGTAAATATGCTTGGTTAATTTTTTCATTAGCACAGCAACCTTTTTCCTGTTGATTTGTAGAACACCATTATTTAGAATATTAAGACTGCTATGCCTTTTCTTTCATGCATTTTATAAATTTTATTTTTACATTTCAATTTTAAATTTTGTTTATGTTGTTTCCCTCACCCAATACATAAGTTTTAAATCTGACCTAGTCAAAATATTAGTGGCCACTAGTATGTCAGAGTCTTGACTTGTTATGGGCTATAGTTAGACCTCTCACAAGGTGGTTCATATAAGTAAGTTCTCTATAATTAAACATAGCTGGGACCAGAGCTTGGCATAATGGGTATGTTGATGGACTCCCACGTTGTTGACTGTGGTTTGAGTTCCGAACCTGGTGGTTTAAACTCATGCCAGGTGCGTGTGCATGTGTGTCCAAGATCCCTAGAGGAGAATAGAGAAGGGATTGCAGTGTGGCCATCCCCCCTGGGGGGTGATTTCTTGCTTTCTCTCTGTATCTATCTGTCTTTCTGGTGAGTGCATGTGCCCTATAGGAAAAATCTCTCAAAAAATAAATAAATAAATAAATAAATCGCTAGTGTAAACATATTTTCTTCCAATATGAACTTAGAATTTCTTGGCAATGTGCTTAATGATTGACACTGAAAAAGATTGATTTAGGTTTTCAGCCTACATACCAAAATAGTATTTTCTCAATAAAACAAAACTTTCTTTTACATTAATTTATTTAGTAAACTATTTTTCAAGAGAAATTTTTGCTATAGGGTCATATGCTCACTGGAAAGACAAAGACAGAGACAGAAAGCAAGAAATCATACCCCATGGAGAATGGTCACTTACAATCTCTTCTCCATTCTCCTCTCAGGATTTTGGGCATGCACACACACGTGCTTGGTGTGAGTTTTAAGCTGCCAGGCCCAGGACCTGAACTGTAGTTGACTATGTGGGAGTCCATTATGCCATGTGCTGGTCCCAAGTAACAATTTTAAACCACTAGCGAAATGCATATAGTTTCTGTACTGAGAAAAACAATAATGTTGGTAATCTTGATGTCACAAGAACTATATAATTAGTTCCAAGAGATGTAGCTCTTCATCAGTAGTCAGCTTCTATGTGAGTACATGATGATATGTCTGAACAAGGTAGTTAAAGCTGTGTAAATAAAAACTAAAAAGTAATAGAGAAAGTACTTCTTTCCCCCTCCCTCCCTCTTTTTTCCACTTTTATCCCTCCTGTTTTCCTTCCCTTTTCCCATCTTTCTTCCCTTTTTTCTTGAAGAGAAGCATCTCTCAAAGTGAGCTGTGAGGAAATAACAGGTTTGGGTTGGCAGATAAAAGGTGGGAGAGCATATCAGGCAGTAGGAGAGCCTCATACTTCAAGGCAAATTTAAGTAGGAAAGCTGTAATTACCAAAAAACCAGCCTAGCGCAATCAGAGAACTGGTCATAGAAGAGCTGAAATTGATGCTAGTGAGCCAACAGATGGAAAGACTTGAGTGACAGGCTCAAGAGTTGAGGTGCCATGTGGTCGGTGATGGAAACCATCTTTAAATAATGTCCCTGCCATTTATCAATTATTTTGCTGGAGACAGATTCCTTGAATTTCTCTTAAAAGATTTATATTTAGGGAGGGATGATTATTTTTCTGTGCTTCGGAGAAAAGGACTAGAGTGAAGTTTGATAAATTGTATACCCTAGCATCAACCATTTTCTTTAAATGATAGATTCTAAAGTCAGTTAGTCACACATGCCAGGTAGAGCAGATATAGTTATTTTAACACAACAATTTCTGATTGATTTTCTTTAGCAACACCCAATGTGAGTAGGTCAAACTACAAATTACGCCCTGTATGATTTTCCCTTCCAGCAGTTTGCTAATAGGATCATCCAACAAGAAAAAAGCCTTTTTCAAGATTAAAAACATCATCTGGGTAAGTTTAGATTATTTTGATAGGTACATCTCAAGGGTAAACTGAAAAGAAAAAAGATATCTTTATAGCTATGCTTCATTGCTTTCTTCCTTACCAAAATATGATCAGACACGCAATGTTGTTTTTGCTGTCTTTTTTCCTTAAAAGGATGAATGTGTACATAAGTCTCATATTTTGTTTATTTAGGACACCATTACTTTATAGTTTAAAGAAAGAAAATAAAATTTATGTTCCTATCTGGTTTTTGTCCCCCCAAAAATACTAACAGTTTTAAGTATAGTGTCATTAACTCCCATAATCTGTGTGGATTTTGAAAAAAGGGAGGAAAAAAACTGTTTTCTTTATTTTGTTTTTGCTTTAGGAATAAGTGCTCGGAACATGAAATTATATACAGTTGACATTCACTGCTGATAGAGAGGTCTGAATTTTTTATATTGCTGACCTTAAGTGGCATTATTTTGGGTCATGAGAGGTTGTCAAATATGACTGTAGGCAAAGTAACCACTTAGGTGTATTTATCACTCTCTTTTAAAATCTTCCTAAGTTTATCATACATATAATAATCAGACTCTGCAACCGTACCACTTATGAAAACAGGGCTTCCACCAATGACTGCACAGGCTGTGATGTACAATTCCATTAAGCACATAGGCTAGGAAGTGAATGGTGCCTCTTGGGGTTGTGCAAATAGAGTATGAAAATGTTCACATTCTGAAACATTAAGTGTGCTGGCATAACCAGTTAGAAATAAAACTATACCTATCAGTTACATTTTGTAAATCAGGGAAATTACTAAGACTTAATCATATCAGGTTTTACAATATCGTAAATCAAATATGTATATGTGTGTGACTTTAAATATGTGTATATGATATTACCTTTGAAAACACAAATGATCCAAGATTTGATGTGTTGTCACTTCTATGAAATTAAACTGAATAAATATTTTAAAAATGTAATTTATATGCATAATTCATGATACCAATTTTATTTTCTTTGGGAAATTTTGGGATGTTATAGCACAACACCAGATTTTTTATTCTATAAATGACTTTTTAGCTAAACTTAGTTTATACTTAAAATTTAAATATAGCAGCAACACACTTGTAAAGTATTTACCTTTTATGGATTGAGAGCACACCTATTTTTTATTTTTCAATATGGCCTTTTCATCTTGTATATGTGCTGCCGAAGCGAGCACAGGCCTTTTCATCTTGTAAAAACCCAGATGTTTCTTTACCCATCAATATGTTAGTATAAGGGGGTCCACAAAAAATATGAAAATATGTATTATAAAAAAAATTATAAATGGATTTTGAAATATTTTGCACCAATTCCATTTTCCATATACTCTTTAAAGTCTCCTTTTATGTAAGCATGTTTATATTCCTGTACTTAATTTATAAATGTGCTGCAGTACTTCTCAGAAAGGAAGTAGGGAGTAATTTTATTATTGTGTAAATAAAACATAAAGGCATTCACATGATAAAAGACAAACACATAAATCCAAAATACACAGAATAAAATGTCTCTTTTCAAATTTAATCCAACATCTTCTTATCATTACCCAAAGATAAGCCATGTTTATAGTTAATATAAATTCCTCTAGTTGTTTTATTAACATTTAGATGCATATATACATCTCTATATTTTCATATTAATTATCACATACATCCATATTTTGAAAAACCATATTGTGTGCTATGGAGATATACAACAATTAAATGAATAAGAAATCATAAAAAGGCTCCCAGACCAACAGGTGTTAAGATGGTTAAGGCACTGGATCCCAGACCTGGCAGCTTGAAAAATATGCCAGGTGTGTGTGTGTGCATGCCTAAAATCCCAAGAAGAGAATGGAGCCGAAGGGATTGTAGCATGGCCATGCCACTCCCTCGGGGGGCGGGGGGGAAGGGAGCATGATTTCTCACTTTGCCTTTCCCTCTCTGTCTGTACATGACCTATGGCAAAACAAACAAACAAAAAGATTTTAAAACTTCCCAATTAAACAAATGAGAATATGATTCACATTGTTCCACTACTACACTTTTTTTTCTTTTTAGAAGATGTTTGCTGTGGGGCATGTGTACTCTCCAGAGAGAGAGAGAGAGAGACAGAGGGCAAAAGTGAGAAATTGCCCCTCAGGGGGGTGGCCACACCCCAAATCCCTTCTTTATTCTCCTTTGGGATTTTGGGCATGTACGCACATGTGCTCAGTGTGTTCTTCATGTTGCCAAGTCTGGGACTTGAACTGTAGAATCAGCCATGTAGGGTCCAGCACCTTAACCATCACATCATCTGCTGTCCCATGTGCTACACATTTTTTTCAACAATTATTTTATTTATGATTATTATTATTAATATTTAACCTGCTATAGGACATGTGCATTCACTAGAGACAGAGAAAGAGGGAAAGCGAGAAAGTAAGCTGTCAGGTTCAGGACTCAAACTATTGTAAACCAAGTGGGAGTCCAGCACCTTAACCACCATGCTATCTGCTGGTCCCCCTATGTGCCACACTTTTGAAATTAAGAGTACGTTTTAGAGATCTTAAGAGAACCATACTTGGTGATCTACTACATTTTTTTTTTTCTGGAACCTCATAGCCTTCTGTTGTGTGACTATACTTCAATTTCTTTAACCATTTTCTTGATTTACCTTCTTCATGTTAGTTATAAACTAGGTTTTGATGGATACTCAGGTATACACAACTTTCTATAATATTAGTACATATGTGTTCATGGAAGACTCAGGACGTAGGGGACAAAAAGGTCTTCCCATGGCCTGGTGGTAAGGTGGCTGGAACCTATATGACTTACTATGCAGTTTGGGTCGCAGACCTAGCGTCTTGCCAGTCATGCTGGGCACATGTGTGTATATGCCCCAAATCCTAAAAAGAATGAGAAATGGAGGAGAAGGGATCGTGGCATGACCATTCCTCGTAGGAGGTGATTTTTCACCTTCTCTCTCTCTGTCTCTCACCTGAGGGTGCACACACTCTGACAAATTTAAACAAAACAAAAATTTTTAGTTGGCTAATCCCATAACTAAGAATATTTTTCTCCTGTTTTTACAGTTTTACATTTTAAATTTAGCACTTTAAACTAACTGTTATGGATTGAATGTGTCTCCACAATTCATGTGTTGAAATTTGATTGCAGTGTTTTTTCAGTGGGTTAAAATCAAATTAAATTAAATTTTATTATGGGATTAGTAGGTGGGGTCTTTGGGAGATAATTAGGAGTAGATGATGTCATCAGGGTAGGGTCCCTAATTAAATAGTGGTGAGTTTATAAGGAGAGGGAGTAAAACAAGAGCAGAGACATACAGACATGTTCATTCTTACCCTCTCACAGTGTGATGTTCTGTACTGAAATAATTGTAAATAATTGCAAAGTAAAGTTCTTGAGGATATCCATTGTGACATAGCAAATAAAATTTATTTTCATAGAAATATTTTTAAAAAGACTCTGCAGAGAGTGTTCCACCAATACCAATAAGACTCTCCAAGAATACAGACTATTGCAAAATCATGAACTAAATATAATCCTCAATTCTTTATAAATTACCCAGTCTGTTGTATTCAGTTATTAAGAAACAAAGGAGAGTAGAATAAAATGCTGATTTTATGATTCCATTTTCTTCCACTTTTAGCTTAGTATTTACCCAATTTACTCTTGATTTATGAAATGTTTATAAACAAGTACTTTTACCTTCCTCAAACAATGCCAGAAACTTAGAACACTTTAACTCATTTACCTTCCTGTCAACTTACATGTTGTCATTTTATATTTTAAACGTCATATGACATTATTGTGTTATACATGTGATATTGATTTAGATATATTTGTCTATTATCGATCTATCATCTATTCCATTTTACTTTGCTTTAAATTCTTTTCAATTACTCTCATTTTCCATTTGGAATCATTTTCTTTATGCCTGTACAACATATTTTACTATTTCCTTTAGTGTGTTTCTGTTTGGAGTCAGTTTCTATGATTTGTTTGTTTGTTTGAACATCCCTCTATTAAAATCTTTGAAAGTATATGTTTGCTTGGTATGGGATTCTAGATTGGCAGTTATTTTCTTAGAATAATTTGAAGTTATTTCATTGTCTTCTTGAGAAGTTAGCCGTCAGCTTTATTTATTGCTTCTTTGAAGGAAATATCTTATCCCTCCCTCTCCCCTCCTTGACTGATATCAAGGTTTTTTTTTTCATCTTTCATGTTCAGAAAATCTCCTAAGATATGTATAGGTGTGGATTTGATTGTATTTGTGATTTAAAGTGAATCTAAAATCTGTGCCCTAATGCTATTTGTTAGTTTTGGAAAATTAACTCTTTAAATATTGCTTCTATGTTGTCATTTGGAATTGACTTCTATTATATCTCTGTCATTCTTTTTCACTCTATCTGTATTATTTTTATGCTTTTTTCCCCTTAATGATGCTTTTGCCTACCCACACGTCATTTTAGATTTTTCCTTTAGACTTATCTTCCGTTAAGTTAACCTATTTTCATTTTTAGCCATGACTAACCTGTTGTTAAACATATTCATTTATAGTTCTTAATTTCAATGATCACAATTTTCTATTCCAGAATTTCCATTTGGTATTTTAAAACATTTTTTAGTTCTCTGCAGAAATTCAGTATCTTATGTTTTATTTTCAAGACTATTTTTTATTTCTCAAGCATACTTTTTAAAAGTATATAACTAATTACTTCATCATTTGGAACATTCATGGTCTATTTCTATTTTCTATGTGCCTGGTTATTTTTTATTATGTGACAGACATTGATCATGAAAAACTGTTCGTATAATCTGGAGTGTAACATGATTTTGTTTTACTTTACAGAAGAAATTCACAGCACTACACATAGATAACATAAATCCACCAGTCAGGAGATAATTTGCAACTGAAGTTCAGTCCATGTGAGGGCCAATCTCCTAAAATGTGATCCTTTGAAGTCCCAGTATGCGGGATTTACTATATTCTCCTCCAAAAATGTTTGTTCTCCTAGCTCCATGTGTCTATCGAAGCTCCACTTCTCAGCTTCTAATTCTCTTAGACACCTTTCCAAACTGGTATATGCATATAGATAGAATGTATTTCCATATGCCAGGCTTACCTCTTGGACTCATATTTTTTTGAGCTTTGCTAGCTAAGCTTTTAAACATTTAAGTCTCAAAAATAATCTTGTTCAGCTTTTCTAGTCTTCTCAGTGGAAATGTGCCAAATTATAGTCTGTAATCATGGAAAATGGATCTTTTAGTAAATTGGACTCATTTTTAAGTTTGGTGTAAGACAGAAATCTAACTTCTTTTTATCAAACACATAGCCAGTTATCTATCACAACTGATTTTAAATGCCACTTTGCTAAATGATTGTACATGCCATATACTAAAACTCCATATATGCATGAGTTTAATTCTAAATTTCATATTTAAGAAAAATGAAAACTAAGAATCAATTTGATATGGAAAAAAAACACAAGAAATAGGCATTACCATATCCAATACCAAGACATTTGATAAAGTTGTGACCCCTTCCTTCAAATTCAAGGCCAACAGTGTAACATTTTCAAATCTCCCCCTCTCTGACTCTCCTGTTTTTCTCTTTCTTTTCTAGAGAAGCTTGTAATTACAATAATCTACCTGGATAATCCAAAATAATTTCTTCTCAAATATACTAATTTAACCAAATCTAAAAAGTCTCATCTGCCATGTAAGGTGACATATTCACAGATTCTAGGAATTAGTATGTATCCATCATCAAATTTTGGGGTTTTTTTTTGAGAGGTTTTCGCTATAGGGAGCATGCGCTCGACACACAGACAGAGAGAGACAGAGAGACAGAAAGCGAGAAATCACCCCCCAGGGGGGATGGTCATGCCGCAATCCCTTCTCCGCCATTCTCCTCTCGGGATCTTGGGCATGCACGCACACATGCCTGGCGTGAGTTTTAAGCCACCGGGTCCGGGACACGAACCGCGGTCGACTACATGGGAGTCCAGTGACATAGCCATTACGCTAACTGCTGGTTCCCCATCATCGAATATTTGATCAATGTTCAAATGCTTTTGATTAGCTCAAATCTGTTCTGTATTTGTGTCTTGGTTTATTTGTCTGTCTGTCCTGTCTGTTTGGTTGAAATAGGGTCCAAATAAGATGCTTAAGTTGCAATTTGATTCAAGTACTTTTTGACCTATAAATTCACCCTTTATAAATATTTTTAATTTCCTTGTAAATCGTATGTTGAAGATCCCACATGTTTTTTTCTAAAGTTTATTTATTTCTATCATGACACACACACAGAGAAATTGTGAGAGACAGGCATCTACGATAGGGTCCCCATGCTACAATCCACCCACAGCCTCAGTCAGCCTGGATGAGCACCATGTGTGAACCCATAATATTCTCAGTACTCTCCAGATGCAAACCGGGGACCTTCCCCATATGGGTCTGGCCTCACATGGTGCTGCAATACTGCTGTGCCACTATGTGCCTGATATTTTACACCTTCTGTCTTAATAGACTCTCAGAATCTAGGCTAATCATGTTCCTATGATGTCCTTAACATGTTCCTCCATCTTCCACGTTTCCAGTAAATGAGTACTGAGTGTTAGATGAATGACCAGAAGAACAAACAATTCAAATTTTAGTAATAACAATTCAATAATAGTTTTCTATGATTTTTAAAAAAATTTGCTAGAAGCCATATATGTATTCATCAAAGAGAGACAGAGAGAGAGAGAGAGTGAAAGTAAAAAAGCACCCCCATAAAGGATGGTCAATCTACAATCCCTTCTCTGCCATTTCTCCTTCTTGTTAGGAATTTATGCATGCATACGTACATGCCTGGCAGGTTTTACAAGCCATTAGGTCCAGGAATCAAACCATGCAGTGGCCATGTGGGATCCAGCTTCCCCAATCACTATTCCACCAGATGACCTGAGTTTGTATAATTCCATTAGGAGGTAAATATATTTTCTCTTTTTGTATGTTAGATGCTACTGACCATCACTGCCTAGGTCTCTTATTAAAGGTTGAATATGATGATATTCTATTTCAACATTCTGTTTTCATTTCTGAACTAGATCCTTCTATGAATAGAGGGGATCTATGCTTTGTACTAATCTTCTATTCACAATTGAGAAAGAAACAAAATTTCTTCAGTATTTTCTAAATATAATAAAACGCTTGTCTGAGAGTTAAATTCGAAACATTCATGTGATTGTCATATGGCCCTTGTTTGGTCTCAATGTACCAAGATCAGCATGAATAATCATATTGGTGTGGTAAGCTCCTGTCTCCTCTATGAAAGGTTGTTAATTAAAACAATACATTTGTACCAATGATTCTCAGACACTTCTAAAGTGTCATAAATTATTGTAGTATCATATCTGCTTTTGTTAATCCTTTAAAATTGCATGAGTGGTCTAACTGGTCAAATCCCAACATCCTTTCCTTAAGCGTTTTTTAATAGCTCAAGTTGGATTGAGGAAAACACACACACACACACACACACACACACACACACACAAATGAAAAATTAATGAGTTAATCCTTGTCTATTTTATTCATTTGATCTTTCCATAAGCATAAATGTCACCTAAAAATACCCTTAAAGTATTGAAGAAAGGCATGATGATGCAATTACCAAACAAAAGGATTTCTTTTGAGAATTCTTTCTTGATGACTCTAAATATCGACTTATGCCACCACTGAAGCCACTATCATTTCTCTCAAAATTTGCTGAGTAGATGAGATAGGGTTATATTCCAAACTGCTAATTATTTTCTGTGGAATTTTGTCAAGTGACATGTAATTTAAACTACAGTATGAGTATGAGATTGCAAAGAAGTATCTTAAAGGAAAGTCAAAAGCAAAATGGGTTCCTTGTTTTCCTGCAATGTACTTTTACAAGGCCAGCATCAGGACAAGAACTGAAATGGAGGGTGTACGACATGGTGACTGATCTATTTTTGCAGTAAGCAGTTTATAAATTCCAGAAGAGCAACATTTAGGAAGACAGAAGAGCTGGCACATTCCATCTAGTTCCTAATATCAGGAAAGCTGAAAATCATGAGACTATCTCCCATTCACTGTTTATTTCTGATGACATTCCCCTGATACTTCTAAGAGACAATGATGCCTCCTAATGTCCTAACGTGCTTAAGAACCTACATGAGCACTTGTGATGGCATCTTTAGTCTCTTTAATATGTTCTCCTAATGACTAGAAGTGAGTCTCTAGAGGACTCACTTCTAGTCATTAAAAATACATGACCATAGGTATGGCTGTTCAGAAGAGTTTCCAGGTAGACCGTTTACTATAATGAACTGCTATTTTTTGCACTGCCACTGAATCACATACACAGTATTGAGAGACTACTATCTCCTGTATAATACTATGTACTATAATAGAAAAACAGCAGATATTCCTTACCTTCAAGAAAGTTCTATGGAGTTGTGTTGACTATATCAACCCACAGGAAACTATTAGGAAACTATGTAACACAGTGTATGGTTATGTGCTTATCTAGGCTAATGGTAGCCAAAATTCATCAAGATCAACTGAATAAACTCAAAAACTATGATCAGAGAGTCAGTCCAAACCTTATTTGAGGTATGATGCAATTATAGTAAGTTTGCTACACTGAGAAAATTAGGTTTGAATTAGGTTAAAAAAATGAGTAGACTGAAAATCAAAGTGACACAAGAAGAGATTTAACTGAATTAATTTATCAAATTTTTCCTGATTTTATTTGTATGAAGGCATACATACCCTACCCAATTGAGCTTTGTCAAATAATCCATAAATACATAAGTATACATGATTAACAATGCTCTTAGTGCCAAAAGACAGCTTATTTTCTTAATCCAAAGCTCACTTTATATAATTATTCTTCTTGCAAACTACTAGTTGGTTATATTAACACTTGAATAATCTTGACAAGAAGTTGCTTTAAGCAGTTAAATATCCAGATGCTAATCAGCATGCATTAAGTGATTCAGCTTAATTGGTTTCATCTAGATAAATTACTTACCTCAGTTCCTATCACGATTTCTTCCCTGGCAGAATAGAACATAAACTCATATAGTTTGTAGTGTTGAAATAAGCTGAAATATAAAATAAACACGCAACTTTGTTAAATTTGTTCAAGAAAATAGGGAAAACATATAAGGGCATTTATTAGAGGAAAGTTTATACTGACCATGCTAAAGATATTAAACACTAATTTAGAGTTAACCACTTGATTTATGGAATAAGAAATTATTCAGAGATGCTAAGAAATTCAAGTTTTATTTTTTGAGACACTGAAGATGTATCGCAGTACCTAAAATAATATCAATAAATCTATTTGTAATAAGTGGATAGGTCTGGGATAATGGAGCAATTAAATTGCAGCTTAACTTTTCCAATCTTAAAACGAAGTAACACACTGTCCCTAAACAACATTGAAGTTCCTATTTTTTTATTTTTTTATGTTTTGCTCTAAATTGAAGTCAATTTTCTCTGGTATGACTGGTCCTAAATTTTATACTCCAGTTCCATATCAATTACTTCCTCTCACATTCCCAAACTGTTTCAAGATTAAATTAATCTCTAATAACACCTGAAAAATGATGCGACATGAACTGAAATCCATTTAGAAGATGTCTGATTTTCCTGCAGAATATCAGTCACACATCAAAGCAAGGAATTAATTTAAGAAAGATGATTTCTTCAGTTATTATTCTAAAGTCAGGTGGTCATTGTATAAAAACTACAAAGAGCCAAAGGGTAGTAGTCTTTAAACCAAATATTTCTAGTATATTTAAAAAGCTTTGCAAAGTATTATTGAAAGTTAAAAATTTACTGAAGGGCTGACTTCTAATATCCTGTTTGTGATAATATTTGAATTTTTCTAATTCTCTTCCTGCTGGTTGGGAAAATTAATAGACTCATAATATAGCAAAATGCCCAAGAACAAAAAAATTGTCATAGTGGTTTCTCTTTCACTCTGGTGCCTTTTGCTATTTAAGAAAATTGATTTTAATATAGCTGAGAAATTAACATTTGCAAAATGTAGCTACAGAGCATGTATAATAATGGCTTCTCCTGAATGTTGTAATGGATCAAAGTTTCAATTCATTTGAAATCAATGAAGAAATCCTCAGGCAGCTGGGTCTCTCTGAGTTATATTAGCAGTTGATCTCACTACTAACATAATCCATTAAAAAGTGATGGGTGTGTAAACTGTTATGGTTTTTCTTCAAAAAAATAAAGGAACATTCAAACTACTCATCAACATACAGAAAAGTAACTTAGCTTTTGACATCACTTTGATTTGTTAGTTAGAAGAATGCAACAAGATTAGTGATGTTTGATAATTCAATGAAGAAAAGTAAGTTCAAACACCCTTTCCTTTACACTAGTTATCTAAAAAAAGCCTTAAGGTCAAAAATACTACAGTGGCAATAACTGATTTTTGAGTAGAAAAATTAAAAAATATAGAACATAGAGTATTTTGGAAATAGCTCTGCTTCCTCTCAGTGAATGAGAATAAAATGTCCCTTTCTCTGTGTCACAGGAGGTACTTAATTCATAAATAAACCTTTCTGCAATTTCATAATCTTTCAGCCATATTCTTGTATTCTCTTCATAGGAATTAGAATGTCTCATGCTAAGAGAGAAATTAACTTCTTACAGTGAAAATGTAATGCATTAATTGGATGCGGTGTTCGAAGATGCAGGGTTGGGGAGCAAAGCCAGGATGAGGATGAGATATTCAAGGGGAGGTGCCTACAGAAGACACTTTCTCAGGGACAGGCCAAGTTTCCTGCCTTGCTTCTCCCCATTTTTCAGCTTTTCCAGGGAGCTATCAGGTGGTTCCCTATGGGAACACAACATGACACTTCCTCTTCCAACTGACTCAAGCTCCTTGACTATTTTGTCAAACATCAAGTCTTCATCTTAAATCAAAAAGAGATGAAATGAAAATGGGCCAAGACCTGTGGCTCTAGACCAGGAAGGGCAATACCCTGTTGTGTGCAGGAGGGTAAGGTGGATTATCTTATATTTGGTATATACCTATGCACATTATCATTCCCCAAGTCCCAGAGAATAGGGAAAACAGAAAATAACAGACCTTTACTTGGACCAGATATATGTGAAAATAATGTTATGTTGTATATTAAAAAGTTAGTGGGAGCCTGTAGGTGGCATGGTGGTTAAAGATGCTGGACTCCACATGGCCAACCACAGTTCAAGTCCCGGGCCTGGTGGCTTGTTTTCTCACTTTCCCTTTCTCTCTCTCTGTCTCTCTCTGATAAAATTGGAAAATAATAATAACAAATAAAGTTAAAATTAAAATAATTCTGAAAAAATAATTCTAAAAAAATTTTAAAATAAAAAGTTATGGTGGTATTTATATTTGCATACATTATACAATAAGTAGTTATATAGATCTATATATAGATTAATTATTTATATAGATTTCTATAGATCCATATAGATATGTAACTGTATCTATATATAACTATACATACATATATATATATATATATACACACACACATACATACACACACACACACACACACTCATATATATAAAATCTCACAAGTGGGGAAGAATTTTTTTTTATTTGCCAGAGAGTGCATGTACTTGCTGGAGAGAGACAGTGAGACAAAGAGAGAGGGAAAGCGAGAAAGGATCCTCCACAGGGAATAGTTGTACTGCAATCCCTTTTCCTCTTTCTCTCCCTACTTTTGGGACTTTGGCATGCGTAGACACACATGTGTGGTGTGTTTTATAGATTGCTGTGTCTGGGACTCGAATTGTGTAGATACCCATGTTGGGTCCAGTCACCTTAACCACTATACCACCACTGGTCCAAAATTTTGATATTAGGTTTTTCATATCATAGATACATAACAGATTGTATTAAGAACATCACGTGAAATTTCAATTTTATTGTCAGTTGAGTTTCCTGCCGTATCAGTCATGTTCTAAAACCTGCTCTCCCTAAATTGTAAAAGTTTGGTAAATTTATGTAAGTTTAAAGTGAAACGTCTTTATACTTTTTTTTTTTTTTTAAGGTTTTTGCCATATGGCGCATGCGCTTGCTGGAGAGACAGAAAGAGACAGTGAAAATGAGAAATCAATCTCCAGGGAGGATGGCCAAACCGCACCACAATCCCTTTTCTTCCAACTCCTCCTGGGATTCTGAACATGCCCACATGTGTGCCTGCATGAGTTTTAAGCTGCTAGTTCTGAGATGCAAACTTGGTAACCTATGGGGGGAGTCCAGTGCCTTAACTACCACGCCACCTGCTGGCCCTAGAGTTACCTTTATATTTTAAAAACCCTTCGTAATCATTCAAATAAAAAGTCTTATATGACTTAATTGCCATGAAACTCACATTTCTGGATCTATGTGGATTCTGAATGTGGGATTCTGAACAGGTGTTGTAAAAAAGTACATTTCTCTTTACCCAACTTTGGTATCAATTCTAATATTCTACTTAACTGATATTTTATTTGTCTTTAATAAGACTATTTAAAATGTATAGTTTCTGTGAAATAACAATATGAGCATATAACAGCATCCACAAATAGTTCTGATTTACTTACTTTCACTAATCTCTTTAATGCTACCTTCTGTTAGAGAGGTAATATTAAGAATTTGTGGTACGTGAAGTTAGAATCTAAAGGTGACTAACACTGACATCCCCTCCTAATTTAACTCTTTTCTAAGAAAAGAAGTGTCAAGAAACATACAATGAACATTTGCTTAGAAAGGTGAGATGAGAGGGGAAAGGGCTGCTATTCTTCACTGTCTGAAAGGTGTCACTGTGGCACTTGCGTGGGTCTTGCTGCCATGGTTAACTACCAGTTCCCATGCCCATTATAATCCTCCCGGGCTTAAAGCTCAGCTGTAAAAATGTGTTCTGCAAGAAAAAGCTGGTATGTTCAAACAGAGAGAGAAGGGGAAAGGATGCTGATACAAATGTGCAGAGCAGAATTCCTCTTCCCCAGTGATCTCAAATCCTAATGGACAGACAGACTTTCAGAAACAGGTTCTCCAATTCTGGATTTCCATCCCCACCCCTCTCCACCTATACAGATCCTTCCTTACTTTAATTGACATAAAAACTACTATGGCTTTTAGTCAAAGGCACTCATTAAGAGATATGTTTTCATATTACTAAATGACATTATAGCACATGCTATTATATAACAAACATACTATATTCCATTATTGATTCATGCCAGAAACCAGTCTATAAACTTGATCATATTAAACACACTAATATTTAAAAAGCTTCCTTTGGACTAGGATCCTTGCCAAGCAAATCATAAGCATGTCTAGGATATTATCCAGCACTTTTTAATCTTAGAATTTTAAGTTTTGCAGTTGAAAAACACTGGCATATATAGTACAAGAAGTACAGAGATATTCGCAGAAGCTTATAGTTGGGCAAAAGATTTTTTACCTACTCTCATTTGACTATTTGCAAACTCTAAAAATGTCCCTTTCAAGGGATGCGCAACTCTACTGCAGAGCATATGACAGGCTATATAAAAAGACAGAGTTTTTTTAGCTCACCAGTGAAGAATTACTGTAATAAAAGTATTTCCCCTCCATCCACCATCACTTTCTAAATAGGAAGACTTAGTGAGTTTAACTGGTCAATACTACAAAATATTTCAGGGTGCATAATAACTTTGAGGAAGTATATTCATAGATCTCTTAGATTTCTAATACAAAGCATTTAGAATAAATGTTTAAATGGAAATGAATGTTGCTCCTTAAAATTAGGTAGTAGAAAAGGTCAACTGCCTAAAATATAGACTACAGTAATTGAATCTGATTAATCTAAATCATTCTATTAATAAAATGACATTAATTAGAGAGTAGAGGGGACAAAGAAATTCTTGGATAATTTATTGTAATTCTAGATGAGATTACATGTATCAAACACAAATCTGTTTTTAAGAATGCAAAATTAGGGCCAGCTCTGTGGTGGCAGTGGCTCAAAGAAAAGCCGAATCCTGAGTGGTGACTTGAATTTGGGCTTCATCGGCACAAAACATGCAGGGCCCATGTACAAACGCCCACAATCCAATGGGCTGGAGGACTGAAAGAAGAGGATTGCAGTATGACTGAACTCCATAGAAGATGCTCATGTTCTCACTCTCTTTATCTCTCTCCTCACGCACTCTTGCTCGTACATGCATGTACATAGCTTTATCATGAATAAAGAAAAAAAGGAATGCAAGGTTAGCCAAAATGTTCTATATCCTGACTCTAATTTATTAAATGAAAGATTTAAATGCTAAATTTAAAGAAGATTTAATTATATAATTATTGCTTGGGTTAATTACTGCATAACTTCTGTAAACACTGATTTGCTAAAAATTGATTACTTCCTATTTAATAGATATATTCTAACAATATGAAATGAAAAAGAAATGCTACAGAAAAAAAATCCATACCTGATTTTTAAGTAATCAATGATAGCATTGGCTTGCTTTACATCAAAGATAATCCATTCTTCAGGTTTTTGTATGTGGGTTGGTCCTATTTCAGCCATAACTTCCCCAAGCCATTTTATACTGTCCTCCAAGGACATATGTAGTGCTGAAATAAAATACAAGAAAATCTTAAGCATTATTTTGATAAATGTTTTGGTACTAAATAATCCAGGATGTCTTTGATATGACAAAAATTCCTTTGTTAAGTATTTGTGAAGATAAATGGTAAAATCTTTCTTGTTTCCTCATAATAATAAGTTAATACGTTTTATTTAAAGGAATAGCAGCTTACAAATCCTACAATTGCAAATTTCTGTAATACTACACAATTGTCTGGAGAGTTTATTTATTTATTTCCCAAGGGCAAGGGCATTCAGCAGAGAGAGACAAAGAGAGAAGAAGAAAGGGAGAAAGCATCCCCCAACAAAGTATGGTCACACCTCAATCACTTCTCCATTTTTCCACCTTGTTAGACTCTTTAGCAAGCACACACATGAGTCTAGCATGTTTTCAAGCTTTGGGGGCTGGGATGTGAACTGTGGTTGGCCATGTGGGATCTGGCTTCTTTAACTATCAGGCTATGGGCCAGCCCATGTGTTTCTATTTTAAGCTGGAAAAAAAACTATTCAAAGATTACTTTAAAATGAAAAAGAGACTGTTTTTATTGATCTTACAAGGAAAGCACACATGAATATTATAAGTTGATTGAGTTGGGTGGTGAGAAAGACCTATAGTAAATCAGTCATAGTAGAGCTGAATTCAGCTGAAACTGTAAATAAGTGGGGTTCATCAACATTTGACTTTAACTCATTGTTAACCATTTAGAAATTTGGGATCTGAAGAGTCTCAATAGAAGTAAAAAATGTGAATTTTTCTGTAAAACACCATAATACACTATTTTCCCCACAAATACTTACAATTCATATAAACTGTTTCTCAAAGGTATGCCCGATGGCACTGGTGAAAGTTGGATGAAAGTGCAAAAAGACTGACACAACTTCACCACCGTTATGGAAACTAAATAAATCAATAATTTTAGTTTATTCTCTTACAGCTACAAACAAAAACAAACACTTAAAGCTATCTTCTGTGGCATTTGACTAGTTGAAAAGTAGATAAATGCTCATAACCTTAAACTTAACTTTTAGATGGCCTGCAATAAAAACATAAACTCTCATCTTCTTTTCTTGGTTACATTATGCTCATTTTTATTTGTGGCAGGCAGTCTAGACACACACTCTCCTCCATCCCTTCAGAGGGTAAATTCAGGTTAACTGTAGTGTTCAGAGTGTCCTTGGTTTGCTGACCAGTGACAAGTGGATGGACATAAAATGAAGGAACCTGGAGGTGGAGAGTTGAAAGGCCCTGAACAAAAATGAACTTCAACTGCTTGGGCATGGTTAATGTCAGCCCTAGACCCAAATAAGGGCTCTGGGGGGAACTGCTATATTCAGTGTGGACCCTGCTAATGAAATCTCTAACTCCCTTAGGAAGCCATCAGTAGACTTTCCACTTCCTGTAATGGAGTTGACTTTTGGAAGAGGATGGAGATGCAAAGAAGTTACGGGAACATAGGTTGACTGTTGGACCTGGCCAACAGATTACATAGCCATTCTTTCTCTCTAAGATGTAGGTGCTAAACCCCACCAAAATTACTAGTGGATAATAGAAGAGTGATTTCAAATGTTATGAAAATACTATGCATGCTAATTTAGTTTAGATTTCTTTTCTACTTGTAGGACTTAGAAAGAACATTAAACCATATGACAATTAAAATCTAGTTTAATAAATTTCAGTTGGCCCATTTTTCATAGCCTCTCTCCAGATCATTTCTATGTGTGTCAGATACACTAAATTATTGCTGGATAACTAGACTTTCCTATATCATTCTAACTGGAATTCAATTATTATTGTACATTTCTCTTCCTATGACAAACTTCTCTTGAAAAAAATGGAAATAAGTGCAGAAATGAAAAATCTGTTGGATAAAAGCAATTCATAAATGAATGGATCAAAAGTCTGGATCATTTTATTAACAGAACGGTGTTAATTAGAGATGCAGAGAAAAAGAATTCTTAGATACTTGATTAAAATTCTAGATGAAATTATACTTATCAAATAAAAAATACATTTATATGACTATTTATGCTGAAAAATAAGTGACTCTTTAAAACTGCTTTTCTATGTCTAATGCCTTTCTATAGATAATTGCTTTAAAAATTAGGGAAGTTATCATTTCACTTATCTAACTAAAATATTTGCTCTTCTAAAAATCACATTTAGTGATGTGATTGAAATATGAAAGATTAAACTACTTAAATAGCAAGGGCTGCTGGAAATAAAATTTATTCCTGAAAATTGAGGGTAATGAAAGAACACACTAGACATATAATTAATTGGAAGACTTAGGATGGTACCTTATAATTGACACTTACTAGTTAGGTGACCTGAGTCTCATTTTCTTTATCTGTAAAAATGAGAATAACACCTATTTTCATAATTATAATACTATTGTGAGGATAAAATTTAAAAATGCATGTGAAAAACGCTTGGTAAACTGAAAACATACGGGTACCAGTATATTACCTGTGTGTAGTGCCTTCCAGAATATATCTTAAAGCCAGGCACATTCAGTGTAGTAGTCAAGAGAATGGGCTTCACTCACTATGTGACTTTGAGGAGTGATTTAACTCCTCAGAATTCTACCTATTCTTCTCAGAGGTTGGGTGTGAATTAAATAAGATAGTATTTGACACTGTGGCTGGCACAAGTTAATTAATCCTATATAAATATTATCCTGTTATGATTTTTCTTAATCGAGATTAAATTTAGCATTGCAGAAACTAAAAAATATTCTATAATTACTTACAATGTTTATGTTTTATACAAGGGAGTCAATCTAGGCATGTGAACCTGAAAAGAAAAAAGATCAAATACCCAGTCTAACACTCTACAGCTTGTCCTTGGTCAGGCCCTAGAAAAAAACTAGACCCCAAAATGTATATTGTTGAGATAGCTCTACAAATTCTATGTTCTTTATCTTTCACTTTGAATCAATTTGAATCTTAGTAGGTTTTCTGCAGAAAGTCTTATAGACAGGCAGCCCATATCTGAGACAAGGATCAGGGTCAGCATATACCGTGATTTCCATGCTAGAAACACCATTCTATAAAGGATGGCCCAGCCTGTGTTCTTCAGTACTCTTCTATGGGGAGTCCGCTGAATGGGAGTGCTGCCTGGGTACTCAGGAACTCTGCTACCATTTAGGCTTCTTTGCCGTTGTGTTTTTAAGACGAGGTCTTGCTTTGCCCTTGTGATTCTCCTGCCTTAGCTTCCAGACTGGGACTACACGCTCATGCCACCATGCTTGGTTCTTTTATTGACAGGGTCTTGCTGTGTTTCCCAGGCAAGCCTCAAGGTTGAGATGGTCTTGCCTCAGCCTCTCTGAGTTGCTGGGGTTGCAGGTGCATGCCACTACACCCAGCCTTTAGGTTACACCGGAAATGAAATGGGCCTCCACTGTGGTCCTAGGCTACAGGCATGGCATCTCGGTAGCAAATGTCACTTGCATCTGTGCCTACTACCACTCAGTTTAAATGTGTACATACATTACCTCCTTCCATGGCACACTTGGCTAAATTACATTCTTTCCCGATAATGACTATAACCTTAAGCTTTGAGGGTTTTTTTTTTCCCCTACTTGAAGGAAAAATGAGATTTCTTGCCTTTTTTCCTAGTTAAATTCTACATATGTATTTTCACTCTTACACATTTTATGACTAGTGGGATGGATCCTGCTTAAGTCTCAGAAATTCATTTTTGAACTGATATCAACAATATAAAGTTTCACTGAAAAGAAATATTCCTTGAGTCAGTTATGCTATGGAAAAAGTTTAAAATGGAAATACTTTCTCACATTAGAATGTGAGATCCATGGAAGTATTTACTTTCCTTTATCTTGTTTCTAGTTGATGCATACTCAACTCGGAGATTGCAAAGCTTAGGATTATCTATGTCCTACATCCTCTTTCAAAATTTAATTTTTGCAGAGGTGATTTATTCACAGTTCAAAATAAACATAGAAAGAGATACTGTAAAAAAGACTTCCTCCAACCCCTTTTGCCCTCCTGTCCAGTTCCCACTACTTTCTCATATAAATAATTTTGATTATTCATTTTTTCTGTATTCTTCTAGCATTTCTTTGTGTATATACAAGTAAATACATGTGCAAATTCATATTTTTGTCTCTTTATAAACAAAAGCACACAATTCTGTATCTTGCTTTACTCAATATCAATATATAGTCTCCCACACAATATACAGAAAGCTTTCTCATTCATTCTTTTTTTTCATTTTAGGGCTAGGCTAACACTTATTGATAAATGTTTAATTTCAGAGTAATTTTAGAATTACAAAAAAGTTGCAAAAATATCACAATATCCAGAGAATCCCCAAATATTTGAAGAGTGGTTAGTCCTTATACAAATTTTAAATAAAGTTAACATCTCTGGCAAATTAATCATTAAAAGAACTTTAGCTTTTTTAAGTATTATTTGGTATTTTACAATTCAATGAAGATATAAACTACATCATTTCTATAACCAGAAAAACTTAAGATTTTCATCAAAGAAATTATGATAACAGCAAGAACTTTTGCTTAAGAGTATAATTTAGATTGTAGATTAAATTTTCTTTTCTATAAAAAGAAAAAAATGTACTTACTCCTAAGATTATGAAGTAACATATCTAGTAAAGTCATAAATTTTGAATGTTGAACAATAGAAAAGTTCATTCCTCTAGCCCACAAAAATCCAGAAACATAATAATCTAGTATAATGGCATCCTTTAAACAAGTCTGAAGATTTTTGAAGTTTAAAAATGCTCCCAATTTTCTGTAACAAAAAGAAAATTTCAGATATTAAATACGAAATAGTTCCTCTTCTAAGTTTAGAAAACAGATATTTTTTTCTTTAAAAATTCTACAATGCCCATAAATTAAAATAGTTATATCAAAATTCCTAAGTCCAAAATGATGTTCAAAAGAGAAATAGGAGAGAGGCTGTCTCTATGGTCTAATGGTTAAGGCAGCCAGATCCCATGTGGCCAAACACGTAATTAGAGTCCCAACCTAGCAGCTTGAGAAACACACTAGCACGTGTATATGTGTGCCCCAAAATCTTGAAAGGAGAGAGAAGTGGAGGAGAAGAGATTGAGGCATGATCATGCCCCGGGCACGGGTGGGGGGGTGGGGTAGGAGGCGTTTTCTCCTCTCCCTCTCTCTCTGTTAAGTTCATGCACCCTCTGGCAAATAACAAAGAAAAAAAAAGAGAAACAGAGAGAAGACAAGAGAGATATATTCTTTTTCTATGAGTTGTTTACTTCCTCTCCCTCCTTTTCATTTTTTCTGTTTTTTCTCCTCTTCCTACTCCTCTTCTTCATTACTAGTATTTTTTTACTCACATTTTTTCCTGAATTTCAATGTCTCTTCCCACTTAAACAATTACATTTTTTTTAATTTCAGAAAATGTTCTGTAATTACTTTTTATAACTATTTAATTTCATTTATTATTATTATTTTAAAATTTGACCAGAGAGAGAGAGAGAGAGAGGAAGTGAGAAAGGAAGCCACCAGATCCAGTACTCGAACTACTGTCAACAATGTGGGCGTCTAGCACCTTAACCACCATGCCACCTGCTGGCCCATGGAATTATTGTTAAATATTCTCTTCTGAGATTTTTTTAATTGTTTAACTTATTTGTTATTATTTACTTTTGTTTTCATTTGACCAGAGAGAGTCAGAGAGAGAGAGAAAGGGAAAGTAAAAAAGTAAACCACCAGGTCTGAGAATTGAACCACTATCTGCCATGTGTGAGTCCAGCACCATAATCACCATGCCACCTGCCCGATGCCAAGGTCTTTTTTAAAGAATTCCAATTGCATATATTTTATTCACTTTTTTTTCTAAAGCTACAATTTTTTCTTAACACTTTAAAATTTTTTCAAGCCGATTCCCTTTTCATTTGGAATACTTATCCCTTAGTGTGTTTTCAGCAGTGTTATTGCCTCCATGGGCTACTATAAATTTCCCTTCAAATTCTGCAAGATCTTTCACTACCTACATTTTTTTTTTTAATTGACAGAGAGACATAGGGGAAGGGGAGAAAGCACTCCCCAATGGGGTATAGTCACACCCCAAAATCTTCATTTCTCCCTCTTGTTGGGATTTCTGGGTAGACACACGCACACTTGTACTTGGTGTGTTTTTCAAGCTGCCTGGACCAGGATTCAAACTCTAGTTGACCATGTGGGATCTGACTCCCTTAATCACAGGGCTACAGGGCTGGTGCCATTTTGTACTTTTTTTTTTTTTCCATTTTGTACTTTTTAAAAGCAATTTTATGTCTCATTAATCTTCCCTGAGATTTTATATAGCTCTTATATGTTCTTGTGATGCTTCATTGGTTTTTAAAATTAATAATAAAATACTTGATTATATTTTTTTGTCTGCTCATGGCTACATTGTTTCCAGTGCATTTTCTTTATCTGCTATTTCTTTTTTTATTCATCTCTTACGTATTTTTTCTTGCTCTTATTCATTTTTTAATAATATCATTATATGCATATTCTTTGTTTATTACTTATCTTTTAATGAAGTGAATTTTTGTTCCTGAATAGCTACTTTCAAGAAATACAATAGATCACGACCACACAGGCATTTCCTATATGAAGTAACTTTGTGTCAATTATTCTAGCATTCACTTTTTTTCCAAAATAGTGAGAAAAAGAAAAAAAATACTGTAGATAAGCTCTCTTTACTGTCAAATAATGATCTCTTTCCTGTGATTCAGAAAGTGTCTGCTAGAAGATTACATACCCTTTAACTGCTCTTGCAAACAAGGGTTTCTAGAATGGCACTTTAGGTTTTTCTCCTCCTAAAAGAATAACTGCTTTTGAACTCATTCTAAAATCTCCAAGTGAATGTATCCTTCCATATTTTGTCCTATACTTCTGGTTAATTTGTAATGTCTGTGGTGACCATCTTTATGTTCTGTAGTTTGGGCTTTAAGCATTCTCCTTGCCACGATAAAGCTGGAATTGGTATTTATGTCTTTGTTGCTCACATGTGACTTACGAGGGGGTAGGGAGTGTGTGTTTGACTTCATGCTATCATCTTTATAAAAAGAAATCCTTATCATTCATAATCATGAAATAAATTATATGATCAGAGTAATAAATATGAAAGGATTAAACAAGTTTGAGAACTAATAATTAAGCTGATGTTGATATGTGCTTAACTCTTCAGCATCCTTTTCATTTACCATGGCATCAGATTAGACTTCAAACCCCAAAATTAATGTTGATTATTCTAAACCAAATGTGGTAATCTCACCCCTCTTCCAATAAGTAGACCAATGGAACATATAGAAAGAGGTAAAGCCTCTTATTTGACATTGTTTATAATATTTATTGTTCTAAGGTGGCACTCTCTTATATGGTTCTAATTAATTTGTAAGAGAGGATGAGGTTCTTTTTCTTAGGGCGAACAGGATGGGAAATATATTACAAGTTTTTTTTTTTTTTTTTGGGAGGTTTTTTGCTATAGGGCGTGTGCGCTCGCCAGACAGACAGAGAGAGACATAGAGACAGAAAGCGAGAAATCACCCCCCAGGGGGGATGGTCACGCCGCCATCCCTTCTCCTCCATCTCCTCTCGGGATCTTGGGCATGCACGCACACGCACCTGGCGTGAGTTTTAAGCCACCGGGTCTGGGACACGAACCGCGGTCGACTACGTGGGAGTCCAGCGACATAGCCATTAGGCTAACTGCTGGTTCCCTATATTACAAGTTTTTAAAAGCACTTTTTTTTTTTTTTTTTTTTTTGAGAGCGAGCGAGATTTTTGCTATAGGGCATGTACGCTCACCAGAGAGACTGAGAGACAGAGAGAGAGAGAAAGTGAGAAATCACACACCTCAGAAGGGATGGCCATGTTGCAATCCCTTCTCCTCCATTCTCCTTTTGGGATTTTGGGCATGCATGCACGCACGTGCACCCAGCGTGAGTTTCAAGCTGCCGGGTCTGGGACTCAAACCATGGTTAACCATGTGGTAGTCCAGCATCTTAACCACTACACCACCTGCTGGCCCCAAGCACTTTTTTAAACCACACATTCAATTTTATTTCAGTGAGAAGAGGAAATTAGGTTATTCTTTTGTTCTTATTTGCATGCCTGTTTCTGCTGACATGTTCTATAATGATTATTTCATATTATCATATTAGATTTAATTTTAAGTGAGCCCTATGCTTACTACCAGGCTTTTTATAGTTTTTTTTTTTCCTCCAGGTTTTTCATTGGCAGTTCTGGTGTTTTAAATTCACAAATGAATTGACTTATCTTCCCAGCTCAGTTATGAACTAGGTAGGTCCTCCCCCCCCCCCCCCCCCCCCCCCGCCCCAAGGAGCTCATACGCTCACTGGAGACAGAAAGAGAGAGAAGGAAAGTGAGAAAGCATCCTTCATAGTGGATGGTCATGCACAATCCCTTCTCTTCTATTTCTCCCTCCCTTCAGGAGTCTGGGCACACACATAGGCTCCTGCATGTTACTCAAGTTGTTTGGTCCAGGATTCCAACCACACAACTAGCCATGAGGGATCCAGGTATCTTAACCACCATGCCACAGGCCAGCTCAATAGATTTTTTTCAGTAAGACCAGGAGGATACTGCATTTTCTGAGTTGCTGAATATTTAAAGTGCCTTGTTACCACTATAAATAACAATCCAGATTAGTACTTTATTCTGGAATCATTTTCTCTTCACTCCCTAAATTTTGATTACTTCTCACTCCACTCAATCCTGCTGCTTGGTGTTGCAAAGGAAAAGTCTGAAGCATTTTAGGTATTTTCCTCCTCAGGTGACTTGCTTTATCCCAGAGATAAGGAAGTACATGAATTGTCATTCCAGTAAAATATTAAAATCAAAGCATTTATTTTATAAGCCTTAAATTATCTTTTTCCAATTCAATATGTCAGCTATATATTCTAACATTTTCTAATTGCTTTAATCTGTATTTTGTTTAAGTTTTCTTAAGTTTGTCTTCCACATTACTGACTTGATTTTTAGCAAGGCAAGTTCTACATTGGTTTTATTCTTTACGCTTTTACTTCTAAATTTCTTTTTTCTCCTTTTTCTTTTTTTTTTAAGAGAGATTTTTTGCTATAGGGCGCATGCACTTCCTAGAGAGACAGTGAGAAATCACTCCCCAGGGTGGATGGCCACGCTGCTATCCCTTCTTCTCCACTCTCCTCTTGGGATTTTGGGCACACGTGCACACGCACCCAGTGTGAGTTTTAAGCTGCCAGGTCTGGGAGTTTTAAGCTGCCAGGTCCGGGACTCAAGCTGTGGTCGACTATGTGGGAGTCCAGTGACATAACCATCATGCCAATTGCTGATCCTTCTAAATTACTTTAATCTCATTTTGTGGAACTGATGCTGTCTCTAATCAACAGCTTTCCCCTAACATTTCCTTCTGTTTCTAGCAGTTAGTTTTCCTTCTAAGCATACTTTTCATCTGCCATCTTCATATTTTTTTAAATTACATATTTCACCTGAATATTTACATATATCCTTTCCCTTATTTTATTAAGGTTTATTTGTCTTTGAACATAGGCAACTATTTGCCTAAGTGCTTTTGTTGAATTATGATATTTTATTTTATTTTATTTTATTTCTTCAGAGAGAGAAAGAAATAATCAAGCATCTCTAACAGAGTCCTAATACCACAATTCACTCCTACAGTTCAGCCAGCCTTGCACATGCCTGGCATACTCAGGGAAGTCTCAGGACTTGAATAGGGACCCTTCCTATGTGGGAGCATAGCATTTTACCACTCTGTCACCAACTGACCCCTAGGTGAAATCTCTCTGACTTCTATCCACATCTGCTTCCCTTCTACCTTCTTTGTTCTGTCCTCTCCCTCCTGAACCATTTCCCTAATTACATTTGAATTGTCCCTTTTACATTGAACTATGAGGCTGTATTCATTATTTCTATTCTTTGTTCAATCATTTCACTCCAGAGGAGATTATGCAGGAGGCATCTGGAGCAAGTTGCTGTCACAGTTTGGATGCAAAGATTCTGTGTATTTTACTGGCAAATTTGTAAATCTTTCCTCTGGGGAGAAGGGTGATGGAACAGAAGAGAGAGAAGATATGTTCTAGCAGCTGCTGCACGATAAAATGCAGAGAAAGAGAAAGATGCTTTTGGGTTTAAGGAAGCTTTGTTATAGTGATAGGTGATATACCTATCTACTTAGTCTCACCAAAAATTTCAATAAAACACTACATTATTCTTGTGTTCTTACATTGCAATATTATGTTCTCGAAATTAGAGTGCATTTTACTTCTTAAATATGATGACATGCAGAAATAAGCCTCGAGGCAAGAGCTAAATTGCTCATGGAGGCACAGTTATAGAAAGGTTATTAAAGATGTTTCAATGTTACTTTGTGTTTATATAATTATTTTCAATTTAGTTCCTATCTTTTTTTAAAAAAATAAAAGACTTGGGATAGTTCTGTAAAAGAAATGAGGGTTACATTAAATGTTTAAGATTGATAGTAGCTTGGAGACATTTAACTTTGCTTAAAGTATATTTCAGAAATATTTTTTAATGATACTTTAATGTTTAATCTGGTTGGCTGCTTTCATGGAAAGCAATTTTCAATTTTAAAAGGAGAGAGAAATGGGCTGATGTCTTATAATTTATTTTAATAAGTCTATTGCTTTGTAGACTATGATTTTCATATACGTCTGTCACTTGGTGACATGATACCTAAATTATATTTCTGACATTTTTTAAAGTATATAGTCCTCATTTATAATAACGCTACTTTAAATTAAAAGTGAATGAATGATTGCAAATATTTCAGGATTATTGTTAAAAAAATCATATAAAGAATATCAAGAAAACTATTTTACAAAGAAATGACTACTAACTTAATACTGCTGTTATTTATCCAATGATGATGTCCTAAAATTAGGGATTACTTCAGTTAATTTTTATATTAATGAGACAGTATAAAAAGTCAATCTGCTCTCTTTATATTGCTTCTGCTTCACTTTCTGTATCATTTATTTTGTCATGATTTCACCTCCTAAATATTAAATATATTTTCATATGTATTTAGTAACAGAGAGCCAATAATTGAAAAAAATACTATAACACAAAGTATGATACAGATTACTATTTACAATGTGATAATAAGTAATTCTAGGGACATCTGATACCAGCTCACCTATAACGTCCCTTCCTGAGCCTAGGTTGTTGAAGAAATCACTGCTTTAGCCTATGCTGTGGTATACCAAACACTCGAGCTTCTCTGTTCAGCCTTCAGCTACTAGGGATCAGATCATGTAGCCAAAACATCTGAACATGGTGTGGCCCTGCAAGGAATATTCTCTCTATGCTCACCCCAGCCAAAAAAAAAAAAAAAAAAACCAAAAAACCAAAAAACCAAAAACAAACAAACAAACAAAAAACAAAAACAAAACCAACAAAAACACACACAGAAATTTCTCTGTGTAAATCCAAAAGAAGTGAATTAATCACTAAATGTCCAGAAATCACAGCAGAGCTTCAAGAAATATGAAAAAAGGCAGAAAATACTTCCCCTCCAAAGGAATGCAATAGCTCCATATCAGTAATGGGCAAAACACAAGAAATTACAGGAATGTCAGAAAAAGAATCGTAATATTTATTGTAACTAAACTCAGTGAGATATAAGAGAAAACAGATAACCGAATTCAGGAGATGAGAGTCATTCCATGACTTGAAGGAAGAACTGCATAAAGAGAGAGACATCCTAAAAAAGAATCAAACAGAACTTTTGGAGTTAAAGAATACAATGTAGGACATCAAAACCTTCCTTGAAAGTATTAACAACAGATTAGACCATGCAGAAGAAAGAATCTCTGACCTTGAAAACAAAATTTCTGACTTAGTCCAAGCAACTAAGAAGAATGTAAAAATAGGTCAACATATAGAAAATCCTAGACACAATTAGTGGCTGAATATTCATATTATAGGTATTCCAGAAGGTGAAAAGATGAGTAAAGACTTAGAAAATCTCTCTTATCATATATTAGTTGAAAGCTTTCTCAATTTAGAGAGGTATATGGAACTCCAAATCCAGGAAGTACAAAGAATACCACATAGATTTAACATAAGAAGATCCTCTCCAAGGCACATCATAACAAAACTAATAAAAATCAGAGACAAAGACAATATTCAAAAAGGACAAGAGAGAAACGCCAGGTTACTTACAAAGTTTGCTCCATTACACTAACAGTGGACCTCTCAACTGAAACAACGCAGTTGGAAGAAAATAAAAAAAGGAAGACATATTTAAAACTCTCAAAGAAAAACAATCAGCCAAGAATACTATATTGGATGGATGAGACTATTCTTCAAATGGGAAGGAGAAATAAAATCATACCCAGATAGACACAAAAGCTGAAAGAATTCACCAAAAGAAGGCCAGTCTTTCAGGAAATACTTACGGGAACACTACACCTGGTATACTAAACGGAGATAAATAGAAGCAAAAGAACACAAAACAAGTAGGAAAAAAAGAAAAATGACAGGGTTAAGTTCAGACATATTGATAATAACCTTGAATGTTAATAGATTAAATTCTCATAACTAAAAGACACAGAGTGGCTCAAAGGATGAAAAAACTGAAACCCTCCATATGTTGCTTACAAGAAAGACACCTCCTTGACAAAAATATACATAGACTGAAAATGAAGGGCTAGAAAAAGTCATTTGATGAAAACAGAAATGAAAAAAGGCAGGAGTTGCACTATTGATATCAGATAAAACAGATTTTAAGATTATCAACATAAGAAGAGACAAAGGAGAACACTACATAGTTCTAAAAGGATTAATTCATCGAGAAGATATAACAATCATAAGTATTTATGGACAGGACAGCCAAATATGTAAAAGAAAGACTACTAGATCTAAAGGGAGATATGACTGCAACACACTAATTGTTGGAGATATCTACACCCCCTGTCACCACTGGAAAGATTATCTAGACAAAAACTAAATAAGGAGACACAGGAACTAATTGGTACCATAAAGCAAATAGACCTGACGGACATATCTAGAGCATTCCATCCAGTAACTGAAAGACACTTTTTTCTCATCTCTACATGGAACATTTTCAAAGACTGACCACATAACAGGCCATAAAACAAGCCTATATAAATTTAAAAGTATACAAACTATACCCAGTATCTTCTCTGACCACAACAGAATTTAACTTGAAATCAACCACAGAAAGAGCCTTTGAATATTAATTTTAACATCCTTATTTACCTCATATTTAATGTAGATAAGTTGTAAATTGGACTAAATATCTGTTATTCACACTGTATTATTTTTCCCTAGTATTAGATGCCCATTACTATTATGTTTTTAAGATTTATTTTCTTTTCTATGAGCAAAAGAGACAAAGAGAGAGACAGAAAGACAGCACTCCCAACAGGTTTCCACACTGGATTGTGAGAATGCACTTACTCGGTGCATTCAAAGAGGTCTCTGAAAATGAACCTAGAACCTTCCCATGTGGACCAGCCTTGCAGAACATTGCATTTTACTGCTGCACCAACATTCAACCCCCTAAATACCTATTATTTTAAATTGTAATGGCCAATAGCATATAACGTTTCCTAGAAATAGAAAATAATATTTTATATAAAGACAATAAATAATCAGTGGTCCATTTTACTTATCAATTCTCTAACAGAATTTCTCATGAACATCAATGTCTATAAAAATGGTAAAATTGTCATAAGATACTTTTCTAAAAGCTGTGGAATTTTTCATTCACTGACTAAAGCTTGTAAAGATGCAAAAAGTAAGCAGTATGACAAACTCACAGGTCATCGGTTTTTAGCAAAGTTTGCAAGCACAGGGAGTGGAGAGAATTTAGGGAAAGGGCTATCAGTGTTATTTGCCTGCTCTCGCAAGCCATCCCACTTCAGATTTCTTTTCCAGTCATTTCATATCTCCTTCTCAGTAGAAAATCATCTCTTTTCTATAATATTTGTAAGATTTCCCAATGATAGCCACTTATAGATTGTTTTCTTTTTGTCCATGATGATACTGCTTGTGTCATGAGGCCTGACCTGCAGAGGCCTAACCTCAGGATACCACAATCCAGTATAAAACATCATACCCACATTATGGCTAATCCAGCTTCCATTTTAAAGGGGAAAATTTTTTAGGATTACTTACAACACTTTTTAGGAAATTGCATTGTTGGATATATCTGACTAAAGTTCCAAATAAATGACCAACTGTAGAAATAAGTGGTCTGAAGTCATCTATTCACATTTTTAAGAAACAGTACTTAGTATAACTTCATTTCTGATAAAAATCTCAGGTGGGGACCAGCAGTTAGCATAACGGCTATGTTGCTGGACTCCCATGTAGTCGACCGCAGTTCGAGTCCCAGACCGGGTGGCTTAAACTCATTCCGGGCGCGTGTGCATGTGTGCTCAAGATTCCAAGAGGAGAATGGAAGAGAAGGGAATTGCAGCATGGCCATCCCCCGGGGGGGATTTCTGGCTTTCTGTCTCTCTGTCTCTCTCTGTCTTTCTGTCAAGTGCACACGCACTATAGCAAAAACCTCTTCAAAAAAAAAAAAAATCACAGGTGGATGGCTAATATTCAGGATATATCTGACTAAAGTTCCAAGTAAATTACCAACTATAGAAATAAGTGGCCTGAAGTCATTCTATTCACATTTTTAAGAAACAGTACTTAGTATAGCTTCATTTCTGATAAAAATCACAGGTGGATGGCTAATAGTCAGGATTTCTAAAATAATAAAATGCGTTGACTATTAGTATTATGGAAAACACAAAGTACTCTTCCTATAATGAGGTGGAAGGCCTATTAGGTCACTATGCATGCTGACAGTTTTATGTATGAAAAGAAAAGGGGAAGAAGATGGCATATGCTAGAAGCTTTTAGCAATAAATTTCTACTCTTGGTTAATTTGAACAAGTTAGTCTGCAATGTGTTTTTCCCATAAAGAACACTACTGATCAGTACAAAAAGTCAGTTATTTGAGAATTATAGTGTTCTAGAGTCTGGATGTGTTTCAGTATATAATTTAATAACAATAGCTTGGAAAAAAGCATACAATATATAAAAAATATATTACAATCATTTTTAGATGCAGAACTAGAACTATTCTCTATTTGACTATAATACTGAAGTGCTTACTCTTGAACTCCATCTGCGTCCTCTGTCAACATATCAGTGATCTGGGAAACTGAAAGAAAATCTGGAGACAGAATCTTTTCATGCTCTTGGAATTCGGCATTTCTCTACAGATAAATAAATAAAAATTTAAAAAATTAAAAACTAGAATGAGTTATTTTGATCATATGTTTGACATATTAAACTCATGGTATCAAATTTTTTTCTTCCCATAGTCTAATGGCTGTCAGGGAAAAAAATCTGAAGACAATAGGCTCTTAGGTAATCATTTTTCTTTTCCATTTTTTATGAAATTGTACCTTTCTTTTGCAAAGCCAAATGGCTGGTCAATCTGTCTTTGGACAGGTAAAACTAGGTAATTGTGTGATGGTTTCCAACTAGACAATTGTTTACTGAAGATAAACATATGCCTCATTGAACTTGAAGTTTAAGAAGAGACAAAGACAAGACAGACAGACTTGCTAAACTAAGAAGTTTAACACCTAGTGAGAGGAACAAACCAAAGATGACCTTGAAACAAGAAAAGAACATGGTAGGTTAGCTACAATAAATGTGGTAATCAATCTGAAGGAAGGGATAGAGACAGGAACAAGACAAGGAAAGTCTGTAGAGAAGAATAGGAAGGGACCTTGTGGAACTGGCTATGGGTAATGCCCTAGGTGAACGAATCAGTAAGACCAAGGTTATGAAGCCAAGATCGTTAGGGAGTGATTTTGTACATACAAAGAAATTCACAAAGGTGCCTGGGTACATGCAGGGGACTATCTGGACTTAGGAGGAAAGTGGGTGTTGATGTATTGCAGAAGATCTTAAATTTAATGATTCAACAAATATTTACTGAATTCTTATAAGCAGCAAGATATTGTGCAAGGGATCATAAATATTTTAGACTCTGGCTGGTTTAAGAATGACAAGTTGAAGAGCTTGTTCTTAATAACAAGCAAAACAGGAAACCCGTGAAATTATTTAGCAGTGAAATTACAAGATAAAACTATGCTTTAAGGACGGGTAACCTGTAGAAGGGTGAAAAAAAGACAGGACTAGAGAGAGGACATAGGGGAAGAGTCAAGTAAAGAGGTCCTTGAAATAGTTCTGGGGCAAGCTACCTGGCACTGTGAATGAAAAGAAAGAAGTGAATATAATTATATTATTATATTATGGGGGCCTAAAAGAGGGATGAAAGAATGCAGATTCAGAGTTTCCAAAACAGATCATTCAAAAAAAAAAAAAAAGATAGTAGTGATATTCAAGGCTTCCAAGAAAACATGGGCCACCTTTGTGTGGACTGGTGGAAGGCATCTTCTTTGAGTGGAGCAACGGCTAAAGGCCAGTCCCAAGGCTGACACGCCCTGTTCTCAAGGGCACTGTGTGTGAATGGTATATGCCAAGTGCTTGTTTGGGTGCAAGCAGCACAGTGGTACATGACACCCTTGTTAACACCAATAGAAATAGGAGTGTTGGAAAATGGTGCTAATTTTAAAAAGGCAAGACCATGAGTTTGATTTTGGGTTAAGGAGGAATGTGCATAACAAGGAAGAAATATGAGAGGTTTATCTGAAATACTAGATTTAGAAAGGTCAAGTTTAAGGATGCTGGGTTAGGAGTCAATTGCAAGTATGTGAAGAGAATGGATGAGACTGCCCAAAGCCAGAGCAGAAGTGTTCTAGATGAGCATGGAAGAGGTAAGAGATAGATAGCAGCAGCAGCTACATGAAAATCCGGGACTCTGAGATTCTGGGAGACAAGGGGACAAATGCTTTTCAATTTAGCAAATAGTTATTGAAACTACCATATGAATAGGCTCTAATAAATAAGAGCAGCAAGGACACATTTTGTTATAGTCTACAAGATCGCATCCAAAAATGTACTCATACTTTTTCAAGAGGAGAAAAATCCTAAAGCTAACACTTATTAGTAATAGTGATTGGCTTAATGTTTACAACTTAATATTAGGTTACTATAATCATATTTTTATTTTTAAAAACCTAGTTTAGAAATAAAACGTGCTACATTATTAGCCATTAAAAAAATTTAGGATGAACAAATTAACCTGAAACTAGAACACACTATTAAATTATAAAGTCCTTAAGAAAAAAATATTTCAGTATCTAATCTAATTTGTTGCATCCAGTAACCACTCAGATACTTGTAGATAGAATTAATTGCACTCAGTTTTTATATAGGATAGTATTTCGGTCCATAACATATGGTTATATATCTGTTTGAATGTTTTCTCACTATATACATTTTTATTTGCTGTAAAGTATAATTATTCCTATACTGTCGATCCCATTAGATTTACATTCCTCAGGGACAGTCGTTTAATCTTTTACATCTTTTTAGAATCCTGCAGATCCTGGAATGTCAACATAGGTTGCTAGCACTGTCTGAATTCATCTTCATCATACGATGGCATCGTTAAATGGGAAAACATGATGCAAAGCAGGACTTGAGGACCACGAGATTGCATGATGGTTGGATTGCATGATTAATTTTATGACTTAAGGCAAGTCATTTAAACCTAAATTTGGATTCATATTAAAAATAATTTTATATGTTTTAATGCACAAAAGATTTCTGGCATTATTAATAATGAATAAAGATATACATGAGAAGTGAATTATACACTCAGATCAATTTGTTTGATTTGAAAAATCTCTGGATAGGAGAAAAGTAGGTCACACAAGAACTATATGAAATAGAATACAATTATCTTAATCTTTTGGACAATAATAATTCTAGCTAAGATGACTAATAAGAATGTCTCATCTTTTACTAAAACTTGAGGCTTATGATAATCATCTTTTAGGAGTGTTTGCCTTTGAATTTTTCCCTTTTGCTTTAAATCGTATTCCTGGACTTATTTGAAACTAGACCTTTTGTTCAATTGTTTACATATTGTCTTGCACTAGAAAGGATGTTAGGTGACTAAAAATCTTTAATCTTTCAACACATACGTTCTGATTTATAAATATAAAAGATGTAATAGAAAACTCATAAGTAGAATATGGATAAAAATATAAAGATATAATTGTGGCTTTCTCTATAAAAATTACATCTCCAACTAGGAAAATATGTAAGCTAAATTGTACTGTTAACTCATTTTACTCTACCACCTGGTGGATTTTGGCAGTTATTTCAGAGCAATAAAATTGTAAGCCTGCTATTATTATTTGCCCAGATAAGCTTTTCTCTGTTTTTTTCTTCCCTTTAATATCACCAAACTTTCCACATTTGTATATTTGTCTTCTCTCTAGAATATAAGCATTTGGGTCGTCTGAGTATCCATCCCTGGTTGTGTCATACAAAATAGATTCTTACACAATGTTCATCAGATGAAAAATAACAGATTTCACCAAAGATTACTAAAGAGGGATTCTTAGTCACAGAGAACATAGACTGCTCTACAAACCTGGAAAAAACAAAATTAGCAGTGCTGTAGTAAAGCCATATTAGACCCTGAGGCAAAAGAAAAATTAGCATTAGTGATCCTGTCTTTATTTAAAAATTTTAATCCAACATGGATGTTTCTGCATTAATTTGATGTTTTAAAAAAGTTTTTCTGTGGGTCAGTAGGTGGTGTAGTAGTTAAGGCACTGAACTCCCACATGGCTGGCCATGATTTCAGTCCTGGACCTGGCAGCTTGTTTCTCTCTCTCTCTCTCTCTCTCTCTCTCTCTCTCTCTCTCTCTCTGATGAGCACATGTGCCCTGTAGCAAATTAAAATAATAATAACGATGAAGATAAATACAATTAAATAAGTAATTCTTAAAAATAATAGAAGTGTTTCTGGGCCAGCGGGTGGGATGGTGGTTGAGGCAACTGTATTCCACATGGCCAACTATGATGTTTGTGTTCCAGATCCAATGCCTTGAGAAAAACGCCAGGTGTGTGTGCATGTGTGCCCAAAATCCAGAAAGGAGGAAGAGATGGAAAAGAAGGGATTAGGGCATGGCCAATCCCCATTGGTGGTGCTTTCTCTCTCTCTTTCTGTCATGTACATGTGCTCACTAGTGATTTTTTAAAAAATAAGGATTCCAGGGACCAGCATACAGCTTAAGGGTAATATTGCTGGACTCCCACATGGCCAACCATGGCTCAAGTACTAGACCCAGAGGCTTGAAAATCATCCTGGGTGCATGTGCGTGCATGCCCAAAATCCCAAGAGAAGAATGGAGGAGAAGGGATTGTGGTATGGCCATTCCCACTGGGGGGTAATTTCTCACTTTCTGTCTCCCTGTATCTCCCTCTCTCTGTCTCTCTGGTGAGTGCATGCACCCTATAGCAAAAAATCTCTCAAAAAAGAAAAAAAAAAGGGATTCCATTAAAATATAGCTTGTCTTGATTATTGAGGTTTTTGGCCCCCTTTTTAGTATACAGAGTGTCTCACTCATCTCATCACACTCTTGCTAGGGAACTTATTTTATTGAAAGAAAATAAATACATGAAACAAGAATAAGTAAAAGCTAAAGCTAGTTTATTAAAATAATGAATAAAATGGGCAAATCTTTGAAAACTGTGATTAAAGAATAAAGAAAATAAATATATACTACTCAAGTGGCAATATTTGGAAATTCCCAAGAAAATAGGTGAGCTAGAAAAACGTATCAAAATTGACCAGGGCTAAGGGAAAATATTGGCCTGACCAAACATAAACTAATCTGGAAATCTACTTTTTAAAAAGTCATCTGCAGAGTCTTAGATTTGAAGTTCTACCTCACAATCAAAGAAAAGAACAAATAAATTCTGTTAGTCTAATAATCATTGGCTGTAGAAAATTCATGTTTATGTCAGCATAGCCTACACACAAAAGCCTGAACTAGTAAAGAAGTATACTATAAACCAAAATCATAAATGAATTTAGATGCAAATATTATACCTCATAATTAATTTAAAACAAAATTTTAAAAATTAAAACACACGCACAAGAACAACTAAATATTATCAGCTTTCCAAAAATGTAAAAATGGGCTGTTACTAATATAGAATACTGTTTTGCTTTGTTTTGTTTCACCATTCTCATAAAAAGGTTGTAATTAAAGTATAATTTGGAAAACTGAACCTAGCAACATACTAAAAGAATAAGAAGTTGGAATTATTTCCAAATAAGATTAATCTCAGAATGATCATCATTAACAGGTCTAATATAATTTTATATAAAATTAAATGACAGAAATTATATGACTACATAAATAAATAATGAACAAGGACTTGCTAAAATTCAGCAGCAAAACTCTCAGGAAAATACAAATAGAAAAAAAAAAACACACAGTAAACATGAATAAGACTATTTGCTCAAACCAACAAAAAACATCATATTGAATGATGAAATTCTAAACTCATTTTTATGAAAATCAGGAACTAAAATAGGATTCTGGCTAGTACTTTTGTTGTAATTTGCCACACAATGGAGGTACTAAATAATTCAATGATAAAACTAAATATGTGGTATAAATATTATAAATTAAAAAACTTTATTTGAAGGTTACCTAGTAGCACATCTAACAACAGTGACATTAAACTAATATTGTTTGAGTTAATAAGAAATTTGAGAGGACAGCAAATGGCGAGGTGGTTACCCTTCTGGACTCACATATGGCCAACCACAGTTCTAGTCCTGGACCTGTGGCATGAAAATCACACCAGGCATGCATGTGTGTGCTCAAGATCCAGGGAGGAGATTTAGAATGAAGAAGAAAGGATTGCGGCATGGCCATCTTCCATGGGGGCGTGCGTGATTTCTCATCTTCCCTCTCACTGTCTCTGCCTCTCTGTCTCTCTGGCGAGCACACACACCCTGAGGCAAAAACCTCTCAAAAAAACATTAAATTTGGGGGACCAGCAGGTGGTGTGGTGGTTAAGGTGCTGGACATTTCCACGTGGTCAACTGTGTTTTGAGTCCCTGACCTGGTGGCTTGCTTTCTCACTTTCTCTCTCTTTCTCTGCCTCTCTCTGGTCAAAATTAAAAAAATAAATAAATAAGTGAAAGAATAAATAAAATTAAAAATAAATAATTCTTTAAAAAAAGAAAATTTGTTAAGATGGTACTACACAAAATAAATATATATAAGCCAATTGTTTTTCTCTATATGGAAAACTAGTTATAATGGAAATGCTAAAAAACTTGGTTATAAATATATTAAGAAAAGTATAGGATCTATATAAAGATATGATATTGACATAAGGATGATCACACTAGTCAGAAGAAAAGAACAGAGGATCTAAAATTTATTTTATATTCATATATCTACATATATCTACATATACATCATATATTTAAAATTTTGGAAATGAAACAATTTTTGGATTCTCTCTTCTCTTCTACTGTCTATTCTTATGGCCATGATACATATGTTTAATATGATAGCCACAATCCTTCACTGAGTCATTCCCAATGGGAAGGGACATGATGGTTTATTTAGTAAATGAAGTTGATGTAATTTGTGAATCACCCTAGAAGGAAACAAAATTAGATCCTCATTTTTAATACATAAAATACTTCAATCAAAAATTAATTATAGAGGTGCTAAAGACCTAACAGTAGTAAAGGAAAACTTTAAATATCACAAAAAGATCAAAGATTATTTGTGCCATCTGAGGGGAAGAATAGAAGGTTGAGGAAAAACAGGACTCTTTTTGTGAGAGAGAGATATTTTGCTATAGGGTATATAGGGCGTGTGCACTTGCTGGAGTGAGAGAGAGAGACACAGAGACAGAAAGTAAGAAATCTCTCACACACACACACACACACACACACACACACACAGGGGAGATAGCCACATAGCAATCCCTTCTCCTCCATTCTTCTCTCGGGATCTTGGGCATGCACGCCCAAGTACCTAGCGTGAGTTTAAGTCACTGGGTCCAGGACTTGAACCATGGTTGACTACATGGGAGTCCAGAGACATAACCATTACATCATCTGCTGGTCCTTGTGCTGGGACCTTAAACAAGGCAGTAAACCCGAAGACCAACAGCAAGAAGAAAGCCTCTCCATGTATACAGCTGGTATGTGCCAGAAGTTCTACATATCTCATAAATACTACTACTGTATGCTAATATTTTGAGATATATTAGTACTATCTTTGCAAAAATATTTTGACCAAGCTTTTTGGCATTGTCCCCACTGCCTGCACAGGTTGAACTACACTATGTAATCACAATGTGTCCATTCATATTGAATTATTCATAAATACTTCCAGAATGATAATGAAATTGCAGGAACCTGATAGTTTGGCAGCTCAAATTGAGCCCCCAATTTTTCTAACTCTCAATAATGGAGCTGAGTCTATTTTCTTAAGTCTATAGGGACCATGTAACATAGAAAGAATTGTCTATGGCTTCCTCCTGGACATGCTGACCATCACTAATACAAGTGACATCATCTTTCTACTAAGGATTATGTAAGTATCCTGTACTGATAAGGTTTCAAATGCACTGAGTAAATGTTAACTATTAGTGGATATGGTGATGCTTTAAGAGACATTACTCAAAAGAAGCAATTGGGAAATAATCGTTCGCATTTCCTTTTAGGTCTCTGATGTGAGACCTAATATATTCCTATCATATATGTTACTTAAATGAGTCTATCTCACATGGTAGTTTTGGAGATATTAAGAAAGTCAGTTTATGAACAAACTACTATCTATAGAAGACTGATCACTGAATTCTAAGTATACATGTATAATCTCCTTTCACTTGCAGATCTCTATATAGCAGCATATGAACACTTATTTTCAGACTTTGCCATTTTTTTTGTTCTTATGCATTTGTATAGATTATCTGCCAAAAGTTTAGTCTTAGCACTCAGAGAGAGACATTACTCCAATATTACTAAAGAAATTGGGAATGCTGAATTCAGATTTTTGGCAAGGAGAGCTTATGCAATATCAGAAAAAAAAAAGAATTTCCCTGCATCTATATTTTATGCCTGCTTGCTCAATATTTCCCATAGACCAGGTTTTAGTCTATAACTATCTCTCCTGGCATAATTTATTGAATGTCTACTGTGTGATAACTGTTTAGTTTTTATTCTAGGTTTTAGCCACAAACAACAAATGGGAAACCTCAGACTGTTGGAAGAGTATGCTTTAAAGTGGTCTATGGGCTAAGTCAATGTGGATACAGAATTTATTAGAAATAATTCATAAGGAATTAGGTCTCAGGGGATCAATGCTGAAAAGGGTCTGATCTGAGAAGAACATTTCAGTATCTACTATTGTAAAGAGCAGTGGCTTTGAGAATAGACTACATGGCAGGGTCTTGCCATCTTTACCGTGTAACCTCTGAAACTCCTAGTCTGCACAAATGGGCGGTAGGCAGGACTTGTCTGTCATTCTTTTTTTTGGGAGAGGTTTTCGCTATAGGGCGCGTGCGCTCGCCAGACAGACAGAGATAGACTAGAGACAGAAAGCGAGAAATCACCCCCCCCCCCCCCCCCCCCCCCGCGAGGGGATGGTCACGCCACAATCCCTTCTCCTCCATTCTCCTCTCGGGATCTTGGGCACGCACAGACACGTGCCCGGTGTGAGTTTTTTAAGCCACCGGGTCCGGGACGCGAACCGCGGTCGACTACGTGGGAGTCCAGCGACATAGCCATTACGCTAACTGCTGGTTCCCAGGACTTGTCATTCTAATGAATGACACAGCTCTATAGCCCAACTGTCTTCTCTTGGACCACAGGAACTCTGCATTCATTAGTGTGAAAAAATAGTTTTCAACATGCAGTGTATTATCTTAGTAATTAAGCATTGCTCAGTGAGTCTAAGTTACAACTTTCTTTCTTATTTATTACTATTGTTATTATTATTATTATTATTTTAATTTGACCAGAACAAAAGTGAGAGAAAGAGAGAGGGAAAATGAGAAAGTAAAAAGAGAGGGAAAGTGAGAAAGCAAACCACCAGGTCCAGGACCCAAACTGCAGTCAACCATGTGGGCCTTAACCACCACACCACCTGCCAGTCCCACAACTTCATTTCTTCAGCTTGTTACTAAGTACAAGGTTGAGCACATCCTGAAATACATAACATGTGGAGTAATACTTGTTCCCCCAAGAATCTAACAAATGTTCAAGCTGACAGTCCTTAAAGTATAGACAATCATCTAAGCTCTCTACCTAGCTCATTCATCTTACTCATATATTATAAAAAGTTATTTTTTCCCTACTTTTTTTTCAAGTGCAGATTCATTAAAAGCCCAAATTATGAGTCTTAGAAAGGACATTGTCTACATGGATAAGTATGTGTATGTGTACACTGATAATTATGCATTCTCATAAATTTACTTATTTATGGTCAGAGGGCACATAAGCTTGCCAGAGAAAGACAGAGACAGATGGGGCAGTGGTTAAGGTGTTGGACTCCCACTGGCTGACTCTGTGGTTCAAGTCCTGACAGCTTGAAAATCACACCAGGCACTTGTGGGTGTGCGCTCAGAATCCCAAGAGGTGAAGGGAGAAGGAACTGTGGTGTGGTCATCCTCTTCCAAAGGGGAGAGTGTGATTTCTCACTTTTCCTCTTATTCTCTCTCTCTGGTGAGTACATAGTCCCTAGGGCAAAAACCTTAAAAGAAAAAAGAGAGAGAGAGGGAGAGAGGGAGGGAGAAACACCTCTCAACACACACAATGAGGGTGTGGTCATGCTGCAATCCTTTCTCTGTTTCTCTATCCAATCAGTATTTGGGGCACACATGCACACATGCCCTGTGTGTCTTTTGAACCACTAAGGGCCAGAATTTGAACTGCAGTATCCCACATGGGATTTGACTCCCTTAACCACCAAGCAATGGACTGGCCTAATTTTTTTTTTTAAGACAGGGTCTCACCATATTGACCTTTTTACCTCAGCCTCCCTGCTGAGACTATAGGCACGGGGCAACCACACCAAGCTCTTTTTCAGACAAGGTCTTGTTATGCTGCAGGTCAGCCACAGACTCTAGTTGTCGGGATTACAGACACAGGTCACCCTGCCTGGCCTTTAAGTTGGACTGAGAATAGAACCCAGGCCACCCATGTGGTAGGCCCTGAGGAACACTGCCTCGTTCCAGCAAATGTCCCCATGACTAGACTGTAATTATTGATTGATTGGATTGATTGATTGCCAGAGCATGCACATACGGGCCAGAGAGAGAGGGGGGAGGAAGAAAGAATCCCCTAGAAGGATGTGGTTACACTTCAATCCCTTCTCCATTTCTCCATCCTGTCAGGATTTGAGACACACATGCACATGTGCTCAGTTTCTTTCTCAAGTCATCAGAGGAGGGAGGTCAACCACAATTGGCCATGTGGTATCTGGCACCCTTAACTACTAGGCAACGGGCTGGATGTGGATGAATTTAAATAAAACAATGTAATCGTGAAATTTCCTACGCTAAAGTGAAATTGTATTATTTACATTAGAGATCATGAGGGAGTAACTGGTTTAGTAACTAGTTTATCACATTAAAATGTGCTTTTAATGTATGCTAATTTCAAAGGCTCATATGAGAATCAGTGGTCCGCATATAATATTGGGAGGAATCTGGGTTGGGATTGCCTTGTGTATTTCTGGGCAAGGGAGAATTATTGACTGCTATCCTCAATTATAAAATTGCAACTAATCTGTACAAAGAATGCAGTTTAGGCTTGTAAGGGCTTAGAGCAAAACAAAGTAATTGAAACATTATTATTCACCTTTAGAGCCTTAAAAACTGAAGAAAATGTTCTAGAAATAATATGATAGACTGAAATGTGAGAAGATTTAATATCTGGCATGACAGACGTGTTTTTAATTAAAATATCAGGATATTAACTTTACTTGTACAGTTTCCTGAAACTCATTTCTGAGGTTCAGAACGGGAGAAGGCTCAGGATAACAAACCTTTATGTTACACAGAAGGCCCCTGAAATCCAATGACGTTAAATGACTTTGGTAAAGACAAGCTGATGCTGAACCAGAAGCCCGATTTTCCCTTTGCGATCCTTTGTCCTGTCTCCCATCACGTATTTATTTATTCTGAGAAAAAGAAAAACAAACGGAAACACCAAGTCTCCGCCTCCTGACATTAATCATTCCCCTACAAGGAGCAGTCATTATTCCATGACACGTTTTGAGTCATCTCAACTGTGTTCACTCCAGAAAAATTAGTAGCAATTTCAAATAAGAGACTGGCCCATTTAGAAATCTAAGATCACTTTTAAACAAAAAAATTAAATTAAAATAAAAATTAAATATGTATACACACATAATTTTAGATTTTAGTATAAGCTCTTGGCTGGGAGGTTTGGACACGGAATGTCGAAGGAGTAATTAATAAAATGTATACTCGACGAGCGGTGCGCTGGGGCCGGTTGGGTGGCGGCGGGCCGCGGGCCCGGATCGCTCCCAGGACGCCCGCGCGCCGTCAAGGCCTGGCCGGGCGCCGACCGGACCGGGTGTGAGGCACCTCCCCAAGAACCTGGCGCTCGGGAGGTCGCTAGAACCACGACCTGGATGCGAAAGGGGCGGCATACCTCCGACTCGGGCGTGGTTCCCGCCGGGGTTGCCCCCGAAGGGGTCGCTCCCCCGTGAATGGTCCCCAGCGACGCCGCCATGATCTCGCGGGAGAGACGCGGCTCCTCGTCGCCTAGGCAACCGGGGTGGGGCCGGCGTCCCTGGGCGGGCGACCAGCCCCTTGGTGAGGGAGCGGGGAGTGGGAAGGGGCGGCCGCCAAGGCTCCGAGTCGCCCGGGGCAGCGGACTTGGCCTTTTAGTAAGCGTGACAGCGGCCAGAAGGGCGAGGGAAGTGCAGCGACGTGGAGGACCTGGTATCTGAAAGCGCTCAGGGCTAGCGCCCTGCGAGTTCTCGGCAAGTGTTCAAGGGCGTGGATTGTTGGAACCCTGACCCTTGAGGGTCGTGTAAAGTTAAGCAGTTAGTGCAGGGAGTTACGGTATTGCCGTCTGGATTCGAAGGAAAAATTGCCCTTATTTTTGAAAGATACACACCGAACGGTTTAGTCATAGTGAAATGAAAGAAAATCCGAAACTGATTTCACAATAATGAGGGAGAGGCAGGGGAAACGGGCGGAGGTAGGGTAGTAGATAAATCAGGATTGGGTACACGGGGGAGGAATAAGTCGGTATACTATTTTTTTTTTCTACTTTTGTATGTGTTAGACATTTTCCAGAACACATTTAAAGACAACAAGATCTATTTTGGGGCAATATAAGGTTTTTTTTTTTTTTTTTTTTTTTTTTTTTTTTTTTTTTTTTTTTTTTTAATTTTTCTGGATAATCAGCACCTGCTCTGAATGAAATGTGCTTGTGTTTACTGCATGGAGGTTGCCATGCAGGATGCTTAGCAAAAAAAAAAAAAAAAACAGGCATTATTTAAGTACTTTGGTTCCCCCATCTGCAAAATGAGATAATACCAACTTCCAAGCGTTACTGTGAGGATTTAGCAGATTAAGGTATACCGTATGGAACCTGGCACTGGTAGAGGTCTACAAGTGCTAGATCCTTCTAGTATTAGTGTTACCTTCTGCTGTCTTAGTCCATCTTATGCACAGCTGCCAGGATAATATTTCAACATGTACCTCTCCTTTGCCTTTCAGACCAAATTTAACACTTTAGCTCTATATACCTTTATAAGAGTTGTACCTTTCCTTCAGATTGTCTCATGGTTGAAGTTATGCATATAATTTGTGCTGTGGACCTGTTTCTAGTTTTGAATGTATGGCCTAACTTTTCAAGTGGGTTGTAGTGCCCCCTTTCCTTGATATTTTCACTTCTAAGGAGTTAGTGTAGTTCTCAATATAAAATGTTCACTCCACAATGTATTTATGACTTCCAACTTCCTTTTTTTAGAGAATTATTTAAGTTTATTTATTTATTTTAATTTGACCAGAGTGGGACAGAGCAAGAGCGAGAGAGAGAGAAAATGAGAAAGCAAGCCACCAGGTCCAGGATTCAAACCATGGTTGGCCATGTGGGAGTCCAGTGTCTATAACCACCACGCCACCTGCTGGCCCCCCAACTTCCTTTTTAAAAGTCTGTATTAGGGTCAGCTGTGGTGGTGCCAGTGGTGGGGTGCCATAGGAGGTAGGGTACTGCTGTGTGATGTTGGAGCCAAAGGGGAAGCCCTGGGTTCAGATTCTGGGTTGACCTGAACATGCTGGGCTCGCCTGTGTTCCCAGCTGGCTGCAAGGCACAGGGAAGGATAGTAACAGGAGGGCCCTAGAGAAAGTGCCTCTCACCTCGCACTCTGGGTCTCAAGGAAGTAGGTAAATAAACCTTTCGAAAAGGGCTGTCATAGAACTTCGTGAAAACATAGTTGATTTGTAGTGATTGCCAGGTTAATACACGACCCACAATCTTGCAAACTCATTACAGTGCTTATTTTCTTATTTTGTTTTTTCCTGAACTCTACTCCAAAGAAATTGAAAATAGCTAGTCACCTTCTGCAAAGTACAAAGACTTCACATTCTTTAAGTTTAGTGTTTGGTAAAACACTAAAGTGTTTATTTTTTCTGAGCTGTATTTCCAGTTTCCTCAAAAAGCTGATTTGTTTTGACATTTTATTGACAGTTTCTGGGTTTTCTGCACCCCTGTGTGGTTTTGGACCCCAGAACTAGAAAGAGTATTTCATTAAAGAAGGAGTCAGTTCGAACAATAGTTACTGTTAATTACTACAGGAGTGTTACCTCGGCCAGTGAGGAATTGTTTTGTAGAAAGTCCAGTTTCATTTGAATATATTTAATGTTGTAATTTAAGTCAGTTTGAGGAGGTAACAATTTTATGAGGCATAGGTTTTTTTTTTGCTCACTAAGGAGTGGTGCCGAAAACCCATTAGCCTGAAGATTAGTTTTAATTCACACAAGTTGAAGGTGGTTTTAGCCTCCTGTTTCTTTCTTTTTTTTTTTCTTTTTTTTTTCTTTTTTGGAGAGGTTTTTGCTAGAGGGCACGTGCGCTCACCAGACAGACAGAGCGAAACAGAGAGAGAGAAAGCGAGAAATCACCCCCCAGAGGGGATGGCCACGCCGCAATCCCTTCTCCTCCATTTTCCTATCGGGATCTTGGGCACGCATGCACACGCGCCCGGCGTGAGTTTAAGCCACCGGGTCCGGGACTCGAACCACAGTCGGCTATGTGGGAGTCCAGCGACATAGCCATTACGCTAACTGCTGGTCCCAGCCTCCTGTTTCTTTCATAAGGCAGTTTGAACAAGGAAGACAAATCTCAGTAGGCAACATGCTTTCTTACATGGGAAGGTCATTTAAATTTTCCTTCTCAGGTCTCTTTTGAAGATAAAGGTGTCTAGCCAAAGCCGGCAAAATTCCATTTGTTATCTTAGTTTATTGTTTTAGGGCTGGAAAAGGAAAGGAAACATATGGTTCTTGGAGTTTACAGTTCTTTCTCAAAAAGACCTCTGCCTTTTGCCACACCACAGTATAATGTGGGGTAGTATTAGTATTTGATCTAGTATTTGAGATTAGTATTTGATCAACTGGATTGGTCCCCGTTTTAATGAAAGCTTTCTCATCTACATACTTAATAAACCTGTGAGCAGCCCATTTTACATATGGAAGTAGGTTTTCTTGAAGAGGCACTTTCAAAAATTTACCAATTCAAATACTGGCAGATGTTTAAAATGAAACTTATTTAATACCAGAGAAACACCTAGGGAATGGCCAGATAATTTTCTGATAGATATTGATGGTTTGGCGTTGCATTTTATGGTCATTAATTCTGGTGGTGAGATTTTATCTGTTTTCTTAGGGTGAGCCAGTATTTCGATTCCACTCTTCAGGGTTCCTGTCACTGGTCACTGTCAACACCATGATTCCTGAGGTCTTCAATCTAGTAAGTGACACCCATAATAGTCTTAAGAGGGTCAGACTGGAAAAATTTCAATTTGTCCTTTAAATAGCAGTAAAAGACGTTGTAATTCTGAAGATGGAATTTAGAAAGCACATTGTATCTTAGCCTTGCAATACATTAGCATTGTTAGATATTGAAAGAAAAAAATACAAAAAGCAATTTAATTTGTAAGTAATTGCTTTCACTCTTCATTACATGTTTAATTTTTAGTAAAGAAAGTATTTCAATTGTTAATCAATTTTAAAATATTAAAAAGTTTTCATCTTTGCCAAATCCTCAAATCTGGTCTTTGCATTTCAGTCAAGTGCTTTGTTCTGTTCATTGTACATGTGAGAACACTGTAGCGTCTTACCTTAATAAAACACACGTAGGCAATGACGCAGCAAGCCTATTATAGTGGTATATGGTCTAGGTGTGACTAATTATTATTGGCTAGTGGAGTAAGGTAATGATTTCCAGTAAACAAGTTGGTACTGTTTGGACCTTGTCTATGCAATAACACAACTTGTCTTCTGAACTCCACTCTCTCATCTTGGTCCAACAACAGTCACTCCCTTCACTATAGTCCTGCTGCCCTTCAGATGAAAATTTGGTCTTATTTAAAAAAAAAAAAAATGGAGAGAGATTTTTGCTATAGGGTACATGTGCTCGCCAGAGAGACAGAGAGATAGAAAGTCAGAAATCACTGCCCCGCCCCCAGGGGGGATGGCCACATTGCAGTTCCTTCTCCATTCTCCTTGGAATTTTGGACACACATGCACCACGTACCCAGTGTGAGTTTCAAGTTGCTGGGTCCAGTACTCGAACCATGATCGACTACGTGAGAGTCCAGTGACATAACCATTAAGCTATCTGCTGGTCCCAAAAATTTGTTCTTTTCAAAACCAGAAAATACTATTGGGTTGTTGGGAAAATCATGACACATTTTGCATAGATAAACACAGAAAAATATGTCATGACTTTACCAATGACCTAATACATTTTCTTTCTCTGGTGATCTCTTCAGAATAGTTTTGTAACTTGTTTCTTTGTTTCCTGATCAACTTGAAGAGAAACCAGTCTCTCACTCCTCACCAATCAACCTCTCCACACCTTGCAGCCAGGCTCTTACTTCCTTTGCTCTGAAGCTGTCCTCTCCAGTTTGCCACTGTCCCTGTCTTCTTTGATATGTGACAGTTCTCTGTTTGCCACTCATGTCCACACTCTACCTTCTCTACTTGGCCTATGTCCTCAGAGGCTAACCTTCAGAACTCTATCAGCTGGCTTTGACATAATTTTGCTATCTGACACGTGTTAGGGTTTGACCAATGGAAGCACCAACAAGTGGTTGAAGCATAGAGGAGTCAGCTTCAGGTATTTATCTTACTGGTTCCCTCTCTGTAGAGTAGCAGGTTAAGAGGAGCCAGATTACTATGTGCAAGGCCTTGCAAGCCATGGCCCATCCCTCAGATCCTCCAGAGCTGCAGCTCTTTGAGATTTGGTGATCACCTCTTCGCTGACCCTGTCAGCCTTGAGGGAAATAATGGCTCCCTCCTATGCTAACCTGGGATGTTTACCACCCCCTGATTTCCCCTGTGGCTGCTCATGCACGTGTAAATAGCTCCTTTAGGGAACTTTTCTTAGTTATCCCATTTGTGCCAAAAGTTCTCTGCTAAGACCCCAACTGATGGCAGCAAAACTCCAAACCTTTTAACAAGGAAGGCCATGTCCGGCTTGTTCAACATCATTGTTACTATCCACCACTTAATTGTTGCACAGCAAGCAGTATTGTCTATAAGTGACCCTGGACACTCATTGTGGATTTTCTGAACAATTGTCTAGGTAGGACTGCACCCAGCTGGAGGGCTTGCCCCCAAACTCAACTGCTCTCAGGGTCAATGGCAGGCAGAGGGTACTATGACTCCCCAGAATCCTACTCTATCCGTGTCCTGAGCAGCTGTTTTTCTGGCAACTTGGGTAGTAGATTGCTGGTCCCCCAAGTCCCGACTTCTGGATGCAGACCATGTATTTCCTCTGTTGACAAGACTTCTTTAAAACTTGCCCTACAAAAAGGCAAAAAAACAGGTGGCCTGGTGCCTGGCATGCTTCTCCATGGGTGAAGGAGATTTAAGGGAAGGAATGAACAAATTCCATCCGCTTTTGTTCTTGCTGATCCTGACCTTGAAGCTTTGACCTTTTCCAACAAAACTTTAGCTCATAATGTGTGATGCTGTGGAATTCATCTAGAAGTCAGGAGGGACACACCTGCCAGAGGTGCCTATGTGTTGTTCACAGATTCACTTGACCCAGTACATTTAGATTTATAATCTATATTTTCACACAAGTCCTGTTAATTATTTCCATTTACAAATTGTTGTTCATTGTAATATTACGTTAGTATTTTCGTCATTTCTTGTATGCTTCAGTGAATCACTTTTAAGTCATCAATTCATATTTGTAAATTGGTCATTTCATGCAAAAACCAAGTTAACAAATCTAAACAGTGACATACATATTATGTGAAATGCTTCAGCCGAGAAAAAAACAAGTACACCTTGTTTCCAGAATGTTAACCAAGGCAAACAGGCCCAAATTCCTAAAGTGTAGGCTGAATCTTTAAGTGCACAATTTCAGCCAGCACTGAAGAATTTTTGTAAAATTAAAATTCACTCTACACTTAAAATTTGCAAAACATGTATGATCCAAACAGTTTTTATTGATTTTTTTTTCCTTCTAAAACTGCTTAAAAGTGGTGGGTGCCACTTAATTAATGTCAGGGAACTCCATTACTCTTTGAATACGTTTTTTTAGGAAACTTCTGGGAATTCTGGAAGCAGCTCAACTGAGAAAGCATTGCTCCCTTCCCTGTACTGTCTCTGACCCCACCCCTCTTTCAAATATAGCAATTCTAATTTCATCTGTTTTACATCTTGTACATCTTAGCTTTCTTGTAAATTATGTTAGAAGGAAGGATCTTGAGCTTTAAAAAGTTTGAAAGCCACTGGATAATCTCTAAGGAAGCTCCAGCTTTGAAAATTCTATTAACATATAATTTTCCAGAGCACTCATTGCCTGAGACATCTACTTTGGTGAATACACAGAATTACTGTTATTAAACATTCTTGGTGGATATACATGCTTGGGATTCCAGCGATGTGAAATAACATACATTATTTCATTTAATCATTAGAATTACACTAAAAGGTAGACAGTATTATTGTTTTGCAGATGAGGACACTGAGGCTTGGAAGGCCAAGGTGACTGACCTCATGTCTCCTGGCTAAGGATGTAGCAGGCAGGTGCAGGTGTGAACTAATTCCTTTGACTCCACAGCCCACTCCCGTGGCTCCACTACGTCTCACCGTTTCAGATGTGTGTGGCATTAGAAAGCCTGGGAGGTCGATAAAACTGATCTCTGGAGCTTTTACCATCTCTCCTTCAGTACTCCTCCTCTTGTCCCCTCCCTGTCTTCCCCAGTGCCTTGGCAATAATTGCTCACTTGTTTAAGTGTTGTATTCATGGCAGGTTACCAACCCAGTTATATAGTAATAACTAAAGTATGAGATGGAATGGTTTAGCACCTACCAAGGAGTAGGTATTTTACTAGGAGACTCATGAAGATGGAAAATTCTTCCACAGCTGAAATAAACAAGGTTTTAAAAGAGAATTGCCACATTGTGAGATCTAAATTTTAGATGAAGGAGGTCTTTTCTGGTGCCTTGTTAAACCTCATCTTAGAGACAGCTTTGTTCTACCTCCTAATGTCAGAAGTTGTTATGATTTTTTCTACTTTCCACAATACCTGCTGTGTGCTTTGGTCAACGGATAGGTAGAACATGATGATGAAAAATAAACTAATAGAAAATATTCTCAGAGCTGTAGTTATTCCTGTGTCTAAGACAATTGGTGCAAACATTTAAATATTATTTTTCTAATCCACAAAAGATCATGTATATACTTTTTGGATGATATGTCATTTCCCGTGCTTCAATCCTGAGTTAAACATCTATTTTACAGAAACTCACAGATTATTGGGTAGCTTTCAGAAATGGTAATACCTTTGACTGGAATAATATACTGTGTATTCATTCTGGGAAAATTCATTTTGTGTCATGTAATGATATACAGTGATTGAATGTAAAAGAATAACAAAACAAAAGAAAAAATGATTGGAGCAAATTATCACAGAATTTACTATGCCATTTTCTATTTACTTTAAAGTAATAATAAAATTCATTAGTTTTGGGAGAAGGGGGAGGACCGATTGTCTATGTGTGTTGTAAAAAGCACAAGATCATGTGTGGTATTTCTCAAACTAGATATCAAAGCCTATCAGTGGTTGACGTTTTCTAGCTTGTTACTATGATAGTCCCGTCATTTCCATTATGGCTCAACCTCATTCATACTCTCCAGTATCCAGGTAGAATAGCTTGGTATGTCACAAGGTAGCACAGTCAACTCTGTCAAGTGAGACTTGTGATCAGCTAAATAGCCTTAGGAAAAATGACTTTCTTTTCTTGTAACATTGATGGTTCTTCTTAGAAAGTCTTTGAACAGTTCCTTATACTAAGGCATATAAACTTATTAAGTTTGTACAGTAAAACAAAAATATAAGATTGGGGAGAGTGGGGAAGAGAATGATTGGTAGAATAGGAGTGATATTCAAATTTTAGAGAGAAAAATGGAGTCATAATTTTAGCAAGAGAAAATAGAATCATTAGAAAAGCTGAGTCAAAATCACCGTATTAGATCACATTCCTGTTATTATAAGTGAGTTTCTATGAGATTAGGCCTCAGAGTTCTAGTAGGTTCTGCTTTGCTCTGGAATTACCCTGGTAATTAGTTGTAGGTGGCTAGGATGATGTGTTTTAGGGACCTGGATCTTCTACATATATTATATTCTTAAATAAGACTATTATTTTTTTCTTTCAGTTATTAGACTCTCTCTAAAAGTGATACCATAGCCATAGATACAAGGCTGACTGGTGTGACTTGATTAAAGTTCAGCAGCTGGACTAGGTAGCAGAGATATATTTTAAACATTGATTTCTAATGGACCAGTAGGTTGCTCTTGCCTGGACAGCCCACTCCTGAATGCCTGGCCATTCATGATGTGGCAGTCTTCTCATCAAATCTTGGCCATGCTCAAGAAGATTCAGGCCATGTAATGGAGTCTATGCCCCAAGTGGCAAGACCGAGGGTCATAGGCTTAGGATCCAGGGACAGCCTATGATAACTGGACAAGATGTGCTTCTAAATTTCTGTGACTGACGCATTTTTCAAACCTATTAGCAGAATTGTTCTTCCTTTCTTTATTGAACACACAAGCTGTTGGAACAATTCTACCTACTCTCTTCTGGCCTGTGCTAGGCTCTGCCTGCAGTGATAAGACCCTGTACATGTTCTTATTTAGGGAACTGTTCCTTCATTCATACTTGAACCCTAAATCAGGGGAGTGCCAATGAAATTGACTTGGACTGTATCATACATGGAGAGATAAACTCCCTATTATGGCCTTGCTTATAATTCTACCTTCAGTGACTAGTGCTTAAGCACAATTATTCTGGGCATTAGGAATAGGAAATGGAGTAGAATTTTCTCTGTAATTTAAGGTCATCTAAAATTACTGACAATGTGTATAGAAAATTTTTCTTATTATCATTCATTCATCTCACAAATGTCTATAGGCTACAGACTGAGTGTCAGCCATAGTTGTAAGCATTCAGTCAACAAAAGAGACAAAACTTCCCTCTTCTCTCAGACTTCATTCCAGTGAGTTTGTAAGCCTAGATTGTATTTCAAAATAAAATGATTCACCAATTAATGTTTTGGTTGACTTTTTTTTTTTTCTATATGAGTCTGAGAAATTACGATAAAAAAGCCTGATATTATACATATATAAGATTTTTAGCTGGAAATCATATTCTACTGGCTGATGGTTAATAGCCTGTTAGAAAATGGTGAGTACATGAAAAAAAGGAAAATAGAACAGATTGAGGGGATAAGAAGTGTGGGGTTGGGGGAATCAGCATGTTGCAGTTTTAGCTCAAATGGTCAGTGTATTTCTTGGAGAAAAAAATGACAATTGATCAAAGCTTATCATAGCTGGTATCACAACTAGCATTCTTGCTAACTACTTTTTTTGCATCATCTCCTTAGACCTTACAACAGACGTAGTCAGTGGGGCTTATAGAAGTTAATTATTTGCCCAGTATTATGCAACTATTTAGTGTAGGAGACAGAATTTAAATTTAGGACTATTTGATTAAGAGCCCAAGTTATACTATGTTGTACTGTGTCTCAAAAAAGTAGTTATAAACGGTACTGGGAGGTTCCACTGAGATTTAATTTGGTATTAGCTTATTAAGGCATCTATTATTAGCTATACTGTCAATTGTATTTAAAGCATGTACTCAAATATACTACATTAACATATTGGAGGGCCTCAACTTGTTAAGTTGTGTGTAATGTACTTTTTGCATATGTGCAACATTTTTCCATCTGCGTGCATTTGGATGGTGTATAAATGTTTCACCGGCTAGGAATGTTTTAATTTTGCATGATTAAAGTTAATTCAGGCCTTAGCATGTCTGTTTCCATAAAATTGTAAACAAGTGCTTAAATGTAGTATGGAGTAGAGAATCAGGTTTGTCTGCTGATTACATCTTTGCCTCACAGTGGAATCGTTAACAAGGGTACCAATAAGATGTTTATATAATTTCATATAGAAGTCATTCTAGTACTAGGACTGTGGTCTAGTAATTGAGGGCGCAGGATCTCACATGGTTGACCTTGTAATTTGAATCCCAGTCCTGGTGGCTTAAAAGTCATGCCAGGTATGTGTGTGTGCCCCAAATCTTGACAGTATGGACTGTCAAGAATACAATCTTGAAGAAGAGATTGTCGGGGGAATGAAGGGATTGCTTTCTCCCTCTCCCTCTGTGTCTCTTTATCTCTCTGGCAAGTGCATGCTGTTCCCTAGCAATGAAAAAAAAAAGTGAAAGTTATTCTAGTACTGTTTGTTAGGTTTAGGTGCTTTTTGCCTGACATATTTGAGAAAAGCTGAGATATAATTAGTGACTAAACTTTGATTTTATTTTAAGCTGTGAATTACCTAATTGAAGTCTAAGGCTGTGAAGGAAGGATTTTCTTTTTCTTTTTTTTCCCCTCTAACTACCATTTGCAATATCTTATATAGTTCAAGGTTTTTCATTGTTTGTTTGTTTTTTAATACTATTAAACCAAGTCAAAATATTGTTTACATAAGCTTGGCCTTGAGATTGACATTATTGGGAGAATCTCATTATGCTAATTTTTATAGTTATAAACAAGTATGTGATGTAATAAGTAAATATGTTTATAATTATAGCAAATGCATGTTAAAATAGACTGTGAGCAATTCATTTATATAACTAACGTAACAATGTAATTTATTTACCTATTGAAGTTTCATTTGTTAAAAATTGTCAGAGGCAGAACATAGTTTGAAATCTATTGATATAAACATAGAAGCCAAATTCTAAATGGAAAATAACATAGTTGTGCTTTGCCAGTGATATAAGGACTGGACATTAATATCATTTTCATAATTGTTACTCTGGCCATTAGAATGAATTGTCTTTGGTGCTTGATTATTACATTGGAGATAGTTTCATTATGTGGAAATCATATCTTAGTGGGGAAAACTAAGACATAAGAAATTAACCCAAAACTTATTTTGTATTGAGCTAGTGAAATTATTGAAATGAATATTAGCTAATAAGAAAGACAAAACTTGCTCCTCAGTAGAAAAATAAGCAAAGGTATAAGTGGGAACATTTCAAAATTAGAACTATTAATGAAGAGCAACATAGAAAAGGTGTTTGACCTCATAATGATGAAAGCAATGCAAGTTAACACAATCACAGCATCCCTTATCAGTCAAGATTTGCAAGCAAATGAGGCAGTGGACATGCCCTTGCACTTTTTGTGAACATTCAAATTAACAGCATTTTCGTTAATTCACATGACAATATCCATAAAAATGTAAAAGTATTCATACTCCTTGCCTTGGAAGTTACATTTCTAGAAATGTGTCCTAAGGACATAGCATAATGTCTGCAAATATCACCTATAGTTTTTTGTGTATCATTGTGTGTAATGGCTGGGGGAAAGGGGGCAATAAAATAATGCTCAATAGTGGGGGAATAGTAAAATAAATCAAGTTTAAGATTCATAACATGAAATTTTATATGGTTTGAGGTATCATGTTTGAGAAATTGTTCATAATAAATTGAGAGGACAACATAAATAATATACAGTAGGATACTCACATATATCAGGCTGTATGATGCTAGCAATACATATGGATTTGTCTAGTAAAAGAACTAGAGGGATGTTAACTGAAATATTAAGTGTCTTTAGGTGATTTCTTTTGTTTTTGCTTAATAGTATTTTGCATTTTGCAAACTTCCTGTAATTAATATGCGGTGTTACTTTTTACTTTTTTTTTCCTTTTTTTATTTTTTTTGGAAAGGTTTTTGCTATAGGGTGCGTGTGCTCGCCAGAAAGACAGAGAGAGACAGAGAGACAAAAAAGCGAGAAATCACCCCCCCCAGAGGGGATGGCCACGCCGCAATCCCTTCTCCTTCATTCTCCTCTCAGGATCTTGGGAACGCACGCACATGCGCCCGGCGTGAGTTTAAGCCACTGGGTCCGGGACTCAAACCATGGTCGACTACATGGGAGTCCAGGGACATAGCCATTACGCTAACTGCTGGTCCCACTTTTTACTTTTTAATAGAAACTTTCAAATTTACACAAAAGTAGAGAGAACAGTTAAATGAACTTCTTCATATCTATCATTTCATTTCAACAGCTACCCACTACAGCTCTTTTTTTTAATAAAGAAAACATTTAGAAAAGTTGAATTATCAAGACACTCTTGTGCTCGAACCTCCTGGAGCTACTTATTAATTGTGATTCTTTATAACAGATTTGCTATATCTTCCTTTGAAAAACATTTTGTTTATATAGCCTAAACCTTGTTTTCAAAGCATTAAACTTTGTCAATGAAAATTTTTGTAAAAGAAAGCTAAAAAACATTTCAGCATTGTTAATAAAAAGTTAATATATAGTGTCATTTCTTAATTATTTCTATCAAGCAAGAACAAATCTCTGTTTTCTGATAGTTTGCCATTGTTTCTGTGAATACATGAATGAGAAGCTTATGAACAGTAAGATTGAAAAAGTAATATGAACAGTTGTGTGTGGTCCTGACTACCTCTATTCATCTCATTTAAGGACTTGATAAAACATGTAACTAAAAGAGTTCTATATATTCTGCAGTTATTTTGGGGAGCACTTGACATTCTTGAATCTAAAATTTGAAATATAGTACGTACTGTGCAAGCAGATGTTGGTAAGGAGCTTCTAGAAGAAGTGAAAAACTATGGGTGCTTTAAAGGATTACGTGCTTACATGCAAAAAACTGATTCCTAGAGTTTAAATATTTTTCTCACTGAAGAATAAACGACACGAAGACATGCAACAACTGCCATGTAGTATATTTACAACTAAAAACCTCTCCTCCAGATTCCTGTTTTTCTACTAAACTTTAAAGGCATATTTTATTTTATTTTTTTGGAGAAGTTTTTGATAGAGGACGCGTGTGCTCACCAGAAAGACAGAGAGACAGAGAGACAGAAAGCAAGAAATCACCCCCCAGGGGGGATAGCCATCCCAATCCCTTCACCTCCATTCTCCTCTTGGGATCTTGGGCACTCATGCACACACACCCGGCATGAGTTTAAGCTGCTGGGTCCAGGACTCAAACCATAGTCGACTACATGGGAGTTCTGCAACATAGCTATTATGCTAACTGCTGGTCCCTAAGGGCGTATTTTTCACAATGTGCATTCATGGGCGTGGATGCATTCTGATGGACTAACCTCTCTGGTGAACTTCCCTCTGTGCTATTTTTTAAAAATCCTGGATAATGTACTTTCTGAAAGTGGAAAATTGTTTATTTCTTTTATTTCCATAAGGCCTAAAACTGTGGAAGTGCTTCCAATGCACTCAGTATAACTGAACCATAAAAATAATAAATGTGTGACAACATGAGTATAAACATAATAAATGTCATGCTTTCACATGGCAAATTGTCGATATCTATTGACATTTGTTCTTATGGCATCTATTAAGGCCACACCATATTTATTAACTCTGGTTTGATTACACCGCTCCATTAACTTGGTAATTTCATTATAGTTTAAGAGGGATTTTAGCTGCTGGATTTAGTTTAAATTTTATGCACACAAGCCCAGAAGTCCTTGGGCAGCAAACACATTTCATATAAATCAAATAAATAATTAATGAATAAAAGCTATTTGAGAGAAGCACAAAACAACAGAATCAGGATCAGATAATTTTTTAATAACATGTACTAAGAAATTGCTCATAGAGATTATAGTCGTAAACTGTGTCAGGTATATTCATATGCTAGTCATTAAACTATTGCCAAGTAGGGATCTTTACATCAGGAGGAAACATTACATTAGTAAAAAACAAAAACAAACAAGAAAAAAGTTAAGCTCACATAGATAATGTGAACAATGAAGTAAGATGCTTGTAGGGGGAAAAGAATGAATAAATTTGCTAATTTCTAAATTTATTTTAACTATGGTATTGTAGAAACTTGAGAAAAATGTTTCCCTATTGTAAAATCCCACAGAAGTTGCCAGAAGGATTGGTCAGGAGAGATTATATTGAGTTAGGGATTCTTTTTGAATCAGTCTCACCCATAACATATATAGAATACAATTATGTTATTTTAGTTACTATTAACAAGTCATAGATTACACCTAGCTTTGATCTGTATGTTCTCAGTCCACTAATTTGTTTAATTTATTGTTCTCTTTGAAATCTCTTAGAACATTAGAAAAAAATGTTTTCAAAGCCTTGAGAGCAAATGAGTAAACACATGTTCTACTTATCATTTGTTAGACTGAACAAAGGTCTTTGGATGTGCTCAGTAGCTCTTGGCTGAAGACAAACACCATCAGTTAAATAAATGAACAATTTCACTGGGATCACAAAGCTTCAGCAGAAACTATTGATTTTTATGAACATTAACTCTAACACATATCTATGTATATTACATAACCTATGTATCTGTAAACTCCCATTCTTCCTCACCACCTTCATATCAAGAAGAGAGGAGAAGGCAGTTCACATAACAATTGTAGCATGTGGTACGGCCTTTACAATGTTAGGAAGATAGGCCAAAAATTATGTTTGTAAATTTCTGAAATGATTTCCAGAAACGCATTACAGGCTAAGTGCTTTTTACAGGATGTATTGTTAGCAGGTGTTGTGAATACTTTATTTCTTACACACAGTGCTGACATTTTACTCCTTTATTCTCTTTAAGGGAACAAGCAGCATAATTTGAATTCCTCTGAGGATGATTTGCTAGTTATTTTGGACCTTTACAGGGAGTAAATGGTAAATAAGAGCTGAGTTTTTGGACATTAGTATCTATTGGTTGAGCAGATTATACTGTAAATTTTAAAAAGAAAGGGCAATTTAGGCAATGATACTAACAGCTGCACAGTTATTGTGTAATAGTGGCCCACCTGGGCTGGATTGTGAATTACAAAACAAAGCTGAATGCTCTCAATTCCATGATGTATTATGCTACCACGGAAGCTCTCAGCTAAGCAAAATGGAAAGCTACTGTCAGATCATCCTTTTGCCAAATTACTACTGCACTGAAAAATGACTACAGTGATATCACTTGGTGAGATCATCATAGTCTACTTCTCTTAATGATTCCATCATTTCTGATCCCAATTTTACATCTCAGTAATTTATTTTTGGTAATGAAGTGTTTCTCTTCCTTCACTTCAGTAGGGCTTACATTAAATTTTAAAACATATTTAGCCCTGTAGCATGAGAACACACACACTTTCCTCCCTTCTTCATCATAGGCAGTGTAGTAGGTGAACAATGTCTAGGCCATGGTTTACATGCCATGATTTATATGTGTGGTGTGCAATTATCTTAAATATAGGACATTCTTATAAAGTGGGTTAAAGCTGGCAAAAGTAAACCTTCTTGTACTTGAGAATTTACTACTTACTAAATGATGTGATTGGTTAGCTTTCTATAACTTCTGTCATAGGGAAAAAGAAAAAAAATTTGGCTTTCCTGTCAAGACCCCAATTCTGCGTTCCTGTAATTTTTCACCATACTCCCCAGTGTTGAAGAGAATAATGGAGACTTCTAAAAACATGAGTTCTTAGGAAAGGAAGGAGTTGAGACATAGGGAAACCATGTGGTCTTGCTGTGAATCATCACAAATGTGAGCCAAAGAAAAGTTGGACATGATATCAAGCATTGTTTTCTTTCCAGATTTTGCTAAATCTGGCCGAGTTTCACAGACACTACAGGGGGAGGCCAGAGTCCTGCGTTTTATTCCTAGAACTTTCATATGACCCTGAGAAGTCATTTAAGCTTACAGATGTGTTTGAGATGGATTTGAAACTGCCTTTCAAAATCTATCAGTAATAAAAGGTGTTTATTTGGGTGCTCTCTCTTCATGCACACTCAGACAAAAGTGTGAAAATGGTGATACTACTTCGGTGCAAGGAACAATTCGGTTTTTAATAAAGCAAATGGCTGCTTGGATAAGTCTGTTAATCAGTTTTCTCTTTACTTGTTTTCTTTAAGGAATGTGGTTTCCATTATACATTTCAATTCTGCTTCATTGCTGGTAAGCATCTGTTTTAAAATACAGTTAAAAATTGGTACTCTTGGTCTAATTCCAAGGGGCAAAATCAGCAGGAATAAGTAATCCCACAGCCTTAAGAAGAACCTTCTAAACCATGAAAAAAAAGCAATAAGTACTAAACTTTGAATAAAAGAGCCATAAATGAGTCTAGAAGCCTCATTTACATTGTAATGTGCATACCAGCATGATGTCATTATCAATTAGTGTGAGTATTTTCTAACAGCCATCTATTCCGTGTATGTAGTCATTTCGTTTATGGTTATGATTGTGGGGTATGTGTGTGTTGGTATCAGAGAACACTAAAGCAGCACAGTCCATGGAACGTAGTAATACAGAAAAAATTTATGCCTGTCATGAATCAGTCCTACTTCATTTAATGTTATTTATTGATATGAGGTAGATATAGTACCTTCATAATGTATGCATGTGGAATAGAATAATAAAATCTGGATGTAATATAATCTTTCAACTGTATGAGTCAAAGCAATAAATAAATAAATAAATATACCTTTTTTTTGTCAATCCCATCACAATGTAATCTTTTTCTTTTGGATTTGGGAATGCTACAAGGTATTGTCGAGACTAATATTTCATTCTCTGTGTTTTGTCTTGCTCAGTCTCTGTTTTGATTATGTTTCAAGAATGCTGGCGAAGTGAAGTCTGAGATGTGAGGTGAGGCTGTTCTCTTGAGTTCAGGCTTCTTTATAACTCTGGGAGAATACATGGTACTTGCAGACATGATATAGACCAGAAAAACAATTTTGATAAGACACCATGCTTCTCAGGCCTTGTTTCTTGGTTTTTAGACTGTGTTTTCTTATGTTAAATTTGTTTCTGCTTCCTTCTACATGCTATGAAATATTCCATAGATCCTTTTTTTTTTAGAGGTAGGGTGCATGCATTTGTCAGAGAGACAGAGAGAGATAGACAGAAACAAGAAAGGGAGATGGCTATGCCACAATCCCCTCTCCTCCAATCTTCTCTAAGAGTTTTTGGATATGCATGCTCACACATCCAGCATGAGTTTTAGTTTGCCGGGTCCGGGACTTGAGCCATGGTTGACTATGTGGGAGTCCAGTGACATAACCACTACACCATCTGCTGGCTCCTAGATTTCTAAAATCTTTTCTGCTTTGTTGTACTTTCACGTAAGATCTCATCCCAATGCTTAGGGGTTTTTTGTTTGTTTGCTTGTTTTGCCAGAGGATGTGTGTGCTTGACAGAGAGAGACAGAGAGAGGGTGAAGGAGATGACAATCCCTCGTGAGGCTTGGTTATTCCTCAATCCCTTGTCCTCCCTTTCTCCACCCTGGTCTGGTGGGATTTGGGCATGTATGCACAAGCACCGACATGTTTTTTTTTTGGAGAGGTTTTCGCTATAGGGCGCGTGCGCTCGCCAGACAGACAGAGAGAGACATAGAGACAGAAAGCGAGAAATCACCCCCCAGGGGGGATGGTCACGCCGCAATCCCTTCTCCTCCATTCTCCTCTCGGGATCTTGGGCATGCACGCACACGTGCCTGGCGTGAGTTTTAAGTCACCAGGTCCAGGTCGCGAACCGCGGTCGACTACGTGGGAGTCCAGTGACATAGCCATTACGCTAACTGCTGGTTCCCAAGCACCGACATGTTTTTCAAGCCATCAAGGCCAGAATTCAAACCATAGTTGGTTATGTGGGAGCTGGCTCCCTTAAGTAGAAGGTCACAGGGTTAGCCAGAAAATACTTTTTTATTTGTGATTTCAGGACATAAATACTTACAATGACTGAGACTCTTCAATGAAAGATATCCAGCTATTTCATACATTTGTGCAGAGTATTTCTCAATAATATTGTTGAAAAATATAAAAGGGTCATATAAGAAATGTACACCTTGTTTATTAAGAAAAAGACTGAAAATGGCACTTATGCAATAAAAGAAAAAATACTAAACTAAACAAAATAGTAACAATGAAACCTTGTTTCTGGATTCTGCTTAGCTGGAAAGGTTGGGTTTTCTCTGTACAGTGGTATATATCCAGTCTCTGGCTCTCAGGCTGAGGCTGTGGGGTTTAGCTCTGAGCACACTGCAGTTTGGTGATCTGTGTAATGTTCTGTGTCTTTGTTAATCACACAATAGAAGGATTCAACTTACTGAATCATTTACTTTATTACGGCTGCAGAACAGCACTGTAACTGCCTTGTGGGAACTTTCTCAGAGAGAGTTATTCTGGAGGCAGCCACTATGTAAATATATCTCTTCAATTCCAATAAATGACATCAGGACTCTGCTCTGACTGAGTTAAAAAAATAAATAAATGAATAAATCCTTTCGATAAGTTTTCCTAGTGGAGGTTTTTATGCTGCATTTAATAACTTCCTGGTATTAGCATGCTAAATTGCCAGGGTGATAATCAAATGAGATAATGTATGTCGGAGAATGTTGGTGCAGTGCCTGGTAGAGGGTGAGTGCTTGACACATGCTAAATATTCTACACTGAAGTTGGCTATCAATGACATTCACATGAGTTTCAAATGAGCCTTCATTGAAAGCGCATTGTTGGAAACTTGCTTATGCCCTATTTTGTTTTTCCAGGAGACAATAGTATTTTTTGTTTTTTTTTTTTTGTTAGTTTATTTTTGCCATAGGGTGCATGTGCTTGCTGGAGAGAGTGAGAGAGTGAGTGAGAGGGAAAGTGAAAAATCACCTCTGGTGGGGATGGTCACACCACAATCCTTTCTCCATTCTCCTCTCAGGATTTTGGGAATGCACGTTCATACATCTGGCATGTTTTTCAAGCTGCTAGGTCTGGCACTCAGACTGAGCAGTTGGCATGTAGGTCCCAGCCATCTTAACCACCATTCCACCAGCTGGCTCACAAAAGTATATTTTAAAAGTTTATAAAACTCTTCCACCTAGTAGCACAACAGTTAAGTGCTATGCATGGGAGCCAGATCCCACATGGTGGATCATAATTTGAATCCCAGTTCCAGCAGCTCAAAAAATGTAATGGGCACATTTGTGTGCAAACCCAGAATCCTGATACAATGGACAAGAGGAGAAGGGATGGTGGCATGACCATTGCCCTCGTGAGGTGTTTTCTCTCTCTCTCTCATTGGTGACCACAGGAGCCTTCTGGCAATCAAAAACAAAAACAAAAATAACCCCTCCCTCAACAAACAAAGAAAACTCAAGCCCTTCCAAGCTGCTCCCATCCTCTCTCACCCTTTCCTAGGCTTTATCTCTCCTGTACTACCATTTCTCCTTTTCCACAACCTATAAATACTCTCAAGTTTCCCTCTAAACCTCATCCATTAACCATGGTACTTCTCAGTGATGGAGCCTTCTCTTTAAGTAATTGACTCAGGTGTATTCTTTCCTTCACAGCCAAACTTCTTAAAAAAAGCCGTCTACTTGATGTCACCTCCTCCTTCCCTATTCCATTTGAGAGCAATGAGTGATATGGCAGAATAAATACAAAGATATAGTGAACAGCATTTTGGGGATCATTTGCAAATTTACTATTAATCAGAAAAAAAAAGAAGATGCTGCCTTAGTAAGTCAGCCTTCTAGTATCTAAATTGTGGGCCTAGATTATAAAATATTGTCTTACACACTATGGGAGATGTCAAGAGAGGCGAGGCATGACTTCTCTTGCCAAGTTGCATATGAGCTAGTTGTGGAGAGGACCCCACGCATAGAAAGATAACTGAGAATGAAAGGGAGTGCTAGGTGAGGGGTCCAGGCAACACACATTGTAAAGTCAAATGCAACAGGCTACTTAGTGCACATGGAGGCATATTTGAAACCATTGAGCTGGCTAGGCACTGATGATGGTAATTCCTGAGGCTAAAAGGCAGACAGACACCCTCCAGTTGGGCCAGGACAAGTTGTGTGTGTGTATGTGTGTATGGCAAGATTAGACCTGACTTTAGAGGCTGAGTTCAATGTGACAAGGTTGAGGAGATACAGTTCCAGACAAGGTGACAGTTTGTAAATTTGGTGAAAGATGGAGAAAAGTAAAATGTGAAGATAGAAACAATCTAGCTAGGAAAGAAAAATTCTAATAAGAGAGTAACATAAGTCAACATAAAAATAGCACCTGATAAGCATTTTATGCAATAAATATATTCCTGGAAGTGAAAGAAATTAGGAATAATATATTTAGCTCTTTCAGAAATTATTTCTTATTTCTAGGTTTTTATTGTACTCAACCTTACCTTAGTTAAAATTAGGCAATTGTGTGGACTCTTTCAGGCTATTAGGGGATCTATAATTTGCTGCATAAATAATTTACTGGCACCTGGCATTTACTATATTAATGAGTGCTGAATACAATAGTGATGCTACATACATACACAGTGTTGGCTTCCATGATGTTATTTCAGTAAATATTTGAATATTATTCATGTCAACCCAGTTTTTACTACTAGCTATTTAAATAAATACCTGTATATAGTACTTTGAGGGGCAAATTTAGGAATAAATTACATTACACTAATTTATTTCCAGAGATCTCACAAATATGGGTCATTTTCATGTTCTGGAAAGTTCAATAAATTGATTAAGAATGGGACGAAAAGGGCTCAACTAGACCAATTTCCCCAGAATTTAGCTTAATTCTTAAAGTCACCAATCAGATTTTATGTGACTGGAGAGCCACTTAATAAAGGCTTTTTTCTGGACTTCCTCGTGTAATGGTGATGAAGGTGGCTGAATCCCAGATGGTCAGCTGCACAGTTTGCATCCTGGACCTGGTGCCTTGACAACACATCACTCACATGTGTGTGTATACCCAAGATCTCTAAAGGAAACGGAGGAGAAAAGATTGCAGCATGACCATGCCCCCCATGCAGGTGTGCTTTCTCACTTTCCCTCTCTCTATCTTACTCTTTCTCTCTTTAGTGAGTACATGCACTATCTGGAAAATAGAAAAAAAAAAAAAAGACTTTTTTGGTCCACTAGGAGACCTGAAGTTATTCATGCTGCTTCCAGTCATTCACAGACTTAGTGTTCTTATTTATTGCTCTATGGTAACATTTTATCAAAATATGTATATCAGCTTGTCAGATTGGGTGATTCTACATAATGCTGCAAAATGTTCCTGATTTTTTCCCCTTCTGAAAGTCTGCATTCCTCTAGGGAAGTTGCATGGAGTTACCATCCATTAGTGATTTTGAGAGGTACCGGATGGAAGCTAGAGCTCTAGGGGATAGAAGGTGTAGACAAGCATGCACTTGTTGGTTTATATGCAACCTGGTGAATGTCTAAAGAAGATAGAGTATTATTATGATTGAAAACATTAAATCATATCTTAATTCAGCAACTTGATATTAGCCTTTCACCTGAAACATCATCATCAGAGGAACATTGTGACACAAATGTCCAGTTCTGATCTTTTGATAGCAATCACTTAGGATAGAATCAACCTTTAACATCTGAATTTGACCCAGAGCTGCTGAATCATTTTGGAAAACTGTGTGTTAGGACTCAAAAAATAAGCTGCAATAATGAATAATCATCGTTTTTTTTATTTTCTCATTGGAATTCATAATCATAAAGTTATTGCAGGAAAACTCCATGTGATACAAAACATATGTTAAAGGCTGACATAATGTAGCATAACAACATCCTCCAGTAATTGCCAGAAAAATCAGAGCTATACCAAACAGTATTATATACATACAGCCACATTTCTTTGAATAGAATCTTATTTTCCTGGTTGTATATTCAAAATAGAAACAACCTGAATGTCTCATCAGTGGATAAATGGATATAGATACACAATAGAATACTATTCATCCCTAAAAAGGAGGAAATACTGTCATCTGCAACAATATGGATGAATCTGAATATTGATAAGTGAAATAAGCCAGACAGAAGAAGACAAATATTAGGCAATCTCACATATATGGAATCTAAAAAAGTTGATCTCTCAGGAGCAGAGAGTAGAATGGAGCTTAGGTGAAGGGAAGAGGTTGGTCAAAGGATACAAAACTTCAGCTATACAGGAGGAATTAGTTCTGTTGTATGAAATGGTACTGTAGCTAAAAAAAATGTAAACTTGAAAATTGCTAAGAGAGTAGTTTTTTTTCTCATCACAAGTAAATAAAGTAAATGTAAGTATTGCATATGTTAATTTCATCCAGCCATTTCACAATGTATATATAGTTTCAAAACATCATGTTGAATACCATAAAATATATGATTTTATTTGTCATTAAGAAAATTTAAAATTAGTAAAAGTAAAGAATAATTTATTTATCCAGACCATTTGCCATGTGAGGAGGTTGAGGGCCACAGAACAGCTGAATTACACAGCATCCTACCACTGGGTCACATCTCTTCTTTGTGCTATGCCTTTTACACAGTGGCGCGGGCTTCTGAAAGTTTTCTGAGATTCCATGGCTCATCATTTTGTTGTGCTTTTTTATCATTGGGTTCTCTGATTCTTTTTTTTTTTTTTTTTTTTTTTTTTTTTTTTGTGAGGGAGGTATGTTTTTCCATAAGGATGCAAACTACTTTTCATCAGTAAGTATCTTTTGTCTACTACCATTTGAATACTTGATGGGTTCAGAGCATGGCTTTGCTTTCTGACAAGCATGAATTCAAGGCCTGACCCTGCCACTTACTCCATGACATTTGACAAGTTACTTAGCCCAAGACTGTGTTTCCTCCTGAGTAAAATGGTATTTATTTTTGTGAGCACAGGGAGTAGTCAATAAATATTGCTCTCACTATTCAATAAATGTTTATTGAATCTGGGAAAACATTTATGGAGCTTCATTCCTTACTTTTAAAATATAGTGATAGTATTTAGAGACAGAATTTGTGAACGTTTCCACTATGTTTCATGTTGATGTATCTCTAGATTTATAGTCTTCATGACCTATCTGCAGTGACCTTGTCTGCCTGGCAGAGAAAAATACAACCCAGAAGGTAATTTCTTAACTCGCTAGTGAGTCAGAGATAGGTCAGAATTCAAACAAAATTAAACCATGTTACCAAAGATCCTGTTTTCCTTCTGACTATTCTCTTTGCCTGTCAAGCTGTTTGTTTCATCTAAGAAAGGCTTAGTTTTGGGGAACTTAATGCTTCCTAATTCACATCTAGCAAAAAAAAAAAAAAAAAAAAAAAAAAAAAAAAAAAAAAAAAAAAGAAATCTCTTCTAGTAACTCTTGGAAAGGAAGATGGAAGTTAATATTTTCAGGAACTCTCAGCAAAGATCTTCCTAGGTTTCATTGACCTTTATTAGACTCTGGTCATTATGTCAGAAACTGGATGAATTGATTGGTCCGTCAAGATCCACTTTTGGTGTTGAGTATAGAGTCCCCTTCTCTGGAATTAAGTATGCTTTGTTGGGGTGGGAAGTATATTCAAAAGGAAATTAGAGGGCTAACCCATAGTGCAGTGGTTAAGGAAGCCCTATCTCACATTACTGAGTTTCAAGTCCCAGCCCTGTGTATGAATGCCCAAGATCCTGATGAGAAGAAGAAATGGAGGAAAAAGAATTATGGTTTGATCAGGCCCTATTGTGGGGTGCTTCCTCTTTTCTCTCTCTGGCAAGGACATGCAACATGTTGACATGCGTCCTACAGCAACTGAAAAAAGAAAGGAAACTTGTGCATGCTTACTAAGAAAGACAAAAGATGATGGGTATCAAAAAATGTGCGCTACATTTCTCCAAACTTACTAGTGTGCCCTAATTTAAGATCAAGTGTTAGATATGACCACAGATCATTATTTTATATGACATCAAATTATTTGCTTTTGCAGATTAAAACAATCATAAACATGAACATATAAGCACGGATCTATTTAAAGAATATATTCATTTCTATTCCAATGTTCTCAATTTCCTTCCAAGACACTAATACATGGAAGAGTTTCCTGTTGTTGGACAGGAGGTCTAGATTAATTATACTAAAAATAACCCATTTCAAAATTTCTGGATCTCGAGAGTAGTGTTTGAAACTCTGAACTTGAATTCCTGGAATTATTTTGTGTTATCATGTAACAATATGAATTTTCTTATTTAGAAAAAGGCCTTATTCAGCAAAATAAAAATTAGATTGGAATGAATTTATTTGAACAGTATTGACCAAAAACATAATTTCTGCTTTTAGCAAATTATAGTGCTACCAGCATGCACTTTTTCTTATTATTCCACTTATTATTTAACAAAATATTAGTGAAGGTGGAAATTCTTTTCTTTGCTATCAGGGAAATGTGTGTCCTCAGTTATGACATCCTCTGAACAAGTATAGATCATACTTCATGAATATTTGTGGTTGCTCTACGTATCCAAGCAATAGTAGACTAAAATAATCACGGTTCCACAGTAATTTGTATCGCCATGGAGAATTTAAACCTCACTGGAGAAATAGTCACAGAACCAAATGATACCAAAGCATAGCAAAATGAGACAGTCATAGAATCTGAGTTTTTAAAGTAAGGAATTTTACTAAATTTTATTTTTGAGTTTTTAAGTGCACCAGAGTCTCCTGCTAGTGATTAAATAGCCTAGAAGAATGCATTTTGGGGGAAGTTTGTTAGAACTTGGAGTCACGAATTTTTACATAGTTTGATGAAAGATGCAAATGCTCACACCAAAAAAATGCTCTGCCATTCAAAATTTTTCATACAATTTGGAGGACTCGTGGGATATTTAAATAGTTTCACAAAGACTGTCTATTATTATTGTACAGTTTAAGGGCTATTTTACTTCTGTCTTTTGATGTTTATAATCATTAATAAGCTGAGTGTTTTCTAAAATCAGTGTTCTCACTGGAGGTGATCCAACATATTGACTCAAATGACTGGAAAAAAACAATGGTCTTAACATTGAGCAAAATTATGCAAAAAAAATTGCAATGACTTGTAAACGTTGTTACACTTATTATAATTTAGATATGGACTGTGGCCCAGAAAAGATCTGGATTTATTTTGATAGTCCCTGTAATTAGCTCAGCAATGTTTTTCTAAGTTATAATTTCATGCTGACTATTAGAAATTGCACATTGCTGAGATGCCACATACAAAGGTTAGGGTTATATGACAACAGTTAAACAAACTATAAAGAAAATTAAATAAGAATTCAAACGAAGAAAACAAATAGTAAATATAGCGTTAATATACTTGAGAAAGAAAAAATAATATCTAGCCTTAAGTTTTAGATAAAATTCTGTTGTTATAGAGTTATAAAATTATACAAAATTATAAGACATATTTTGAACATTATCTTTAAAATTCAGTATTTTGAAATTTTGAAAGTTGTTTGTAAACTGTCAAGAATTATGGAGTATGAGCTAAAATTTTTTGCTATGTAAAATAAATGTTTGTGGAAAAATGTAAAAATAAATAAATGAAATAAAATGAAATAAAATAAAATAAAAAGTTTTAGATAAAATTCTTTTCTTAAAGAATTATTAATTTAATTTTATTATTTTTGTTGTTATTATTCCATTGAGAGAGAGAGAGAGAGAGCAAACCACCAGGACCAGGTCTTGAATGTGGTCAGTCATGTGGGAGTCCAGTGCCTTAAATACCATGCCACTTGCCAGCCCATGTTTTAAATAAAATTCTAAGTACATAGACCAGTTTAATTTTGAGCAAGTAGAGTAAAACAGGAGTACAGCTAAGGAGATAGAAAATGTGGATTTTACTACTGTATTATTGGCATTATTTTGGAGAGCAAGGAAACATATCTTGGCCCAAATGCTATAGGACTAATGTCTTTTTCTACTGGGACATGTGTCAGGCAGAACTGGCCACACAGCTTACATGGCCCAGTGCAAAATGAAAATGCAGGATGCCTTGATCAACATTAATGAGGAATTTCAAGATGGGGGACCAGTAGATGGTGTAATGGTTATGTTGCTGGACTCCCACGTGGTCAATGGCAGTTCAAGTCCTGAACCCAGAGGCTTAAAACTCACACCAATACATGTGCGTGTGTGCCCAAAATCCTGAGAGGAGAATAGAGGAGAAGGGATTCTGGCATGGCCATCCCCCCACAGGGTGATTTCTCACTTTCCATCTCTCTGTCTCTCTCTGTCTCCCTAGTGAGCACACATACCCTATGGCAAAAATCTCTATTTTAAAAAAAAAAATTCAAGATGGTGACCATAAAACATTACACCCAGTATGGGACCTCATGTGACTGCCCATCCTGGTGGCAGATGAAGAAGGGAGTTATGAATATGCTTCTGAATCCTGCCTTTCCCTGTCTCCTACTCCTCCTAGACTCTAGAGGGATGCTCAGACCAAGCTCAGGGGAAAGGTCAGCTCTATTTGGTGCAAGTTTTGGAGGCAAATAAGATGGCAAAGGCTGTTCCTTCTTGAAATCTATCCTCCAGATAGGTTGTGAGGATTAATGAATTAATATCAGAAATTGCTACAGGGCAAATCTTCACTTGCCTAAAAGAGCATAAAATTTTTATTTTGTCTTTTATGCTTTCTGACAATCCCTTTAGTCTGCCACTAGGCTTTTAGTGGAGCGTGTGGAGAATTTAGGACAAAATGATGAATCTTACTCAAAGGCATCTTGATAGCTTTGCAAACTTAATGTGATAATGTAGGTCTTGGGCCCTGTTACATGGAGTAAACAAAGACAGCCAAAATTTCAAATGAAAGAGGCAATAGTTCATCTATTGTTGTTATTCAGAAGACAAATTGTGGCAATGAATATTTTTCTTAAAAATCACTTTTATCATTGTATGTTTTTCTACTTTTATTTTGAGCAAATGGGATGCTACAAAGATACTCAATTGCATGTTAAAGATTGTGTTTTATTTTGAACAGTGCATAAATAATCTATTTTGGCCCCCTTGGGAGAGAGGAAAAAAAAAAATCTAGGTTGTGTAACTTGGAAGCAGGGTAAAGCCCAAAATGAAGGCTGCTGGCACAACTAGGATAGAAGCAAAGTTACAACATCTTTTGCTTTTGCACATACTTGAGAGTCCGGAGAGTCAGCAAGTACAGGTCCCTGCCCCATTGCCACAGCCCAGGCTTTGTCTCTTGTTTTAAGAACTGCTTGAGGGAATCTGCTCTAACAATTCACTAGAAAAAGAAGGTGCTAATGAGGCATTTAACACTTATACTCCAATAATCAAGCTAAAAATAATAAACTCCAAGAATAAAAAATAAGCAGAGGTAGCCAAGGTGACAAAGGGGAAGGGAGAGCCAGAGAGCGGTGTAGTCTAAGATGGTGGCCATGTTCATCATTTAGACTTAGAGGCATCTTTTTCTTTTGTCTCATTGTCCTTTGCCATGTACTTCAAAGTTAGTGAACAGAATTAGGTGTCTTCAGTTCTCCAGAGGGAACAGCATCTTGTAGGAGAGAGAGATACAGTTCCTCCTTTCAAGGAACCTTCAAACTACCTGTGGAGATAAAAGATATCTGTAAACCCAGACAAGGTTGTAAAGGGGTTGAATAAAAGGTAGGAAAGAGAGAGATTAAGAAAGCTTTATTGAGGAAAGTGCTTTTAGGGGCCAAACCTTGAGAGCCATGATGGGGAAAATGCGCAAAAATAGAAGAGCAACACAGGCTTCATTTAAAGAAAACTATTACTGAAGGAATACCTGGATGCCAGAACAAAGAAAAACATTTTCATATAGTTGTCTCCTGAAATCTTCATGATAGCTCTGTGAGCCCAGTGCGCCTAGCTCCATTTAGGGACAAAAGCAAAAAAAGAAAAAAAAAGTAAAAAGAAAGAAAAAAAAAACGAGCATGATTAGGGTTCATAGAATAGCTAAGTATCAAAAAGACGATCATACCCCCATATCTAATTGAAAATAAAAATACATAATACCATACATTCATGTGTGTGCTAGAATTAAAATGGAAGCTTACTTGCAGAGTTTCTTATGGCTAAATCAAGTGAAGGTGGACTTGTTTTCAAGTTTGAGGAATCCTTGTGCTGCTCTACTTTGGATATGTACTCTTCACTGGCTTATTGGGTGACATGACAGTGTGCCCGGTGGTGACAGAGCCAGTAAATGTGCCCTGGGCTGACAGAGCCAGTAAATGTGCCCAGGAGTTTTCAGAGCCAGTAAATGGCAGAGGGTGGATTCAAACTTAGGTCTGTTTGAAATAAAAAATCAAGCTTTTAATATGGTGGCTTTCCCACTGAGTCTGCCTGCTGCGTTGTGCTCATCTTGAGGGGATCTGTTCATCACTCAGGATTGTTCACATACAGGGAGACATAACACCCACCAAGTCAAAAGGCTTTCTAGGACTCTCTCTGAAACTTTTTGTTCCCCAAAATACTGTTTTAATTTAATTTATTTTTAATCAAGATATAGTTGATGAATAAACATTGTGTATATATTTATGGCATACAATGTGATGTTTTGATATAGTGTATGTATGCATTGTGAAATGACTAAATAATTCAGTGAAATTCTGTCAAAGGTTGCTTTTATGTTTCATTTTTTTGTTTGTTTGTTTGTTTTTCTTTTTGCCACTCAAGGTGTACACTCACCAGAGAGAGACAGAGAGAGAAAGAGAAACAGAGAGAGAGAGAGAAAAAAAAAAAAAACAAGGAATCACCCCTGGGGGAACAGGCATGCGACCATACCTGCTCCTTTAGTCTCCTCTTGAGATTTTGGGCACACATGTACACATACCCTGCATGACCTTGAAGCCACTGGGTTTGGGACTTGAACTGTGTAGCCAACCATGTGGGACCCAGCACTACAACCTCCACTCCACCGGCTGGCCCCAAAAACTCTGTCAAAGATGGTTTTTAATTGGCATAAACTTCCCATTATCTATATTGTATTGTTTTGTAACAAAAGCATGTTGCAGGGAAAAGTTCATTGCCCAATCCCATTTTCTCCCAACAAAATGCTTCTATTTTTATGTTTATGGATGTTGTTAGCTGTTCATATGGTTACCTTCAGTCCTGGGAAGAGAAAAGGAAAAAAAAAAAAGTAGGGGGAAAAATGGTAGGTTTCTGATGTAATTAAAAGAAACATGTTCACTAGTATAGTTGGGTCTACAGCATCGCCACAAATAATCACTGAACATTTTTATGAATATTGTCTCAAGGTAACATGATGAAAAGAGCACTGTTTGTTTAAGTAATGGTACTGTGAGCAGTTTTGGTCCTGGATTGCTTTAGTTATTGGATTTTGTTTTTTCTCTAAAATAACATAACCCAAAACAAACAAACAAACACACACAAAGGAATCTCCCAAATGTGCAATCACTTAGTTGTTCCTGTAGGTGTACAATCAAAAATGACACACCTTGTAGCCACAAAGGCACCTCTCCCAGGCCGCACAATTCCCTTTTATGCTTCTAAATAGGGAACTACCCACCCAGTTCCCATGGACCACATGCTGGCAGTGACTGAAGGTCTCTAACCACACACCCAACCTCACAGAAAACTGAAAACATGGAGGAGCTCTCTGGGAACTTAGTAAACTGCAATGTGCATGCTTCGTCTAAAGGGGGCAGCCAAGCTTCCACTCCTGGAGATTATTGCCTTGCCTGAGAATGAGCCCAGTTTTTTCAGGTCTTCCAGATCTTCTAGGAAAACACAAATTGCAGATTTGTATGTGTGGACTTTTTGTTTTTAATGGTTGACACTAAATCACATCTACAAAGATGCTGTGCAAGCTAAAATAGATTTGCATTCACATGTCCTTGTGTCCTGAATGGGAAAGGACCTAGTTCAAACTTCTTCAAGAGCCGAAGAAATTTCTGGCATATGGCTGTTGATTAGAACATCACGGTGTGTGTGTGAGGTGTTTAAATTGTGAAACATATTCAAAGTCACACACACACAGAGTAGTAAAGGTAGCTCTGGGACCATAAACAGATACTAGTGATAATTTTTGCTGAGTTCTCAGTTTTGCTCAGTGTCTGTCTTTCCCTAGCGTTCCACTCTTATTTAAACCAATTGTTAAAATCGAACCTGGGAGCACAAACACTTCAATAAGGAGTGAAGATAGTCTCTCTCCACTTCTAACACATAGACACGTACATCCCACACATCCCCAAAATGTAGAAACATGGACTATTGTTTTGCTCATTTAATGACTTAAAGAGTTTCGGGTAGAAATGGACTGAAGTAAAACGCTATAGTCATTGCATGTTCTGAATTCCAACATAATTCAAATATCTCCCACTAAGATTTGTCATTCTCTCTCTAGGCAGGACTGTTCTTAAATTGTCCCGACATGTGAGCACCTATGGCATTCATTAAGCCCTCCTGGGAATAAAATCTCTTTAGAAATACTCAGGAAATCTCACTGTCTTAAAAAGCGAAGTTCTGTATCTCCATCAAAAAGATGAAGGTATAGCCTTCAACCTGCTACATCTTAAAGAGCAAGAAAAGTAGGTTAACATGGAGGGAGCAGAATTAAGTCTGTGCCAGCAAGTATTCAAGAGGTATGCCGTATATAGTTCCTGACTTAATTTCAGTTAAACCCTCCTTCTCACTCTGTCTTCAGAAACAGGACACAAGTATTCTGAAACATCATAGTCTATTAATTTTTAAACAGTGCTTGAAACTACTGCTTTTAAAATACTGAAGTATTAAGAATTATTCTGAACTCAAAACAGATACTCTTATTTTAGGAAGTGCTTCTTCACCAACTATCATAACATTCTTTTGCAAGGAGCTAGCTAAAAGGGAGTGAAATTTTTACTGCATTGCAAGTCTGTCTTCTCTATTCTGGTTCGAGCCAATAACTCATTTGCAGCCACAAGCTAAGAATTTCAAAATTTCTGAGTCATCATTGGAATAGCATATTCTCCATGATCCTAAAGACACATTTCTTGATACAGTTTGATTACTATATCCCTAAATGGATATTTCTGGTACATTGTCTGTCTAGCAGCCGCATATTCCCACCTATTTGTCTGGGTAATTTCAGACTCCAAAAGAACATATGGACCATATTCACAACTTTTACCATTTTCAGTGTTTATCTTTATTCCGTCAATTTTTTTAGGCATTCTTTCCATTTCCCTTCTGTCTCTTCATTCACTTCACTTTTCCTGGGAGTGCTGATCAGTAATTCATTTATGTAAAGCTCCAGTTTGAAAGGATAGGCAACTTTGTGTCAAGAAAATGGTAAATCTGTAAGCTAAAGTTTTAGTTCTTGCTCTGTCATTATTTAACATTCATAATCCTTAAAGGTTATTTAACACACCCATGTCTTAGATTCCCCACTTACCAAATTCAATGCTGGCAGTTTTCTACCAGCTTAGGAAGAATACAAAGGTAATGAATAATGTACAAGAACTGCTTTGACATTCTTTGGGAAACTTGAAATCTTGACCCCACTCTGCCAAGAGCTCTGTGTCCTGTGTGAGTCACATTGACCATTTGCTCTGGTTTCTCCATTTGAACAATCTGAGTAATAATTTCTTTCTGTACCTACTTCATAGAAATACCTGGATCTTAAAGGCAGATGCCTGCATTTTATGTTAATTACATGGTCTCTTAATCTTTTTACTTTTTCTGCAATGTGTTTATAATTATCTCCATTTTTTAAATGTAGATGAGTAAACAGACTTGGTATGTGAAAAACTAGCGCAAGGTCAGAAAACCCAATATGAGGCAAAACTAGAATTTGATTTATTTCCCTTTTATTTTTAATCAGTAAATTTTTATTTATTTATACCCAAGAAGCACAATTGGCCTTTAGTATAAACATTTTGGAATTTGAGCAATTTGATCCAAACTTCTGAATATAACCTGTGTATGCATCAGAGTGGTAACTGCGGAGATGAATTTAGGGCCAAAGTAGCTGAGTATGATTTCTAATATAGATTTTAATACAGATGCCACATGGAAGTACATGCAGTAAATCCAATCTATAGGGATAAAAAAGCAGATTGATTATCAGGAGTCAGGATTATTAGGGGTACTTTGGAAAAGGTACCAGGGGTAACAGAAATGTTCTGTATTTATTGTGGTAGTGGTTACATAGGTACATAATTTGTCAAAGTCCATTGATCTCTGCACTTAAAATGGAAACATTCTATTGTTGATAAATTATGTGTCAACAGACTTGGTTTCTTAAATACAAGTGCCATCATGTACTTGCTGTCTGAGAGGGAAAGTTATTTAAGCTATGTTTGTCTCATTCCTTCTGTATAAATGGGAAGTATTAACTTAGATGATCCACACGAAGAGTTTATTTTTATATTTGTCCACAGTAAACATTCAATTCATGCTTACTCAGCAAAAGTATGGGTTAGACAGTGTTCTTAGCAGTAAATAAAACATAGTTTCCGCCCTTACAGAACTTGTATTCTAGACTGAAAGACAGACAATAAGGTGGAAGACAAAGAAATGACCAAGAAAGCTGAGTAACAGTAGTGTATGCTAGTTGACATTACTACGTGTTAGACTGAGTCCACATGGATGACCCAGAGTTTATTCCTGCCTCAACCTAAATGCCAGGTGTGGTGGCATACACCTATAGTCTTAGCTAAGGTAGGAGGATCATGACATTGTAAGACGCTGTCTTAAAATAAAAGATAGACAGAAAGAATGATCAAGATACTGTCAAATAGCAAAGTTAGGGCTGTAAATACAGGAAAATAATGATGTTATATTGACTATAAGGAGAGTAGACATTTTTCTAAATGAGAGAGGACACTGAGAAGAAATGTCATATCAGATGAGACCCAGACAATATGAAGGGTAAAACCAAAGAAAAATCTTCAGATGAGTTTCAAGAAATGGGATTAGAGTGCACGAAGTACTCAAAAATGGAGAGAGCATCTGTTCAAGGCCAAAGACTAGAGGGAGAAAAGTAAGAGGCGAATTTGGAAAGCTCAGCAGCAATGTCTCTACAGTGGAATAACAACAGAGAAAATGAAGCAGGATATGATGTGATCTGATTTGCATTTGAACAAATTTTTTTATTTGCCAAGTGGCGTATAGATTCTAAGGTGGGCAAGAGAAAGAACAGGAAAACCAGGAAATAAGTAGTGCTTCTAGGAATAGAGATAGTTAAATATGGCCAGATTTATAGAAGAGAAAACAGGACTGCTGACAGTTGGGATGTGAAAAACAATAGGGAAATTGTATTTTTTGGCTTGAACAACTAGGTATAAAATTGTTGCTGTTTTCTGATTTGACGTTGATTAATTATAATTTTTACTGAAAAAGCATATAATGAGTTGTTATATCATAAAGTGTTAAATATTTCCTAGTTTAAGGTCAAACTCTTAGCTTTAGACCTTAAGCATTCTATCAGATGATGAAATGGTTGTGCTAGAGCTATTTCTGAAATCAGAAGAGAGAGCATTTATGCTTTTGTTTGTATGCATGTGCAAGTGCGAATGTGTGCATATATGCAGACCTCTATTTCTAGTACTGACATTCAAGGACAAAGCCAAGAATTTGAGATATCAGTAAGGGTCTTGAAGCCGCCCCTTGCTCCTTTCATGTGTACCATCCTACACTCTGTATAATATTTATGGAGCAAAGACTTTGTCTAACTGTAGTTCTTTCATTACTTTTGTGTGTTCCTAAAGCACTAGAATTTTACCAGTCCTCCCCATTATCTTTGGAATGGCAAGTGGAAAAATGTCTAGGAAAGTCCAACAGTTTTCTCTCATAGCCTAGTATTTAATGGCTGGAGCTTAATGTTACCCCTTTGTTAGATTCAAAGTCAATGTGACATTAGTTGATTTGTAGAGCTTTCCCTTCTACCTCTACATCCTTCCTCATTGGCTATTCTTTCTGCATCATGTCTTTGTTTATGTTTCCCTCTAGAAACCACTAGAAGTTTCAAATGATGTGAAAGACTACCCTGGGATAAATTATTGAACCACAGTCCCCAGAGGACAACTGACAACTAATAGAAACTTTAATTCAGTAATAATAAAATAGTCTTACCCACAGTTGAGCACATATACCTGCCAGTGCTTCTTAGAATCCCCTTTCTTAATCCTTCCAACAAGCACAAATACTCTCTTATACAAACTCGTGAAGCTCTTTTATTTTCCACTTCTAATGGTTGAGTACACAAGCTCAGAGAACAAAGTGATTTGCCCAAGGCCACACAGCCAGTAAGTGATAGAATTGGGACTTCAACTCAAGTCTGTCTGGCTCCAGATTCTAAATTGATAACTACTGAGCTATGAGGCTTCAATCTGTCTAAACATTTTAGTATGGGATGTTGTAGCATTTTTCAGAGTCTTGATTGGTTAGAATCTTAGTTGGTTATTAAATCTACTATTGTGACAGTGAAAAACAGTACCACAACATGGCTGCTGCAGCCTTAACTAAAGGACAGCTTTTCTGTGTTACTTACAAGGAAGAATCTGTTTCTTATGTTTTTGGCTTTCAAAGTGTAGCGAATAACATCTCCTTCATCATTAGACTCAAATTTTCCTGATTTTATGCTGACTAGTATATTTTTCTAAATAATCCTTTAACCCCTCAGAATTAATTCACTAAAAATCTGTCTGTTAACATAATAAGTCATACATGGTTAACCATGAAAATTTACATGCCTAAAATCTAAATCCAGTTGAATATTTAACAATACTTCTTGTTCCTCTGTGAGAAACTGATAATTGACAAAAAGACAAAATACTATTTTTTAGATTTATATTGCTTTAAGTTCTGGCTAGGATTTGAAAAGAAAACAAATACACATGTATGCACACATGTATACATGTGCACACACGAGAGAGAAAAACTGCATTTACAAAATATTTTTGGCCTGTTTGAAAGCAGTAAATACAAATATACATTTGAAAGCATAATTTTATGGGGTTTGTACCCCACTTCAGAGGAATGAAATATTTATTTTATATACATAATCAAACATTAGAAGCTGGTACTAGAACTACCCCAAACAAAACCTACTACTCTTCTGTTGATACTTACAAACTATTTGCTGGAATTGAGAACCAAAAGCTATTCACCCGCCTATGACAATTCACTATTCAGAGTCTACATCTTTTTGTGACTTGGATGTGTTTCTTTCTAGTGATGGAAAAATGGAAGTCTGAATCACAGATTGCTAACAAAAACGATGCAGATGAATCTATTAAAGTACATCTCCTCACGGTTTTGTTTTTGACTTCCAATTGGCACTTTTTCTTGCCTCTCAGCTTTGAAACTCGAGAATAAAATGCCTCTGGAAACAAAGCAAAGTGAACTAGAGTGTGTGTGTTATACAGAATGCTGAGAGAGATCTTTGTGCTGTTCACAGCTACAGCTGTCACTGATTTTTCATCTACAGTAAGGTCAGCCAGACAAGAAGACCCAAGACAACACATTCAGTAGCATCTTTGTTCTCATCTCAGTCTAAAAGGGATAACTTCTTGTAGTGATTTCCAATTACGGTCATAGTCATTTTTCAGCACATGATTGGTTTAGGGTAATTGTTGGTCATCTGGGGGAGATCTTTTAAGCTCCTAAAATAAAATAAATGTAGTTTTTGTTAAAGATGTTAACCCAAAAGCCCTAGAGATAAGTTCCTTAACTCTGTATGCTGGAACCTAATTGGTTTACCTCCAACTTGTTTTGTGAGGATAAGGATTCGTTTGAAATGCTTTTAACTAAAGAGCCTACCTCTATTATTCAGGGTTTGATGATATAAATTATAATTGGTTCCCTTCTCTACTTTGCTCTATTTTCCTTCTTAAGCTTTCCCGTCTTTTTTCACACCAAATGACTGGCTAGGGTCAATCTTCTATTTATTAGGTATCTAAGGAACAGTTAATAAACTGAAGTATAAGGATTGTTCACCTACCAGTGCCATCTATTTTCTTACATTTGTGACTATGAAAATATAAAGTTTGGGGGCCAACAGGTGGCATGGTGGATAAGGCACTGGACTCCCACATAGGTGACAACAACACAAGTCTTGGACCTGGCAGTTTGAAATCGCTCCTGGTATGTGTGCGTGTGTGCCCAAAATCCCAGGAGGAGATGGGAGGAGAAGAGATTGCAGCATGGCCATCCTCCTGAGGAATGGTTTCTTTTTCCCTCTCGTCTCTTTATGGCAAGTGCATATGCCCTGTGGCAAAAACCTAGAAAAAAGATGTATATCTTTGTACATGTTTTCTTTTCATTCATATTAACCATAGCGTAAGATAGATTTTTTTTAAAATTTTTATTTTATATTTTTATTTATTTATTTTTTTATAGAAATTGACCTTTATTTGTTGTACTAAAGTCTGCTTAACTTTTGATACAAAGTAACATTTTAGTACAGAAAATCCCAGTCAGATCAGTACCTGTCTGTGCACACTGTACCATAACGGTCCAACTCTCTGCAACTTTGAAAAACAGCCACCCGCACCAGGGTGTGCGAGTAATGCCTCAAGAAGACTACAGTTTTTCTTAGTTGTCTGAGCTAGAAAACTTGTACCTGTAAAACAAAGGACAGCATTGAGGCTCACCAGGCCGGCCTTGAGTATGGGGATCAGTTACTTGAGTTCAATGGCATAAACCTGCGGAGCGCCACGGAACAGCAGGCCCGGCTGATCATTGGGCAGCAGTGTGACAGCATCACCATCCTGGCCCAGTACAACCCGCACATGCACCAGTTCAGCAGCCACTCGCGGTCCAGCTCCCACCTGGACCCTGCTGGTACCCACTCCACTCCCCAGGGTGGCAGTGCCACCATGCCGGAGTATCCATCTGTCATCGACCCGCTGATGGAGCAGGACGAGGGCCCTGGCACTCCCCCGGCCAAGCAGAGCACCCCCAGCACCAGGATTGTGGGAGATGCCAATAGGAAGACCCTGGACCCACGTGTTGTCTTCATCAACAAGTCCCAGCTGGAGCTCGGGGTGCACTTATGTGGCGGGAATCTGCATGGGGTATTTGTGGCTGAGGTGGAGGACGACAGTCCTGCCAAGGGTCCCGACGGCCTCGTACCAGGGGACCTCATCCTAGAGTATGGCAGTTTGGACATGCGGAACAAGACGGTGGAGGAGGTGTATGTGGAGATGCTGAAGCCCAAGGACAGCGTCCGGCTGAAGGTGCAGTACCGCCCTGAGGAGTTCAGCAAGATCAAGAGCCTGCCTGGTGACAGCTTTTATTTATTTTTTTTAGAGGTTTTCGCTATAGGGTGCGTGCGCTCGCCAGGCAGACAGAGAGAGACATAGAGACAGAAAGCGAGAAATCACCCCGCAGAGGGGATGGTCACGCCACAATCCCTTCTCCTCCATTCTCCTCTCGGGATCTTGGGCATGCACGCACACGTGCCTGGCGTGAGTTTTCAGCCACCGGGTCCAGGACGCGAACCGCGGTCGACTACGTGGGAGTCCAGCGACATAGCCATTATGTTAACTGCTGGTTCCCACGTAAGATAGATTTTTAAAAATCAGGAAACTTTTAGTCCTGGTCTTAACTTTTATTTTTTTATTTCAAAAACATTATTGGAAAGAATATTCCTTTTTCTTGAAACTTTTTACATGATAAAGATTTTTATTTTTGGTGATTAAACAAAATGGAGAATGATAGCTTAATTTTTCCAATAGACTTTTTTTCTTTTTTTTTTTCCCTCAAATATTCACTTTCCATTTGAATGGTGCTTAGTGTCTCCTTTCTTTCTAAAGATTGTTTCATGTTTTATCTGTTTTCAGAATATCTGATTCTATAAAATGTTTTAAGTAAAGGAATTTCACACCACACCAGAACCAATGCAAAACAGTATTTTCCTTGTGTTAGTTACTGTTTAACTTTATTTCTCTGTATTACTTGCCTGGTTATGTACTGAATGGAAAGAGGTTAACATAAACCTTCACAGACCTCAAAATCTATAATTAAGAATTGCATTTGACAAGAGTTATTTTTCCTCCTGACAAATAAATGTCACTTTTCAAAAGAATATTATAGGAAGAGTAATAAAAAATAGGCAAAAGGGCAGAAATTATTCCCTCTCTTCTTTGTGGCAGAACAGTTTTTTTTTTTTTTTTTTTTTTTTTTTTTTTTTTTACTTTTTTCTGTCTTTTTTTTTTTTTTTGATAAGTGCTTACAATGAGTACACTGTTGACTTGGCATGCAGATCAAAAGACTGACAGATTTAATTCATGTTTCTGTGCTATACAAACAATGATACGTATGAGCCAATCTGGGCTGCTTTCAGCAAGTAATTGAAGGTAGTGCAAACACAGACTTTAAAAGATCAGTGGTGCACAACTGAACTGTTCAACAAAAAGAGATCCGACAGTGCATATTCTTTTTACTGTTTCGTCGTGATTCCTCTTTGCTTGCCCTCTGCCCTGCCCTTACTCTCCTGGAATTAATAGTGACTGATAGCCCATGCATTGTGTCAACGGAAATGGACATACAAGCACTGTATATTAACTCACTTGTCTGCTGCTGGGTGAAGAGATAAGCCTTGAGAGTGCACAAGAATAATCTGAAAACATTTGGAAGTTAACCACAAGAAATCGATGTTTGCATAAGCTTCCATTACACAGGCAGCTTTTGCTCTATAATGGGGACAGTCCTGGTAATACGGTAATAAATTCATCCACGAGTGAATAAAGGATGACCCTACAGGATTTTGACATGACATTTTCTGTGGATTTAACTTGGTAGAAACTATAGGCAGCATTTTTCTCCAGTAATTTGTGTACTTGGTTTTTTTCTTTTCTTTTTTTCTTTTCTCAAATTGCATGGTGCAAGCAATTTGGTTTTTAAATACAATAGTCTTTTGAAAAGTACTGACGAAAATGAATAGAAAATCACCAGCGTCATAGCAAATTATCCCAGGTCAATACATAATGCCTTCGTTTTCCAGATGTCTCAATTCAGAAGCTACTCTGGGCATTTTTGTCTAAGGATGCTTATAAGTATTCCCAGTTTAATAATACATTTTCTGTTGTGTGTTACCATAGGCTAACATTGCATGTGTATCTTCTGCATTAAGATTTCAAAAGAAATGGATTTAAAACAACATACCCAATGGCAGTACTTTTGCCTAAAATTTCAGATGAATTCTTTGTTCGAAATCTTTGGCTTTACTTTAGGGTCATACATAACTTTTTATGATTCTGCCTCAATTATAAAGCTATAATTATCTCATACTAAAATGTTTAAAATTAATTTCCAGGGTTTTTTTTTTATGTCTATAGCTAAAACATTTGGAAGTTGTCTATCCCATAATAATTAATTGACAAATCCATTTAAGAATATTGGGTTTTGCCTATGACTGCCTTAAAGAAATTTATATAAGCAATGCTAACTGAATGTAGAAAAACTTAGAAATTTCAAATAAGCACAAACAACAAAAAGTATCTATAATACTTTCACTCCAAAATAATTATTGTTATCATTAGGATTCTATCCTTTTAAATTAAAAAAAAAATAAAGCTATGATAATTCCTACAGGAAATAAATAGGAACCCTGAGTTGATGATTGTGGATATATATATATATATATATATATATATATATATATATATATGTGTGTGTGTGTGTGTATATATATATAATATATATATATATATATATATTATATATATATACACACACATATACATTTTTTTCTTCTCCCATGGAGTTGTTCTTTATCTGGTAATTCTTTTTTTCCTCTACATTAGGTTTCTTTTTTTAATAATTATTTTACTTAACTTTATTTATTTAATTATTTTAATTTGACCAGAGAGAAATGGAGAGAGAGAGAGAGAAAGTGAGAAAGCAAGCTGCCAGGTCTGGGACTCGAACTACAGTTGGCCATGTGGGAGTCCAGTGCCCTTACCCACCTTGTCACCTGCTGGCCCCTATTGGGCTTCTTCTGTGGATTTCTTAGAATCTAGAGTTTTTGAGTAGGAAGACTCAGCCTATGTGTCCTTGTCACACAGAAGGACATTTGAAATCATTAAGTATCCAGGATTACATGGCACAGTCAATGGTAGAGAAAGAAATCGACAAAGAAATGTGATTTCTAAAAACTTGGACAGAAAAGTGGAATATTTGAAAACTATGGGTGTGAAGAACAGCCAAAGAAACTGAGCATGTTTAGTCTGGAGAAAGGACGTAAGAGAAATTAACTGACTTTTCATTTGAATGGTTGCCAAGTGGAATTCTTTGACTGCTATCTTAGTTCTGGCTGTAACAACAAAAATACCATCAATTGGTTGGCTTAAACATAAGCATTTATTTCTCACAGTTCCGGCTAGAAATTTGAGATGGGCATGCAAACGTGGTTGAGTAGGTGAAGGTCCTTTTCCTGGTTTACAGTTGACTCCATCTTCTGGTTGTATCCTCATTTGGTTGATGAGGAAGGAAGAAAAGAAGGGAGAAGAGAAAGGAAGCTCTTTCTATTGTGTGTATGTCTCTCTCTTTTCTTTTTTTAATTGGCAAAAGGCAAGTGTACTCGCAACAGGGAGTCAGAAAAAGAGAGGGAGAAAAGCTTCCCTCAATGGTGCATAGTCATACCACAATCCCTTTTCCATTTCTCTTCTCCATTAGGATTTGGGGCAAACATGCACGCATGCCCAGCATACTTTTTGAGCTACCTGTGCTAGAATTCTAACTGAGGTCAGCCATGTAGGATTCAACTTCCTTAACTGCTAGACTACAGGATTGGCCTATGTATCTCTTCTTTAAAGGACACTGATCCTTTCCTGAGGATTTCATCCTTGTCACCTAATTAATTTCCAAAGGTCCCATCTCTAAGAACTATAACATTTGGGATTAAGGTTTCCATATAATGAATTTGGACACAAAAATTAAGTCCATAACAAGGACAAAAAAAGAACAATAATGTTAGACGACGGGACAGAGAGTATCACACGGGAGACTTGGATCATGTTGAAAATTAGGAAGGGATCAGCCGTGAGAAATAGTCAACAGTGGGATCAGCTGCATTTAATGTACTAAACCCACAATCTTTGAAGGTAACCGGGGGATGCTAAATAGCTATTAGTCAAATGGACTGGATAGGGGTTTGCCGTATGTGGAGAAATGTTAGATTATATGAGAAAATCCTTCCTTCTAGAACCGTATTTCCTTCAGACCAGCTAATCTAGAGGACTCAACTTCGTAAAAATAGATTGTACTTACACATTATGTTGAAACTTAAATGAAATCTGCATAAAATACATGAGCAGAAACAAAATTAATTCTGGTTTGTGTGGCTATTTGAATAAAACTTCCAATGATCAAAATATCAGCAGCTTTTTTGTTATACCAGTTGAAAGAGGAACTTATAAGCATCGAGCTCCTCAATAGCTATCATCAGAGTTTTTACTTCAGTGGTATAGATTCCATACCCAACCTCTAAAAAAAAAAAAAAAAAAAAAATAGACCATGAGGAAGTCTAAAGAAATGGAAACTTATGTGTAAAACACTTGATTACTGAGCTGTGTTTCTTTCTATGCAAAGTCTAATCAGTTAGTCTGTACGTAAAAGCATTGCAGTAATATAGTCAAAAAGCAAGCAAACATAAATCACCACTTTGGCAAGAAACTAAACCAATTGGGAACAAAGTGTAGAGGTAATTTGTAGGTAGTAGCATGATAGCATAACCCAAGATGATTTTATGTTATTTCAGAGACAGAATGGGGTTCAGTTTATTCTCAAATACTGTGCAGTATCTGCAAAGGTGAGATGATCATTATAAATCAGCATATTACAACAAGAAGAAAAAAGTTGTAGCTACAGACAGATGCTCCAATTAGCAAGATATCCATTTCCAAATTATTATGTTTTCAAATAAATTCTGACATGCAATTTTGGAGGATTGGAAAATAATACTAAACCAGTCTGAGTAGAAATAGGAAGTAAATCTTGGCAGAGTTGTATGCCTCAGTATATCACTAATAATTCATTACATTGTTGAGATGGGGGTGGTGAACAGGATTATTTCCAAAATCATCCTTTAACATGAGATGGTTCTCCAAACTTGGAGTTATGAATGGAAACTGGCAAAGTCAAGGAAAAGAATCCTGTAATTACTAAAGCAGATAGTTGAATCAAATAGTTTAAGTTGATCTGTAAAGACCCTCATGTTCCAAAGTATCAAATACAGCTGAAAAGTCTTAGAAGCTTAATTTTACCCTCTGGAACATGGTACACATCATTATGCCCCTCAAAATACTATACAGACTTTACATTCAGACATAAGATTCTGTTTTATTTTTGGAAATCCATTCATTTTATACAGTCAAGACCAACCAATTTTATAAACTCATAAACATATTACTCTACTCTTCCCCTCCCCAACCCCAGTGCATACAGATCTTAAGCTTTTCATAGAAAAAAGAAACATGGAGATATGTGCACTGGCTTCAGATAGCTACTTTCTTGATAAAGTATGGGAAAGTGGAGGAGGGGAGAGTAATTTTCAAAGTATGGTCCATATATAACCTATGTCAGAATCATCTGTTTAGCCTTCTAGTAAAGCAGCTTTCTAGCCATTGCAGTGCTGTGAAATCAGATTCTGTATGTGTTGCACCTGCATTTTAAATACACTCTGAGGGATTTTATTAACATTAACATTTGTGTATCATTGGCTTAAGTGGAAGTTTGAGGATTCTCTTCTCCAGCATTTTTTGTAATCTGTAGAATTTTTAGGTGCTGTAAAATCAGTACTATAGAATGAGTTGTGGGAGGAAGAAAGAAAAAAAAAAACTAAGGCAGATGGGGAGGAAAAACATGAAGAATGACAAGTTTGAAGATCAAATAATTTGAAGTCTGAATGTCTGAGTACAGACTAATGTATGACATATGTAGACATAAGCTATTAAAATCAAAAGCAATGGTTTGGGGATAGAGTGAGGGAAGGATATAAAATGGCTGTGTTCTTAAGCTGTCATTTATGTCAGCCTATTGCTTGTCACTGGAAATAAGCTGAGAATCCCCTTTGTATAGCATAGTGGTGAATCTTGGAAATTCTTACAAGCATGTTTAAGTGCCATTTCAAACTCAGTTGAATCTTTTCTCTTTTACTTCTGTTTATACAGCTGTTACCAGTGTCGTACTAATAATGATGCTTTATGCTAGGTAATTTTATAAACACTTTAGATTTATTATCTCAATTAATTTTTACAATACTTTTCTGAGACAGATAATAGTAATCTTCCTGTTTTAGAGATGAGGGCACTGAGGCCCAGGAAAATTGAATTTGTTTTTAAGGCTTCAGCTACTCAGCAGCAGAACCAGGTTTTAAACACCATATTGACTTCAAAGCCCATAGCTTAAACCAAGATGTTATTCTGTCTCAAACTTTGGTACTGCACTATATAGCTAGAGTCAGCAATTTTTTTCTATAAAAGGATAGATAATAAATACTAGGATTTATGGGCTCTATTGTCTGCCATTGTAGTGTGAAAACCATAGACATCTGTAAATGAATGGGCATGACTGTGTTTCAATAAAACTTTATTTACAAAAACAGATGGCAGGCTGTGGTTTGCAGACCCCATTCTATAGTACTTAGAAACTATTCTTCAAAAAGCTGCAAGTTTCTATTTTTAAAGTAACACTTGTATGAGCAAAAAACCTATTCTCTATCACTAAATTTTAAAAATACTATCCCTTCCTACTGCCAAGAGGCAGAGGGCATGAGCTTAGAGGAGACTTAAAGTGATGATGAGTTTGCTTAAAGGCATGTGCATTATCTCACCTAGCTGCCCTCCTGAAAAGAAATGTAGAAGGCATGTGCATTATCTCACCTAGTTGCCCTCCTGAAAAGAAATGTAGATTTATGAAATAGCTAGCTGGGCTTAAGGGAGTGGCACATTCTAGAAGGGAGACAGATTTTGCGCTTAGAAACTGAGAGGATCTCCAGTCTCCTCACTTGGAAAAGGCACTCACATGTGATCTTGGCTTCTTTATCTCTGTGCTTCAATCCAATTCTTTGATCCAATGGGTGTCCAAACTAGACAAGGTCAACAATCTTGAGGATTCTTATATCATTGTATTACTACACAGGTGTGTATGCTGTAAGCACTTTTGCTTTGCAAGTGCATAGTCAAATTGAACATTGCCTGAAACCATTTGCATTTTTTAATTTTAATCAAAATGAGAGAACCTATTTGATCTAAATTTTTCAGATGGTCTGTTAATTGGTGACTTGTAAATAGTAAATATTATTGATAGTGCTTTTGGAAATTTTCTGAACTCTCTATAACTTGGTTTTTCTCCTTCTGTGGGTGGAAACTATGACAGCTGCCATATTCCACAGCTCTAGGATGACTGAATGGGGAAATAAACACCAAAAAGCCTTTATAAGTTTAGAGGGCTAAATATTAATGCTTGTCAGCAAGAGTATTATATAAATGTTTGTGACAAGGTAATTTCACCCACTGTCTGTGTATGTATATGGGTTTGGTAAGTAAATAGTAGGAAATTGAAATTTTCACTGTAAAATAACACTGGACAGTATTTTCAACAGTTCATGTACAAGTTCATTTGTTATAGTCATTGTAGAACACTCTGGAACTATTTGAGGGTAAATCAGTATGCATTGTAAAAGGGGAATGAAGGCCTTCAGGAACGCTGTGATACAATATGGCAAGAGCGGCTGTTGGTTTTGAATCCAAATACTTCACAGTGATAATTGCCTTTTTATCCTCCTGTGCAAATGATTACCATTTTTTTTTCAAGAAAAAAAAAATAAGTCCTTATTCTAGCAAAACTAGAAGAAGCTAAGCTTTTTGAGTTGTTTTCCCATGAAGGAAGTTGGTAGAGAGTGCTCCCTTGTACTTGTTTCCTATAGGCTCCAGCTTTATAGGGACAATGGCATGGACCATTACAGTGACCAGCAGCTGGATACTAGCACCTTCTTAAAGGAAACTAACCAGATAGGTGCTACATTGCTTTTCTAGGTCACAAATTAAGTTCAATAGCTATTAACTTGAGGATTACTTATGCAAGGGGACTTTTAAAAGTTCACGAAAAATCTTCATGCATGGATTTCAAGGTTTTTCTTTTTTTTTCACCAAAATAACTTTTATTTAAATTCAATTTTTCCTAAACTTACTGAAGTCCTTTCTTTGGCTCTTTGAGTATTTTTTGTTTGTTTGTTTTGAGGGATGGAGTTTGGATTGATAAAGATAAAATAAGTAGGGGTCAACAGATAGCGTGGTGGCAAGTTGATCATGGTTCGAGTCCCAGACCTGGTGGTTTGCTCTCTCTCTCTCTCTCTCTCTGTCTCTCTCTCTCTGTCTCTGGTTAAACTGAAGAAGAGTAATAATAAACTAAATGAATAATTCTTTTAAAAAAGATAAAATAAGTAATCAGGAAGAACAACAGAAAGGATGATATGGCCATGGGTATTCAGTAATAAACCCACTAAAGTTTCAATTTTTTAAAAATTATACTCTGTCTCAATGATAAGGACATAGTTATTTTATTTTTTCTCCACAACAGTTCTCTGAAGCAGGTGATTTGATTTTCCACGTTTATACAGATGAAGAGAATGGCTATCGGCACACAGCTACTAAGTGGGATTTTCACTCAGATCTAATGCCAAAAACCACAGTGCTGAACCACAAGTTGGAAAACCACAGGGGTAACTGGGAACTAAGCTGGATGTGTATAAGATTTTAAGGGATTGGAGCTCTTAAGTAATTTTGATAATAAAATTAAAAAGAGGGAGAACACGTTTTTTCTTTTTTGGAAGAAGGAACTCAAGAGGTCACAAGATGAAATCTCAAAAATCAGTGTAAACGTCCCCTCCTTTACCTTTCCTGGTGACTCTACCAAAAGGAGCAGGTACCCAATATTTTGTCACACTACATTCTGTTCGTTCATCGTATGACCTGCCAGAATTTGAAATGATTTCATTTACCTAATAGTTGGTTTCATGTATACTTTGCTCCACGAGTGCAGGTTCCCAATCTGCCTTGTTCACTCTCATTGGCCCAGCACCTCTCAAAGTCCCATGCACATCTCAGACACATAAAACCCAATAGTAATAATAACTTTTGTTGATCGCTTATGATATGCTAACAGTTTACGTGTATTATCTCATTTACTCTCCACCATGATTGAGGAAGATGCTCAGATTGGACCAAGAGGGAGAAAGTGTCTATGTTCTAGGTGGCTTCATTTTTACTTTTTCAGAATTGTTTATTTAACTTTATTTTATTATTATTTTTAAATTTTACTAAAGAGAGAGAGAAATAGGGAAAGTGAGAAAGCAAGCCATCAGGTCTGGGATTTGAACTGCAGTTGGCCATGTGGGAGTCCAGTACCTTAACCACACTGCCCTCTGCTGGCCCCATGTGTGGCTTCTTTTATCCATCACTGGTCCATTTCCTTCTTTACCCTGCAGCTCCACTGCCTGCCATTTAAATATATTTTATTTTCTAATTCAATAGCAAGTTATTAATTTATTTCTTTTTGATTGGTTTCTTACTAAGTATATGTGTGTATTTTATATATTATACAATACTTAACATACACACATATACAAATACACAAACACACGGGGAATTATTCTTTCTTTTGTGAAGCTGGGCTATTCTTGGACAAGTTGCTGCTAATACCAGCTATACAGCTGAGTTAGTCACTGTCCTATACCAGTTAAGAAAGGGAGGAAATTAACTCAGCTTTCAGAAAATAATAGCATGTAGAAAAGGAAGGAATAAAGTATATTTAATATAAATCTATGGAGTTTCTGGTCAGTTTTACCCCTCTACTTGTGAAGAATAGAAGTGAAGTTAAGACTCAATCTCCCCATTAAGGTGTTTGCAACTTATAAAGTTGTGAAGATATGGGCATTCTTGAGAAAAGCCTTTTCAGAAGATTAGCCACATGTCCCTTGAGGTTCTCAGGGAATTCTTGACTTACACATTAAATCAGCTTGCTGGTTAAAGGGATTTATGAGGATCTATACTGTGTAGCTTGGTAAATAAGTGCCCTAAAAAACTACTCAGTGTACGTGTGTGTGTGTGTGTGTGTGTGTGTGTGTATGCGTGCAAATAACTACTCAGTGTACGTGTGTGTGTGTGTGTGTGTGAGAGAGAGAGAGAGAGAGAGAGAGAGAGAAAGCTTCAATGACTCACAGCAGATGTTTAATCTAATGTTGTAGTAACAGAAAAAAATGGGAAAATAGGAGCTGATTAAGACTCTAGATGAGAAGATCTAGGAGGGATAAGAAAGAGGGACAAAAAGTGGTTAAACTTAAGACAAAGCTGACCTGGTTCAAGTGCTGTAGGTGGAGTTACAAGATATTATGTATAGAATCAATATTGGATAAACATTTATTTTGATAGATTTAATTTCATGAGTGCTTATGAGAAATAATGGCTTCCCTCTTTACCTACATGTCAGCACAAGTCTTTCATTCAACCAACAGGAAAGATTAGCTGTTTATTTTTAATCATCCTTGAGAAAAAGGCTGGTGCAAGAAATTGCTATATTCTCTTATCTACCAGCACCATCCAAGTTTGGCCATCATAAATCATTCTCTCCCTCTTCTGTTCTCTTCCCAGGGGATCTGTGACTTCCATTCTTAGACACATCTATTGCCATATGGGTAAAAGAACAAAGTGAAAAGTCATTTCCTTTATCTGTTTCTGTAAGCAGCTCAGGAACATGAGACTGGATCTAGGGAAGTTTACGCAGGAAATTGCATGACGTGTCAGTGGGGTTGGGGACAGGGTGTATGACTGAAAGAGATTAGAGGAATCACTTAAAGGGAATGCTTAAAAGGAAAGTCTTCTTATTATGGGATAATAACTAGAAGTTGTTTGAAATTTAAATGGCTGCTTTGCTTTTTTATTTTCACTTTTTAAGACCACCAGTAAAAGTTATAGACAAGAACCTATAAAAAACATGAACCTGATAGTTAAAATACTCACATTGAAAGTTTAGGGGTCATTGGTAATCCTGTGTCAAAAATATATTTGATACCATGTTTCTCATGCCAAGACGGAAAATGCCCCTGACATGCATTTGCCACACAACAGCCAACCTTTTTGATTCCTCAAAATAGAAATATGGAATGGCACTTTTTGAAGGAGTTAGATGGATAGGAACATACATTATAGGACAAGAGGCAGTATCTTTGATCACTGATTTTCAGATTATCTAACCAGGGAAGTATATATTTTATTGCCCAAATTGGCTGTAGAGCAAGTAGAAAAGTAGGCCAATGGTTGTAGCCTGAGTAGGACCACAAACTTGAACATATCCACCCACTGTTCTGCAATGTAGAATGGTTAGAAGATAGGCAGTAGAGTAACTCCAAGGAAAAGATCTTACAAAGGGAATCATTTACTTGCCTGACTTCCCTAATACCTGTGACACCATCAGGTTATCTAGAATGTGTCTTCTCTTGCTCTCTACCCCTCTCTACTTTCTTCCATTCTCTCCATGCCCACTCCAAAATAGTTATTAAGATTCAATAGCTCCAGGATACACATCTATATGTCTCTCTCAATTCTTTCCAACTTGCCTTCCTTTCAATCTTTTTGGGCTAGTGACTAATAAGACTTATACACCTTTGGCATGTTTAAAGTTGTAATAAAATGGCTGGCAGGTGGCATGGTGGTTAACCGTGCTGGACTCCCATGTGCCCAACCACAGTTTGAGTCCTAAACCTAGTAACTTGCTTGTTTTCTCACTTTCTCTCTCTCTCTCTCTCTCTCTCTCTCTGTGTGTGTGTGTGTGTGTGTGTCCCTTCTGGTCAAATATAAATAAATAAATAAATAAATAAATAAATAAATAAATATTTTTAAAAAGTTGTAGTAAAATAGTTCAATTATTTTGGGGGATATAGCTACACAACAACAAATTTGGAAAAGGTCAGCAAAATACATTGCTAAGAGGATTCATACATGAGACATCTACCAATGTCACAATTTAATTTTGGTTGATAACTATTGAAACCAGAGTGTTTTCTTGAATAATTGGGTCTTTCAGTACCCCCCTCCCCCCCAAAAATGGAAATGATCATTTGAAGGATAGTATTCTGCAGTTACTTTAGAATCACTCTGTCCTTAATCAAGAGAAAGAGATTGAACTAGCTTTAATAAAAAAATATATATATAAATAAAATAAAGCAAAAACAAGAGTAATTATTTCATGGAAACTCAAGTTCTTCCTTCTTTGTTGCTCAGAGGAAAAATTGGGAATTTCTTCTTTTGATTCTGTCATTTTCTAGAGCCTATGGTGGGGACTTCAGTAAATTCAGAAGTTTAGAACTAAATAGAACTTTAGAGACCCAGCCCAAGGGAGAAAGCAACAGCTTCGAGAACCTGGGGACCTTGCCTAATGGCACTCTCAGGGGTGTCATGCTCAGTTCCAGAACTGAAGTGCAGGCTGAGGAAGAGGTCAGTCTTCGTTTGTGTTGCCCTTTCACATAACACATGGACTCTCTCCAAGCGTCTGTTTCCTCCGGGATAAAACAAGAGATTGTAGCAAGTGTGTGGTGTAGATGATAAAAGAAACATGTAAATTTTGAAGTTCTGTGTACATATGAAGTATGCAGATGGGAACTTAAATAAGGTAATTGGATGAGAACTCCTAATCTAGTTCTTTTTTTTCTCCCCAAGCAAAATATTCATTTAGGACCCATTGGATTTACTGTTGGAGTTTTTAATAATTTGGGGGGTCATGGACTTCTGTGTGAAGCAGATGCAAGCCATAGACATTCACTCCGGGAAATATGCCTAGGCACATGCAATTCCATGCCCTGACTCTGTCAATTCCAACATGGTATATTGGAGTGAGCAAGGACTCTACAGACTGACAGATTGGGGTTCAGGCCTGCTACTTGCCAGATCCATGACTTTAGATAAGTTACGCAGTATCTTTGAGCTTCAGTTTAGTTTTTTTTTTTTTTTTTTTTTTAAACTCTGACACAGAGATAACACTCATTAATTCCTGGGAGCTTACATATTGGCTTCTCAATAGGTAGTAGGAATGGTATTTATTTTTACTATTTTTATTATTACCTATGTTTTCACATTAGCTCTGAGGTTTTAACTTGGTATAAGATTCTGCTGTTGTGGAACTTTGAGTGATATATGAATAAAAATATCCCCAGGGAGATTTTCAATATAGTCAAATTAGAGAAAAGAAAATTTTAGCAAATATTTAAACCTCACCAGTGAAAATTCTCAACTTGGGAACATTTAGTAGTCATAACCACTAAAAATGTTTTTACTGGAAAGGGTAGATAAAAATGTGTAACAGACTGACAAATGCAGCTGTAAATCTAATTTAACATTTTTTAAAACAGAACATTTGTCAGAGTAATGCCTGTGATTTAGACTTTCATGGAGATATAAATTTGTATTCTAGTTAGGATTAAATATTTTTAAGTACATTAGGCCAACAGAAAGGATTATATTAATGGACTATTTCACACATATAGCTTTGTCAGTTTCTTGACTTTAGTAATCTTTTCAGTTCCCTATGTTGAGTATACCTTGGTATGGACTTTCATATGGGCTATTTCTGTCTTGCTTTTTCTTTGAAATTGTTCCTTGTTCCACATTTCAGATGTTAGTGTAACATCTAACATAATTTGAATTCCCTTTTTGCATTTGGTTTTTAACAATCAGATCCAGATGTTGTTTTCATTATAGTCTGATTCCATTCAATAAAGTTTGGGTATTTCAGAACGTTTTACTATCAATAGCTTCTTTCACATTCCTTGGAGCTCACAATGATTTAGATTTTCCCCTAATGTACTTGTTTCCAACATTGGGTCATAGCATTGAAAGGGACTTTGGAGGTCATTTAGTGCAATCCCCTGTTTCAGAGGTAAGGAAACTGAAACCTTGAGAGACTTTGTGACCAGTGGGAGTAATATAGCCAACACTTGGCAAATCTAGGAATAAACCATAGACTCTCATTTCCCTCTGGATACTCCAAGCTTGAGTACTACATGACTGACAACCAAAATACTTCTAAACTTTAAAAAATATTGTTTCATTGATATACTATATCCTCAGTTCAACCCAGAAAGAGGTTTAGAACTCCTTAAGGGTGACTTAAAATTAAATTTGTTTCATTTTGACTTTTCTTTAAATATGTAACTTCTAAAGCAAATCATGACTTCTATGTCTCTGAATTTGAAACAAATTTGTGTTTCTTCAATTTCTATATTCTTTAAACACTTTAAACAAAGAGGTCAGTTTTTTAGCCATAAGTCTTCTCCCTTTAAGAAAGTTTAAAATATGAAGTCTGAAAATAAAGAGCAGTGAAGTCATTAGTAGATCATATATCACTTAGGGGCTTAAGGGCATGTGTAGAACTTCAATATTTTTCTCCCTAGAAAAAGAAAAGTTTAAAATCTAATTCATGTGGAAAGTGAAAACCAAGAAGAACTAAACCTTTTATTAAACAAAACCAAAAAGAATATAATTTAGAAAATGTATACTGTAAATGCTAGTACATAAAAATGCCTCTATTTTCATCACAATCCACTTTTTTTCAAACTTTTAAAAAAATTTTTTATTATTATCATAATCTTGTTTATATTACATTGAATTGAATATAACTTTACAGTGTATTACATTGCTTTTGAAAAGGGATTGCCATGCATGTCAGTCAATACAGAGACATTAAACTCCCCACTTGATCATTCAATATCTTTTCATTGTTTTTTCGACAATCCACTTTTAATTTAACTGGTATTGAAATGAGGAATGCAAAGGCGAGTTTAAAGTCTCTCTCTCTCTCTCCTTTTTTTTTTTTTTTTTTAAATGGGCTATCTGCCAACTGCTAGCAAATGAGTAATTATTTTCACCTACAGGACATTTTGGGCTCATTGGAATGTAGCTTAAGATAATAATCAATTTCAAAGAAATCCTGATTCCATTGTAACATGGAATATGGTCATGATTTTTTTTTTCCAGAAACATATTAAACTTTATTTAGAAAAAAATGTGTTTCTATTGTGTTTTAGTAAGATATATAGTGGAATGGAGGAAGGCTTCCTTTCTGTCACCGGCTCAGAAACTCCCAGAAATATTTTATTATCAGGCCTAGGAGATTCTGATTTACTCATTATTCTTTTATCTTCAAAAATAAACATATTTTTGAGCACTCACCATATAAGCAGTACTATGCTCAATGCTGAGGATCAGAAGTCAGTTTTGTTTAAATCAAGTGTGTTTAGTACAACACTATTTTTTTCTTCCTGAACAAAATATAATAGAATGTGGAAATCTGTGTAAAACCCGGTAATAATCACTAATATTTCAATATACCATCTGAATTAAACACTTTGTTCATATTATCCATATCATTTCACTTAGTCCTTACAAAAGCCCAATGATGTAGATACTATTAGATTTCGTTTCTCAGAATAGTCATTGAGGATTAGAAAAGTTAACCAAGGTGTTCCACATCCTATAGCTAATGTATAGTGAAGCTGTACTTGGAACACAATTTGATTTCAGATCCAATATTTTTAGCCATCTTATGCAGTAGTACCTCTAGAGGGCCTCAACAATTATTTTGCAGGAAGGGCCAGCTTTGTTGATACTAACTTTTTCTTTTTTCTGTTGGTTTGCCTTTTTCTTTTGTTTTCCAACTCGACGAACTGTGGTTCGGACCCTGGACTTGGAAGCTTTCTTTCTTTCTTTCCCTTTCTCTCTCTCTCTGGTCAAATTAAATAATAATAATAATAATAACAACAAACGAAGTTAAATAAATAAATAAATAATTCTGTTTTTTTTTTTTTTTAAGTTGAATTATTTATACCCATTCTTGGAATTACCTTGTAGCAAATTTAATGTGGCTAGAATTTAGTACTTTTTAGGTGTATTTTATTACGTGTGAGGTAACTGTAACATTCAGAATTGTGGCAACTAGTTTTCTTTCTTACTTTCTCTCTCTCTTTTCCTTTTTTCCCCTTTTTATCTTTCTTTCTTTCTTTTTTTGAGAGCTATTTTTGCATAGTACATGTGTGCTCACTGGAAAGACAGAGAGAGCAGAAAGAAAGAAATCACACCCTGGGAGGATACCATGCCATAATCCCTTCTCCTCCATTCTCCTCTCTGGATTTTAGGCATGCATGACATGCTCCTAGCGTGAGTTTTAAGCGGCCAGAGCCAGGACTCAAACCTCAGTTGACTATGTGAGTGTCCAGCGATGTAACCATTACGCCACCTGCTGGTCCCAGTGACAACTGATTTTCAATTCAAGTTTTATGATCCTCTGCTATAAAGCTTGGAAGCTAAAATGGTTGCCAAAAGATCTCGGAAGCTGAAGGCAAAAATAAGGTCCATACAATACCACTTCAAGGTCATCATCCTGTGATTCACAAGGTGGTGGTGGAATTTCTAGAGAGTATGTTGAACTTGTTTCTTGTGTCTGTGGCATGGACATGTAATTCTGAAGAACTAGAATGACTTGGAGCCTTGTAAGTGTCACATGTAGTTATATGATTTAGTCAGCCAAACCATGTACTCCTCCAGCCTCACAAAATGTCAGCTCATTGAACATACATGACAAGGCAAAACTTTAGCAATTGAGTAGGATTAAAGTTCTTCAGTATCTACTATATGACCTAGACATTGTTCTGACCATGACTTTCAAGAAAATCTGAGTTTGACAAATTTGAAAAAAAGTTAAACTAGTCTATTATTAGCACCTTGCTTCTAAATTCAAGGATTACTACCAAGATGAGATTGGGCTGATTACAAAAAGTCAAGTCGCAGTTATCAAAAAAAATGTTGTGTCATATTTTACAGAATGATTTTTGCCTCCTTGTTTATATTACCTGATAAACAGCATGTTTACAGAAAAACCCTTGTAACATGGTATATCTCGATCTTGGAAATTCACCTTGTATCTTCACCTAATAAAGACACTGAAAAGTCTTTTTGAACTCAGTGTTTTTCAGTTTTATTACCCATATAAAATCATCTTCCAGTATTAACATGGAACTAGTATTCTGTGGATGATGACAATGTTCATATGGGAATAAAAATTCTGATACAAAAGTCCCCATATCCCATTGATTTTTTTTTGTTTTTAATTTTTTAAAATGTCAAATGTATGCATAAAAGTATAACTAATCTTTCATGCCTATCACTTACAGATAACAACTATTTTTATTTTTGTCATAAATCTACTTTTTGAGGTGATTTAAGACAAATCTCAGGTATATCAATAAGTTTTATCTTTAAATTATGCTATTGTAAAACAAAATAAGAAATTTCCTTACATATCCACCACACTATTATTTCCTCTAACAAAATTAATAATACTTCTTTAATTAATGTCTAGCATACAATTGATGTTTAAATTTTTGAAATATTCCCCATATATATTCTTTTTAAAGTGCATAATCCAATAACTTTTAATATAGTCGCAAAATTTTACATCTGTTATCACAATAAATTTTATAGCATTTTCATTACACCCCAAAGACCACCCATTCTATCACCTCCAAATCCCCACTCTCTTCAGCCTTGGGGACAACCAATTTACTTTCTGTTTTCAGAGATTTGCCTATTCTGGACATTTCATATAATATGTGGTCCTTTGTGTCTGCTTCTTTCACTTAATAAAATGTTTTCAAGGTTCATTTACCTTGTATCCTATATGGATTCTTCATTTCTTTTTATAGCCAAATAATAGTTCATTGACTGAATATGCCCCAAATTATTTATCTATTCATCATTGATGGACATCTGGGTTGTTTCCATTTTCTCATGATTTCTTCATTATAAAAAAATCTTTGTGGAGCCAGCTAGTGGCATAGTGGTAAAGGTGGATAGATCCCATATGGCCGACGGCAAGGTTCAAGTCCCAAGCCTATGTGCATGTGTGCCCAAATCCCAACTGGAGGGATAAATGGAGGAGAAGGGATTGAGGTATGGCCATTCCTCATGGGGGCTTGGGTGTTTTCTCACTCTCTTTCTCTCTCTTACTCTCTCTCCTTTGCCTCTCTCTGAAGAGTGAACACACCCGCTGGCAAAATTTTAAAAATCAAACCAAAACAAAGAAAAAAAACCCTTTTCTCTTATGAAAACTTTAAAACGTGCAAAAAAAGGGAGATTATAATACAGTGAAACACTAGGTGATTATATTATAGTTTCCACATTATCCACTCCTGGCCCATTTGGTTTCCTCTGTCCTTCAGCATTCCTTTGTTTTCCAAGTTATTTGAAGCAAATCCCAAATATCTTATCACTTCATTTATAAATACTTCAGTATATGTTTGTAAATGATAAGAGCTCTAAAAAAAAAAAATCACCATTGGGAACCAGCAGTTAGCATAATGGCTATGTCACTGGACTCCCACGTAGTAGACCGCGGTTCGCGTCCCGGACCCGGTGACTTAAAACTCACGCCGGGCGCGTGTGCGTGCATGCCCAAGATCCTGAGAGGAGAATGGAGGAGAAGGGATTGCGGTGAGACCATCCCCCCTGGGGGTTGATTTCTCACTTTCTGTTTCTATGTCTCTCTCTGTCTGGCGAGCGCACACGCCCTATAGCAAAAACCTCTCAAAAAAAAAAAAAAAATCGCCATTAACACACTTAAAAAATAAACAGTAATTTCCTTTTTAAAAAATTATTTTTAAAATTTAATTTATTCACTCATTTGTTTTAATTTGACCACACACACACACACACACACACACACACACACAGAGAAAAAGAAAGAGATAGAGAGAGAGAGAGAAGGAAAGTGAGAAAGCAAGCCACCAGGTCCAGGATTTGAACCGTGGTTGGCCATATGGGAGTGTCTAGTGCCTTAACCACCATGCCACCAGAAAATTCAAAATATGAAGTGTTCCAAAATCTGAAACTTTTCAGCACTCATATGACAACACAATGGACAGTTCCATACCTAACCTCAAGCAATGAGTCACAGTCAAAACACACCAATAAAAATTATTGTATACTGGGACCAGTAGGTGGTATGGAGTTTAAGGCACTGGACCCACATGGCCAACTTTGCAGTTCAAGTTCTGGACTCAGTAGTTTGAGAGTCATGCTGGATGTGTGTCTGTGTGTGTCCAAAATCCCAAGAGAAGAATGAAGAAGAAGGGATTTTGGTATGCCATCTCCCTGGGGGAGGATGATTTCTCAACATTTCCCCTCCCCAGGGAGTACAGATGTCCTATAGCAAAAACAAGAACAAAAACAAACAAAAAAAATCTATATATTAGGTCATTGGGAATGTCGTGATATATTTTTAAATGTTTTTCTATGCAAAAATGTGTCATGACTTTCCTGATGACCCATTAATTGTCTTTATGTTATATATGTAGGTTATATATGAAACAGAAATTTCATACTTTGGCTCAACTCTTATCCCCAAAATACCTCATCAGGTATATGTAAATATTCTAAAATCATAAAAATCCCAAATCCAAAAGATGTTTTTTTGATCCCAAGCATTTCAGATAAGTGATAATTCAACCTATATTAGATTTGGTTTATCTAGCAGATATTGAAATTGTCAAAGCCAATTGATTTGTATATTAAGATCATTTGATCTGTTAGAGGAAAACTCATCTTGTTTCTTTGGAATTGCTATGCATGAAGCCTTTCCCTGGTGAAAGTGATCACATGCAGACTCTGCATGTCCTCCAAATGCTCCTTCCCATTCATAAAGGTACGTGAACTTAGAGCTCAGAGAACTCAGCAAAGCCGGCATTCTGAGGTCCAGAGGAGACTCCATGAATCACACCATTGTGATATTGACCTGCTGTGAGAACATTGGTTCGTCAGCCAGGAATCCCTTTTTTTTTTTTTTTTATTCTTTTTTTTTTTTTTTATTCTTTTTTTTTATATGCATTCAATCACATTGTTTAGCTTACAAAGTGAACATTTCAAATGTGAACATTTCTCCCCAGTCCAGTTGATCAAAATATCTTCTGTACATCTAGGTCTTAGATTATAGTGTAGGCTGAGGTCACAACCATGAAGTTGGAAAGAGCCCTGTAGCTGAGATGAAGGAAATAAATGAAAGTGAAGATTCCAGGTAAGACATAATCTGCTGTTTCAAGCAAAATGTCTGGAACTCATTGACTTTACTAGCTTATGTTTTTGTTGTTTTTTTCTTTCTTCCCTTCTTGGATAAATATTATACAATTTGTCATTGAAATCATAACTTAGACTTTAAAATAATTTTTAAAGTCCTCTATAATTCTTTTTGACACACATAAAAATTTTGTGTTTACCTAGCATGCATAAATAAAAGAACTACTCTTCTAATCTTTTTTTACTGAATAGTTATAGTTTTGGAGAATGTGTGTGTGTGTGTGTGTGTGTGTGTGTGTGTTTTTCCATGGGTGCATGTGCTTGCCGGAGAGAAAGAGTGTGGGAAAGTGAGAAATCACCTGCAGAGGTGGAGGGAGGGCTGCACCACAATCCCTTCTTCTCCATTCTTCTCTCAGGATTTTGGTCATGCATGTACATGTGCATGATTTCACAAGCCACAGGTCTAGCGGTCTGCCATGTGGGAGTCCAGTGACTTAACCACCAGGCCACCTGCTGGCTTTAGAGAATGTGTATTTTGTCTCATAGTAGAGAGATGGATTTAACAGTTGGCAAATTTAGCAAATGGTATATATACATATGTATGTGTGTGTAACCCAAATCAGTATTCCCTCATCTCTAAATTCTGTCACACTGGTGGGAACAGTATTAAAGTGAATGATGAGGATGGGAAAAGCGTGACACTCACTGGGTGTGGACCATGAACAGGTAATTAATTGGGTGGATTTGATCTAGAATAGTTGTTTGTAGGCATGTGTCCTTGGAAAATTTTAGGAATGCTTGAAAACTCTTAAAGTGGGTTTTTTTTGAATGTTTGTATGTTTGTCTGCATTTAGGTGATTTTAAAAAGTTTTTTTAAGGCTTTTCATTTATGACAACTTCTTTTTTTTTAATTAATTACTTTATTTATTTTTGTATATACTTTCAATCATATTGTTTGGCTTACAATGAGACCATTTCGATATGTGAACATTTCTCCCCAGACCCGTTGATCGAAATATCTTCAACAGATAACACCACACCTCCCCATCCCGTCAATGCTCTACCTCTGTATCCCTTCTCCAAATGTCTTTCGTTGGGCCCCACTGCTCCACATACATCTCATCTGACATTCACACCCATCTCTTGTGTTTGTTCAACTGTTGGTCAATCAGTTTCAGACATAGAATGCAGACAAACGGTATATGTTAAGTGGGGACATACAATGTCTCTCCTTCATAGCCTGGCTTGCCTCACTCAGCAGTACATCTTCCATATTCTTCCACTTTCTGTCAAAAGCCAGGGCTCTGTTGGTTTTTATGGCTGAGTAGTATTCCATAGAGTATATGTGCCACAGTTTTTCAATCCATTCCTCCATACGGGGGCATCTGGGTTGGTTCCATGACTTAGCAATTGTGAATAGTGCTGCAATAAACATCGATGTGCAAGCACTTTTCCAATGAAGGATTCTTCTGTCTTTTGGGTAGATACCAAGGAGTGGGATCTCTGGATCATATGGCAGATCTATCTGTAGATTTTTGAGGAATCTCCAAATTATTCTCCACAGTGGTTGGACCAATCTACATTCCCACCAGCAGTGTAAAAGAGTTCCCCTTTCACCACACCCCCGCCAACACTTATCATTTTTTGTTTTTTTAATATTAGACAATCTGACTGGGGTTAGGTGGTACCTCATTGTTGTTTTTATCTGCATTTCCCTTACGATGAGGGAGGTTGAACATTTTTTCATATGCCTTTTGGCCATTCGTATGTCATCTTTAGAGAGTGTTTTCTTCATCTCCTTCTCCCATCTTTTAATAGGGTTGCTCATCTTTTTTCCAAACACCTTTTTTAGTTCCTTGTGTATTCTGGTTATCAGTCCCTTATCTGATGCAACATTTACAAAAATATTTTCCCATTCTGAGGGCTGTCGATTCACACTAACTACTGTGTCTTTCTGCCAACTTCTTTATGAAGTCCTTGACCCTTCTTCAAAAAGCTATAAATTAGTTATTTGAGATCAATGACATGCTTGGAAAATAATGTTATTGTTCCATTTTTTCTTATCTGATCACAAAATGTCCAGAAGAAGATCAATAGTTGTTGAATGAACGAGTAAGGAAACAAATAGCTACTACTTTACTTAAGTCTCTGAAATTTTTATCTAATCAAATAGTGATCAATTATTGATTATTCTGAAAGATCCCAGAGACAACCTGAGTGTTCAACTAGGAAGTTAGCTAGGGAGAAGATCTATGCCCTACTTGGTCTCAACACTTCCAGAGGTCATGTATCTTTGTAGACCTGCGATAATATGGAAGTACTTAAGTGCAGGGTTGTTGAGTTGAGTTTAAGGGTGCAGTGAGCTCTTATTTGGAGAAACCTAGAATAAAGTCAAACTCTGGAGTTGTAATTCCTTTGAGATGTGGCTATTTGTATAGTCCTGTGTTGTTTTAATTCTGGTTCTTTCACTTCATGAAAGAAGGAATTTTCATCCCTCCAAAACAAAATGTGATAAAAACAGTAGAATATAAATGATATTAAGAGATTAAAACTGATCATCTCATGGGATTGATTGGACTTTTAATACCTGTTATCAATAATAGTTATGCCCAGTGTGTCCAGTTTCTGGAAGACAGGGTACATGCATTTGCCAGAGAGAAACAGAAAGAGAGAAAGTAGAACCTCTCCATTCCCTCATGGAGCATGGTCACACTACAGTCCCTTCTCTTCCATTTTTTTCCTTTGGGATTTTACACATGCCCACACATATGCCCAGAGTGTTTCTTAAACTACAAGATCAAGGATTTGAACCACTTGGGTCCTGGCTGCCTTTACCACCAGACCATGGAGCAGGCCCTGGATGAAGCTGTTTACATATTTGCAAAGGTCCTACACTATACAACACTTTGCTGAGGGAACATTGAATTGCATTTTAGAGCAAAGAACGAAGATTGTCTGGTCTGATTCAAACAGCATGGTAATTTTCATTAGTCACAGTGTGAGCATTTAGTCAGAAAACTTATAGGACAAGTGACCTGAATTTCTTAAAGACCCTCATATGTGGCAAGAGAGAGTGGCATCTTTTTTGAAAAAAAGTAGTCTAAAAACTAGGGAACAGTCTTTCTTGAGTTCCTGCCTCAATTTGCATCTTGGAACCAAGAGAAGGAAAATTCATTTAAAATAGATTATCTGATGACAGGGAGTCAGACTTATGAAAAGAATATTTAAGCTTTATACCAATGAAAGGAAGAATAAAATACATTTCTTACTAGAGCATAATCTTTGTAAAATTAACACATGTATAATGATTATACTCCAAACATGTCAAGAAGCCCTGTAATAACAATGAGGTCATAAACAGAAAAGACAGGGAAAACATTATCTCATCACAGGGGATGTATTCTCATATATACATATACAAAATGCACACACATATGACGGTATTTCAAAATGTTCTGGAAGAATGGAACTAAAGTACTAGTTTATTTTGGTGTGAAAAATTTTAAAATGCATGCATAGTGTTTTCATATGTGTTTTCCATAAACCTTTGAAGACCTGTCATATAATCACAGATATATATATATATATATATATATATATATATATATACACATTATATCGTTCAGAAAATGTTCTATCTTACTACATTAATGAATTTATTACATTGTCATAAAGACAAAATTAATATTAAGAAAATATTACTTCCAAGTTCATCATAAATGAAATCCAGATAATATATTTATTTTATGTGCTGAATTTTGCAGATGTCCAATAAATATCTTGATGAAATGATGATAAAATATGCCTTACTCTATTTTGGAGAAACTCAGTTTTTCTTTTTCTTTTACAACTAAATTCAGCTCCCTAAAAATCTGTTTTCTGTTTATATTTAAATATTTCTTCATGAGCATGACTGCCTAGAGAAAGTATAACAAAGATATAAAATCAAGTACAATATGGGCCAACAGGTGGCATGGTGGTTAAGGAGCTGGCTCCCATGTGGCTGACTCAACAGTTCAAGTCTCCAACCCAGCAGCTTAAAAAACAAGCCAGGCACATGTGTATGAATGTCCAAAACTGCAAGAGGAGAAGGGAGGAGAAGGAATCATGGTGTGGCAATCCCCCCTGGAGTGTGATTTCTCACTTTCCCTCTCTGTCTAGTGAGTGCATATGCCCTGTGGCAAAAATCTTTAAAAAGAAAGAAAAAATCGGGGTCAGCAGATGGCATAGCAGTTATGTCATTAGACTCCCACATGGCAGACCTGAGTTAGAGTCCTGGACTAGGTGGCTTGAAAATCATTCTAGGTGTGTGTGTGTGTGTGTGCCCAAATTCTGGGAGGAGAATGGAGAAGGGACTGTGATGTGGCCATCTGCTCTGGGGAAAAATTTCTCACTTTCTCACACTGTCTCTGTCTCTCTTTCCCTCCAGCAAGTGCACATGCCCTAAGGCAAAAGTCTGTTAAAGAAAAAATCAAATACTATGTGTTGGAAAAAGTAGTTAATTAGGAATGAGGCACATTCTGGGACCAGCAGATGGAGTAATGGTTATGTCACTGGACTCCCATGTAGTCGACTGTGGTTTGAAGCCTGAACCCAGTGGCTTAAAACTCATGCCAGGCACATGTGTGTGCATGCCCAAAATCTCAAGAGGAGGATGGAAGAGAAGGGATTGTGGTATGGCCATTCCCTCGGGGGGTGATTTCTTGCTTTCTATCTCTCTGTCTCTCTAGGTGAGCGTTCTTGCGCTACAGCAAAAATCTCTCTCAGAAAAAAAGAAAAAATGAATGAGGCACATCCTAGGTATTTATTATTCTCCTACAGCTACATTAGTTGTGTGAATTATGAATTTATGTGTGAATAAATGGATAAGATAGGAAAAACGTTATCATCACAGGGGATATATTCTCATATATACATATACAAAATGCACACATGCATGAGGATATTTCAAAATGTTCTGGAAAAATGGAATTAAAGTGCAAGTTTATTTTAGAGTGAAAAATTTCCATTTATTCACACAACTAGGCAGCTAATACCTTAAAATCTGGATTGTTTGAATTACATGATGGGATAGTTGGACTAGGCTTTTAAAGTGTCCTTTTGATTCTAAGAACCAAATAAAAAATAAAATTATAAATTGCTCTGTGAGTTAAATCAACATGGCCAATGTTAATTCTGAGTGTCCAGTCCCTTTAAAATGGAGACTAGTTTATGTGTATTTTTTTGAAAAACAATTCATCTGTTTTCCACTACACTTTACCTTTGAACACACAGTCTCAGATTTTTAGTCTGTATGGTGGTATTGTGGGTCTATTTATTTTTCCAAAGACCTTTTACTCTGATGATTTGATAAGAAGCTATTTTTTTTCCAAAGGTATTGAGTTATTCCCTTGGTTTGTATTAGGGTAGATAAGTCCTTCGAGTTTTTAAATTAGTTTATATTTTCATTCCATCTCTTTGATTCAAGTTTGAAGGGATTCTATTTTGGCTATTTTATCTCTCTGCCTCTAGGAAAGCCAGACTTTAAGTTATCCCCAAGGTATCACTGGCAGCACTCCACACCATCTGTAATGTATAAATATATTCAGTTATTCAGTATATTCCAACTTAGCTAGCTCTAGTAATTTTATATTATTGGGATCTTTGAGGAGAAAGGCATTCATTCTCTGCTGATTTATTCCTTACTGTTACTCCTGAACTTTTGATTCAGCTGACAAGTAATCTAATACAGAAACAAAACTCCAAGATTTTTCACAATGAGTTAAGTAACAAAAAGTTCTGAAGCCCATTCATTGTCTTTATTGCAGTTGGCTGGCTGAATACATTTAAGCACCTTTGGCAGATTTTAGATTTGAATTTAGGAGACTTGAGGCAGGTCAAATATTCTTAATAAAGGGTGCTTGTCTTTGGAACTCCTCATTTGATATGGCCTTTAACTCACCTTCCCACCATGGTATCAGATTGATTTCTTTGACTATTTCTTCACTATTTAAAAATTCCTCTTTTCTTTCCCCTCTAATGAAGAAAAACAAACAAACAAAAAACCACATACACACACACCTTCCTCCCATGAGTGCATGGTTCAAAATATTTGCTTTTTAAATTTAATTGAATATGAGCTTTTTTTCTTAGGACTTTCATATACATAACTCCATCTGCATGACAGTTCATAATGACATAATGTAGAAATGCTTGGTCACTATAGATAACCTCATTTAGTGTGGGCTCTCAGGGAAGAAGCATAGTGGAGAACAAGATTGGGAAAAACATTCATGATGGTAAGTCAGACAAGATTCTAATCCCAGTTATCTCATTTGTAGTTATATGGACTTTGAGAATGTCTTCACCTTTCTTAGCTTCAGCATTTGCCATCTATAAAATGAGAAACCTGTTAGACTAAATTATATTTATTTGTGAACTTTACTGTGAAAGGTAGGCTCTCAAAAGTTAGAAGTTATCATTTTTCAAAATCTCTTGTATATTTTTTCACTGTACTTGCTTTTAGATAGGATACAGAAAACTCACAAGGTCTAATTGTCTTCATGAGTTAAAAATGGAGTTGAAGTTTAAAATCTGCCGAGATATATTGCAGTTGGTTTCCTACCCCAAGCATTTATTCTTTTACTTATTTATTAACTCATTCATTCAATAAATGTTTCTTATATACCAGAAACTATACTTTGTATCTGGGAGTAAATCAATGAGCAAAAATACATAACTAGAATCTAATATAACTGAATTTATTATTATTATTTTGCCACCTAGAGATAGCACATTTGTTGTATTAGAGTGGTTGTGAAAACATTCTTGCTCCAAATTTCCTGCGGTCCAAATATCAACTCTATTAATTATCTGGGTAATTCTGGGTAATTTAATTTCTTCTTCTTCTTCTTCTTCTTCTTCTTCTTCTTCTTCTTCTTCTTCTTCTTCTTCTTTTTTTTTTTTTTAGTTTGCTATATAGAATACATGCTTTCACTAGAGAGAAACAGTGAGAGGGAAAGTAAGAAATCACTCCCTAGAAGGATGATCATGCCATGATTCCCTCTCCTCCATTATCCTCCTGGAGTTTTGGGCACACACACACACACACACACACACACACGCACACATGCACACACACACACAGTGTGCTTTTCAAGTCAGCAGTCTGGGACTCAAACCAATCACTCAGCCATGTGGAATCCAGCCACCTTAACCTCCATGCTACCTTCTGGTCCAATTCTGGGCAAGTTTTTACAACTACTTTGAGTGTTAATTTTCTTATTCATGAAATAAAAATCATAGATACTTGCACTATAACTATATAAGATTAAATGAGTTAATATACAGAAACTATGTACTCTCCAGCATATAGTCAGACACAAAGACCAATAAGGTATTACCTTTATTATTGCTATTGTTGGTAATCATTATTTTCTAGATATCAAATCCTAATTTTCTTTTTTCAGGATAAACTCCTCCCTATTCTTAGTCCATATTTTGGTCTTCATGTGTGGTTGTGACTTAAGCTTAAAGTGATTAGCATAGTTGATCCTTTCTAGGCTTTTGTTTTAGCATCCAAGAAAAATACTTGTTTTCTTTTCTAGTAAAATTAAACCTAAATTGATGCAGTTCTTAAGTTCCTGGCAACCTTCTCATAACTATATGGAGCCAGATAGTGTCACCATCATGGAAGAGAACAGAGAAGTTGGGAAGTAACCAGACATTCATGATACCATGTAAGTCTCTAGACCAAAGAATGCCAAGATATCACTACTAAATATTTCAATTATATGCTCCAACAAATTACACTTTTCCTACCTTATTATATTGTTAACGATTAGCTAAATTAACTAGAGTTTGTTTATATTGCTTACAATCCAGAAACCTAACTGATAAACAGCTTGGTTACCTAGTGGTTAATGCAGGTTTCTGATTATGAAATCTCTTTCCTTCCTTTCTTCCTCCATCTAATGTACTAATCTCATGCTACTTTATCAGCATTTGCAGAAGTTTCCCTTTTGGGTAGAAGAAGCCAGTGATTTTCTTTTACCCTAGGACTAGATAATTTTTTAAATCTACTTGAGGTGACTAGAGTATAGTCAGAAAGAAATGACAAGGTAAAGAAAGCCATGGATTGATTTGACTGTAGGTCCATGGTATATTTGTGTGCCTGGTGAATAGAGAATTGAATAGTACATTTGCTTGCTTTTTTTTTTTTTTTTTTTTTTTTTGGAGAGGTTTTGCTATAGGGTGCGTGTGTGCGCTTGCCAGAAAGACAGAGAGAGACAGAGAAACAGAAAGTGAGAAATCACTCCCCCCCCCCCCCCCCAGGGAGGATGGCCACACAGCAATCCCTCCTCCTCCATTCTCCTCTCCTCTCGAGATCTTGGGCACACACACACATGCACCCGGCTTGAGTTTAAGTCACTGAGTCTGGGACTCGAACCACAGTGGACTTCAAGGGAGTCGAGTGACATAGCCATTACGCCAACTGCTGGTCCCTGCATTTGATAACATGTATGCACCAATATGTGTGATCTAGCATATATTTTATAAAAAAAAAAAACAACCAGACTAAAGAAAGATAATCAGTTAGTCTATGAAAATATGTATGTGGTTACAAATGTTAGTAAATACTATGAGAAGAAAATATAAGGTGCAAATATTAGTTTAAATAATCAGAACATCACCTAAAATCCAAACAAAGAAACTCACCACTGATAGTGTATCTGATATTTATTGAAAACTCATGCATGCTGAGTCCTTGTCAAGTCTTTACCTATGAAACCTAGCTGTCCAGTAGGGCACCCAGTCCTTTGGCAGTCACATAAATTTCATCTGATCTCTCATTCCACATATGAGGGTGAAACTCAAGAATCCTTCTTAATTTCTCTAAAACGTCTCATAGTTGGGGCTTAGGTTTCTCTGGCTCTAATAATTTTCTTCTACTGAGTTAGTTTTATTTTATTTTTAATATCTGTCTCTGCACTTGTCACTGATTTATCACCCCAACACTTGGTTCCACTTTGGTAATTTATCCTTCAAAGGACCAATGACACAAATGAAATGTATGAAATTTGTACAAAAGGTAGGTCTGGGTGCAGACTTGAGTCAGGAATATATAATAAGAAGCAGTTTACATTGCATTATTGCATGATAATTATCTTTGATATGTACATAAAGCAAAAAAGATCCAGTGAAAATCTCTTCAGCGTCAATATTGATCATTGTCCCTCCTGTTGCCATGACCTCTATGCCTCTGTTTTGTTGGGCTTCTTTCCCCTCTACTCTGGGCATCTTCTTCTCTGGAGCACTCTGCTAAAAATGTGTTATTTTATTTAATACCTTTCTGCTATTAGTATCAAATGAATAATTTTATCTCATTCAAATAACTTGATCTCAGGAATTACCGGTAGAGGTTGAGGCTAGGAAATTTCTTTGGCATAATATGTCAACACATAACAGAAGCAAGACCTGCACCTTCATGACTTCCAAGCAAGCTGGTAGAAACCCAATGTGTATGGATAAGGAAGAGGGGTTAGTGAAATGGGAAGTAGAGGTTATCCCAAAAATAAAAAAATATTGAAATAAGTCTTTACAGTTTTAATAGTTTGGTTTGCAAATTTATATAGAGAAGAGATTAATTAGCTAAGAATATAACTCAGAACCTGGGCACAAATGCTGAGAGATGCAGATGCAGATAGAAAATTCTTCCTGGGACCAATGAATGGTGTAATGGTTACATTGCTGGACTCCCATGTAGTCAACCGTGGTTTGAGTCCCAGACCTTGCAGCTTAAAAAACTCACGTCAGGCGTGTGTGTTTATGCCCAAAATCCCAAGAGGAAAATAGAGGAGAAGAGATTGCAGAGTGGTCAGCCCCCTGGGAGGTTGATTTCTCACTCTCTGTCTGTCTCTCCAGCGTGTGCATGAGCCCTATAGCAAAAATCTCTCTAAAAAAAAAGAAAAGAAAAAAGAAAATTCTCCCTCCTCCTTCTTCACCTTTTTCTTCATGGCAAAACCATAGCTTGCAAATTCTCTTTTTGTGACTATACAATCAAGGTGCATCAATTGGTTCCTGTTTGTTTAAGTGAATATTTTATTATTTATAAGGAAATAATTGGAGAATTTCTCTTACCAAATTTTCTTATCTCATGTTAAATTGTGATGTTCATGTTGAAAGCATAATGTTCAGCCCTTTCACATTTAGTCCCCAAATGGTGATCACAGCTGAGAGCTTATCTGAAATAATTATACTGATGATGGTAATCATGGGAAGCATTTATTGAGTTTTGATTGTGTGGCAAGCACCAGGGTTTATATATGCATTATCTCACTTAAGTCTCCCAGCAATCCTGTGCAGCAGACACTGATATTATCTTTGTTTTATATTTGGGGAAAGGAAAACAGACTCAGAACAGTTTAATGACACACTCAAAGTCATATGAAGCTAATAAGTTGTCTAACTATTTGTGGAGTCAAGGCTAGTATACTGATCATTTTTATTCTTGGATTCTTCATCATTGCTTAGATGTGTAGCAGCATCACTGGATATGATTCCATGGCTAATTGCATTGCAGTCTGGCATTTATGTTATCAACTGGTGAACTGGATACTACTAAACCGTTCTATTTTATAATTAATGATTATAAAAATAAGTGGTAAAATACAGCACTTTTGGAAAGTGAGAAAACACATACAAAGCTTCCTTAAGGATGAATAATAAAACATTAAGAAATCTGAGGTACAGAAATGTTGACTGACTTGCTCAAGGTCAAACAGCTAGTTACAGAATCATGTTTTTCTTTGTATGAGAAGTTAAGTGTTTTAAGTAACTAATTTATTTTAATGTTGGAAAATCCCTATAACTCTTCCTGTGCTACTTGGATAAATAATCCCCCGCTAAAATTGTTCTTCAGTAATTTTGTTTGGCTATTTTAGCGTGTGTTTTTCATAATCTGTAACGCTGAATTTCTCATCAATTCAGCTCTCCAGATTTTATTAGGTTTTGCGTGCTCAGGAAATAACGCCATCAAAGCAGAGTTATCTTCACATACGCAGGACAATTATATTGATATATCATGTGCTGTATTTTAATTTCAAAATTATTGCCTCATTGTTTTCTCCTGGAGCCCAGTTTTATTTCTTTCTTCTTATCATTAAAGGTACAGCGACGAGTAATTCACCCTTAAAAAAAAGAAAAGAAAAGAAAAGGTTTGCTTAAAAAAAAAAAAAATGTAGCTAGAAAAATCTCCCACAGAGTGAATTCCCACAGTGTTATGGAGGATGTAAATTTAGCCCAGTGTGATTCAAACAATCGAGTTAGGAATTTTAATTTAATGGTTTGTTCCTTTGAATTGTTAGACACTCACCTCATTGTGCAAGTTGTGTTTGAATTGAAGAAATTAAACTAAAATGTGTTGAATGTACCCCAATCGGGTTATTCTGGCAAGTCTGATTTGCAGGCTGAGTGATGGGTTAGAAAGAATAAATTAACATGCATGAGAAGAGGAGGTTTAAATGATTTTACTCTAATAATGATTTTATTACCCCTCAATATTTTAGAATTTAAATATTTTGTTTTTGTGGTAGTTATATCATCTTAGCTGTTTTAATAGGATTGAGGAATCACCTTATTTTCATTTCATATAACCTAGAATTTTATGCTTTTGGTATATTGGGCAAAAACCTCAGTGCTTGTGGATTAGAGGGTTTGCTGAATTGGTTCCTGCCCGACTGACTTGGTTGTGGTAAATAAAATGCTGGAGAAGAAAAATGTATTTTGGATGAAACAATGGATGAGAATAAGAACCAAGAACCATTTTTTATGATCTCTTAGGGAATAGTCCAATAGGCCAAATGGGACTCTATGATCATGGCTCATGTTTGTGATTATAATGGTAGGACTTGGTAAAGCACAGCACTTTTGGAAAGAAAGAAAACATATAAAAAGCCTATCAAAAAGAAAGTAACTTGATTATAAGCCTTTTTACATGTTTATCCATAAAGAAAAAAATGTTTGTAAAGTGAGCTCTTCGACAGTAAATTGGAGTTGTTACCACTTAGGGGTTTTAAAAGTTAGACTGGTAGAGATCTTATAGCCACATGTATTATTCAATTTCATTTCAAATATACCAAGACCTAAGGCTCAGAGTCAGTGTTGCACCAAGATCACACTCATACTGCCTGAGTTAGAAAAGGTATTTTCTTTCCTTTCATGCCATAATATCTCTTTGCCTTCTCTTGGGAATGTTTATTATCTAGAATAGCTTTCATTGTTCCTAAGTCCCTTTCCTCAATGTTCAATGAATTTTATGTTGGCATTAGTTTAAAGCACCTACATCTACCTTTTACTGTGAGGATGGCCATGTACACACATGGCGATAAAATTATTCCATCTACAAGTACTGATAATGTAATGGCTCAGGGTCTTCTGCTGCCATGGTGGTTCTGAAAGCCTCAAGCTCTTCTGGAGGCAGAGCCCCCTTTTACATTATGATAACTGAGCTCAAGAGTAATTCTTCAAAGGGGTGAGTGGGATGGGAAGGATGGCAATGACAAAGATTAGCAAAGACGGTTTTCCTTGCACTTTTTAGCATTTATAGAGAGCATTTCTCATATGTTGATGAAGCATGTTAATGTAAAACAAGCCATGCAGAACAAAATGAAACTCTGACAAAACCAACGTTTTAACAGAAACAGAATAATCAGCCCACTGTATGGTTTCTACTAAGAGTCCCAGAAGCCAGGAAATCTTTCATAGGAAGGTGCTAAGTGACTTTAAGTCCCTCGACTTCTCTAAGTCTTTGTTTCTTCATCTATAAATAGAGATCGATTAGGTTATTTCTAAGGCCTTTTGTCTTCTAGAAAGTTCCTTTAAAATAAATATCTCTGTTATCTTTGAAGTTTGGGAAGAATAAATAAAATGATGCAGACTGGTAATTTTTAAAAATCCTGATTGCAAAATTGCTCTCAGCTAAGATTAACCTAATTTATATTCTTTCCATTGAGTCTTAGCTCTTTACAAAATTCTGAAGGTTTTTTAGTTTAATGTGCATTAACACAATATTTGTTCAGTGCTTAGAACAGTAATTTTAGGAAATATTTTCCTCTCCAGAATCCTCAACAAGCAATCTTTAAGAACCAACTGAGTGTAGGGCACTGAGAGTTCAAAGAATTATAGAGTTTAGTTGGAGTCCTCAGGGGAGACCACAGTGCTATTAAAGGGAAATGTGATCGAGGGCATATTTAATTAAGTGACAAATGAATGATCTAGAGAATAATTGCAGCTCATAGCCTGTTTTTATTTAACCACTTAATTTTCCAATATAGATTTATCTTTAAACTCTTTGATAGCTTAAATAAATCTACTTAGAGTTGACTCACCTAACAGTGAATAACTGTCTTCTTGTTTTCTTTGAGATATTTCTTAAAAATGTTTTCTTGGCATTTGAGTCGAATGATTGAAGGCTGTAAGAAAGAATAATTGAGTGATTATACCTACAGAAATATGTGTTATCTAGCCAACACTGTCCTCAAGAAACTAAGAAAAAGTGTGTATAGAAATGATTGGCTGTGAATCATACAAAATACCTAGATAATATGTGAGACACTGCCACAATGGTAGTAACCTAGGTTATCTATTCATCCTCTTTTTATTTTTAATTAATATCTTCTATTTCACTTTGTGTGAGAATGTGCATGACTTTAAATTTTACGTTTTCCAACTTCCTTTATAGTAAGGGTAACCATGTGATATGATCCTGTCTAGTGAGATATAAAGATAAATCATGAATTGAAGTACCATAAAACTTGTTAAAGTTTTTTTTTTTTTTTTAAAGGCTGCCCCAAATGGTAAATGTTATTTGCCTTCATTTTTCCTCTTCTTTGGAATGTAGATGTGATGCTGGATGTTGAGTTGACAGGGTAGTTGTAATACGTGAATAGTACAGTTTAGATATGACAGTATAGAGAGTGAGAAGGAGCCTGGATTCTAAATAATATTGTAAACTGTTGTATGGCCATGACCTTCTTATCTCTAGATTTCTCATGTAGTGAGAAAAATGCAGTTCTTAATTTGTTTAAGCTATTTGGTAGGAGTTGTTTTTGTTACTTGTGATTGAACACATACTATGAGCAAAGTGCTAAAACTTGCTGGATATAGAAAGCCATCTATGAATTTTTTAGTCTTATAGGGATACATTATTTAATTAAAATTAAATTTATTTATTTATTTATTTTGGAGAGGTTTTTGTTATAGGGCACGTGCACTTGCCAGAAAGACAGAGACAAAGAGACAGAAAGTAAGAAACCAACCCCTGAGTGGCATGGCCGTGCCACAATCCCTTCTCCTCCATTCTTCTTTCCGGATCTTGGGCATGCACGCACATGTGCCCTGCATGAGTCTAAGCCACCAGGTCTGGGACTTGAACCGCCGTTGATTACATGGGAGTCCAGCGACATAGCCATTACACCATCTGCTGGTCCCCAGGATACGTTATTTTATAGTAGTGGTGGATATGATTCCAGAGAAGTGGCTCCATAAATATAGAAGAAGCGATAAGAAATTATTAATTCCATCTAGTGATACAGTGCTGTAAACTAATGACCTTCTTGGATTGAGTCATTTGTTTTTCTTTATAAGGATAGGTATGACATTGCAAACAAATGAAGACTGGAAAGAAGTCTGGGGTAAGGAATACTTGGAGTAAAGCTGGAAAGATTCTGTGGTTTGGTCTCATCAGCTAATCAAGCATATACAGAGTAGTATGGAATGTTTCCAAAATGTCTTACATTATGGTGATGCATTTTAAAGTTGATGTGACCTGGAAGTTGTAACTGAAGTTGCAGTTTTCATGTGATTCCCATATCAGCTTGTTTTTTGACCTACCCCATAATTGAATATAGTTTTAAGCTTGCTTTGTTTTTGGTGGTGTTTAGATCACATACTTCACTACAGAGAAAGTGAAAGTGGAAGCAATGTTGGGAGAACCAAATATCAATCTCAGTTCTTGGTTATCGTGTATAGAAATGATTGGTCATGAATCATGCATAATGCCTAGATAATACACAAGACACTGCCATGATGGTAGTAACCTAGGTTATCTATTCTCTCTCTTTTTCTTTTTAAAAAAGAGCACTGTCTTGAGCAAGGTGTTGGCATAGATAACATATATTTCTGTAGGTATAATCACTCAATTATTCTTTCTTACAGCCTTCAATCATTCGACTCAAATGCCAAGAAAACATTTTTAAGAAATATCTCAAAGAACACAAGAAGACAGTTCTATTCCCAAACTTTTAGTCTCGAGAAGTCCCATGTAAGCTTGCTAGTCAAAACAAACTTGAGGAAAGATTGTGCTAAAATGTGCCAACATTTTCTGGATCCGCAATTCTTCACCTCTTCTGTGCACAAAATGGTAATCACCTAGGAACTTATAAGATAGAGATTGAGAGTTGATATTATTGATATTACTTAGGGATTTATACATTTACAGTTATCATTCAACTACATACAGTCATTTAGATGTCATCTATACTCATTTAGATGTTATATATACAAACATAATCAGATATTACCCTTTGGAATTCTGTGTGAATAAATAAATACTAGCTTCTGCTGTCATAATCTTTACTTTACCTAAAATTCTTCTTTGATTTTTTTGAGGCACTTCTGCTTTCCAGGACCAGTTTTCTAGTTTATTTCTTATATTTATCTCACCTTACAATATGCATGCATGTACATGCAAATTAATTTTTTTTTAGAGAGACTTTTTGCTAGTGAGTGAGTGCGCTTGCCAAAAAGACAAAAAGTGAGAAATCACTCCCCAGGGGGAATGGCCACACTGCATTCCCTTCTCCTCCTCTCTCCTGTTGGGATTTTGGACATGCACGCACACACACCTGGCATGAGTTTTAAGCCGCCGGATCCGGGACTCAAACTGAAGTTGACTATATAGGTGTTCAGTGACATAACCATTATACGATCTGCTTAATTTTAAGAGTCTGCAATAAGAATGCTAAATACACAGCAGAACTTGTGCCGTTTTTCTCCCCGTCCATGTGTGTGTCCCTGATGTACATCTCTGAGACTCAGGACGCTTCACCACTGAGCTTAGGCTGCTCTTGATCTTCATTAATGTAGTGTTCCAAGAAGTGACAACAAATTTGAGTTGAGATGCAAGATGAAAGTCATTTGCCCACCATTGAATAAGTAGGAAGCTTGACACACTCTTTTTTGAATCCAAAGCTTGGCTAAAACCTCATATACCATGATAGACCCCTTTGTCTTCAGGAAGCTTGAGTATTTCTCTTAAGGACATAAGGAATATTTTCCCATGAGATGGCTTCACATAGTCACCTGTGTCTAGCTACACTCTTACATCTGCCTGTTTATCCCCAATATTGATGGTGAACTGGTCATTGGACACTATTTCCTTTAAAATGTGATCAAACTTATTAAATGGCCCCATAAAATGCTCCTTCTATGTGCCCTCTATATTAATTTTCTTTGGCATATATGGCAAATCACCACAAATATGATAACAATTTTTTTAATTACATTCCAGAGGTCAGAAGTCCTAAAATCAAAAACTTATAAGGGCTACATTCCTTCTGGAGAGTCTGTTTCCTTGCCTTTTCTAGCTTCTTGAGACCTACATTCCTAGGCTTGTGGCACCTTCATCTTCACAATCAGCAATGTAACATCTCCAAATTTCTCTCTGACTCTTACATTCCTACCTTCTACTTCTATGGTTCTTTGTGGTTAGACTGGGCCCACTCAGGTAATCCAGGATCGTGTTTCCTTTTTAAAGTCCTTCATTTAATTTTAGCTGTAAGTGCCTTTTACAATTAAGATGACATATTCACAGATTCTTGAGATTAAGATGTGTCTATCTTTGGAAAACTATTATTCTGTTTACCACCATAGCCAATCAGTTCTGGTCCTCTGATTGGTAAATTCACACACAGATATTTACTGTGCACAATATCATCCTTACACAAAAATAGAGAAGCTAGATGTAGCCTTTTGTCTCAGTGAGGCAATGGAGCTTCAGGGGGATTTAATTATTTGTCCATGAATAGTATAGGGGGTTGGTGAGCTGGGATTTAAGCCTATCTGTCTGGCTTGAAGTCTGGGGTTTTCGCTAGTTAACTAGAAAATCCTCAGCTTTCATTCACAATCAGGCAGTGATTTTTCAAATTTACTTTAGCAGCAAAACCTTATGTTAAATGAAATTTTACACATGTAACTGATACGTCCCACTTCACCATCTAGAAGTTCAAAATAAGGTCATCTCTCTTTAATATTTAAATGAAATGACTCTCAGCTCTATTTTGCTGTCATGGAAATGTCTCTCTTTTCTCTTTGGACCTTTCTTCCCATAACAATCTAAAGGATACTGGAAGTGTGTATTCAATCCATGATACATAAATCACCACATTGAAAAAAAAAATCTGAAGTAACCTAATGCATTTACCAGGAGTGGACCTCTTCACTGCTGTTGTTGCCACATGATGTCACTGATGGAGACTGAGCCCAGCAGCCCCTGAAGTGTGCATCCATGCAAAGATGACAGCAGAGGCCCCTGGAATTCTTGGCTGAGGGAGGACTCTGGCTGTGAGAAGTAAAAGGAAACCTTTTACAATGTAAGGCAGAGCTGTGGTCACCAAGGCTCCTACGCTGATGGCTCTATCATGAAATTATTCTTTCACATTAAAATCTACAGCCATTTCCCCAAAACATTCCCCTTCCCCTCCATACACACCCACGCAATGTCTGGGGAGCTGGGATGTAAGGTCTTTCTTGTCTCAGAAGCAGCTCACATTCAGAACCTGCCTCCGCTGTACTATCAGCATCCTAGCCAATAAAATAAAAAGAAACCCTGTTTGGTTTCAAAGTATATCCCATTTGATGTATTCAAATAAGTGATATTTTTGGAGGTATTACAACTAGAATAAGCTATAAGGAACAAAATAAATAAATATAAAATACACTAAATACTAGCGGCATGAACGAGACACAAATTTCTTTCTCCTGTTCCATCTTGTGGCTCCATTATGAGTTTCTTACTTTCCTAAGGTCTAATCATATTCCAAGTTGTTCCCTAAATCTGGAAGCTGTAGGCATAACATCCATAGTCTAATAAGAAGAAAGGAGTAAATGGCAAGAGAAAGAATGACCCTTTCTTTAAAGTTGCTTTCTTTACATTCCACCATCTGAAACGTTGTTGGTTTGATGGCCACACCTATCAGCAAGGGTTCATGGGAAATGTGATTTGTATTCCAAGTAGTCATATGTCCTGCTAAAATGAAGGAGGCCTTCCCTAAGATAAAAGATAATAATCAGCACTCTCCATTCCCAGGAGAACACACTACCTTATTGCTTGGGTTCTCCATTGTATAGAACAGGTGGAAGAAGATTATTTTGGTTAAAACCGTAGTGGTTTCCCAGAGCTCTGTGTGCTCAGCCTTCTACCTCTTTGCTTGAGTTTTTGAAGCAGTGTAAAGAAATGTAGGACTGTAGAGCACAATTTGAAAACCATCACATAAACATGACAGTTCACAGCTCAGAGTTATCTGCTCTCTCCTGACAAACACGTTTACTTATTTTTCTCCTGATAAATTTAAAACTTACAGGAAAATAAAAAGAACAATGTAGCAATAAAAATAGCTCTACTACCCAGATTTACCATCATTGCATAAGGACCAGTGTTACTTTAAAAATAGAAAGCACTTCAGATTCAGCTACAATTCCTTTTAGCTACCATGCAGCCTCATTCCCTGCTCTGTCATTTCTGCCCTCCCCAGCTTGTATCATAATATTGGTTCATTTGTTTCTAGTGAGCTGTAAAGTCCATACTCTCGATTTCCTTTGTTTTAACCAAATGTCCCTTTTCCATACCAGGATCCCATACAGGGACGTTGCATTATAATTAGTAGCCATATCTTCTTAGGTTCCTTCCTCTTACGTGTGAGATTTCTGACTTTTCCTTGTTTTTGACAACCCTGGCAGTTCTGGTTAGGTATTTCATAAGATGCCTCTCTCTATTGGGATCTGTCCAATGTTTTTCGCATGTCTAGGGTCATGGATTGGGGGAAGGAAGACCACAGAGGTAAAATGCCATTTCATGATGTCGTATTAAGGGTACATTGTATCTACATGATTTATATCTTTTGATATGCATCTTAGTTGCCTGGCTGACATAGCATTGTCAGGTTTCTCTGTGGTAAAGTTACTCTTTCTTTCTTCCTTTCCTTGGAAAGAAGTCATTGTGCACAGACCACACTCAAGGATGGGGGAGTCATGCTCCTCTCAGGGGTGGAGTGTCTACGTGGGTTTTGTGGAAGGCATCTGCATGGGAGATTTATTTGTTCTCCACCATTTATTTATTTAATTACTTATTTATGTCAGTAGAGTTTCATAAATATTTATGTTACACTTTGCATCCAATACTACTTTATCTTTAGCTCAAATTACTCTAGCTTTGGCCACTGGGAACTCTTTCAAATGGCTACCATATTCCTTTGACACACTCACAACCTCCTACAGTCATGTCTTTTTATTTAGTTGGTTGTTTCAGCATTTCCTTATTTTTTGGTATTACAACATGCTCCAGGCTCATCATGCTCCAATCTTAGAATCAGCCATCTTCCCAAAGAGTCTTGGTCCCTTTTTATTTGAAATTGGTGTTAAAAGCAAAAATCTAGGAATTAAGCATGGTCACAATCCATTTTACATACAGACACACATGCATATCTGTGTAAATATATATGTATGTATTTAGATATATATGCATGCATGTATGTAGATAAATGCATATGTAGATAGAGGAATTTTTATTTTAATAGGATTTAGTCACTGGTTAACAGGAATTAAGTTCTAATTGTAACATTTTTAGCATTAAAGTAGCAGGCAGTTAACTATTTAGGAGGTGATCTATGGAGCAACCTGGTTACCCCACAATATATTTAGAAAGTAGTTACTTATCAAATCAGAACCTTTAAACTCTCTGTGAGTCACAATCTCCTTTTGAGAAGCTATTGAAAGGTAAATAGAGCTATTGCCCAGGAAAATATATATAGATAAACACGTGGAATTTGTCCTGGATTTCTGAGGTTCATGAGCTCCCGGAAGTTCTGAGTGAGGGTGAACGTAAAGGCTAGTCAGGAGACCATGGCACAGAGGAGGACCGTACACGCACACGCCCTGCTGCTGCTTTTCCCATTTCCATTGTGACTTTTTTGCTGGCTAAGGGAATGGAGTCATTAAACAATTAAAATTTTTAAATCTAATCTAATAGTTTCTTCATTGGATGATTACAAACATTTTATTGTAAGCTGTTCCTTTAATGTATAAAATATCATGATGGAGTCATTGGGGGTTCTGTTTTAATTTCTATGATTCAGAGAAAAAGATCAGGGGTTATTTGCATGGTTTCTTTAATTCATATCTCTTTCAATTTTGTTTGAGTCACTTTCCCTTTTACATCAGTGACTCCTATTTGAAACCAGAGCAATAGGAAGGAAGGGTATATTTAGCATAAAGTTGTGTGTGTGAGAACCAGCATCAGGGTAGAACTGAAAGAGTGAACAGAGTTAAATCTAAGTACATTTTTCTGAAGCTGTGTTTAACACTGATTATTTCAAGGTGTTTTTTATAATCACCTCCAACTGTTTCAATGAAGCTGTTTTTCATTTTTCTCAAAACTTCCCTTAAAATATTTTTTTCTCTTCATATCGATTTTCCAGCCACTTTCCTTAATGCCACCATTGGCAGGCCCAGTCACGCACTTTTATGGTTTGTTCCGGAAGCTTCCCTCTACTTCTTAGCCTCATCTTCCTGTCTTCTGGATGCTCTTCAGCTGAAGAGAATGCTCTAATTCTTCCTGGTGTTTCCTGCAGTCCGAATTCCAAGCTATGTGCAGTTTTTATTTCAATCTGTCATTCCTCGTCATAGCTACTTCCTATTGTCTTCTTATTTTTTAGGATCCCTTTGGAATAGAATCTACCAGATATTTTTTAAAAAAATTTTTAGCTGGGACCAGCAGTTAGCGTAATGGCTATGTCACTGGACTCCCACGTAGTCGACCGCAGTTCGAGTCCCGGACCCGGCGGCTTAAACTCACGCCGGGCGCGTGTGCGTGCGTGCCCAAGATCCCGAGAGGAGAATGGAGGAGAAGGGATTGCGGCGTGGCCATCCCCCCTGGGGGGTGATTTCCTGCTTTCTATCTCTCTGTCTCTCTCTGTCTGTCTGGCGAGCGCACGCGCCCTATAGCAAAAACCTCTCAAAAAAAAAAAAAAAAGAAAAAAAAAATTTTTAGCTAATTTAGGGAACCAGCAGTTAGCGTAACGGCTATGTCGCTGGACTCCCACGTAGTCGACCGCGGTTCGCATCCCGGACCCGGTGGCTTAAAACTCACGCCGGGCACATGTGCGTGTGTGCCCAAGATCCCGAGAGGAGAATGGAGGAGAAGGGATTGCGGTGTGACCATCCCCCCTGGGGGGTGATTCTCGCTTTCTGTCTCTATGTCTCTCTCTGTCTGTCTGGCGAGCGCACACGCCCTATAGTGAAAACCTCTCAAAAAAAAAAAAAAAATTTAGCTAATTTATTGTTTCTAAGCATTGGAAATCTGTTAAACAGTGTCTGCATCCCTTTGCTGGCAGACTTTGCTTTAGAAGCACTGATTACCTATTCCTCTTCTAGGTTTCCCCAGCCTGGCAAGGGCCCGTTTCTTGCTATCTCAGGTAGCAACAGTCAATTAGGCTGCCCACCAAAAGCAGGGCTCTGACACTCATCACATGCCACAGCTTTTGGACAGCTCTGTGTAAACACACGTTACCAGCCAGCCCAGGCTGATGTCAGAGATTAGAGTTAGAATGTGCCTGTCATTCTTTCAGATAGAGGTCCTGTTAGGTCATGCTAAACAGCCGCAAGATTTATGGCTTCCCAAAGAGGAAAACCAATTCCCCAGACTATTGCTGGGAGTGATAGCAATATGTCGGAACCCTCCCTGTTGCAAACATCATGACATAGAAACAAGATCACTTATCAAATATATTGCTATAGTTTGGTGTAAAAAGTATTGAATATTTGTGAAAACTTAATGATAATAAATGGGTCTGTTTCCCTTATTTCTGACATTGCACTTCACTATTTGAATCCAGAAGCCTAGTTTCAGTGTAATCCAGAATCTTTTTAAATATAGCTTTTGCTCCTGAACTATATTATTTACACAAGCTTATTGAGTGACTCTCCATTTTCATTTCAAATCAAAGTGGTCAGAGTACATGTTTTTAATAGACAGAGATGTGTCTCAGCTCAGTGTCAGGGTCTCTCCCAAGGTTATTAGAACTGAAAGCATTAAAGCAGTGCTCCCTGTGCATGTGCTTGGGTATTTAAGCTTGCTGATTGGTTATTCCCTCGTGAGGAACTGTTTTACATATGAATAATTTGAAAGCATTTCTGCCGCCCAATGGGGAAATGACAAATTGGGTATCTTGTTTAAATAAAGTTTATAAAATTTGAAGTATGGTATGATGTTAACATTAGTTTTCAAGACTAACTGACTATCTTTATAGTAGTAATACTAAAATAATAACAAATTATAGACAAATAATGAGAATCCACATCTTCCTAGGACCATTCAGTGGAACAGTGAAGACTGTCGAATCATCTGGATAAGTATTATCTCCGAAACCCACATATACTCTTTATACATATCTAAGCATGTGAGTATTTGGAAATGTTGATTTAAGGTATTCCCATCTTCCAACCAGATGTTTGGTACCCTGTGAACAAGGCAGTGTGTCTGGATGTATGGCTAAAAATTCTGTATTAAGCAGTCATCAGCATCAAAGGTTGAAGAACAGAGGCTCACATTAAAACAAAAATTTTTGGAAACTGGCAGTATCAAGGTTTCTTGTATCATGACCTGAGTTCCCAGGTATCATCCTGTCATGATTACTTTGTTAATGCCAAGGAGGTTTGATTTTTTTTATTTGTTTATTTAATTTTATTTATTCATTCATTCATTCATTTTAATTTGACCAGAGAGAGACACAGAGAGAAAGAGATAGAGGGAAAGTGAGAAAGCAAGCCACCAGGTCCAGGACTCGAACCATGGTTGACCATGTGGGAGTGTCCAGCACCTTAACCACCACGCCACCTGCTGGTCCCAAGGAGGTTTGATTTTAGTCCTAGTCTGCTTGAGCTATTCCAAACTGAAGAAAAACAATAGTACTTAAATATGGAGTCTTTTATTAATAAGATTAATTGGCATAAAATTTAATAATTGAGAAAGGTTACCAAAAAAGAAAGATTAGAGGTTCTAATGAGAAACAGATACCCATCCCCAAGGAAATGCATGCGAGCATGTGAGCTCGGATGTAACATTAATATGAAGAAAAGGAAAAAACATGTAGTGGCTGCATTTATGGTGGGCTTTCTCCTAGGGCTACACACTGGCTTCTAGTTCTGTTCCCCCTATTATCTCCAATTTGGAAAAATTCTGCTTGAGCTGAAATTCTCCATGCTTTGTTTTCACCCTCAGGGAATAGGTTTAGTTTTTCTGGGAATTTTTATTTTGTAAATGTTAAATCTCTTTCTATTATCTATGTTCTACCAAACACAGGGCTGGCAGTCCCAGCAACAATTAGTCCAGTCTAGCCTTGACCCATGAGGGGATGGGAAATACAAGCTCCCTTCCATTGGCATCTGTATCCTCATTTTATCTCTTCTGGTATGACTTTCTTTTTTCTTTCTCTGACTATGACTAATTTCAGGATCAGCTTGAATTCCATTGGTTCCACAAAGTCCTTAACGAGGATTCTGGCCTTTTGTTCACTGTCTTTCCTTGGGTGCTGATTGACACTGCCTTTTTTTTTTTTTTTAGTTTTCTTTCTTTTTTTTGGGTGAAAACATTATTTTATTTAACTTTATTTATTTATTTTAATTTGAGCAGAGAAGGACAGAGTTGGGGGCGGGGGGGGGGGGGGGTGGGGCATGAGAAAGCAAACCTCCGGGTCCAGGATTCAAACTATGGTTGGCCAGGTAGGAGTCCAGTGTCTTTAACCACCATGCCACCTGCTGACCCCAAACACTGACTTGTGATTAAGCCGTTAGTTATATATTATCTATATCTTTCTTTCTCGACTATCAAATATTGGCATCAGTCATGTCAGCTAGATTTCAAGTGCCTTGAGAGACCAGAGACTTCATCTTCTCTGAAGTCTCTTCATGACTCCAAGCATGATGCTGGGCATGTCATATCATACTGTGTGTCTTATCTCTACTTGTGGGTTTGATGGACTTGGAAAACCGAGAGAAGTTCCTCCCTCTTGAGAGAAAAAAAAAAAAAAAAAAAAAAAAAAAAACCTGAAAAATTCATTCTAAAGTATTTTCTAATTGTGTTGTTAATGGATTATAAGAGATTACTGGGGCTTCTGAGAAGAGTTTTACAAGTTTTTAATTGCCCACTTGTTGTGAATAAATTTTTAAAATGCTGAGGCCAGTAATTTCAGACAAAATTATCCTAACATTGTTCTTCAGCAAAGCATCTGACAACACCATCTTTTTGTAATCTCTTGGGACACCCAAACTTAGTCAAATCAGCATTTTACAGATTGTTTTCCCATGGGCTTAACCTCAGTTATATCTACATTTGAAAAATGTGACTTAAAATCATTCATAACACCATTTTCTCAATTGGCACATACCACTTATTACACTAAATCACGTTTCTAGGGTAAGGCAGATAAGATATATTACAGAGGCATACTAGTAGACATTTTAGATTTTTGTAACATTTACTTAGTAGAAAAGATATAGCAGGCAAGTTAAAACAGATTTTACTGGTATTACTGCTTTGGATAAAGTATGCAAAATATTGTGAACCAGGCTAAAGCTGTCAAATACTTAAGTATTTACTTATTCTTTGTGTATTGGTATATAGATAAAGCAAAAATTGTGTATTCAATAGAAGAGCCCAACTTAGAGGAAACACAACTCAAACCAAGACTGGATGACCCATGAAGAGGGGAAAAAAGAGTTTATGAGCTCTCATGCAGTGAAGGAGAAACATTTTGCTAACATGACCCTGGTTCCTTGGGGCATTTCTCTTAAGGTGAATGTGTCCATTGTGTTTACTATAAGTTGAACAGAGTCTGAAGCCACTGGTGACCAGGCCACCTACCTGGCAGTATAACTGGAAGAGAGCATGATTATATTTCCAAGTTCTAAATTTGGGTGTTAACACATGCTGCTGTGTTCTATGAAGTAAGTCACCATATGCAAATGACACATTTATCTTACCAAACTGGAGAGGAGTTTCTCAACCATACTTTTGTATTGAGTGCTTACCATAGGCCATATGTTATTTGATCCTCCTAGCAAATTTCTACGAGTAGGTATTATATTCCCAACTGACACACAATGGTACCTTGGACTGGGAACTATTACTTTCTGAAGACAGCAGAGTTGGTCTGTGCTAGAAGTTGGACTGGGTCCAGGACTGCCTGATTTCTCAGTGTTAGTCCTAAATACATTTACCATCTCACAAAACAAGAATTTTTTCATCAATCAATTGTATTATTGCTATTTGAAATTTCTGTATTTGTGAATTTATACATTGATGAACTCATTATTGTCAGTGTTACCAGAAACTAATTCAATGCCTATAGATGGTCATGCCACTGATTGAAAAAAAGGGAGAAATAGAGAAAATAGGTTTGAGGGGCAGAGGATAGCATGGCAGTCCAATTTAGTCGTTAATTGGATTAAAACATACTTTATTACTAAAAATGTCTCTAAGCATAAACAAAAGTTAAAAACACTGTTATATAACTTGTTCAAATTTATTATTTTTACTGACTTTGATAGATCCTATTATTTTCCATAACTCTGATATTAAGAAGGGATTTACTCAATATTTCAGTAACATTTCAAGCAAAGGAAAACAGTGACTTAGGCTGAAACAAGAATCTTATCACTGCCATTCACTCTGAGCTCTCCATTAAGCACGACTGCATGATAATGTTGTGTGACCACTGCTGCTCTCCATCTCCTCTGCCTCCACATCAAGACAGGCGTTTTCGTGATTACAGATGTGGTTATTTGAAGTTGGGAATGCTGCAGAACTGCTAAAATCAACAGTTTCAAAGTTCACAGATCATTAATGTGACTTAAATTGATTTAGTGACTCTAATATTGCAATTATCCTCTACTGAACCACTCAGTAGGGGATTTGAAAATACTGTAAACTGAAGTGCTAATTTAGAACTGAGATCCAATAGGGATGTTTCCTCTTCCCTTTCTCCCTCCCTCCTTCTCTTCCCTTATTCCTTCCTTCTCTCTTTTCCTTTGTATAGTTCTTTTTCCTTCCTCGCTCTCATATGAACTAGCTTTACTATTACTGTCACCCATAGACTACTCTGATTTAAACACTTGAAGAAATTAAAACAATATTTCTGACTACTATTCTGTCTTAGTACTGGAGTCTTTGTCAATAATAACATTTCTTCTAATGATAAACATTTTTGTATTAAATTTTATTAAATTACATACAAGCTTTAAATCTTAATTCATATGTACAAAGTTGAAACAACATGAAGGAAAACCAGAGAGATTTGATTATGAAGTCACATTTTAGTTTGTGAAAACTCCTAGAAAATGACTGATGTTTGTGTTAAAGGCTATTTTATTTACTACTGTAGTACCTGAGTGAATTTAATGCATCAGTAATTTAGATACCTGGATTCCTCTAAGACTGTGGATGTGGGGAGTTCTCATTACATATAAAAGTATCCTGCAGTGTTCTTTGCTTAGGGAATCCAACTTGTGTCTATAAACCTTTGCAAGTTTGCCTGGTTCACCACAGGGGGCTGTAACAAGTAAGCAAATAGAGATGTTTTAAAATGAGAAGGAAAGAAATCCTATTGCTATAATGGCAATTCTATAAAATTTCTGAAGAGCAATGTTAATGATTAACACTGGCAGTAGACATGACGTGTGTGTGTGTGTGTGTGTATGTGTGTGTGTGTAGGAAAGCTTTACAGTTGCAAAGATGTTTAATAGCTATGAAGAGTGATGAATGACTTACTATATATATATATATATATATATATATATATATATATATATATATCCATGCTGAACTTCCCCCACCCTGGCTGGTCTGAGACAACCTGGAAATGCAGGCTTTCTGAGGTAGAATGAGGCCTCCATTAAGCTCCCGCCTGCAGAGGTTCATCTGGGAATGGTCAGGAAGTTCCTACCCACAGCCCTCTACCTCATGGTTTTTTTGTTGTTGTTTGTTGTTTTAAAAGTGTTTTTTTTTTTTTTTCCTTTCTGTTTTGAGAGAGAGAGAGAGAGATGATGGGGGTGAGACAAGTACCCTTGACAGGGTCTTACCACACTGTACTCCCACCTCCTTACCTTCATCCCACACAAACCCTCCACTCCAGCCAGCCAGGATTATGGGCACACCCATGGGCATACCTGGGATGTTAATGCCAACCAGGGATCTGAACCAGGGCTTCTCATATATCTCCAGTACTGTACAGTAGCACCCTACTGCCTGTGCTACTATGGCTAGGCCTGCGTTTACTTTTTTCCAGAGAGAGAGAATCAGCCCCCACAGGGCTCAGTGACACCATGATCCTCTTCCTCTAGTCCTCCAGCCTGCCAAGAATCTGGGCACACGCACATGCCCCTGAAGTGTTTTCAGGTCAATCAAGCCAGAGACTAGAACTGTGATCAACATGTGGCTTCCAGCTCTGCAGTAATGCGCACTACTGGCTGTGCCACTGTGGCTAGACCCATGGTTTTTCTTTTATAAATTTAAGATACAGTAGTAGAAGTCTCTTTTCCTCTTTAGTCTTTTTCAGAACTCTAACAGGAAAAGTGGAAAAGGCAGAATTGCTACTTGTAAAGTGGTAAGAACATATGAGGTCAGGCAACTGGTACTTTTTCATCCAAGGTTTCCTCTACAAGTTCCTCTGTGAACCATTTTAGAGTATGAGACTGTTTTAATTATTCATGTATTTAGGTTATGATTGTGAAAGCCTTAGCTACATTGCAAATGTCTGGGAAGGTCTGCCTTTAGTTATCAGCCATGTCTACCTTCATTCTCTTTTGGTAATAATAAAATGAGCCCTGAATGGGTGAGGTAAAGGAAAACAAACTCTAATGTGGGGAGAAATTGAGAAAAAAATTAAATACATTGGGTGGTATCTGAATGAACATGAAATGGCCAACTTAGTAAGAAGGAATGAACATTTGGGAAATGGTCTTAGAGCACTTTAGAGAAAAATAGTCAGAGATAAATGTATTACAGAAACAGAGAAAGTAAGTTATAAATAAGACTGGTTCCTGTATTAATTTTAGGTAGACCCTAGACTTGCCAATCTGGTACTGTGTTCCAGACCTGGTCACCTGAAAATCACACAAAGTGTGTGTGCATGCATGCCCCAAATCCTAGAAGGAGAATCGAGAAGAGGTAACTGCATGGTCACTCCTCTGGGAGGTGACTTCTCATTTTCCCTTTCTCACTTGTCTCTCCAGTGAGTACACACTCCCTATGGCAAAAACCATTTCAAAATAAATAAATAAATAAAACTGTAGCCCCTCTAAAAGCTTATTTTGACCAGACAATAACTTGGGAGATGAGTAGAGGTCCTTTGTAGAGTACTTCAGAAAGGAAGAAAAATTGACCCATAATTGTAAATGTAGATCCTAGTTGTAGATCTTATCAGGACACTTTTGATTGGGAGGTCTACTTGGAACTATTCTGAAACTCAATTACATGATGACTAGGATCTGAATTCTTTCTTGGCTTCTATATCTATCTTCAAAGATATCTCAGAAAGAAAGAAGTGGAGAAATGGCTTCTGTATTAAATTTACCCTAATCTATGCTGGACCCTCTCATTCTTTCCCTAGTTCATACAAGAATTAGATGAAAGTTCTAAAAAGTAATTCCCATTTTTCAAAAGTGATGTGGAAAGGGGTGGAACACATGTAAAAGAATTCAGATAAGCAACTCTGTAGTAAGTCTTAATGGATTAGCATAGCATTGTGTATATATAAAATATAATACTAAAAACAGATTTAGAATCATTGTGAGTCAATTTTCTCCACATCCTCTACTAAGTAATCCATATTTTCATCCATTGATTTTTTTAATGCTTATTCTACATATTTGTGAAGAGTCAATCAGTAATTTCTATGTGCATCCATTTTGCTGAACATGTGTAACTTGCGTGTTTCTATAAATGATGCTGTCCAGGAAATATTTGTATGTAGCTTTCACATGTGGTATGTGTTTCAGGGATTTAGTATAAGACACAGAGATGTCTTACCACAAGCATTAACTTTTACTTTTCATATTTTTTTCTCTACCATTCTCTTTATTATCTCCTTTTGGGACTCCAAATGCACATATGTCAGACAATCTATATTGCCTTACAGATCCTTAAAGCTCATTTTATTTCTTTTACCCTTTTTTCCTCTCACCTTCAGGTTGAATAATTTCTATGTGCTTACTTTCCCTTTTCTCTGTCATTTGTATTCTGAATTAAGGCAGGAATTGAAATTTTTATTTCAGATATTGTATTTTTTTAGTTCTATACTTCCCACTAATTTTTGTCTAATTTACATTTCTGTGCTGAGAATGTCTGTCTCTTTTATCATCAGTGGCATATTTTCCTTTGTGTCATTTAGTAGTTATAACAGATCATTTTTAAATCTGTCTCTGATAATCCATCATCCAGGTCATTTCAAGTTTTGACTTCAATTATTATCTTTTCAATTGAGAAGGGTAGCATTATTCTGTTTCTTCATACTGTAAGCAATTTTTAATTGTATAGTGGATGTTGAGAATAATGTATTGTGGATATTGTTCTGTTATATTCTGCCAAAGAATATATTTCTAAATTTTATTTTATTAGAAAAATTGGTTAACCCAAACTGCTATCTTCTCTGTGGTGGATGGCATCATTCCAGTTCTTTTATTATTAGGCTAGTACTACTATTATTTTTATTAATAAATAATCCAGAATATTATTTTAGCATGTTTCCAACATGTGTATCAAGTATCAACCAAAGACTTTGGCAGAATTTATGATAAAAACTTGGGCTTTCTCTCTTTGAATTTCTTTTTTTTTAAATTATTTTATTTAACTTTATTTATTTATTTATTTATTTTAATTTGACTGGTGACAGGGAGAGAAAGAGAGAGAAAGAGAGATAGAGAGAAGAGAGAAAGCTGCCAGGTCTGGGAATCGAGCAGTGGTCAGCCATGTGGCGAATCCAGTGCCCTTAACTGCCATGCCACCTGCCAGCCCATCTCTCTTTGGATTTCTACTTCCTGGAATAGTCTCTCTCACTTTCTTGTTATGGTGGTTGCTTTGAACTCTGTTCTCTGGTTTTCTAAGTAGGCTAGTCTGCATATTTGTATCAACGTTTTATGCAATTCACACAGCTATGAGTATGGTTTGCTTTCAAGCTAAAAATATTAGAAATGGAGATTCTCACTTCATGCTATTCTATTCTTCTAAGTGTTAATTCCTTTTTGGAATTTTCCTACCTATTCACTCCTTAGTGTTTTCATATAGTTTTTGTCCTTAGCGTTTATAGTTGCTTTAACTTTCTAGTTTTACTTTTTATGCTTATGTGTTTAAACCACCACAGATCTTTCTCTGTTAGTGATGTTAAGTAGATCAGTTTTATATTTTCTTTGTAGTGATCCAGTTTTCTTCTAAATCATCTACTAAACAGTTTGTTTCTTTCCCCATTGGCTTGTAGTTCAATTTTATTCTTTTTTTTGGAGAGGTTTTTGCTACAGGGCGCGTGCGCTCGCCAGAGAGAGACAGGGAGACAGAAAGTGAGAAATCACCCCCCAGGTGTAGTTCAACTTTTAAAAGTACTCTGGGGCCATAGGGTAGTGTGGTAGTTACGGTACTGGATCCCACAGGGCCAACTTCATGATTTGAGTCCCACACTTTGTGGCTTGGGAATCACATCAGATGCATGTGCATGCATGTTCTAAATCCCAAGAAGAGAATAAAGGAGAAGAGATTGTGGCATGACTATTTCCCCTAAAGGTTTATTTCTCACTTTCTGTCTCCTCAGTCTCTTGCTGTCTCTAGCAAGCACAAACACCCTATGGCAAAAACTAATTAAAAAAAGGTGGGGGGAGGGGAGGTGGAGCTAACTCAGGACCAGCAGGTGACATGATGGTTAAGGTGCTGGATCCCACATGGCTGACCCTGTGGTTTGAGTACTGGACCCAGCAGCTTGATAGACACTCTAGGCCCATGTGCATGTATGCCCAGATCCTGAGAGAATGGAAGAGAAGAGATTATAATGTGGCTGTTCATCTTGGGGTTTAATTTCTCACTTTTCCTCTTTCTCTGTCTCTCTCCAGAAAGCACACATTCCCTATAGTAAAAATCTAAAGTATATCAATAAATACGTAAAATAAATAAAGGTGATCTGTCTCTTAGCTCTTCATTCTGTTATATTTATATTCTCATGAGGAAAGAATGTTGTTATGTCTCTGTAGTATGTCAGTACTACAAAATATCGTACTAGCAGTCCCTTCCTTTGTTTTTAATTTTCTAACTTATGTATTTGTTTACATTAGTTTTTCCATTTGAGTTGCACAATAAATTCATTATCTTTTTCAAAAATTCAGGGAACATGGGTATCTTTATATAAGTCATTGCAACCAAGAGTATAAAATAGCTCTCCATGTATTCAGATTCATTTTTATGCCCCTTTAAAATTTTTAAATTTTATGCTGAAAAATCTTGGATCTCCTCAAGGTTCAAACAGGTTTTCAGTACTATGAATAGCCTCTTTCATTTATTATATTTTCTATTATATTATTTCTCACATAGAAAAATGCTATTTGTTTAATTTATTTTAATAGGGATATGAATTTCATTTAATAAATATCATAAATCTTAAAATAATAGTTTGATGAATTTTTATTTTTGTATACAACTATATAACTACCAGTCAGAACAACATGTGGAATTTTCTAGGATTCCAAAGACTCCTTAATGTGTTCTATTATTTGTATGAATTTCAAATAAGAGAAACCATACATAGGCACTCTTTTATGTCTGCATTCTTTTGTTCAACAGTATATCTGTGTGTTTTATTTATGCTGGTTCATTTTTTTTTTTTTTTCATTCTTGAGTGGCACTTCACAGTATAATATATCACAAGTTATTTCCTCTTTTCTTTCCTTTTTTTTTTTTTTAACAGAGATTTTTGCTATAGGGCATGTGTGCTTGCTTGAGATCCGGAGAGAGACAGAAAGCAAGAAATCACCCCCTGGGGGGGTGGCCATGCCACAATCCCTTCTCCTCCATTCTCCTCTCGGGATTTTCGGCATGCACACACACACACACACACACCCAGCATGAGTTTTAAGCTGCCAGATCTGGGACTCAAACCATGGTTAACTACGTGGGAGTCCAGAAACGTAACCATTATGTGATCTGCCGATCCCACTTCCTGGTTTTTTGATTAATGTTTGGATTGTTCAGCTTGAGGTCATTGAGAAGGTGAATTTTATTTATTATAATTACTATTCTATTAGTATTAAGTTTTCCTGCTGCTATATTACTTAATAATTCCTATTTGTTTCATTTTAATTTTTCTTCTTTCCTACTTTCCATTGTATAGATTGGGTTTCCTTTTCTTTTAAACTTCAAGCTATGCATTCTTTTTGTTTATTTACATTTGTATTTGTTTCTCTGATGCTTGTCTTTAATCAAAGAATCATGCTTTTGGTTGTTTCTAATAAATTTTGTAAAACAATTTTTATTATATAAATTTTCTATCAATTAAAAATAGAGAAAACAGTATAATAAAGCCAAGGTATAAATCATCCTACTTTAATGATAAGCAATACTTTAACAACATTGTCTCATCCTTAACTAAATTATCTGCCATTTCATCACCCACACAGATTATTTTTAAGCAAATTCAGGATTTTATAGCATTTCTTTATGAATATTTTAGAATACATCTCTAATAAATAGAGAATATAACCACAAATAATTATCAAAATCTAAAAAGATGAAATATTTTATGTAATCCATTTATTCAGTGTTCTAATTTTTCTAGTTATCTACAGATATTTTCTTGATAGTAAGTTTATTTGAATCAGTATCTAAAGTATGTGCTCACATTTGATTGGTTGATAAGTCTCCTATTTTTTTAGTTGTGTTTCTCCACGTTACTACAGGTTTGGCATCACCTAGAAGTTGGGCAGAAATGGAAAATCTTACGGTTTACATGAGTTACCAAATCTGAATCTGCATTTTAATAAGATCTCTGGTTGTGACAAATACATGTTAAAATATGAGAAACACTGTGCTATTGGTCCCTCTTCTCTCTCTCTTCATTATTTTTAATTGAGTAAAAACTGGGTCATCTGTGCCATAGACTTTTTTTAGTCTAGATTTTGCTGATTGCTCCCTGTGGTATCCTTAATACATTTTCCTGAACTTTCTATTTTCTGTAAATTGTCAGATCTAGAGTTTGGATTAGTTTCAGGTACAAAATTTTTTGAAAGAATTCTATATTCTGATGATATTTACTTTTTAAAAATAATTATTTATTATTTAATTTTACTTATTCATTAATTTATTTTTATTTGATGAGAGAGAGAGAGAAAGTGAGAAAGCAAGCCACCAGGTCCAGAATTCAAACCATGGACAGCTATGTGGGAGTGTCTAGTACCTTAACCACCATGCCATCTGCTGGTCCCAGATATGTACTTTAATTAGAGATGAACAGTGCCCAAGTATCTCTGTTTTGGGGTTGTTTGTCAAGTCTTTGTTACTCAAAGATACATATCTCACAGAAGAAATAGAGTAAATTCTTGATTCTTTAACTTTATTTACAAATTTCCTAAATTAAAAAAAAATCAATCATTGGCATTTTGCAAAAATGAATAGTAAAATTATTTTGTATTCTTTTATTTTTATTTCATTTATTCATTCACTTTGGTGTCATTAAAAATTAATGGTTTTAAATACAGTTGAAATATTTCAATCTATTCTCAGTATTATCCTTATTGGTGTTCAAATTTTCCCATCTTAGACCAGGCTGGCTTCTTAGTCCTTTGCTTTAAACATAATAGTCTTTTATAACCTCTGCTTTTTCACATGATGAACTTTCTGATGTATTAATTTCATATGCTCCTTATTCCAAATTATTAGCCATTTATTTACTTACAGATCTCTAAACTAGTTCATACCAAACTATTTTCATACCTAGTTTTCAACATCATTATCTCAGTATTAGAGATAATGTCATTATTACTGTCATTATATAATGATATATATCATGATCTCAGTATTAGAGATAATGTCATTAATACTGTCATTGTTTTCTAATGTAGGGAGTCCTTACACAACACAGGAAAGAGCCACAAAGTTTTGGACAGTGTTGTATTAGCAGGAATGTTGTCAGCTTGGACTGAAATGGACAGAGGAAAAAAATGAATGAAAACTATTATATTCTCAGAGTTGAACTGGCAGGGAAAAGGCTGATAAAAACTATTCATCTGCAAATGTGTGCTACTATTCATGAAAATGGAAGGATGGAAGGCAGAGCTGTGCCTGGATGTAGACCTGTGGATCACAGAGGACTATTCCCAGAACTTTAAAAAAATGCAATGGAGTTTGCCCAGCTGGATTTCAAAATTGCTTGGGACCAGTTACTCCCTTTATGCCTTTCATTTCCTTTTTTGTTTTAATGAGAAAATGTATACATTTTATCTAATGCCTGTACTGCCATTTTATTTTGGGAGGGATAATTTATTGCAGGTTCACACAGTCACATATAGAGAGCAATTTTACCAAAGAATAGATCATACCTAGAGTCTTGCCCATATCTAATTTAGATGATTTAGATAATGAGATATTTTAATTTAGAACTGATGAGACATAGATAAGATTTTGGACTTATAATAGACTGAGACTTCTGGCGACCTTTATGAATATATTTTGCATGTAGAAGGAGTATGAATCTTTGCAGACTAGAGGGTAGATTATGATTGGCCAAATGATTCTACCTCAAAGATATCCATGTCCTAATACTGAACCTTCAAATATATTACCTTATATGGCAAAAGAGCCTATGTAGCAGTAATTAAGATTTTGCAGTGGTAAAATTATCATGGATTATACAGCTGGGTTTAATGTAATCACAAGAGTCTTTCTGAGAGGATGGCAGATGAGTTAGAATTAGGAGTAAGAGATAAGATCATAGATGCTGGAATTTGGGATGAGGTGAAGAAGGAATCATGAATCTATAGTAGTTTTGCTAGAGTCTTACAGAAGTGGAAAAAGTCTTCTTTGACTTGGGACCAGCAGATGGCAGAGCAGTTACGCCACTGGACTCCCATATGGCCAATTGTGGTTTGAGTCCCAGACCTCGTGGCTTGAAAATCACAGTGGGCACATGTGCATGCATGCCCAAGAACCTGGAAAGAAAATGGAAGAGAAGGGATCGTGGTGTGGCCATACCCCCTAAGGGATGATTTCTCACTTTTCCTCTCACTGTGTCTGTCTCTCTTTCTCTGGTAAGCACACACACCCTAAGACAAAAATCAATCAATCAATCAATCAATTCAAGGAAATGAATTCTTTCCTACAGTCTTTCAAAGATAATCAATGCTGGCAAAAGTTTTGAGTTCAACTCAGTTAAACTGATTTTGAAATTTTTAAAAAGAAGATAAGATATATTTATTATGTGTTTCTACTATTACTTCCAAGCCATATGCAGAACTATTGAGTGCTTACCCTCATTACATTTATGTCAATATCTATTTTTTCTCATGCTGAAAGATCTCAGTTCTAGTAACAAAAATTTACTCTATCCTAGATTATAAATACACAAGTTTTAAAATAATGCCATTACTATCACCAAAAATATGATTACCAAACATAGTTTATTTTTAGATTATATCCCATTGAGAGCATAAAAATCAAATTGCTGTCTGTTACAATCATTTGGAATAGATCTTCTCTGTGTGATTACTACCGACCTGAGCACGGGCTAGCTTCATATGTTTCATTTTCAGATTTTAATGATTTCTTTTTGATTGATTTTTATTCCATAACCATGTGAATAGTTTTAATAAATAAATAATTTTGGCTTCTAGTGTTTCACTATCACTATTTTCTTTCTTCTGTTTACATACATATTTTTAAACCACTGGACAAATGTTTATTGATTTACTTTAAAGAATTTCTCAGCAAACACATGTTCTTTACTATGCATTAAGTAAACATCTGAGGTCATGGAAGTTTTTAAACATATTAAAAATAAACATAAAAATGTATAAGGCACCCTGGACTCACCATCAACTACCTTTGTCAACCAACGGCTCATGCTTTTTAAATGTATAACCCCACTCATATTTGCACTTCTTGCAATATTCTGAAACTAAAGCCCAAACATCACATTATTTTATCCATAAACCTTTTAGTAAATATCACTAAAGAAAAATAACCTTAATAATGTAATTATTATGTCAGTGATTCCTTAATAGCGTCAAATACAAAGTTTAAACTTGCATGTCATAGTTCATTTTGATAATTGTGTGTGTGTGTGTGTGTGTGTGTGTGTGTGTGTGTGTGTGGTGTTTTAGACAGAGCCTCACTATGGAGCAGTCCTCCCACTTCAGGACTACTCCTCTTGCTTCTGAGTAGCTAGGGCCATAAGACATGCATTCACCACTTTGCCAGGCTTTTCACGGAGGAATTTCAGAAGTTGAACCTGGGGCTCCCATGTGGCTTCAGTCTGCCCAGTAACAACACTAACCAGAGTGTACAACTCTGGTTGGATCTGTAGTACTGTTTTGACCTACAACAAAATAATGTCCACCTATGACAAATTTTTCTTTAAAAATATTTTCTAGGGACTAGCAGATGGCGTAATAGTTACATCACTGGACTACCCATAGTTGACTACAGTTTGAGTCCCAGACCTGGTGGCTTAAAACTCATGCCAGGTGTGCGTACATGCATGTCCAAGATCCCAAGAGGAGAATGGAGAAGAGACCGCTGCATAGCCATCCCCCTGGGGGGTGATTTCTCGCTTTCTATATCTCTGTCTCTCTGGTGAGATTACATACCCTATAGCAAAAAACCTCTTTTAAAAAGAAAAAAAAAATTACCTTTAATCTGTAGTTCCCCTTTTCATAGGAGTTTTGTTGTTGTTATTGTCTTTTGTTTTACTTCATTTACTTACAATGTCTTATTTTACTTCATTTCTTTGCTAGTGTTGATTATCCTGGAGATTTTTGTACAGTTGGCATTTAACAGATTGTATCCCAGTTATGTCCTTTAAAGTGTTTCTCAATGTATTCCCTGTTGATTTGCATTTTGATCTAGGGCTTTCTAAGACTTCTTCAAAAGTAGTATGTCATTTTTCAGTCAAGGAGCATATATTACATGATTCTCTTTCTCCTTGTGAAAAATCAGCTTCTAGGTCCATTAACTCACTGAAGGCTGCAAAATGATATTTTAATTCCATTATTACTTTTTTTTTCATTTTTAACTAGAATTCTTCCATACAGTGAAAATTTTCTACTGGTATTTGATTATACAATGATGCCATTCATATAGAAAGGTAGGATAATTTTTCTTATTAAAGTTTTCAAAATAACCAGGTGGTTCCCTCTTCAACTTCAGTCATTTCCTTTATCTTTTCCATTTATTTTTTTAAAAGTCATCATGAAGTCACAGTTTTAAACATATTTGATGTATTTCTATCTACTGAAAATATTTTCATTATTGGGGCTAAAATTATGCCAACATTGGACTGTTCAATTTGGCTCCTAAATCATCTTGACACAATTATAGTAGTTTTTGATGGCTTGTTTTCTTTGGTATAATATTTCTTGCTTATCTTGTATATTTCTTGCCCTAAATTTGAATCAGTCATTTCTCTAAGGAGTTCTGCTTTGTTTTAGAGTTAAATTATATTTCCAGTCCATACTCTGACTGTTAGGCATATCCATTATTTACTACTGAATAGATCATAATTTTTAGGCCTTCTCCATAGAATAAACTAGGAATATGTAATTAATACTTATTATTCTAGTTCAGGACTACGAGGATTTTGTTTGTTTTTGTTTGTTTTTTTTACCAAACCATTTTTGTATTTCATCTGTATGTCCTCTCTCCCACTCTGAGAATTCTAGTTACCAATAACACTGGGCCTAATAAAATTGTTTTTTCAAATAATGACTTGTTGAATCTTACATTATACAATGAGACTATCAGAACAACAGTATCGATACTATCACCAACATTATGATTATTAAAATAGTTTATAATTTTTCAAAGTTCTTTCAATCTTATGATTTACTTACTAGGAATGTGTAGTCAAATTACTGTTTTAAAAGTCCTTGGAACAGTTTCTCTACATGCAGTAATACCATAGCTGGGTCCACATATACATTCTTTTGTTTCATTCCATTTTATTTTTAAAAAACAATAATTAAATTTTACTTTTAGTGAGATCTAGTGTTAGCAGAATAATTTAGCAGCTTGTATAAAAACAACCCCTACCCCAAGCACCCTCCATTATTTATATCTTACATTAGTGTGCTACATTTCTTAAAATTAGTGAATCCATATTCATGCATTATTATGAACTATAGTCTATCATTTACATTTAAGATATACTTTGTTCTACATTATAATGTTTTGACAAGTCCATAATGACATGTATTCACCATTATAGCTTTGCCATCTGAAAAGCTCATGTTTTAGCTATTCCTTCCTCCTCTCATTCTCCCCTGAACCCTGACAGCCACTCATATTTTTATCTTCTCTACAAATTTGCCTTTTTCAACCTATCATGTAGTTGGAATCATATAGTATGTAGCCTTTTCAGACTGGTTTCCTTCATTCAGCTGTACACATTTTAGGTTCTTCTCTGTCTTTTTTCTTTTTTTGAAGGGGTCTCTGATTTTTTTTTTGTTGTTGTTCTATTTTGTTTTTAGGTTTTTGTCATAGGGCACAGGTACTTGCCAGAGAGAAACAGAAGAAAGTGAGAAATTCACTCACTCCCCTGCTCGGGGAAGGGCGGGGGAATGGCCACACCACAATCCCTTCTCCTCCATTCTCCTTTTGGGATTTTGAACAGGCACACTCACACTTCTGGCTTGCTTTTCAAACTGCTGGGCCTGGGACTTGTACTGCAGTCAACCATGTGGCAGTACAGTGCCTTAACCACCATACCACTTGCTGGCCCATAGTTCTCTATCTTTTCATGGCTTAAATTTCTTTCTTTTTGTTACTGGAATAATATTCCATTGCATGGATATGCCACAGTTTGCTTATCCATTCACCAAATGAGGAATATCTAGGTTGCTTCCATTTGGGGTAGTAAATTTAGAGCAGTTAAGCTGCTCTAAACATTTTTGTTCAGGTTTTGTGTGGACAAAAGTTTTTAACTCGATTGAGTAAATACTTAGGAGTGCACTTGCTGGATTTGAAGACTGGACTATGTTTAGTTAATTTATATTGAAAAGTGTAAATGTGTGTCCAGAATTATCTTTTTCCATATGGATTTCCTGATGTTTTAGTACCATTTGTTAAAGTCTATCTTTTCTCCATTGATTGAATTTTTGTCAGGCTTTAAGCTTATGATACAATTGTTTCTTAAGAGTGGAATTACAGGGCCAGCAGCTGGCGTAGTGGTTAAGGCACTGGACTCTCATGTGGTTGACTGCAATTCAAGTCCCAGATGTGGTGACTTGAAATTCACGATAAGAGTGTGTGTACATGCCCAAAGTCCTGAGAGGAGAATAGAGAAGATTTTTCCCTATAGCAAAAATTTCTAAAAAAAAAGTAATTAAAAAATGAATAAAAGTGGAATTATTAGTTCTCCTGTGACACGTTCTTGGCCTAATGCCATAGTGTGAGGACTTCTTTACTGTTTTTATTTCTTCTGTGAAAAATAATCTCTTTAGACTCTCTGATTACATTACGTTTGCTAAGTTGCAGTTTTCTAAAAAAATTATTCATTTCATATTGGTTCTTAATCATATATATTTGTCCTTCAAAAGATATTCTCTCATGTATTGCTTTCTCTCTTGCTAATTTTTCTAGAAATTTACTCCAGTTTGTTTTAGATGTATATTTATTTGTTATTTTTTAGACAATAATACATTTTAGAAAGTTATTTGATTACATTTATTTTTCAGATATTTTCAGTTATTCTCTTGAATTTAGCTCTATTTTTGTTTGAGTATTTTTCCTCAAGAAGGTTTCATTTTTCCCTACACATTTGTTGATTTTTATCTGCAACCTCTTTTCAATACAATTTACAACCTCATCCTCTGCTAAGTGATAGAAAGTTCTGAAATAAATACCAAAAACACCAAAAAGGCAAAGTTGTGAAACTAAAGCTGCATGCAACAGTTTCTGTGAGGGTGGAAGAGATATCTGAGAAATAAGATAGAGAAAGACAACCACCAGGTGGAACATTTTAGCTAACGTTCTTTCAGTCATCGTGGTCTTTTGCTCCATGTTTAAGGATGCGTGTGAACTGAATGTAATTGAAATTCCCTTTTAGTCAATAGGTGCTCCTCTGTCCACCACCACATCTGTGAAACTATCTTCCCTTGTTGTCAGCAGCTCTCTCAGGTAATCCTGCTGAATGATTCCTGTTGCTTCTTCATCAAAATAGGCAAAAGCATTTCTGACATCTTCAGAATCTGTGCCATTTAGCTTCTCCCCAAACGTGGTGAGGAACATAGTAAATTGATGGGACTTGGAGCCTCATTTATCATAGCATCATTTTTGGAGGTATGCATCAGTGGGCTTCATCCCTAGCAATGCAAGCATATCATGTAAATCCTTGTTGATGAAACCATTTGCTGTTTTTTTTTTTTAGAGGTTTTTGCTATAGGGCACGAGCGCTCGCCAGACAGAGAGAGACAGAGAGATAGAAAGCGAGAGATCACCCCCCAGGGGGGATGGCCACGCCTCAATCTCTTCTCCTCCATTCTCCTCTTGGGATCTTGGGCACACATGCACATGCACCCGGCGTGAGTTTTAAGCCACCGGGTCCGGGACGCGAACCGTGGTCGACCACGTGGGAGTCCAGCGACATAGCCATTACGCTAACTACTGGTCCACCATTTGCTGTTTTGATCAGTCATGTTGAAGGCCTCGTTGAACTCCTGAATCTGTGACTGGTCAAACATGGTGAACACATTGGATATTGCACTCTGAGTGTGCTTCTTGGTGGATTTGGTCTTTGCCTTTTTGTTCATCATGATAATTGTTTAATTATGGCACCAGACACCAAAACTGGAGCTGTCTTGTGTGAAGTGATGAGAGGTGGCAACGAGCACTGGGCTCCTGAAAAAGGGTCTGAAGTTGGACCTTGGCAACCTTGTGAGGTCTTATACACTTGAAGATTTTCTTTTTTCTATCAGATTTAAAAATACATTGGCAAATATAAAATTCTACATTCACATTTTCTTTCTACTTTATTGCTTTCTTGCTTCTTTTTAGTGTAATTCTTATTTCTCTTTAATATGCCCTTTCATTCTGGAAGCTTTTAGAATTTTCTCTTGTGTTCAATATTATTAAATTTTACTACAATCTGTCTAGGTATAAGGTTCTGTCTATTATTCTGTGCTCTATATGGCTCTCTTTTGAAAATTGGACCAGTTTTATTTTACTTTCTTTGTCAAGTATTTCTTCATCTATATTTAAAAAATCTATCTAGTGTTTCTAGTGTTCATACATTTTTGCTTCTATTTCTAATCTCTGTCTTATTTTATTTTACTATATGTCTCATCATCACCTATTTCTGCTGCCTTTTGGGAAAATTATTCAATCTAATTATCCAGCTCACTAGTTTGTTTTAAAACTGATTTCTTTTTTTAATTTACCTATTACACTTTTTGCACATCACATTCTACCATGTTCCTTTTTGGGGCACAAGAGCTTTCTAGAGAGAAAGCTCCAAGAAGGGAGTGGCCATGCCACAGTCTCTTCTCTGTTCTCCTCTCAGGATTTTGAGCATATATACACACATTCACACATGCCCAGCTTGATTTTCAAGCTGCTAGGTCCAGGACTTGAATCATGGAGTCAGGTATATGTGGGAACCTCCACACCACATAAAGTCCATTACTTCTTCTTGGTACCACTTAACACTACTTATATTTCCCATTCTGTGTTTGAGAATATTCTTTATCATCATTTGGGTTATCCATTCCACCAGTTCTTCCTCATTGCGTTATTGTCATTCAGTATGTAATCTTTATAGAGTTGTACCTGCTGGGTGTCTGAGGTGTCATATTTCTCTAGTAATAACAGAGCTCTCAGATTTTTTCTGTCTTACTCTACTGATAGAAACAGATGTTACTTCATTCCTTATTTGGTATATATTGACAACATGATATTTTTAATGTATTTTATAGCTACTACAAAATGATACTTAATTATTTTGATGAAAATACACAGTACTATTTCTTGTTGATTAGATTTTTTTGAAAAATGCTAATCACCATACAGTACGGTGATTCACTTACCTACTAATGAGGCAACACCTACAGCTTGAAAACACTGTGAGAATATATGTATGAGGTAAAGATTAAAGATTAGGATGGGTTAGGGGCCAGCAGGTGGTGTGGTGGTTAAGGTGCTGAATTTCCATAAGACCAAGCACAGTTCGAGTCCCAGACCCAGCAGCTTGAAAATCATACCAGCTGTGTGCGTGTGTACCCAAAAATCCTGAGAGGAGAATGAAGGAGATGGAATTATGGCATGGTCATTGCCCCTGGAGGAGGAGGGTGATTTCTCATATTCCCTCTCTTTGGTGAGTGCACATGCCCTATGGCAAAAACCTAAAATAAATAAGTAAATACATAAATAAAAATAACAAGGGTTGAAGGAATATGCCCTCAAGCCCTAAGTAAGCATGACAAAATTCTTCAGGTGAATCTAGTTTTCTTGACTCCACTGGACAATAACTCTGTTTAGAAATTCATTTTTAAATTCTTAAGAGATACTCTTTGAAATGGCAGTCTTTTTAGATTATAAATGACCAGTGTCAGTAATTTGGTGGAGAATGGGTTAGATTAAGTAATATCCAAGAATGAATTGTCAGCTTATACCTATATCAACTCCTAACTCACGCAAGGCTGCTGTAAGAATATCTGCACCCCTGGGCCTTGACAGTTAATGCTAATTTCTGAGACTAAGGAGCAAGCAATGATTATTCCAAGGAAATGAGATATGATTAAGCAGAGAACTTTAAAAATCTGTCCCAGTCATACATTAATACTGCTGCCAGGCTGCCCTTGGCTCTGGGGGTGGGGGGTTGCCTTACCCTCCCAGACCAGTTCACAACAGCCTTTATTCTCTCTGGGTTTTTCAAAGTTTTTATGTTATTTCATTTAATAAATGCTTATTTTTCTTACACAGATTTTCCAGAAGAGGTTAAATTTAGAAAAAAAAAATGGTGGATTGTGTTTGGATAAGGACTTATGTTAGGTCTCTTCAGTAATCCTTAAATTTTATAGGCTCAGAAATCATACTTTTCATAGGAGGGCCTTAGTGATCAATCTGAAATGAATCTATGTCAAGATAGGAAAGCAAAGTGATAGAATAGATATAGTTTTATTACATGTTTTTTTAAGATTGACTCGGTATTTTATTTTCTCCAGTGTCATCTAGGTAGCATTCATTCTTACAAGTTCCAGACTAGGCTTCAGTGATCTGTTAGTAGTGTTTGCATAACCAAAGCCAAACAGAGGACTTCAGTCATAATGCACCAGGAATGCAGTCAACCTGAGGGGCTCAGGGAAGTAGTCTTTGCATTTGTCTGGATTTTATAGCTCATTACCGATAATTCAGGTCACTGCTTTTGCTGGGGGAACATTATCATCCATCTATAGGGATAAGTATTCACTGGGGTGATCCACTAAGCAGATGGGACAGACCTTTAACTGTAATATGGTATGAAGAGCTCTGAAAGCCACTTCTTTCTCCAAAATACTTCCATATATCTGCTCTGATCTCTTCCTCAGTTTGGCCTTAAATTCCCATCATCATTCACAGTTTCTATTATTCATATTTCCTTTGAGTTTGACAACAAGGACTACAGAGTTCTTTCTAATCCCCACTGACAAAAGCCCTTTCAGACCATACACATATTACAGTGCACATGCTGGTTAGTGATCACCCCTCCATTCTAGTTAGCAGATAATCTCTCCTTCATCTGATCTCATCATCTTTCTCCTCAAAGATGCATTCCCCTCCCTTGTCCCTCAGTACTAGACTTGCCGCTGCCATCCACGCAGTGCCCCATAGTGATGCTCAGCTCTTTCCTTGCCCTCACCAACCCACAATCATTGTGAGATTTAATGTCTAAATTTCTCTAGAATGTTCACTTCTAAAGCCACCATCCTAGGCATATCTCATTGGATATTCCCCACAGTTTTCTGACTAGTCTCTTCACTTCAGTCTTCAAGTTTGTTATCAAGTCAGCTAGAATGTTTTGGCCATATGAGCACCTTGATGGATGTCTACAGTGCTGCTCAATGACTCTTAGAGTGGTTTGAAAATAATTTTTACCACCTCAAAACTCACTTAGAGTAGAAATGAGGAACAGGCTTGGAAAAGACAGATTTTTTTTTTTTTTTTTTTTTTTTTTGAGAGGTTTTTGCTATAGGGCACGTGTGCTCGCCAGAAAGACAGAGAGAAAGCAAGAAATCACCCCCCCCCAGGGATGGTCACACTGCAGTCCCTTCTCCTCCATTCTCCTCTCGGGATCTTGGGCATGCACTCACATGCACCCTGCGTGAGTTTAAGCCACAGGGTCCGGGACTCGAACTGCTGTCGACTACATGGGAGTTCAGTGACACAGCCATTACACCAACTGCTGGTCTCAGGACAGATCTTTTTAAATATACCTTTTTTTTTAAGACTTAACTTTGGCAATTTAAGTTTTTTTACATTATTATAAAAGAAAATTAATAAAAAAGCAATGTCTTGGGACCAGCAGTTAGCATAATGCCTATGTAGCTGGACTCCCATGTAGTCGACCGCGGTTCAAGTCCCAGACCCGGTGGCTTAAAACTCACGCTAGGCGCGTGTGCGTGCATGCCCAAGATCCAGAGAGGAGAATGGAGAAAGGGATTGCGGCATGGTCATCCCCCCTGGGGGGTGATTTCTTGCTTTCTGTCTCTCTGTTTCTCTCTGTCTGGCGAGTGCACGTGCCCTATGGCAAAAACCTCTCAAAAAAAAAAAAAGCAATGTCTTAAAATCTAAAACAAAATGAAAGAACAAAATCTAACTCTGTATACAGTTGACTTAATCTCATAGCAAGAACTGTTTTAAATTACTTTAAAATTTGGAAATTTATTCCTATATTACCAGTAGGGTATATCCTAAAGAAAGTGTTGAAAAAGAAGTTAAAACTATTTTCAGTAATCACATTGTTGGTGATAGTGATGTTATAATTATTCTGATACTATTTTATATGTGATGTTGGATAAAGCAAATAAATAATTATACCGGTATCATTGAAAACCTAGTTTTTGTTTGCTTGTTTTTGCCAGAGGGCATGTGCACTCACCAGAGAGAGAAAACGAGAAGGAAAGTGAGAAAGCACCCTTAGGAGACAGGATCAGACTGAAGACTTTTCTCCTTCATCTCTTCCTCTTTTTCAGATTTTGAGCACATATGCATATGAACCCACTGTGTTTTTCAAGTAGCCAGATACAGGACTTGAATCTTTGGTAAGCCACATGGAATACAACTGCCTTAAGCATCAGGCCACAGGCTGGCCCCAGGAAACCAAAATTTTCAGTGTGGAAGAATGGAGATACAGATGTAAGCCTACAGTACTGACTTTGAAATGGAGAATAAATATAACCTATTATTAATAAAATAGATATTTCCTTGATTAGTTGTCTGAAAAAGCAAAAAGTAATGGCCAACCCAGCTGAGCCCCACCAGGATCCAGACTGGAATCTCACAATAACATTGTCTAGTAAGTGGAACTAGGGTTTTTAGAGAAATGACTATATTCTGCATCCTATTAGGAATCATGGGAGGGAAATTTGGTGCCTCTTGTACTAATGGAAAGGCTCTATTCAGAAGGATTCAGCAATTAAGCTGAATTAGTTCCCACTGGACAACGATGGCACAATCAATTGGAATGTACACAATTAAAATACAAAATATTTAATAATTAGAATTTATGATGATTTCTCTATGCTATAAATTAGGTCACTATTTTTAAAAGTAGGAAACAAAGGCAAAGAAACACATGTGTACCTTAGCTTTCCTGTTTAATATATACCTTACAATATCTAAATATTAATGAAGCTGTTTCTCTCTGTAAATGCATTCGGTCATTAAAGGGCAGAATAAGAATATCAGCAGTATTGAATTTGCGTATCTTAGTAATAGTCATCAATTACTGGTAATGTTAAAAAAGAAGAGATAATAGCTAGTATTCAACTCCTGATGGAAATATACAATAACACCAATGAAATAGTCATGTGGGTGACAGGGGTGAAAGAGGAGAGGCATTCCCATAGGGAAAGGGTCCCAGTTCAAGTCTGGAAACCCCCTCAAGCATGATGAGCACACACTTGGCCCAGGATCTGGGACTGGCTGAAGCTAGGGGAGGTGGATTGTGGCATCAAGATCCAGTTGGAAATGTTCTATCTCTCTCTCTCTTTCTCTCATGGGACAAATAAATAAATAAACTAAAAAAGAAATATTCATTCCACATTTAAAACAATAGAATTGGGGAACCAGCAGTTAGCATAATGGCTATGTCGCTGGACTCCCACATAGTTGACTGTGATTTGCGTCCCGGACCCGGTGGCATAAAACTCACGCCAGGCGCATGTGTGTGCGTGCCCAAGATCCCGAGAGGAGAATGGAGGAGAAGGGATTGCGGCGTGGCCATACCCCCTGGGGGGTGATTTCTCGCTTTCTGTCTCTATGTCTCTCTCTGTCTGGCGAGTGCACGCGCCCTATAGTGAAAACCTCTCCAAAAAAAAAAAAAAAAAAAAAAACAATAGAATTGGAATCTCATCAATCTGTCATTTCTCACCAAGGAGAGATAACCAAATTCAAACAGCCAGGGAACTCTTTATGGTGAAAGAGCCAGTTTCTTCAACATTAGCAATGGAAAATGCAAAGATGAAATCTTAGGATATCGAACGCGAGCCTATAGCACACAAAACATATGTCAATGTATGTACCTTATATGAATCATGAGTCAAGTAGGCACTTTCTTTAAGTGGTTTTTGCTATATGGCACATACACTCACCAGAAAGACAGAGAGACAGAAAGCAAGAAATCACCCCCCAGGGGGATGGCCACGTCGCAATCCCTTCTCCTCCATTCTCCTCTCTCAGGATCTTGGGCACACACGCACATGCACCCAGCGTGAGATTAAGCCAATGGGCTCAGGACTCGAACCTCAGTCAACTACATGGGAGTCCAGCAACATAGCCATTAAACCATCTGCTGGTCCCTCAAGTAGGCAAATTTTTTAAAAAGAGAAAAAAAAAAACAAAGATCCATGAACACTAAGGAATATTTGAAGGCTTTAGGAAAATTGGTTATATTATTTTTAGGTGATGATAGTTCTTACATCTTGTGGTAAATATAATCCTAACCAAGAGCTGAAAAATAGTTGAAGCTGGGTAGTGGGTCATCATTATTTTATCCTCTCTACTTCTGTTTATGTTTAAAATTTTCTGTAATAAAAATTTAAAAATGTTTCTATTAACTCAAATTTGTGTAGTTACTAATAGCAACAATGAGAATCCTGTATCAAGAGAAGATTTTTGATGTTCAACTTTTCTTGATTAATATTTCAAGGGAGTTAATAAGATACTATTTAAGTCAGAAACGCAATTACCTGCTCAGGCTTAACACAGGCAAATTTTCTTCCAAATCAATTTCCTTTGCTTCATAAAAGTCATTTCAAGTAAACGGAGAGAATTAGAAACTAGAACTGAGAGATAAGAAATAACTTTGGAAATTTATTTTATGGTTTAATTTCATATTTAATGTAGGTTCTTAGTAATTGCATATATATTTCCTAAGACTCAAAGTTTCAGAAGAGTTAGATGTATTTGTCATATTTGGAAATCTTATATTTATAGCTCCCTGTTACAGTATCTTCCCCTTTTACTTAATCTTCTATTAGTCCACTAAATAGAACATATTTTATATAATAAAGTTGGAAAGTCATGTCAGTAAACAAAGAATTAATTATGTCTTTGGTATGCTGTTCTAATTGGCTAACCACTTTGGAAAAGAATCAAATTACTTCATACCAAAATTAATTCTATATGGATTAAATATTTAAATATTAAAAATGAAAGCATAAAGTAGCATAATATAAATTATTTATAAATATTTATATAGTCTATGTAGAGGAATCACCTTCTTGTGATATCAAGACAGAAGCTACATAAAATGATTGATAGATCTGAATATATAAAAATTTAATGAGGGGGGATGGCAGGTGGTGTGGTGTTAAGGGCATTGAACTCTCACATGGACAACAGTGGTTCGAGCCCCAGACCTGGTTGTTTGCTTTTCTCTCTCTCCCTCTCTCTCTCTCTCTGTCCCTCTCTGATCAAATGAAAATAAATAAAGTTAAATAAAATAATTCTTAAAAAAAATTTAATTGGACCATCCCATGGTGTGATGGTTAAGATGACTGGATTCCATATGGCTGACTGTGTGGTTCAAGGCCCAGACTCAGTAGTGTGAGAAATACACTGAGTGTGTGTGCATGCCCAAAAATCCTGGAAATGGAGGAGAAAGGATGTGGCTATTTGCCATGTAAGAGTGCTTTCTCACTTTCCCTCTCTCTGTCTCTTTCTGACAAGTGCATCTACCCTCTAACAATTTTTAAAAAATTACTCAAAATATCACAAAAGCCTTCCTTCCTACCAATTAATGACCAAGTGGTTATTGCTTTAAGACATATGCAGTTAAGGATTAACATACTCTTTTTTAGGGTTAGGGTCATTTTTTTTTTTTTTTTTCATAGAGTATGTATGCCAGAGACAAAGAGAGGGAAAGTTGGAAATCATGCCCCACCCCGAGGTGGGGGTAATGACCATGCCACAATCTCTTCTCCTCTATTTTCCTCTTGGGATTTTGGGCATACATATGTACATACCTGGCATGATTTTCAAGTCGCTGAGTCCAGGACTCAAACCATAGCTGGCCATATGTGAGTTCAGCACCTTAACCACTGTGCCATCTGCTGGCCCCAAGGATTAACATTCTTAATTTATTAATGGCACTTCACTTATAAATGGATAAGAAAAAGATTATAATGCACTAAAGACATGAATAAATGACACACAGAAAAGGCTGTCCCCTTAGCATAGCAATTAAACTCTGTGCAAAGTCAGGCAGATTCCACACGTACAATATTATTCGAGTCCTGGCCCTGGTGACTTGAAAAGCATTGCTGATTATGGACATGTGTACCCAGGATCCTGGTTGGATGGAAAATTGGAGGACATAGGAGTTCGACGTGACTGGGCTCTGTTGTGGTGAACTTTGTCTCTCTCTCTCACATCTGTGAGCTCTTCAATGTAAAAAGAAGGAAAAAAAAGATGCACCAAAAAATACTAACCCTTAATATACATGTATAAAAAAATGTACACATGCTTACTAGTAATAAAATAAGTGTAAGTTAACATGAGGATGAAGTGACATCAAAGCAGCAAAGATAGTTTGTTCGGGTGGGTATGTGGCAGTACGGACTCTGGTACTATACTGCTGGGAGAAGTAGGAGTTGCTAAAATCTCAAGGCAGTTTGGCAATATTAAGAGCCATAACATTTACATAACCTTTAATATGGAAATTTTCTTCTCTAGAAATTTGTTTTTTAAAAATAACAGAATGAGTGTGGAAACATTTAGCATAAATGTCTATTGTAGCACTATTTATAATAGTAATCTGAAATCCAATGATGAGGGAATTTATTCAATCTCTTGATAGATACACATGTTGAAAAGGTATTTTATTAGCATAAGCAATGTTAGCTATTAAATGAGAGAAAAGGGTACAGAGCAACTTATATCATGTTAGTCCATGTTATTTATATATTGGGTCATTGGAAAAGTCATGACAAATTTTTCTACATTTTTCTATGCAAAAATGCGTCATTCCTTTTCCAATGACGATATATATCTATATCTATTTATGTATATACATTTTTATGAATTCAATCTATTTGCATTTTATATTAGAAACCTATAACTTTTGTAATGAACAAATGTTAAGATGTTTTCATATTTATATTCAAAAGTTTCTGTTTAGAACCTATGCTGCAAAATATAACTGTGGGAAATATTATTCAAGGTATTAGATCATGGAGAAACTCATGACATTTTTCTATGCAAAAATGCAACATGACATTCTTGACGACCTAATATTATAATATATGCTTTTGAGGTAGAGTGATGAGTGAATCACAGCTCCAGAAGTAGAACTCTGAGTAGTCAGAAACACACTGGATGTGTGCTCACACCTGATATTAACATGTTGCAACTTAAATAAATGTAGTACCTTCTGTATTTTGAGACTTTAAAGAAGTAGGACATGGTTAGATTTTTAAGTCCAGGATATACACACACAGACACGAACCTGGACATAAATACATAAGCTTGGGCAGATGATGAGGAAAAACTAATCCCTTCATCCTGATAAATACCTGTAGCTAATAACTAAGGGATTTTAACTCAATGATACATCACATTCAAAGGTACAGTTATTCTCCACAGTCAGATATCTATAAATATTGAATATTTCAAACTCTTTTAGAATACCAGAGCTCAAAAAGAAAGATTCTTTCATTAATTCAACAAATATTTATTAAGCACATCTTATGCACTACTGCAATAACCAAACCAAACCTGTCTTAGTCCCTCTATTGTGCTGTTTTCAGAAATACATGAGACTGGGTGATTTATAAATAGAGCTTTATTGACTTATGATTCTGGTGGAAGTCCAAAGGCATGGATTGACATCACAACATGGCTGACAAGAAGCAGAGGATAGCAGACATTTATAGAGAGAGACATGAGGGCAGCCATCTTCCTTTTATAGGAATCTACTTTAACAAGAACTCCTTCTCAAGAGAGCTAGAACTCATTAACTTCATCATTAAGACATTCATTGAGACATCATTAATCCATTCATGGGACTGATGGCACCATCATGCAATCACCACCCAATAGACCTTATTTTTTAACACCATTACACTAGGGACCAAACATCATAACTATGAGCCAGGGTTTTTAAGTGCTTTAGACATATTTACTCATTTATTCCCCTTTAATCTCTTCCCTATAATCTCATTTACAGATGAGAAAGTTAAGTTACAGATAAGTTAAGTAACTTGCTCAATATCTCACACTGAGATTCATACATAGTCTGACTTTGGAATTCCCATTCTTAACCTGTACAACACATGGTTGTCAGAATAGGCCCTTAACAACTTTATTTATTTAGGAGAGATTTTTGTTATAGAGCACATGCACTTGCCAGAAAGCTGAGGTAGACAGACAGAAAGAAATCACCCCCCCCCCCCCCCCCAGGGGAGATAGCCACTCCACAATTATTCCCTCCAGTCTTTTTTCAGAATTTTGGGTATGCATACACATGCACCAGATGTGATTTTCAAGCTGCCAAGTCTGGGATTTAAACCACGGATGACCACGTGGGAGTCCTGCCCCTTAAACACTATGGCTCCTGCTGGCTCCTATTTTTTGAACAGTTGTGTGCCAGGCTCTGATTTGGGTATTCCACTAGTATACCCTTCTCATTCAATTTATGTGTCAGAATCTAGCCAGGAAAACAACTGCAGGACTTGAGAATAGTCTTCACAATATACCCACATGTTTCAAAACTGCATATATTAGGAACAAGTTTTATCCATTTCATATTTTTCCATAAGACCCTAAAATATAAGTAATTTCTTTTGTTCAATGTCTGACCTTTGTCAAACGTGTTTGATCTAGAAATGCAAGATTGCAATATTTTCCTCTAAAAAGAAGAAAATGTTAACTTTACAGGGTTGCATGAAATGAAAAGAATGAAAATACAAATCAGTTATGTGTGAGCAGATGACTTCTTTGCCCATATGGATACATATACACACAAACACACACACACATGTACACACACATATACATATACATATACATACATATATACACACTCACACACATACACATATATACACATACATAAATATATACACACATGCAAAATACACATGTACACATATACACACATATGTGCACACACATACATACATATGCATACATTCATATACACATACACCTACATACATGCATATATACACATGCATATATGCACATACACATACATATACATACACATACATACATGCATATATACAAATAAATATATACACACACATACATACACACACATACACACACACACACACACATATATATATACATTCATAGTAGTGACAAATAAGAATTAATGAATTAAGAAAACAAAATGGGAAATTATAACTTCAGAGCCTCTAAAAATAATTTATTTTAGGACCAGCAGCTAGCGTAATGGCTATGTCGCTGGACTCCCACGTAGTTGACTGCAGTTCAAGACCCAGACCCGGTGGCTTAAACTCACGCTGGGCACATGTGCATGTGTGCCCAAGATCCCGAGAGGAGAATGGAGGAAAAGGGATTGCGGTGTGGCCATCCCCCCTGGGGGGTGATTTCCTGCTTTCTATCTCTCTGTCTCTCTCTGTCTTTCTGGCAAGCGCATGCGCCCTATAGCAAAAACCTCTCAAAAAAAATTTATTTTAACTGCCTCAATTATGCATTTTCAGAAATCAATTTCTACATCAGGTGCCATCTATTTATTGAATGATTTGCTTGTCTAGGAAAGGGGCTCACAAACCACAACATGTAAGCACACTTCTGACCTGCTCCCTATTTTTATAAATAAAGTTGTATTGGAGCACAGCCACACCCCTTCATTCATGTATTGTCTATGGCGGCTTTTGCACTAAAATGGTTAGAATTGAGTAGATACAGCAGAGACAGTATAAATCACTTACAGTCTCGTCATTCTCAGAAAAAAATATGCCAACCTTTGCCATATGAACATATTAGCAGTTGATGAACCACTAGAATAAATCAAGTATTTAGAATATTCTTTTTCCCGTGGGTCAGTATTTTGCTTCACCTTGCAAATCACTCTTTGTACATCCTCAGAGAAGGTGTCACTAAAAATATAGTGAACAGGGGCTAGCAGGTGGCATAGTGGTTAACGTGCTGGACTCCCACATGGCCAGCTATGGTTCAAGTCCCGGGCCTGGTGGCTTGAATATCACACCAGGTGCATGTGTACACATGCCCAAAATCCCAGGAGAAGGATGGAGGACAAGGGATTGTGGTGTACCCGTCCCCTTTATGGGATGATTTCTCATTTTTCCTCTTTGTTTCTCTGTCTTTTCTGGAAAGCACACATGTCCTGTGGCAAAAACCTTAAAAAAAAAAGAAAAAAAAAAGTGAACAGAGCTCCTAGTCTTCACTAGAACAGCAAAACACGCATCCTGATATAATAGACCCCATTTTCAAATGATGACCACCAGCATAAAATTGACTCTTAAACATCTCTGTCTTATGGTGCTCTGCTAAGTGCGAATCATGCTTATGTTTATTCCCGCTTTGCAGCCTAATACACAAAATATGGAGACAGAGTTCCTTGTTATACTCTAAATGAAATAAACATTTCACCTATTGATAATGAAAGAATAAATCGATTCCTTTTTGGCTATTTTTGATGTATAAATATACATCAAAATATCTAGCCTGAAGATTTGGATTCTAATTGAAAATACCACAACTTTAAGGAGGAGAATGCTTATTAAACTTGCTTACCAGGAAGTTGTATCACAAACCTTGTTTTATAAAACATCCTTTTTAGTTCAGGGGGCAATAAATATATATATTTATATATATTTGTAGATGTTTTTGCCTTAGGGCATGCTGGAGAGAGAGAGAGAGAGCGGGACAGACAGAGACAGTGAGAGGAAATAAATCACCCCCTGGGGATGATGGCCATGCTACAATCCCTTCTCTGCCATTCTTCTCTTGGGATCCTGGTCATGTACCCACATGTGCCCAGTGCGAGTTTCAAGCTGCTGGGTCCAGGACTTGAACCACGATAGGTCATGTGGGAGGGAGTCCAGCGAGGGAGTCCAGCGACATAACTGCTAGGCCACCTGCTGGCCCCAAAAGGATAAATAATTTTAGGCATTCTGTTTTGTTTTTCTTTTCCTTTTTAATTTTTGCTACAGGGCACGGGTGCTGGCTTGAGAAAGACAGAGACAGGGAAAGTGAGAAATCCCCGCTCCCAGGGGCATGGCTGGGCTTCAATCCCTTGTCTTCCAGCCTCCTCTTGGGATTTTGGGCATGCACACCCCCATGCAGGTATGATTTTCATGTCACTGGATCCAGAACCAGAACAGTGCAGCCAGCCATGTGGGATCCAGCACCTTCACCTGCATGCTACCTGCTGGCCCTGGCAATTCTCTTCCTAAAAACCACAAGCCAAGCTTAATAAAAGACAAAATAATAGGTTGCAAAGGCAAACAGAGTTAATGTCTAAAGTGATCACTTTCTTAGTTCTGAGTTCAACATACCAGCTGGCTTGAATTGTGGGCGATACACACAATTAAAACTGAATAAAAAGGGGCCAGCAGGTGGCGTGTTGGTTAAGCTGCTGGACAGTCTCACATGGCTGACCACAGTTTGAGTCCTGGACCTGACTTGGTGGCTTGATTTCTCACTTTTACTTTCTCTCTCTCTCTCTGTGTCTCTCTCTGGTTAAAATAAAATGAATGAATGAATAAATAAAATTAAAGAAATAACTCTTTAAAAAATAATAATAAAATTGAATAGATGATGAGAATCATACTTATCTGGGGGGGTTCCTATTCCTTCCAATGCCCCTCCAAATCAAAACCCTGCCCCATCATCTCTACATAGTAAATCAAGTAGAAATGCCTGTTGATTTAATGGCATTTTATTTTTCCAGATATGACCATTGCTGCATCTTCAGCAACTATAAGGGTACATTAATAAAGCAAGTCACTAAAAAGAGTATGTCCTAGTAACTAATTAGGTGATCATAAAGAGAATAAAATTCAATAGCTAAGGTAGATATACTATCATCTTACCTATTTTGACTGAAGTGATTAATTTCTAATCATGGCAATCCAATTGCCTGCCAACTGGATTGATTATTTTCTAATTAGTTTTTATTATGAAAATTAAAAAAAATATCCACTCTCAATGTTAAGCAATAAGTAATAGCTATATTTGTACTTGGTTATTTCCTCTGTAGTATTTTAAAATGTAGAATATTTTCCATGGCTTTTAATTTGTATATATATATATATATATATATATATATATATATATATACATATATATATATATATGTAATTATATTGACTTGTTATTCTTTATTTATAACTACACTTTTTATTTAGACAGCATCGTAGATTCACTTGCAGTGTAAAATCTACCACAGAGAAATACTGTGTACCTGTACTCAGTTTCCCCAAAGGTAGCACCTTGTGAAATGATAGTTCTATATCATAATTAGATATGGGCATTAAAATCAAGATGCAGAACATTTCCCACTGCATGGGACCCTTGTATTTCCCTTTTATAGCCAAGCCTACTTTGTCCCATCTCCACTCTCTCCTTATCCCCAGATCACACAGATCTGTTCTCCCATCATTAATTTTGTATATTGAATTTTAACATTTATATTAATTTTAACATTTAAGACCGAATCAGTTTTCTCATTTATTGTCCCACTTCCTATCTGATTGTTTCCTCTTGATGTTTTTACTTTTTGTTTTTACCCTATAGATTTGATTACATGCACAGTAAACATTTCTGACAGTTTTTCACAGGTGATTCTCTGTGCTTTGTTTTGCATCTATCAAGAGGTATGCAGTGTCAGAATATCTGCATATTAGTGATACTAAGTTTGATCACTGTTGATTTGATGACTAGCAGTTTATTCCATGGAAAAACCTTTTTTTCTTTTGGCAACGATGTAACTGCTCATTTTTTAAGAGTTATTTTAATTTTATTTATTCATTTATTTTAATTCGACCATAGAGAGAGACTCAGAGAGAGAGAAGGAAAGTGAGAAAGCAACCCTCTAGGTTCAGAACTCGAACTACAGTCAGCCATGTGGGAGTGTCCAGTGCCTTAACAACAATACCACCTGCTGGTCCCCAACATTTTAACTGTTTTAAACTTTATGTATCTTTGCCTGAAATATTTACTTCATTGCGGGAGTGTCAGAAATTACAATTATTTTTGTAGAGAGAGATTTTTGCTATAGGATGCATGCGCTCTTCAGAAAGACAGAGAGACAGAAAGCGAGAAGTCACCCTCCGGGGGAGATGGTCATGCTACAATCCCTTCTTCTCTATTTTCTTCTCAGGATTTTGTGCATGCACACATATATGCCTGGCGTGAATTTTAAGTAACTGGATCCAGGACTCAAACCATGGTCAATCATAAGTAACTGGATCCAGGACTCAAACCATGGTCAATCATGTGGGAGTCCAGCAACATAAACATTATGCCGTTTACTGGTTTCCAGAAATTACAATTTTGTAACACTGTCATTTTATTTATTTATTATTTTTGGAGAGGTTTTTGCTATAGGGCGCGTACGCTCGCCAGACAGACAGAGAGAGACAGAGAGACAGAAAGCAAGAAATCACCCCCCAGGGGGATGGCCATGCCACAATCCCTTCTCCTCCATTCTCCTCTTGGGATCGTGGGCACTCACGCACACGCGCCCGGCGTGAGTTTTAAGCCACCACCGGGTCCGGGTCTCAAACCGTGGTCGACTACATCGGAGTCCAGCGACATAGCCATTACGCTAATTGCTGGTCCCTGTAACACTGTTATTATTTCCGGGTTTATTAACTGACATTGTTATGTGGAAATGATAGGTTTTTTTTTTTTTCTCCAAAATTTTGTTCACCTCTTCTTTAATTAACAGCTGTCAGAGTAAGTTATTGGTGTAACAGTAGGATGACTATATGTTGTCCAGACAATCCAGGTCATGTCTTTTTCCCCCAAATACATGTTATTGTGCTTTCGTTCATTCTTAAAAATTTACTAGATTGACAAGGTATAAGATCATTCAATGTACTAGTCATCTCCAATCTCGTCCCTACTTTTCACTTTGAGAAAAATGTTTATTCAGTGTTTTACAAACAATTAATTATGCCTTTTGATATCCAAGTCTTTTATACTCAAGTTATTAAAATAACGATCCCTTTTGATGCTCAAATTTCAATACTCAAGTGCTTAAATCTCAAAAATGTCTGCTGTAAGTTCTTTAAAAATACCTCTGTAGTGGGGGCCAGAAGGTGGCGTGGTGGTTAAGAGCTCTGAACTCCCACATGGCCAACTGCAGTTTGAGTCCCAGACCTGGAGGCTTGCTTTCTCACTCCCCCCACACTCTGTTCCTCTCTGGTAATGGACTCCTGTATAGTTGACCCCAGTTTCAGTTCTGGATCTAATGGCTTAAAACTCATGCCAGGTGTGTGTGTGCATGGTGCCCCAAATTCTGAGAGGCAAATGGAGGAAAAAGAATTGCAGGAGTGCAGTGTGGCCATCTTCCCTGGAATGTGATTTCTCGCTTTCTGTCTCTCTGGCAAGTGCATGCACCCAACAGCAAAATCTCTCTAAAAAAAAATAACAAAAAAGCCCAAAAAAACCTTTGTGTGTTTTTGATATAATTACAGTGATTTTTTTTTTACTAAATGTTTGTTATATGAAATATAAAGATGTTATTCCTATCTCTTGTATTTTTGATGCTCCTGATCTGAATGCAATCATTTGCTCAAAAACTGCTTATTTCTTTTAATGAGGACTATTAGTTAGAAAACAAGATCTGAGTATCAGAAGTATTCATTTTTACTATAGTTCTCTTGTTCCTGGGTATTTCATTGGTGAAAGCATATGTATGTGTAAGTTTACATTGTTATTTCCAATTCCTCTGTGATTTAACATTACAGTGAATTCCTTTATACTGAAAATAGTAGTTACTAATTAACACATTTACTTTATTCAATGCTATGAATAAAATGGTTACAAAAAATTCCAATATTTTTACCAACTCTAAGTAAGGCTTACAATTTTGTTTCCATTTTACCCTTTAGAATATATTCGCTAAGAATATACAATCAGGACATTGGGTCAAAAGTCATTTAAACATTTGTGTGGCAATAAAAGGTCACAGGCAAAATAAGACAAATACTAAAGTGGAAAAAATTGCTTACATTTTTATCACAGGCAAAGGGGTAATCCCAGACACCAAAAGAGCTACTAGAGAGGCCAGCAGGTGATATGGTGGTTAGGGCTCAGGATCTCACAAGGCTGACCATGGTTTGAGTCCAGGACCCAGCAGCTTGAAAATCACACCAGGAGTATGTGTGTGCATGCTCAAAATCCAGAGAGGAGAATGGAGGAGAAGAGATTGTGATGTGGCCATTAACCCTGGGGAGAGAGTTGATTTCTCACTTTCCCTCCCTCTATCTCTTCCTGGAGAGTGTATATGCCCTATGGCAAAAAAAAAAAAAAAAAAAAAAAAAAAAAAAAAAAAAATCTTAAAAAGAAAAAGCTAATAGAAATAGAATATATAAAAATAAAAAAATGTGGTGGAGAGAAAAACAGCTCGCTGTAAAAAAGAAATGCAAATGGCTTTTACTATATGAAAACAGGATAATTTGATCACAATAAGTTAAATACAAATTAAAACTCTATTAAATGTACCAATTTCAATTTATCACACTGGCAGAAGTCCAAAAATCTGATAACATATTCTATTGGCAAGGCTGCAGGAGTACAGACACTGACATATTGCTGGTGACAATGCAAAAACGATGTAAATCTTTATGGAGAGAAAAGGCAATAGCTAGGAAAATTTGTATGTGAATTCACTTTTTGACTCAGATAATCCAGAATCTCCTTATCTCAAGATCACCAATTTAATCTCCAAAGTCCCTTTTGCTATGCAAGGCAACCAACATTTTTATAGTTTCCAAGAATTAGGAAATGGCTATCTTGTGGGACCATTTTCTGTGGGACCACACAGGACCACAAAATAAGTAGATGAATTCAGTGATAATAAACTTAAGGGAATTTAAGTCATATAAAGAATTTTCTCTGAACATGAAATAATTAAGCAAAAAAATCAATAGAAGATAAATAGAAAATTGTAAAATATTTAGAAGACACAAAAGTATTTTTTCTGTTTTTTTCTGGAGAGGTTTTTGCTATAGTGCGCGTGTGCTCGCCAGACAGATGGAGAGAGACAGAGAGCGAGAAATCACCTGCCAGGGGGGATGGCCATGCCGCAATCCCTTCTCCTCCATTCTCCTTTTGGGATCTTGGGCACGCATGCACACGCGTCCGGCGTGAGCTTAAGTCACCAGGTCCGAGACTCGAACCGCGGTCGACTACATGGGAGTCCAGCGACATAGCCATTATGCTAACTGCTGGTCCCGACACAAAAGTATTTTTTAAAAGAGTTATCTAATTTTACTTATTATTATTATTATTAAATTTGCTATAAGGCACATGTCCTCATCAGAGAGAGAGAGAGAATAAAAAGATAGAGAGGTTGAGAGAAAGAAAGTGAGAAAGTAAGCCACCAGGTCCAGGACTCAAACTGCAGTCCTCCATGAAGGAGTCCAGTATCTCAACCACCACACCACCTGCTGGTCCCCTACAAAGGTATTTTTCAAGGACTTAGACAAGGCAATTTTAAACTAAATTATCCTTAGTTCAAAGAATTCACAAGGGAAATTAGAAAATATTTGGAACTAACCATAAAGAAAACAATTACGTTGCAAACTGTGGGATACAGTTAAAGCAATGTATATAAGAAATTTCTGTCTTTTAATACTTACATAATAAATTGGAAGTTTATAAAATCAATGAAATAAGTTTCCACCACAAAAAGTTTAAAAATACTAAGTGTCTTTTTAATGAAACCCAAGTAAGTTAAAACAGATAAGTAATAAAGATGAGAAAAAAAAAAGCATAAATAAAAGAGAAAATAGACAAATACAGTTTAGACCAATGAAATTCAAAGTTGCCTCTCTGAAAAGGTTCAAAAAACCCCTGATAAATAACTAGTACATGGGCAAAGGAGAAAAACACAAAAACCAGAAATCGTCATTATCAGGAATGAAATAAGAGATGGCCCTATTGCTTGAATTGTCATTGTAAGGAAAATAAGGGAATATCATGAACAATTTTTTTCCAATAAATATGAGAACTTGAATGAATTGAATTTATTGTTTTAAAGACCACATTGCAAAACTGACTCAGAGAAAGACAGACACCTGAATAGTTCTGTATGTATTGAAGAAATTGAATTCATTATTTAAAATGCCTTTAGAAAGAACAGACTCAGATGGTATCACAGGAGAATTGTACTGAATATCTAAGAAAAAAAATACCGTAAGAACTCTTCAAGGAAATCTAGGAGGAAGCAACATTTTTCCAAGTACATTCTAAGTTCATCCTTAGCCTGATATCACATCCAAATAAAGACCTAGCATTTGATTCATGGATATATCTAAATTTTCCTTTCTATTAAAAATATTTTATATGGATGGCCTTTTTAATAAGCCAGTGGTTTTATAATGTTAGAAGACTAAAAAGTGGTCCTTTAAGACGCAGAAAACACCTCATTTTACTTGAACCAGTACAACATTAGTTATACAAGCAACCAGAAATGTACTAAAATGAAAGTTATTGTTCTGCAGGTAGAAAAAAAAATTGAGTGATTTAACCTCCCAGTTTAAAATAATCATTTGTACTCTCACTGAATTTATACTCTAGGTAATAATATGCCAGATTCTCTTTTATGGTTTTAAGAGTGCCAAATTTGGGTACTCTTACATGGATACTTTGGATACTTGTAATACTTTTTTTTTTTTTTTTTTTTTTTTTTTTTTTTTTTTTTTTTAGAGAGGTTTTTCCTATGGGATGTGTGCGCTCGCCAGAGAGACAGAAGGAGACAGACATACAGAAAGCAAGAAATCACCCCCTAGAGGGGATAGCCAGTCACAATCCCTTCCTCCTCCAGTCTCCTCTCAGGATTCTGCGCATGTATGCATATGTGCCCAGCATGGGTTTTTAAGACGCCAGGTTTGGGACTCAAACCACCGTGGACTACAAAGGAGTCCAGCAACATAACCATTATGCCATCTGCTGGTCCCCAAATACTGTTTTCTTTTTTTTTTTTTAAGATAGCAAAAGTCCAAAAGAAAAGATTTGTTTTCTGTTTGTTTCCTTTGTTTATGTCCCTTTTCTTTTTTTATGTGCCTGTGGGTTACCTGAACAATTTTTACGATTTCATCTTGTTTTTACCTATAGTATTTTTAGTTTTAATAGGTAGGGTATAGCAGTATGTATATGTGACACTTGGTCCACTGTCACCAACATTTTACCACTTTAAATGAAGTTTAGAAAGTTTACTCAGATTTGGTCCCTTTACTGGCTTCACTTTTTAGATGTATTTCCTCCACATACACTGCAGTAGATGGTGCTAAAATTTGTGCACTAATCACTGGACATGATATGAGAACCTCATGAGAAATCGAATCATCTGCTATATTTATCCTATTTTTATCCTTTCCAATGTTGTTTCCTTCTGAAGTTCTAAACTTCCTATTAATCCATCCCATTTAGAGAAATTCACTGGCTATTTTTCAGTGGTAGATTTAGCAATAATAAAATCTCTTAGATTTCATTCTTCATAGAATGTCTTATTTTCTCATAATTGTTAAAAGATATTTTCACCAGTTATAGAATTTGCAGTTAAGTTGTTTTCTTCCAATAGTTGAGAAATATTATGTCACTTTTTTTTGTTGTTGTTTTAGATGTGAAATTGGTATTGTTTCTTGTAAGTAATGTGTCACTTGTCTTTGGTTGATTTGAAGATTTTTTTTTTCTGTCTTTTGTGTTTAGATGCTTAGTTATGATATCTCTTGGCATGGATTTCTTTGGGCTTATTCTATTTGCAGTTTGCTCAGCTTTATAAATGTGTAGGCTTATGTCTTTCACAATTTGGAAAGTTTCAGCCATTATTTCTTTTTTTAAAGGAGTTATTTTATTTAACTTTATTTATTTATTTATTTACTGAAATTTGACCAGAGAGGGACAGACTGAGAGAAAGAGAAAGAAAGTGAGAAAGCAAGCCACCAGGTCCAGGACTCAAATCATGGTCGGCCATTTGGGAATCCAGTGCCCTTAACTACCACACCACCTGCCAGCCCCCTCAGCTATTATTTTTTGGAATACTTTTTCCATCCTCTCTCTCCCGTTTCTTTGAAAACGTCAATAGTAGAGTCAATGTTTGCTCTCTTGTTGTTGTCCCACAAATCCTTGAGACCATATTATTTTCAATCTGTTTTCTCACTATTCAGATCAGATACATTTTGTTAATCTATTTTGAAGTTCACTGATTCTATCCTGTCATCCTCATTCTATTATTGATCATTTTCTGTGAGCATTAATTTTTTTCATTATTTTATTTTCCAATTCTATAATTTTCATTTGGTTATCTTTTTATAACTTTATTTCTTTGCTGAGATTTTTCTATTTTTTCATTTGTTTCAAGAGAATTTATGGGACCAGCAGTTAGCGTAATGGCTATGTCGCTGGACTCCCACGTAGTCGACCACGGTTCAAGTCCCTGATCCAGTGGCTTAAACTCACACCGGGCGCGTGTGCCTGCGTGCCCAAGATCCCGAGTGAATGGAGGAGAAGGGATTGTGGTGTGGCCATACCCCATGGGGGGTGATTTCCTGCTTTCTGTCTCTCTGTCTCTCTCTGTCTGTCTGGCGAGCACACGTGCCCTATAGCAAAAACCACTCCAAAAAAAAAAAAAAAAGAGAATTTATGATTGTTCACTGAAGTATAATTATGTTGATTGCTTTAAAACCTTGTCATATTGCATTAACCTCCTTGTCATATGTGTAGAGGTTAAAAGTGGCTAGAACCCACATGGCCCACTGTGTGGTTCAAGTCCTGGATCCGTCAGCTTGAAAATGTGGGCACGTATGAACATGCTCTACATCCCAAAATCCCTAGAGGAAAGTAGAAGAGAAGGGACTGCGGTATGGCCACGTCCCTCTTGGGAAGTGATTTCTCACTTTTCTTCTGTCTCTTTCCAATGAGTGTACACTCCTGATAGCAAAAATAAAAATATAGATAAACAATATTTTGTCAAATTGTCCAACTTCTGATTCATCTTGATGCTGCCATCTGTTGGTTTTCTTTCCTTATTCAGGTTGTAACTTTCCTGGTTATTTAAGTAGTAAGTAATTTTTGATTGACATTTACATATTATGAGATTCCAGTTTCTGTTTAATTGTCTTTTGGTACAGGCCATGCCCCATTAAGGACACCCCAGGGTCTGGGTTTGTTCACTGACTCACACTGCTTTGTTGTTGTGGGTTGTGGCTCCACACTGGGCCTGTCCAACACCATGTGAGAATGATTGGAGTTCCAGTTATCCTTCCCTCCCACTACTTCTGCCTCTTTGATGCCAGGTAGGAGTGAAGGCTTAGCTCCTCACTGGTCCCTGCTGACACCAAATGAAGGGACACATGATGTAAATACTCCATTGTCAACTACCCTGTCTCCTACCCTACTTTCATTCCACCTCCTTGATGCAGGTAGGCGTGGAGGTTTAGTCTTGCTAATACCTGGTGAAGGGTAAACTGGAGCTTGTATTGGCCCCACTGGCATTTCCTGTCCAGTCCCATTGATGTTGGGTGCGAGTGGAAAATCAGCTCCCCACTGGGCTCTACTGCCTTGGCCCTGGTAGAGAAACTGGAACACTGTCTACTTTCACCCGTCAGGGAATACAGTACCACCTCCCTACACAGCCCCTTGGTCATCAATCAAATGGGGGAAATCAGACCGCTGCCTATTTTCTCCTGAGCAGGGAATTAATTGGAGTAGAAGATCAAAGCCCCATTCTGCAGCTGAAACTAAAAGTTTGCAAGATGTGGGTTATTTTTCCTTGGTGCTGGAGAGAGTTTGGTGGGTACTGACAAGAAGGTTTTCTAGGTTAAGTCACATGTGTCCTGGTTCTTTGGCTTGGGGTGAAGGGGGCTTCCTTGGAGCTTTTTAAATCTGTGCCTATTGGCACTTTTGAGTGGGAGGCTGCTGTGTTGCCCTGTCTCAGATATTTGAGAGGCAATGGGAAACTCAGGGTAACCACCCTGCTTTGTTTCTCAAGACTCAAGGTCCCTTTTTGGTTAGCAGTCTTCTTTCCTTCCTCTGGAATGATTGCCTGTGTGGGTTGTTGTGTTATGTTTGTTTTTTGTTTGTGATGGGGTGGGCCTGGGGCAAATGGTATGACTCCATCTTAGCGGAACCAAGATCCTTACCACAGAATGGTTTAAAATTTGTAAACACCACGAACAACCTTTATTTTTTACATGACATGTTGCACAGTAACCTGGTTAGGGATTCATTCAGCTACCTAGACCCTCTTGTCAAATCAGACTCTAAAAGATCAAGAGCAGACCAGGCTTACATCATCATTAATCAGTTGAAAGAAGGTGAGGGGGAAAACCTTTTCCCTGAGTAAGTAAGGCAGAATTTTTTAATATGTCTTTAGATGATAAATGATAAGTGAGAATATTTGATCTAGGGACAAGTGTAATATTTCCTCTGGATTTATGTCTACCATTTAGCACCACCAAGTTTAGTTCATGAACACTTTAATGATAAATATGCCTTTTAGGTTAATTTTTCTATATCTAAAAGAGTGGCCCAGTGAGAAGCAATGGCCAATCCATCCCCCAGCGGCTTCTGGTAGGGAAATACTGAGTCTGTCATCAATCATACCCTTCAGTCCTCCAGGGAAGATTATCTTTGTAGAATGTTGTAAAGCTAAATAAATTTAAAAGATTATCAGAGGGAGATTATAAATCTAAGCATAAATTCATGATCCTGGGAACCCATTAGAATCACCTGGGGAATTAAAAAAAAAATGTAGTACTAATGGGTTTGCATTGCCCTAGATCAATTACATAAGAATATTTTAGGTAGGGTGTGAGCACTGTTATTTGTTTAAGCTTTCAAGGTGATTCTATTATGCCAGCCGAGACTGAAAATAACTCATATAGGTGGGTGTTATTTTCCATGACAAGTGGATTTATGTGTTATAACAAATTGCATCTAGCACTCCAGATAAAAACTTGGAACTGAAAAGAAGATATTCTAGTTGCATGAGATAGGCAGATTCTTTACGATTTCTCCTCTCAAATTTGGAAGAGATGTATTTTGCTGCCAGAAAGTCCTTTCAAACTAGGAGAAAGAATGGACAATACTCTAATAATACTTTCTCCTTGGGCCAGCCCAGGGAGTGGTGGTTGAGGTGACTGCATCCCACATGTGTAACAGCATGTGGCTGAAAAAAACACTCCAGGCATATGTGTGTACCTGCCCAAAATATCAACACGAAGGAGAAATTAAGGAGAAGGAATTGTGCTATGACCATGCTCGGTAAGGGGTTCTTTTCCATGTTATCTCTCTCTCCAGCAAGCACGCATGCCCTCTGGTAAAATTAATTTTAAAAATTTTCCCCAACAGATAAAGAATCAGACATCATGAATCTGGAGAAATGAATGCTCCAAAGGTTGGATCTCTTATACAGAAATTGTGTTAATAACCACCAAGTTCAGTCAATCTATTTCTTCAACTGACGGACACGCAACATGCAACTTCTATACCATGTACTTTGAGAATACTATACTTCTCTTGATATGGGGTTTAAGGTTTGAATTTTTTTTTTTAATAATCCATTTTTCTCCACTGGACCAAAATAGTAGGAAGGCTCAAAGGTGGCACAAGAATTGGCTAACCTTTACAGGCAAATTTGAAACCATTTACCATACATGTAGGTAACCTGAGTTTTAAACAAATTTGTGCATGTGGGTCAGGCAGAGGATTCCTCTCAAACTGTACCATCCCTGGATTTCAAGGAAGGACCAGCAAAAAATTTAATATTTTAGAGACAGTTTAACAAAAAACTATTGAATGCCTTCATCCCTGCCGGCTAATGTAGACAGCAACAGACAAAATATGATCTCTGTCCTTTAGAAGCTTACAGGTGAACCTAGCCCTGCTATTTTTATCCACATTTAACCCTCGGAAGTACCCCTAGATTCTGAAAATACTCAAAGAAAGTTTAACTTCTGGTTAGCTCACCAATGATTACATAACTGACTAAGGTCCTTAATTCTAGCCTCGAATATAATTACTGTTGGCTGACTTACTCATCTCTCATTTTACCTATTTATTACTAAAGCTTTTCTATATAAAGAACTGTACATGCTTTTAAATTATCTGTATAAAAATGGCTCACTGGGTTCAACAGCCCAAGTTCATAAGTTGGTGGCTCTTTAGTCATAGCAGTCACCAATGTTCTCAATATTTATCAGTCATCTCTTATATAGCTGTGCCACAAAGGAGTAAGAGCCTTGTGGTCTATATCACGTACAACAAATAGAGGTTACTGCATGATTAATTAGGTTTCTAAATACACTGACTGAAAGTACAACAAAAATAAATTTCATGATGAGTACACATAATATTTGCAAATATTTAACTCATTTTCACTTAGTGATGGCTACAGTGTTTCTCTAAAATTAATATGATTACCTCAATGTATATTACACATTAAAGCAGAAAATGAAGAGAAAAAATTCCACTTGGACTCCATAAGTAATTAACTGATGAAGCGATGTCAGCTGCCTTATATTACTACTTTCCATGTTGGCTAACTAAATTATGTGCTCATTAGTTTACGGGGTTAATAAATGAGAGGCTAAAAATGTACATGCTCTCATAAGTGAAATATTTTTACAAAGCTAAAGAAAGCCTGACTAATTTCAGTTAGATTTAATTCCTCTGTCTTATGTAATGATTAATACCATGAAACAATGAAAGAATCATCAGTTTGTAATTCTGACATGGTCAGTGAGTCACTAAGAGAGAACTTGAAAAATTCTCTGAACCCCTTAGACTGTATCTCCTCATGTGTAAAAGAATAAAACTAAACAGATTCTTGGGATTCTGCCTTGTTCTATGACGTGGCGCTATTGGGTAGAGATTCTAAAAAGTTTTATATTTAAAAAATATAAATAGATATATATATACAAGGGATCTTCAGAAAGTTCATAAAAATAAGTATTATGAAAAAATTATACATGTGTTTCAAAACTTTTGGTACCATAATAAACTCAGACTTTAGTTCCATTTTTCAATGAACTTTTTGAATTCTCCTTGTATAATCTTAATCTTATGTATAATAAAATTGATCAGGTGTGACTAAAGCATGTTCTTATGGTCAGGGTCATTTAAGGACTAAGGTACATCCTAAACTGAGAAACACTGAAGGGTAAAAATCTATGATATAGCATTTAAATTATTACTCTCCAAAGAGAATGGGGCTGTTTATATATTGTCATGAAATATGATAATGGAAATGGAAATGCTTTGCAAACTATTTGGAGCTATATAAATGTCAGGTAGTAGGCATTATTACCTTTTCTATTTATTGAGAGACCAACTTACAGAACTGACTCCAAGGACATTTTCCCATTAGGGAAAATTTGACTAAAATCTATTTTTTAATTCCAAATTCCTTCCATTCCTCCATCCTACTAGTATTTATTGAGTATCTTCTACTTATGAAGTACTAGTAGGGGAATTAAAGGCATGTCTAAGACATGATCACTATCCTAAATAAGTTTGAAGCTTAAAAAATATGTATCAAACAGCTTTGTCAGGACCAGCAGTTGGCGCAATGGCTATGTTGCTGAACTCCCACGTAGTAGACTGCGGTTTGAGTCCCGGACTTGGTGGCTTAAACTCACATCAAACGCATGTGTGTGCATGCCCAAGACCCCGAGAGAAGAATGGAGGAGAAGGGAGTGTGGCATGGACATCCCCCTGGGGGATGATTTCTTGCTTTCTGTCTCTCTGTCTCTTTCTGTCTTTCTAGTGAGCGCATGTGCCCTATAGCAAAATCCTCTCCAAAAAAGCCCCCCAAAACCAAAAATGGCTTTGTCTATTTTTTAAATGCTTTTATTGTAGATCATTTTCCCTGACTAGATTTTAAGTTCTTTGAAGGCCCACACTAGTCTTTGATTTTTTTTTTTTTAACTCCTTCACGAGGTTCAACAGGTGATTGAGCATGTTGATCCTAAAAAAAAATCTCATGGAAAAATAAGAAATGACTCCTCTAAAGTGCTATGTAAGTTATTACCATTATTTCTACTTGAAACTTTCTCTAGAGCAGCTTGAGAAGACATCCAGACTAATTTCTTTGCTTTGCAATGATACTGGAGCAATAACAACCAAAAGTAATAATACAAAAAAATGACCACCATTTTTTCTTGAAGACTAGTAATATGCCAGATACTACTTACATGTTCATATTCATTATATATTTATTCATCATAATAACCCAATTAGGATGAAATTTATAATCCCCATTTTACTGATGAGCAGACTCAGGTTTAGGGATGATTACCAAAATCACAGGGTTAGTGAGGAGCAGAACTAGAAAGTGAATCCAGACAATACAGTTGCCAATGCTTGAAAACATGTATCATTACTGGGAAATGAATCTACCTGATGCACCACGTAATCTCGGGAATTTTAGGTCAATCTAGAAAAGTGGTTCTCAATGGAGGGTGATTTTTGCTACCCAGGGGATATCTGATAATATCTGGGGACACTGAGGGTGTCACAATCTCCAGAGTACTGTAGAATCTAGTAACATCTAGTAACAAAAAGCTCCCTGGCCACACTCCTCTTCCTGCCCCCACACATGAAACAAAATGATTTGGCCCAAAATGTCCATAAACAACTCTTGATCTAGACCTTGCTCTCCATATCAGGATGGTTTTACTGTAAATAAGTGACTTTCATCTTATGGTAATAAGTAATGAACACATATGACCTAAAAGGCCAGAGCAAGATCAGGCAAGTAGGAGGGTACGGCTGCAATCCCAGAACTTTCATAGAGAGTAACGCCATTCTGTGGGGCATTTGTTATTTTTTCCAATGTAGTAAAAAAGCAACTTCCTTTGATATTTATTACTTTTTTGGTTGAATCTGGGATTTGTAAAGGTTTGGTTTACAGCTCATCTTCCCTAAACCACCACCCATACTTCTTGCTAATTTAGATCTATTTCCTATAGTTTTCTAAAATATAAAATATAGCTGAAGTCTTTCCTATATTTGAGACTCTTTCCATCTAACAGTTATATGGTTTTATCTATGAGTAGCTAAGATAAATAGCTATAGCAATTTCATGGTACTTAAAGTCACATTTCTTGATAATCTCTGGATTTTCAGGGACCATTAGAGATTCCCCGTGTGAATCTGGGAATAATGAAAAGTACATTCTAGCAAAGACTTTAGGTACTCTGCTATTGCTGCATTGATTTAGAAACACATTTTTAAATCAATTTTTTTTTTGCAATTTTAACTTGTAATAAAATGAGTCTTAACCAAAGTGCCCTTTCCAATCTAAATGCTTAGGTTTGAGAACAGCAGGCCAAATTGAGAATTAATTAACATTTCAAAGCCAGAGTGCTATACTATATTATTTATTCCTAAATTGTACTTCAAATAGGGATTGATTTTTACACCAGAGCAAAACAACTGTTCTTTCTTCCTGTGCCTTTCTTAATAAAATAAATAAATAAATAAAATGGATAATGCATATTTAAAGAATAAGATTAAATAATGCAGTCATTAAATGTTTTTGATGAAGTCATAATAATATCTTATTACAGAATCCATGTTCTCCAAGTCATCTTTATAACTTTGAGAAAACAATTATTATCGAATAAGTAAGACAGAAAACCAACCAGTACTGAATGCATTAGTCTAATTTATGTATTCATAAAACTGATAATAGACATTTATTTCTAAAAATTCTTAAAGCACAGGTAATAATGGAACCAGTCAGCAATTTGCCACTTGCAATTAATCACTCTCTTCATATTCACAACATTCAATTTTTCTTGCTATTTGAGAGAGTAATGATTAATTGATAAAAGTTTAACAAGTGCACTAATAGCAGGTGCTCCTAATTGCAAAGTCTTCAGAATGATTCTCCCCAAACCTACTTTATGCTAATTTGTACAGCATTAGTCATAACACTTTATGATTTTACTTTTAAAATGACTTTTCTTTTAGTCACCCTAATTTAATTAAGAATTTTAACTAGTTATATGTATCAAGAACACCAATGAATTTTAAATTTGTGAGTTTGATTACCATAAGAGATTAACAGGAAGACTCATAAAAATGCACGGCTGCCAATTAGAAGCATCAACACTGTGTAAATTAGAATTCGTTAATTGGTTTAGCAAATGTAAATTCAATTTTTTGAAATTTTATGAACTGAAAAATTGATTATATTTTTGTGAGCCTCTAGAAATATCTTATTAGTGATGATATTTGTTTCAGTAGTTGCTCAGATTATACTTGTATGTTAGCCACAAATGTTTCTATTTCATTTATTTCAAAAATATCTGACTTTAGCATTCATTTTTCATCCACACATGTTTGCCCCTCACCATCCATGCTATTAGATGAATACTTAAGTACACATTTTTCTTTCATCTGTCTTTCCTCTCAGCAAGATGAATAAAATATGCATTCTAGGTAAGGTTTGTTATTTTGTACTTTCAATATTAAAGTGCATGTAATTAATTTAGTTTCCTTAAACACTGTGTGTTTATGACAAAACCTACAGATGCTTTTACAAAGATGCATATTGAAATAGCATTTCAAGTATGCAGATTAATACCGTTTGCCTCTAGGACATAGACCCAGCAATCTTGCATTTTATAATTATGAGAAGAGAGCGATATTTTAGTATTCATTGTGGAATGGAGAGGTCTCTTAGCAATGTAAGATCAAAATCTATTCTTAGCCAAATACATACACAGTCTGAGCACAAACCTTCCATCAGTTACTTCCATGCTGAGCTTCAGTCAAGAAACTGAAGGTAGAATTTTGGAAAGGCCTCAAATATTTTTATGGCTAAGCTTACATACTTTAAGTAAGGACGTAAGGAAGACTAGAGCTTTGGGATGTCCTGGGAACCCAGAATTCTGCATCTGTCAGATGATTTGACTCACCTGATAGTAGTCATTAACACCCTCACTCTGTCCCCTAATTCTCTAGCTCTTCCTGGAGCTCTTTTCAAAATCACAGTGCTGGATAATCTCTCATAAAGACTCCAAATTCAGTAGATAATAGGTAATTTTCTTGGCCATTCAAAACCTCTTGTGTTAATACATCATCCTAAATTAGTGTAATTTGATGACCGTTTGTGATTAGCCCCCAGAGGGATAAAACACAGGATAAACCCAAAAGGTAAAGGAAGCACAAAGCTAGTTCCTTTCCTTTTGATCAATGAGAGTAGAAAAGAGCTTAACGTTTATAGACAATATGCTTCATACACTGAGTTCTGTACCTCATCATCTTTAGGTTGAACTGGGGCCCCGTAACTATAGGTTTGAGAGCCAAGTAGCAGCAGGAAGGTAACTGACCAGGGAGGGCTGCTGCAGGAAGCCCAGGTTAACAGAGGTGTAGTCACTAGAAACCAGCTGGGTTGTGAGGAGCAGAGCAGCCCCTGATTAGTGGTGAGAGGAGGGGTGGTTATTTTTTTTAACCCTTATCCCTTCCTTTCTCCTTTCCCCCACACAATGTGATCTTCACGTTATTAAGAGGAAATAGTATAAAAAAAAATTTAAAAAAATATTATTTAAGTAAGTTTGAAAACTAGTGGAATATTATATAGTTATTAAAGTAATTAAAGTAACAAAGATATATATATATAGAGAGAGAGAGATGTTCTGACATGAAAATATGTTCAAAATTGATTAATTCATTGATTCATCAATACAGTTACATCCTATACTGCACCAGGCTCTATTCAGCAGTGAAAAACAAAACAAAACAAAACAAAACACAGACCTGCCCTTAAGAAGCTCACATTTCACTGGGAGATTTAGACAACTACAAACTAAATCAATATATAATGTAATTTCAGGAGTGATAATTGCTGTGAGAAAATATAAAATAGGCTAAGGAGCCAAAGGAGGGGAATGACATTTGATTAGACACACAAATTGAAAAATTGAACCTACATGGTTCTGTAGGTCAAAAGTGCATAAAATATAGGGACCAGCAGTTAGCGTAATGGCTATGTCGCTGGACTCCCATGTAGTTGACCGCGGTTCAAGTCCCGGACCCGGTGGCTTAAACTCACGCCGGGTGCGTGTGCGTGCGTGCCCAAGATCCCGAGAGGAGAATGGAGGAGAAGGGATTGCGGCATGACCATCCCCCCTGGGGGGTGATTTCTCGCTTTCTGTCTCTCTGTCTCTGTCTGTCTGTCTGGCGAGCGCACGCGCCCTGTAGCAAAAACCTCTCAAAAAAAAAAAAAAAGTGCATAAAATATAGAGATAAGAACATGCACAGCAGAGGGAAAATTCAGCATCGAAGCTCAGAATTGGGAGTGAGGAGGTCAGATTCAGACACAGAAAGACAGTCTATGCCTGGAAAGAAAGTAAAATAGGAAGGGGATAGGGCCATTCCTGTGGCCTAGTGGTTTAAGGGAGCCAGATTTCACGTGGCTAACTGTGTTTGGAATCCTGGCTCTGATGGCTTGAAAAAAATTCTGAGTGTGTGCGTGTGAATACCCCAAATCCCTAAAGGATAGAGAGATGGAGAAAGGATTGTGACAGGAACACTCCCCACTGGGGGTGCTCTCTCTCTCTCTTTCTCTCTCTGGTAAACATAGGTGTCTTCTGGCAAGCCAGAAAAGGAGGTAGGACAAGGAATGGAGAGAAAAAAACCTCAAGGACAGGAGCAGGTTGGGGTAACTCTCACTCAATTATCCTCTCTGAGGGTGGTATCAAGAAAGGAGCCATCATATACTCCAAGTTGGTGGTTCTGGGTATAAGAAGGCATTTCTCAGTGGTGTGCTCTACAAGTATTAATAACCAGGGGTGGCAAATGTGTTGTCACACATCCAACAGAGCTTGGATAGATGTGGCTGTACCCTACATTTGTGATTAAAAATAAAATAAAACACTATCTGGGGCACTCAGAGATATCTGTGGGGTCCATGTAGACTTACATTGGAAGTTTTTACCCTCATTTCAAATCCATTTATGACTATTTCAGCACTGAGTGTTCTAGAGGAATCAGGAAAACACACACTGTGGTCAAAGGAAACTCTCTGAGCAGGAAACTTTCTCTGAGAGCACATTAATGTTCCATTACAATTTGTCAACATCTTCCTCTTTTCTAGATGTACCCTAGGACTATTTCTCTGGTAATCAAAGCCCTGGCTAGTTTTGCCCTTTTAAATCTCCTCTCTTCATGTATATTGGGAAACTTCCTGGTCTATACAAGGACTCTACCTCTTCATTTTCCAGTTAGGGTTTGATGGGGTAATCCTAGGCAAAACCATTCCATTTGAAGCCACAATTTCTTAGGCTATTAATGAGGAGAACAATATTTATCTTTCCCACAGGGTGGTGCAATAGTTGATTAATAACTGCTTAAAGATGTTTTGAAGATTACAAGTGTCGGCTATTATTGTGATTATTATTAGCTGATGCTACAATCCAGAATTAGAATGAGCGGCAGGTGATAGCTGATTCTTTCATCTTCTGTACATACATTCAATCCACTGGAGGAATTAAATTTAAGCCCAGCATAATTAATTAATGTTTATGACGCATGTTGTGAGTCTCAACCACTCTAAGTGCCAAGTGCAGTTATGAGAAACATCATAGCTTTGGTTGGAACCTTGTAGTAATATTAAACTCTGATTGCCTTCATTTACATTATAGAGCATGTACTCAGGGTCTCGATTCTATATTTTTTTTCAGTGCCCAAGAGCCTATTGGCATATCATAATTGTCCAATAAAAGCAGTAATAAAGTTGTAATCTCCTTTCCTTTTCCTTGATTTGCTTCCACATTTTTAAAAAGAGCCTAGACAGGACAAAAAAAAAAAAAAAAAAAAAAAAAAAAAAAAAAAAAAAAAAAAAAAAAAAAAAAAAAAGTGTGCTTTTTTCTTTTTGGCCAAAGGTAATTCCAAATCTTTGCTAATGGGCATATAGTATCTTCTTTCTCTTGCTTACCAATCAGGAAAATGAAAACTATTTACTCTGGGAAGTATGGTTGTATCACTCTTAAATCATTTATAGTCCACTAAGTGCTTTGAATAATGGAGGAGCTAGGAGAGCTCCTGATTTAATTTTGTCTCCTCAGTTTCTTTAGTGTCTTTGTGCTTTCTTGCATTTTGGAGAATAGTGAAGAAGAGAGAGTTTGGCTGATTTTTTTTTTTTTTTTTTTTTTAAGAAAAGGAAGCTATTAAAAGCTTTTACCAGGGATTTCAGCTTTAGTAAACCCTCTCTGTATGCAGAAAGGCCAAATCTTCAGGGATTTGGAAAGAGGCAACCTCAAAGTTAAATATTTGAAAAGCAAACTAAATTCCTGAGTCTAACATTGCTTCCTTTCTTCCACCCTTATCTTCCTTAAAATAGATAGAGCATTGGTCCAGAACATCCTTTAACCTAAAGTCTCCAACAGATCACAGTATCAAATTAGAAGAGTACATATTTGCCTGACATTTTAGTTTACGAAATGCCATATTATATATGTAGTAGTTTTCTATTGCTGCCATAACAAATTACTATTTATTTGGTTACTTAAAACAAAAGCTATTTATTATTTCACAGTTCTGTAGGTTAAAAGTATAGGCAACAATTTTCCCAGCTTGCTCTCTGCCCCATGTTTCAAAGGGCTGAAATCAATGTGTCTGCAGAACTGTTTCTTTCTGGAGGTTCTGGGGTTGCATTCACTTCCATAACCATACACATTGTTGGCAGAATTCCGCTCACGTGGTTGTAGGTGGTTTTCATTTCCTTGTTGAGTGTCGTTTGGAGATCATTCCAACTTTTATAGTCTGCTTGTATTCCTTGACTAATGCCCTCCTTTCTCCATCAGCAAAGCCAGCAATGGTGAATCAAGTCCTTTTCAAGCTCTGAACCTTTCCAAACTTCCCTTTTGCCTCATCTCTCCTTTGCTTCCTACCTGAAGAAATTCCCCCCTTTTAAGGGTTCATGTTTATTTTGATCTCAGCCACACAGTCCCACCAAGAACTGTAAACCATTATAGTTTTTAACATATAAACAGGTTCCAGAGATTACTAGATGGACATCTTTTAGAGGAGATACTTTTTCTGCTTGTTATCATGTGGAATTATCATATTAGGCAAGGTAGACACTATTATACCAATTTTATACATGAAGAAATGCAGGTTCTCAGTAGCATAACTAATTTAACCCAGGTCACAGAGAAAATAAATGGTAAAGCCCAAGGGTAATGACTAAAATCTTTATATTATTTTCAGTTATCCTTTGCTTTTAATAAACATTTGAAAGGTACATTGTAAGTGTTGAGTTCTGTATTAGGTCTGGAAATGCAGGGATGAAAGATGAACTCTGAATTCAAGAGGTTCACAATCTCTGTGGCTACATTGATAAATATTGAGGCAACATTAATATTTCGGTTTGTTGGAAAAGTTGTGACATTTTTTCTATGCAAAAATACATCATGACATTTCAGACAACCCAACATTTTGCAAAGGCTTAGAAAAAAATGCACAGGACTATAATCTCAGAGAGGGAAATGATGGGCATAAAGATTTCACAGAGGAGGGGACCAGCAGTTAGCATAATGGCTATGATGTCGCTGGACTCACACGTAGTCGACCGCGGTTCAAGTCCTGGACCCGGCGGCTTAAACTCACGCCGGGCGCATGTGCGTGCGTGCCCAAGATCCTGAGAGGAGACTGTAGGAGAAGGGATTGCAGTATGGCCATCCCCCCTGGGGCGTGATTTCTTGCTTTCTAGTTCTTTGTCTCTGTCTTTCTGGCGAGCACACACACCCTATAGCAAAAACCTCTCCAAAAAAAAAAGATTTCACAGAAGAGGTCCTCTTTGAAAAGTCTCTTCAAGAATGAGTAGGAGTTTATTAGTTAAATGTCCTGAGTATAAGGAGAATAGCATGTGCCAGGTCTTGGTGGCAAGAAAGTTGAGAACCAGCAAATGAGATAAATGGCACTAGTGGAGAAGAATGGACAGATGGAACTGTAAATGTAAACAATTTATACTGTGAAGAATTTTGTTTTTAGTTTGCCAGAGGGCACATGCACTCATTGGAGGGGGATAGAGAGAGAAAGTGAGACAGCACCCCCCTACCTCCACCCTGCCATGGGGCACGGTCAAATCACAATCCTTTTTCCATTTCTTCCACTTTTCAGGATTTAGAGCATGTAATGTATATGCACCAGGCTTGTTTTTCAAGCCACCAGGTCTGGGACATAAACCATTCAGTTTGCCATGTGGGATCTAGCCATCTTAAACACCACACTATAAGCTAGCCTTGTGAAGAACTTTTTTTTTTTTGGAGAGGTTTTTTTCGCTATAGGGCGCGTGCGCTCGCCAGACAGACAGAGAGAGACATAGAGACAGAAAGCGAGAAATCACCCCCCAGGGGGGATGGTCACGCCGCAATCCCTTCTCCTCCATTCTCCTCTCGGGATCTTGGGCACGCACGCACACGCGCCCGGCGTGAGTTGTAAGCCACCGGGTCCGAGACGCGAACCGCGGTCGACTACGTGGGAGTCCAGCGACATAGCCATTACGCTAACTGCTGGTTCCCGCCTTGTGAAGAACTTTTAAAGTACCACTCTGCTCCCCATGGTGTGAGGAAAGTTGTAGCTTTTAAGCTAGGTTTAACATATTCCATTGTACATTCTGGGAAGATATAAAATGTGGGGGTTCAATTATTTGGGAGCTGAGATAGTGAACAACAGTAAACATCATATTCAAGACACCTACTAGATATTGTAAGGACTATAAAAAATGGAAAATACAATTTGTCTTCACAGATTTTTTTTTTTATTCTATGGCAGAACTCTTTTGGTTACAAGGAGAAGGAAGCTAATTCAAACTAACTTTAGCCACAAAAACAGAATCTATTGATTCATATTATCAAAACTCACAGGAGCATATGACTTCAGACAGATGGATCTGGGAGCTCAAATGATGTCATTAAGGATTCATCTCTCTTCATCTCTGACCTTTTGTTTTATGGAATCATCTCAGTTTTCCTATGTTTCAGTGAAGATGTTTTAGAATGTTGGCCTTATAATTCAGAGAAAAGATCATTTTCCTTCTCTCAGCATCCACATTATACTGAAAATAAGAATTGGTCTGCTTACATATGCCCATCCATGGACCAATTACTCTGTTCACAGGGATGGCATATTATAAATAGCTTTCCTTAGTTTTACATCCTCTGTACCATGAAAAGAGGAACAAACCTGTGTGTTGGAATTGGGGCATTTTCTGAAATAGAGAATTATAGCTAGGCAAAAATACCAGGTCTCCATTTCACTAGCATACAAATCACCTGTAGATCTTGTTAAAATGAAGTTTGTGATTCAGGAATACTGAATGAGACCTGAAATTCTACATTTTTAACAAGCTCCTAGGTAATACTGATGCTACTGCTTCATGGAGCACATGTGAGGCATCTACTGGAAGAACTGAGCTGAACATGTGAAAAGATAATAATAAAAAATGTGAATGATGATTCAAGAAGATAACAGGAGAGATTTAAATAGGGAATGTTAAACAAACTGTAAAGGTGATATGTAGTACAGGAACACACAGAAGAAAGGACTTCCTTGAGGCTAGTCAGTTCTCAAACTGTGGTCTACAGTTTGAGTTAAGACATTTTCAAGGAGTCCATGAGATCATAGCTGTTTCCATAATAATTCTAAGAAGTTATCTGACTCTTTTTCCTATGTGGACATGTAGTAATGATGCAAAGGAAAGGAAAAGTCAAACTGCTGCCATATTTGCATGAATCAAGGTAGAGACATCAATAACATATCCTTACATTAAAAATAAAAAAAATGAAAAAATAGATCAGTTTTACTTAAGAATATTCTTGATGAAGTCATAGCAATCATTAATTTCATTAAATCCCATCCCTGGATTTTAAAAATCTCTGCAATATTCTGTGTGGCAAAATAGGACCTATGCATAAAACATTCTGCTACATGATGGTTGTCAGGGGAGAAGCACTTGTATAATTGAGTTACAAGCTCAAGTAGCCACTTTTTTATAAAATACATTTCTTGCTTGGAAAAAAAAAGACTGACAGCCTATTCTGGCTTGGATATTTGACCTATTTTTAAAAATCAACTAGTGAGCCTCCTCATTTTTTTCAGGGAAAACAAGTAACAGCTTTGATTCTAGGTTATAACATTGAGCTTTCAAGTAAAAGTTGGAATTTTGGAGAATACCTGTCTACCACTATGAGTTTGACAGCATCTCAATTCTTATAGGCTTTTCTAATAAGATGTGATTTGTTAATAAATGCATTCTTTTTATATTGCTGTGTCACCATTTCAATAATTTGCATATTTTAGTGAGTCAGATTCCCCAAGTAGCTAATATGTGATGTTATGAAATTATTCATGGGTGAATAATATATTGAAAGTGCAAGACAGATGTATAAATATCACTACAACATGTATAAAAAGCTCACTGATATGGTTCCAAATTCCATATTGCAATTCATCTTCGAGAAACTGACACTGGGCTAGCTCTGTGGTATAGCAGTAATATGCTGCTCAAGAGAAGCTAAAGCTTACATGGCAACTTGATGTCTGGGACTTAAACTGCGATCGACTACATGAGAGTTCAGAAACATAGCCATTACGCCAAATGCTGGTCCCCATAAATTGCTAGGTTTTTACTGTTCTTTAATCATGAAATATATTATGATAAAATCATAGATCCTTAGGTCCTAGAACAAACTTCTGTCATGTAGCTGTGCATAGTTAATTTTCAGGATATAGTATTTGCAATAGAACCAATGATTTTGAAATTTCTCAGTCCAAAAAAAAAAAAAAAAAAAAAAAAAACTAAAAAAAGTAAATATAATTGATCTTATTTAAGTGCCAAGAATAGGGAATTTTTTTTTAATTTAAAACATAATCCTTCAAAAATAAAATTTAGAGATAAAGTTTTTTACATTTCTGAAATAAATGCTATTTGGTAGGGCTTCCACTTCTAGTTTTTCTGTTGCTTTGTGAGATGTCAAAGCAAACTTAAATAACTGTTTAGAGTCAGAATTTCTCATGTTCTGGTATTTGCTTTCCCTTTATGATGCTAAACTAAAAGTTGTGTCCCTGAAGAGCTGGCTGATAGATATGTCCCCAGAGCTTACCTCCTCAGGATGAAGCTATTTATATGTGAGGTCACATTCCTCCTGCCTGCAAAATAAAAATTTAGAAAATAAAATAAGGTCTGTACCCCTTACTATATCCTAGGTCTTATTCTAGACACCTTACATATGTTGACACATTTAAATCTCTTTACAGTCTTATGAACAACCTATATAGAAAATGAAGATCACACAGGTTAAGTTACTCATTTTAGGTCACATAGCTTTTGAGTGGTAGAGAACTCGATCTGATTCCAGAAATGTGTCCTTAACCTTGTAAGACATTATGCAGAAATAGTGCTTCAGTTGGAAATCATTCGAAAAATAACATGTCAAATGAACAATTGCTTATCTTTGCTGGGAATACGCTTAATTAAGATTTACTTGTGCATGGAACACATACCCTTGTGCTTATAAGATTTCTGAGAAGAGATTCAGGAGAGGTTGAAGCAACAGGGGATGGAAGTTGCAATGATTTAGAGTTGGCAAAAATCTAGTAATGCTCTTTAAACTTAGAGAGAAAGTACCCACCAATGGCAGAGGTATGAAGACCTTGGTTCTTAGTTACAAATGACAAATGTCTTAAAAATTTCATGCCGGGAACCAGCAGTTAGCGTAATGGCTATGTCGTTGGACTCCCACGTAGTCGACCGCGGTTCGCGTCCTGGACCCGGTGGCTTAAACTCACGCCGGGCGCGTGTGCGTGCTTGCCCAAGATCCCGAGAGGAGAATGGAGGAGAAGGGATTGCGGCATGACCATCCCCCCTGGGGGGTGATTTCTCGCTTTCTGTCTCTATGTCTCTCTCTGTCTGGCGAGCGCACACGCCCTATAGCGAAAATCTCTCAAAAAAAAAAAAAATTCATGCCTTCTCTTAAAAAATGTTCTTGAGTCCTGCATACTATAATTCTATATTTTAAAATGAAAATTGTGTTTTAAAGTACTCATCATCCTGAATAAAAAATGATTGTCCAAAAAGATCTGGTTTTTCCAATATTTTGTTGCTTGAAGGGGCTCAGGACACACTATCCCGATGAAGCTAGAGAGGTCTTCAAGGAGGATTCGCTCCTCTTTGAGTGTTTCCTTTATACATAATTGCCCAGGTATTCTGTACTAACACGAACTTGGTAGCCTAGCTCTAATAAATAAGATGACAGCAGGAGGACTCCAGGGCTGCAACTGTAAGATAATTAGGTTTGGCAAAGTCATTCAGTGGTCCTTTTTCATTGTTGTTTTTTTTCAACTTATGCCAAGAGTTATAGAGTCTAATATCTAAAAGGACTAGGTAGGTAACATGAGTGGATGACATAGGCCACGTGTGTGTTCCGTAGGAAATGTTGGAGACTCAAGCACACTGGAGAGCACATGTGGTCTTTAATGGGGGATGCAATATCTACTAAGAATGGGGGCCAGGTTGCCATGTATTCTGAGTTTTAAACACAGGAGACCCAGAAGGTTAAAGTGCTAGATCCTACATGGCTGACTACACATTCAAATTCAAGACCAGACAGCTTAAAGAATCACAGTGTGTGCACATATGTGCATGCCCAGACTCCTAAGGGAAGAATGGAGGATAAGGGATTGCAGTGTGGCCACCTGCCCTGGGAGGATGATTTCTCAATTTTCCTCTCTTTTTCTGTCTCTTTCTTGTAAGTACACATACTCTGTAGCAAAAACAAATGAACAAAATCAAAAGACAGGAAATTTGAATGATTTCCTAAAATTTAAAAATATTTAATTTTGGTAAATATTACATTTAATAAACTATGTGGCCAACCAAAAAGTTGAGATCTCTATGCCTTAGAACTTTCCAGGAAAGAACACATCACATATGTTGCACAATTATTTAGGTCTTTGGTTGGTAAGCAGATACTCTCTGACTCCATCTATATCAGGGACGGTGAGAAGAAAAACTTTTGTTTTCTGGTTATTGTAATGCTTTTGTTTCTGCCTACTTATAAGTCCCCAAGAGAAAATTAAGATCTCTTCTTGAGTTGGATATAGAATGTTGTCTTGGGACTGGATGATAGTGCAAGAGTAAAACATGATAAACATGATGTTTTGTTAGGCTCACCCATATGGGAAGGTTCTGGGTTCATGTCTGGATACCCTTCTAAGTGTATTAAGCACTTGTGTGCCCATAATCTGGGTATGGCTGAAGCTGCGAGTTGGGGGTGGATCATGGCATCAGGACCTTATTGCATTTATTAACTTTTTTTTTTTTTTTGAGAGTGTTTGTTTGTTTGTTTGTTTGCTTTTTGGTTTTGATTTTGTTTTGTTTTGTTTTTGCTGTAGGGAGTGTGCGCTCACCAGAAAGAGAAAGACAGAGAAAAATAGAGAGACAGAAAGCAAGAAATCACCCCTTGGGGGGATGGCCACACCACATTCCCTTCTCTATTCTCCTCTCGGGATCTTGGGCACGCATGCACATGTGCCTGACCTGAGTTTAAGCCACTGAGTCTGGGACTCGAACTGTGGTCAACTACATGGGATTCCAGCAACATAGCCATTACACCAACTAATGGCCCTAGGTTTATTAACTTTCTGTCTCTACCTGTCTCTCTTGGTCATGGAAGAAATAATGAAATGTTATCATCTTCTAAGGAACATACATTTCTTTTGTTCTCTCATTAATGGAAAGAAAAACAACTCTGTCTTATCTTCTAAAAAATTCTCTTTGTATATTGAAATAATTATTAAGACTTTCCATGCCCACATCTTTGCTTTCTTCAGACAAAATAATCTTAAATCTTTAAATATTTCCTCAAACACTTCTTTCCTTCTTACTTCTAAATTATTTTTATTATAGGCCTTTGGATCTTCTCCAAGTCTCCTCTGTCTTTCTTATAAAATGATCTCACTGGAGCAACTTGTTCCCATAAAAGCTCAGTCAAAGTTAAATAAGGAGAGAACATTATTAGAGAATAACAGGTAAAATTAGATACTACCTGTTATGTCTTCAAACACCATTGCATTTCTGACAGATACGTAACTTGTAATGTACTACAAGCCCCATATCATTTCCACTATATTTATGCATAGTTAACCCTTTCTTATTCTTATCCCATAATTTGTGACTTTTACTGCCTTATAATTTATTCTAAATTATTTACTTTTTGTTTTTTGTTTTTGTCTCTGCATTCAGAATGCTGGAACTTTAGTACCAATACTTACTTTGTATCCAACAGGATAGCTAATTAATGTATGCTTAATGAGTAAAATAGCTAACATATGACTGGACAATATATTCCACAAAAAATTTGTATTGACTCTGGTAGAATCTAGATTTATAAAATATAGTAGAACTCTTTTCTAAATTTTATTAAAGGGTCAGACTATCCAAAGAAAGAGCTGCATCTGTCTTGAGTCTCATTTGTTTTATTTTATTTGCTACAGGGTATATGCACTCAGCAGAGAGAGACAGAGAGAGAAGAAGAAAGTGAGAAATCAACCTCCTCCACGAGGATGGGAGATGGCCATGCCGCCATATTTTCTCCTCCATTCACCTCTTGGGAGTAGGGGCATCCATGTACACATACGCGGAGTGCTTTTTCAGCCTCCAGGTCTCCAGGACTTGAACCATGCAGTTGGCCATGTGGAACCCAACCACCTTAACCTCCATGCCACCCAGTGGCCCTCTCTGGCTCTTCTTATTAGCTATTTGATTTAGATAATTTAAATTCTCTAAATCTTGTTTTCTAATCTAGAAAATGTACATCATAATATATTTCTTTATGGTTATCATGATTTTATATGAGATATTATACTGTAAAATGTTTAAAAGAATTCTTGGTACAAAATGAGTCCCCCCAAAAAACTAGACTAAAATGAAAAGATAACACTCAAAACATAGAGCACTAAATAAATAAGTTCAAGAGAGGGATTTTTTTTTTTTTCATCTTGTGCTTTCCTTTCTGAAAGTTCTTATGCTCGAAATTATTTCTGGACTCTAAAAAGTCTTGTTCATAGTATTCTCAAGTTAAATACACAGCATAACTGTTTGGTTCTAGTATAATCATTCAGTAACAGGATTGTCATAGTAGCATCACTTTCATCTTTTCCTACTATCCCACTATCTAAATGGAAAATATAACCTACTAATTTTTTTAAAAATGTATAACTATGGTTAAAAAAAACTTTAGAAAAGAGTAAATTATTTGAGCCTTCAATGAAGAAGACGGTCCCTTGCAAGGGAAAAATCAGATCTTATGCAGTGTGGCTGAGTGAGGCTCCAGGGGAATGTCCCTTAGCTGCTGATGATGGCAGAGTTGGTAGTGAGGTTGGCATGGCTGTTTCACAACATAGGAAAAGGGTCTTGGCTACTATAGGAATGACAGGCTATTAAGTATTCTAGTGTTTATCAGACTATAGCAAAGCTTTAGGAATGACAGAAAAGGCAAGAGGAAATGACAGTTCAGAAATGATTCACAGCAACAGAAAATAACTAACCAGCAGACTTCATGGACGCTAAAATTCAGTCTTAAAATGGCCACCTGATGAGAGTGCCTCAGCAGAAATTGTAGTTTAAAGTGAAAAGTTACAAATATTTTTTAGCAAGAAGTGAGTTGCTCAGAAATAGAAGTTTTAGAAGGCTTATTACTTGTCATTGAATGGTAGTATTTAGGGATAGTGTCTGTTAACAGAAATTACTGTAAGGTGGTGTAGGGTTGAAGAAAATTCCCTCTTCCTCTGAAGTTCTTAAAAATCACTGATGATAGGCAGATTAATGAGAGAAGCATACAGATTTATTTTAAAATAACATTTGTTTATGGAAGCCATACAAAATACGAATTTGAAGAGGGACCAGGTGTCTGTGGCTTTACTATCCCCCCCGAATAGAGGAGAAGAAAATGACGTGCAGGTAATTCTAGAGTAAATAATTTATAAGGGAAAGAATAGATCTAATGTTCAGATAATGGTGAGGGAATAATTCTCTTTGGGAACAGGATGGGCTGGGAGATAGGCAATAGTTCATGACAAAATCTGTTCAGGGTTGTTGACATTCTCAATCTTCTTTCCTATGATTAACAGTTCAGTTAATGAAACCTCAGGGATGGAGCCAAGAGCAGTTGTTTTCCTCTTTGGCATATCCAGTCTATAGGCAAATAATACCATGCTGAAACATCCCTCTTTAGGGTATTTGTTTCTGGGCCTCAACAGTAGTAACTCATAGGTTTCTATTAAGCTTAGTAGTATAATTTTTAAAATCCAGATGGCCTTGCAAGACAATTTTCATTTTCATCCACTATAATAATTTTCTTCTTCAAAATTAGAATATATTAGAATATATCCCAAGTGACACCCTGAATTATACCTTTTGAGTTTTACCATGAGTTTTCAACTGCTGGATCCAGGACTTGAACTGTGGTCAACTATGTAGGAATCCACTGATGTAGCCATTACACCATCCACTGGCCCTCATATTTTATTTCTTATATGAGAGAGAAACAGGAAGAGAGAGAAAGACAGGTTCACTTCATGAATTCTCAGATGCTGTGATCTGCCCCAGTCTTTCAACCAGGACACAGGCATGCCCACAGCCATGTCCTTAGTGTTCTGGTCAACCTCAGGACCTCTAACCAGAGCATCCCCTATAGGTCCCGCATTATATAGCAGTGCTCTATGCCCTACACCACTATGAGGTAGTGTCTGCAAGGTAATTTAATAACCGTGAGCTATTATGAGCTATTACTGTAGCTGCTGCTACCATCACTACTACAATCATATTTTAATTTGGATTATATAGAATAAAATGTGAAAGTCTGCCTCTATCCTCCACCCTCACTCAAAGCCAAAACAGAGATGAGTGCTAGCAATTTGATGTATATCCTTCAAAGCTTTTCTATGAACTTGGAATCTTTTTTGCCCTCACCCTTCTCATCCTATAGTCATTGAGCTCAATAAATAAAACTGTTAAAAGACATTTTGAATGTCTCATTTGTTTTTTGTTTTTGAGTCACTTTTCTGATCCAAGTTATTACCATCTCTTGAAATAGTCTTATAAGTGGCCTCCCAAATTCTATCTTCTCAGCAATCCATTATCTTCACAGTGGCCCACTAAGATCATTTTAAAATGCACTTTCCTTTAAAACCATTGAATAGTCTACCATTACAATTAAATTAAAATACGTATCTTTAACCAGCTTAAAAGGTCCTACAGGGACTGGCTCCTGGCTGTTTCTCCGGCTCCCTGCTCTATCTCTTTTCTGCTTACCAACATTATTTTTATTTTTCATTTCCTTGAAGCAATTTCCCAACTCAAACCACATACTGTTCTCTCTCCTTGGGATGCTCTTTCCTTTCTACTCTGCCTGGCTAAGTCCTCCTGCTCATTCTCTGCATTATTTATTAAATTTTCAGATTTGTGTTTCCTAATTTCCCCAATCTAAATAACTTCTCTTTTCATACTTTTAATTTTCTATTGTAGTACAAATATTAATTTGTTTTTAGAGAGAGATTTTTGCTAGAGGGCATTCGTCAGAGACAGAGAAAGACAGAGAGACAGAAAGAGAAATCACCCTGCGGAGTGGATGGCCGTGCCTCAGTCCCTTCTCCTCTATTCTCCTCTTGGGATTTTGGGCACACACTCACATGTACCTTGTGTGAGTTTTTAAGCCACTGGGTCCAGGACACAAACCATGGTTGACTACATGGGAGTCCAGAGACATAACCATTACACCATCTCCTAGGCCCAAAATATTAATTGTTTATAATATTTGTCTAATTATTTACTTAATATGTCTCACCTTCACTAGGCCATAAGCTCCATAAGAGCTAGGGCAGGGTCTCTCTGGTTCACTTACTAGTGGGGCATGGGTATTTTCTAGGATAGGGCACCAAGAAAACTTATAAAGTACTGAAAATGTTTTATATGTTTGAGTTGAGTGATAGTTACATCAATGTATCCATTTATTTTTATATGCAGAAAATGTTATCACATACACATACATAGTATTCTTAATATATCTTTAATACATGTAGTATTATATGTTATTTTTCAAATAAACAAAGAGATAAAATGCTCATTGTAAATGTCAGATTGTCCTTCAAAAGTTGTAAGTTATATTTTTCCCCTCAGTATATGAAGGTCCTCTTTCCCACCCATGTAACAGGAAGAAGATAGTATTTCATTGATGTCTAAATGTGCTTCCTTGACTATTAGTGAAATTGAAATAATGGCTTAATCCTTCTGGGATTTATTTCAGTACATAACATAAAGATTAATTTTTTTTCATCCTGTTGTCCCGGCACCATTTATTGAATAATCTTTCCTTTCCTCTTCGATTTGTTATGCCATTAATCTTTATCATATTTTATGATGTCAATGGCCTTGATAATATAATGAATTTGTGTATATAGTAGGGTCTGTTCCTGAGATATCTATTCTCATCTATTCATTTGTCTCTTTATTATTGCACCAGTGCCATGCTGATTAAATTAATAGAACTTTCAAAAAGTCATCCTCATTAATCTTTTTCGAATGTAAAAAGAATCATGATACTTTAGCCGATGTCTAAAATGGTTTTGTTAAGTTAAAAAATACCCACTGAGATTTTGATTTGCAATTCATCTTAGGTTTGGTTCCTCTGGAGATGGATGCTGATACGGAGATTTGCATGCGGGAAGTTTATTTCAGAATGCACATGGGAATAACACCTGAGAGAGAGAGAGAGAGAGAGAGAGAGAGAGAGAGAGAGAGAGGTGCAAAGGGAGAAGTTGAACTGTGATGCAGTTGCAGTAGAGGCTTCAGTTAATTCTATACAGAGCTAGGGAGCTGGTACTGGTCTTCTGTACAGACCAGAATGGGCACAAAGAAACTACATCAGCTAGGTATGATACAGGCTGCTCTAAGGAGGGTGTGTGGCAGGTACAACCTTCCTGGAGAAGGTCTGTGAGCTGTCAGTAACCAATTCTTTCTCTCAATCTCTGAAAATGAATGCCTTAATCTAGATTAGGAATATGTGGGATATGCCACAGAACCCACTACACAATTGTTACGATCCTGCTTCTTTTTCCACGAAGATTATTAACTTTTCTTTTGATTCAATTATTCATATCTGAAATAACTTTCTCAGGCTTAAAATAAAAAATAAAATGATTAGAATAATTGAGAAACTTTTCTACTCAATTGACTGCTTGTCAAAAATAAATGCAGTACGCTGAAATAATGAGCCCAAATCAACAACTGAATTTAACAGGAATAAATGACAATTTTTCACTCAAGTTTAGCTGAAAGTAGACTGTGAATCTTAGAAAAGTAACTTATTCATTCCTTTGTTGCTCTTTGGTTTTTCCAAATCCTTTCATCCTATCTGAGGTATGAGTACATTTCAATAGCATCCTCTCATTCTTGCTACTCAAACTCTGTTTGTTTGGACATACCTGACCAGAGTAACATCAGTCTTTGCATGCCCAAAAGTCTTCTGAGTGTCTCTTTCATCTCAATAGACTCATTATCGTTCCCCCTAGAGCCTTCCTCTCCCTTACGTTGTCTGTAGGTCATGTCCAACTAACTTCTTTCCCATAATCTACTTTCTGTTTGTGGTCAGGATGGCCATATTTACCTGTGAGATGTTTTGAACCTTCCTCTTGTTTGTATTCTCAATATTACAGGCAAAGGTGACCACAGTGTTATTTCTTGCCTGGACTAATGCCATAAACTCCTAACTGATTTCTATCTTTAATCATTCCCATCTCTCACCAATTATGTCACTGACAACACCATCATTACCCAAGTTCAAATACTGTGGCTTACTGGTCACAGAATAATAATAAACTGTAAGAGTGTTAATACGGGATTCAAAGTTCTGCACACACTCAGCCTCATCTGGGGCGTGGTCTGTAGTCTGTAGTCCCACTTTCTCATACCTCTTGTATGACTTCTCATACTTTTTGTTTAACTTGCTTCCTTGTGTCTCTCTTCTCTCTTATAAATGTAATTCTCCCTCTGTCCCTATCCAAAGACATTGTATTCATGTTGAAGAGCAAGGTCAAACACCTTGGTGAAGTATTCTCAGATTCTCACAGCAGAAATTAGAGAGAGAGAGAGAGAGGGAGAAGGAGAAAGCATCTCCTGATGGTCACACCATAATTCCTTTTACATTTCTCCATCCTGTCAGGATTTTGAGCATGCACGCACATGTGCTCCACATGTTTTTCAAGTCTCTGGGCTGGGATTCAAACCAGGGACAGCCATGAGAGACCAATTCCCTTAACAATTAGGCCACAGGGCTAGCCTCCGTGGTGATTTGTGTATGCCACTCTTATATCATATGTACTGCTTCTATATATTTATCTGTATGTGTGCTTCCCTGACTAGATTGGGTTTTGAAAGGCAGAAGCTGTTTATTTTATTCATCTTTGTATTCTTTAAAAAACCTAGACTAACAAGATTATTTATTGTGAAAAATATAGTCATGGAATATAATTCTAATATTTAAGATAAAAACATAATCATTGTATTCATAAGCATACATCCCCATTGTGATGTATGCTTCCCAATATGGTAGCCAAAAGCAACAGATGACTATTGAAACTTGAATTAATAGAATGAAATGAAATAAAAAATTTGCAGTTGCCACAGTTCAAGAGCTCTGTAACCACATGTGGCTAGTGGCTACCATAATAGACAGCTCAGGTATGGAACAGTTCCTCCAACACAGAGGGGTCAGTGCTGCTCTCTAGCATTTGTATTAGAATGCTGTCAGCTACAGACAGCAGCATATCTGACTTGTCTTAATTCGGTTATTTACAAGGTGATCCCAAGGTCAATGATAGGAAATTTGAGGAAGAAAGAAAAGTGAGAAAAAGAAGGGAGAAGAGCCAGTAAAATGTGTGTTAATAAGTGAGTTTCAGGGCCAGCAGATGGTATAGCCGTTACATTGCTGGACTCTGAAATGACCCACTGTATTCAAGTCCCAGACCCGATGGCCTGAAAATCACACTGGGTAAGTGTGCCCATGATTTCAGGAGGAGAATGGAGGAGAAGGGATTGCAGCATAGTCATCCATAGTCATTGCAGGAGGTGATTTCTCACTTTCCTTCTCACTGTCTCTCTCTGGGTAGTGCACACGCCCTAAGGGGGGGGGGGGACCCTCTAAAATAAAAAATTTAAATTATTAAAAAAGTGAGTTCCTGCTCTAGGCAAGTGGGTTTCATTAGAGTCCTGTGAGAAACTGTGGAAGTCATTGTAGAAATGGGATTTATTAATTCAGGTGTAGAGGCTTACCACCCTATCTTCACCAAACCCATTCCCTGTTAGTTGATTCTTAGAGGAAATGAGCTTTCCCCAATGTCAATATTGTACCTTAAGGAAGTGATGAGGTACAGGCACTTGAATTGGAAAACTGTCAGTGTTGGAAAGTGGCTATTGCAGCAATTGATCATCTCAGAGGAGCAAAAGGGAGAAATCAGTTTATCAGCAGACTCTGCTACACATCTAAATGGGGCTGAAACAATAACTTAAATAGGGACCAGACCCAGTGGCTTAAAACTCACACTGGGAATGTGTGTGTGCATACCCAAAATCCCAAGAGAAGAATGGAAGAATAGGGACTAGGAGAAAGGACTGTGGCATGACCATCTCCCCTAGGGAGTGATTTCTTGCTTTCTCTCTCTCTGTCTCTCCAGCAAGTGCATGCACCCTATAGCAAATCCCTTAGAAAAAAAAAAAAAAAACTGAAAAAGATCACCCCACATGAAAATGTCTGGAGAAAAAAAATCTGAAGGACCAGCCCCACAACACAGCAGTGAAGCCCTTTGTATAGATAGCTGGATCCCACATGGCAGACTGCAGTTTGAGACCTACCAGACATGTGTGAGTGTTTGCTCAAAATCCTGACTTTCTCTGTGGTGGGCATATATGCCCTCTGACACATAAAAAAAAAAAGGAGACTAAAAAATGTCTGGAAAAAAAGATGAATCCACTTTAATTTGTGGCTTAATGGCTAAGGAACCTGGGGTGGGTATTTTGGCAGCCATCTTACTTCCCTCCTACTGTCATCTCAAGTTGTCTGTAGAACCTCCAAACATCATAATTTCAAAGTCAACATTCCAGAGATAAGAATGCTTTTCTTTTTTTAAAAATTTATTTATTTATATTCATTTACTATACATCATTATAGCATACAAAATGAGATTTTTCCATCCAGAATACACTGTTTTGCAGAGGGTGAGGAATGCTTTTCTTACACCTTTTCTGGAAGCCCTGCCAGAAGACTTCCTTTTGTATCTCAATGGCTGAGACTGTACTATGTATTATGAGGGTGGCAGAGTGATAAATTGTCATGATTGCTTACAACAGTCTATAGGCACGTATTAGGTCCATAGTGGAGCCCTCTTTTCTTGACCATACTAGTCCCCAATATCTGAACAAAGTAGGTTTATGTCAACAAAGACAAGGGACAAGTGGAGTGGTGGTGTGTTTGGGCTAGGTGAGCAAGTCTGTCACAATGACAGGCACCAACTTTTAAGAAAGATGTTTACAAACCGAAGTGAATCTAGAGGAAAATGACCAGGATTTCCACAGCCTGGAAACTGCTTGGCATTTGGAGTAGAAAATGGAACCAGGCACAATCCAGCTGTGCTGTCCTTATGCCACTGAGTTAACTGACTATTGGATTTTCTTCTCTAATGTACAGAGCAGAAAACATAGTATTAGAATTATCATTGAATACTTGAAGAAATCCTATTGAATGATAGATTAAATTTAACTCTATAATGCACCAGGGGATATAGCTATGACAAGTGTAAAAGTAAGATGTTCTTCATTCGTTTGTTTCATATATTAAACAAAAATTCCCCCTTCACAATTTGAACTGTTCATGAATAACATGATAAAGTAGTAATATCCTAACCAATGGGAAAAATCAAGTAAAAGGTAAATATATTAATGATTTACATTGCATTGGTACTTTACATTTTAAAGTATTTCATTAACCACTCTTAAAACACCGTATAGTATGTAGATACTATTAAGTCTATTTTCTTTCCTGAAAGAATTAGACTCAGCAAACTTAATGATTGCTTCAGATTCTGGAGCTAATAAATGGCATAGATGTGACCCACACTCAAATTTTCTGACTCCTGTCTACTGGTAATTCCTAAATGCTTATAACTATTTGGCTATTTTAAAGGTTTTCAAGTCACTGAAAATGATTTTGTAATAAACTTGAATTTGACTATGGTTCTATTGCTTTATTTCTTATCATTGGTAATCTGTTCCCAGGAATGCCCATCATTAGCCACTCTACTTATTTCTCCCCTTTATATTTCTTATTCTCCCTGCTACTCTACCTTTATGCCCTTAATAATCCACCTGTATTTCCTATACTAGTCAGTATTGTATATTTTCATCCCTTCTCAGTATTCTGTGGCGTTCAGATTATGAATAAATGGAAACATAATACAGGAAGTAGAGCTCATTTCTCTCCTTGGGCACTTTGACTTTTCTTTTCCTCTTCCATGTTATGATCTGGATTATTTCATGATTCACTGGAATGCAATAAACTCTCTTCTTCCTTTCCTTTGTATTAGACATTAAGAATTAAAGCTGTTGTTCCAGTTACCCTCTCATTTGTATTTAACTTCCTTATAGCGTGAAGGTCAGTGTCTTCTAAGAGCCAACACTCAATGGATTTCTCTTTAAATAAATTAGAGAATTCTAATTTGAGACAGTTCTGGTTTTCCCATTAGTGCAAACATAATATTTTTCTCTTTCTGGAGTTGGAATTTTTAACAACCACTAGTGCTTCAAGCTTTGAATGATTTAAGCAGCTCATTATATTCAGATACAAAAAAAGGACTTTACATCTCAAATATGCTTGATGTGAGGTTTTCCTTCAACTCCTCATATGGATTACTTTTGAGCTAAGAAGAATGATTGTTGATACTATAATGATGACTTCAATATGTACTATTTGGGACCATGCCAAAGAATACTAAATAATTTTTAACTCTAAAACTGTGCAAAAAACATGTCAAAAGATACAAAATATGGTGCCAACTCAGTGGCATAGCAGTAACATGCTGTTTAAGGATGCTGGATCCATGTGGGAAAATCACAGGTTTGGTTCCCTGGTCAATTTGTATACCTCAGAATGCACATGCCCATGATCCTGGCTGACTTGGAAGGCAGCAGGAGGGATGTTGGAGTGAGACTCTAGTGAGGGTGCTTTTCTCTCTCTTCTCTGTCTCTTTTTCTTTTTCTCTCCTCTTTCTCATATGTTTATGAAATAAATAAACTTTAAAAAAAAAAGATAAAGACAATACAGTGGTGTTTTTTCATCTTCTACCAGAGCGCACATGCAATCAACAGAAATATGTAAAGAGAGAGAGAAAGAGAGGATAAGGGAGAAAGCACCCCAAATAGGGTGTGGTCATGCCACAGTTCCCTCTCCTCCATTTCTAAATCCTGTCAGGACCTTGGGTATGCACACACGTGTGCCTGATGTGTCTCTCAAGCCAACCAGACCTGAATTTAAGCAAATTTGCCTGTGCGGGATCCAGCTTCCTTAACCACTAGGCTAGGGGAAGGCCTACTTGATTGTTTCTTAGTGTTTCTTTTAATAGGTAATTTCCTTCTAATTATTATTTTATGGTAATGATAGCAAAAATAACATAGCTATTAGCAATATCTAATAGTTGTCGAGAGTCTACTATTCATGATGCATGAATCTAAGTATTTTACACTACATAGCAACAACTTTGTCAACAGAGTGCTATTGTCCCCATTTTACAGATTGAAAAACTGAAGCACATAGAGGTTAAATAATTCTTCAAAGTCACACAGCTATAAAGTAGGGAAGTCCCAGTTGCTACCTATGCACACACTTAATCATTATGCTTATTGTTGTTACTATCATCAGAAAGTATTCTCCAAGTAAAAATTGTTAGAGGACTTGTAGCAAAGTGAAAAGAAAACTTGTTTATTAGATCATATTGATACATTTCTTCATTCTCTTCAAACAAATTCCTTGTGTTTCAACCAGAATGTTTAAGCTTAGAATTGCAGCGATGGAAGGATTTCCAGTAGTTGTGGGGACAGTAAAATTAAATATTTTTTGCATATATATTTGTAAATATATTGATTTATATCTGTCTATCCTTCTCTCAAAGGTAAATTGTTAGAGTATTTCTTTGTACCCTAAGGTACTTTCCAAGGGAAAGAACAAGTAGAGCACTCTTGAGTAAGACCCTTATCAAGTCTCTCAAATCTTTGAGGTTAGAGATTTAGCTCATGAATTTTTTTTTCATTTATTTTTTTAGGGAGAGATTTTGCTTTTGGGTTGGTACACTTGCTGGAGAGAGAAGAAGACAGGGAAATGCAAAATGAGAAATCATCCCCCAGGGGGATGGCCATGCTCCAATCTCTCCTCCTCCATTTTTCTCTCGGAATTTTGGGTACACATGCATGCATGCCTGGCATGAGTTTGAGGCCACTAGTCCAGGACTTGAACTGCAGTCAACTATGGGAGAGTCCAGCAATGTAACCATTACACCATCTGTTGGTACTGTTTATGAATTTTCTGAAGGGTTGACTTAATTGACCTGTCCTTGGCTTTGAAGCACAAAGTAAGAAGTAAAGGCAAGTGAGAAGAACAGCTTAGAATTGCAGCGATGGAAGGATTTCCAGTAGTTGTGGGGACAGTAAAAGACATATGAAAAAGAGAGAGAAAAGAGTGAAATGGAGGTACAGAAAAGAAAAGCAGTTTAAGTAATATAAATATTCTTATATAAGAAGAGAAAAATATAGGACTATTTAGAAATAAATGCCAGTCTATCGGATCAAGAATTTAGAATTAATTTTTGGAAATTAGAGAAAAACAAAAAAATCAATGGCTACAAAGAGATACAGATATATTTAGGAGAGAAAAAGTGGAATCATATGTACAGAGCCTCATAAAAATGAAGGGCAAGAAAAGAAAGAAAAGGTCAAGGAGATGAATAAGGATACAATGTGGCAAACCAAGGAAAGAATAACAAGGAAAATATTGAGGAGTAATATTTACCAAGAAATTCCTGTGTTTTTGAATGACCAAAACCACAGATACATAAAATGTGAGAGAAAGGCAGTGTTGAGTCATTCCCACAGCTGGCTGCTGAAATAAGACTGTAATGTTTCTTTACTATGACAATTGACTGGCTAGATAATTTATGACTCAGTAAGTTACAGGTATGGGAAATGGAGTGGAAACATACGAGAGACTCAGCAAACTATAAGCTGTACTGGCTTTATCAGTGGACTCACGTTGAGTCCATCTAGTTGATGAACATCCTTATCAGCCGGCAAATATAAATGACTTATGGGAATAATATTTCAAGGCATAATGACACAGCTATATCTAGTATTCTTCTAAGATCTGGGTTATTAAATATTAAATATCAAAGCTGTAAATTATAGTAGCAGCTTTATATAACTAAATTAAATTCAAACAAAACCTAATTTCCTTAATCATTGGCTGTAATCCTCCAGGAACATATGCTATTAACTCAACTACAAATGGCACAGAAATTGTATGACTTCAGTTAAGTTATTTGATATCAAATTCTAATCCAGGGCAGACTTCTCTGTAAATCTCCTACAGGGATTTTAATACGTCTGCAGTCATATTGGCTTTTTACAGAGTAACTAATCTTTTCATACTCTGATTTCGCACTTCTTTATCCAATTTCTTTTTAGTTTTTTTTTTTTTTTTTCTATGAAAGGATGTTCTAGGTAAAATTTTTAACACTTACTTTCTGTGGAATATTTTCTTATTTTCTAAAGTTATCACCAGAATGATTATAACTTGAGATTTTTTTATAGAAAGCTAATTAAACTTAACTAGAAGTATTTGTAAATCCAATTAAACGTTTATGGCCATGTATGTCAGCGTATACACAAAATAGCAAAAAAAACAGATCAATATAATTTGGCTCATTGTTCCCATGGCCAAATGTTTATCATGAAGTTTGTTCAATTATGAAATACATTGAGGCTGTTGTAATCATGAACAAATGGCATATGTGAATTAATCTTGTGCTCTTTTCTGGCAAATGGTAACCATTTTTTGAATAGTTCATTATGAACACAGACTAGATGATATATGATTGAGAATCTGAAATTGCTTGAAAAGAAGAGTTTGAAAGGGAGGGAAGCATTAGTTTATATTACAGGGATATACCAACAGGAAGGTGACGAGAATTCTGGAGAAAAACAGGTGGCTGGGTAGCTGGGGCTTCTGGTCTTAAGCAATATAAACAATGATGCAAGGCACATGGATATTAGTCTTGCTAGAATCCTTAAGGAAGGAGGGCAATAGTTCAGGTCTCAGTCCTGGATGTCAGGCTTCCTGGAAATGAAGTTAGAGTGGCCGATGATAGCCTCGAATCCAACAGGACTCTCATCAAGTGGTGGGCTGGTCAGCAGAAGAGATAGTAGCTTTCATGGAGAGAAAAGAGTGATAATATCCTTCTACCTCTGTGTACTGGATTTTCTCCAGCCCAGACTTTCCCAGCATCAGGGTTTCTCCACTCATTTCAGCCTATCTCTGTCTGCTTTCATTTGGATGTTTGATAGGCTCATCAACAAGGACTCCGTTCTCATAGTCAGGGTCTGAGCCAGGGATAGAAGGTTTAGCTGAAAGTTTAAGGAGGCACAGTTTACTGAAGTGTGGGCAGAATTAAAGGAGCCAATGCAGGATGCAAAGCACCCAAGGTTTAGCAACACTGGGAAGTTGTTATCACCTTTAATCCCATAGGGACAAGAGGAAAGAGCCCAGAGCAAGCTCGAAACCATGAAATAAAGTTCATTTGATGGAAGCAGTAATCCCAGAATATGGTCATTGGCAGAACTGGAGGGAGACAGGGATTTAAAAAAAAAAAAAAAAAAAAGAATCAATTCTCTCTTTTTTCAGACCTCCTCCATTTGAAGGCCAGATGTCCAGGGCACTCCTGGCTACAAAGTAGAACAGAGAAGGGTGAGAAATAGATGTATGTATGTGTATGTGCATGCACACATGCACTGTACTGTTGGGGGAGGTCGATCATGTACAGCTGCTCATTTTCATTCCTCCAAAATAACTCACACATCCCAATTCTTTCTTCACTACTCCTCATCTCATCAAAAGGCACCAAATATACTCAGATAGGTGCACATGAGGAAAAACCAAAGGTAATCATTTTTATTCTTTACTTTTATCCTCATTTCTCACATTCAAACCATTATTAAGGCCTGTTGGTTCTCTCCATCTGAGTTGCCAAAACCCTCATCTAAACGACCACTATCTCTCTTTTTGGAATGCGTTAAGATTGCCTATCTTTTCCTTGCTGTCATCCTATCCCAGTCTGACCTATCTACCCATCTTTGTTAGTAAGACACATTTTAACTTGGTGGGGAAAAAAAAAGTTTTCACTGTGTAAACAGCTGTCAATATAGCAGTATCCCAGTTCATAATGTTACTTTGTAGGTGTCTCTGGGAGAGAGGCCACTGTAATGACTGTTCACAATTCTAAGTCCTGGGATCATCTCTGAACAACGCATAGTCCCTATTCTGGTGCAGTTTACATTTTTCTAAGAGGAGATAGACAATAAACAACTAGGTATAAAGTGTTCCTAAAAAATCATATTATGAAGAAAAATTACTCGGGATAGACAGCCAGAGAGTGACAAAACTCTTCTGGTTTACCCAGGGGAGTTCTTCCTAATGAGGTAATTGAGTAGTGTCCTAAATGATGTAACTAGAAGTCATGAGCCGAGTACTCCAGGCAAAAGTGCTGGGGTCAGTATATGACGTGGTACCAGGCTCCTACATGACCAGCTGCAGCTTGAAAATCATGCCAGGGTATGTGCGTGTATGCCCAAAATTCCAAGAGGAGAATGAAGAAGAGGGGTTGCAGAATGGCCATCTCCCCCGGGAGCTGATTTCTCACTTTCTCTAACTGTCTCACTTTCTCTAACTGTCTCTGTCTCTGATGAGTGCATGCGCCTTATGGCAAAAACCTAAAAACAAAAAAATAAAGAAAGAAAAGTATGAAGGCCCAGATGCAAGGCTGTGCTTGGATTTTATGTGAAAGTGTGAGGAGTTATCTGGCCAGAGAGAGTGAGCAGCAGGCAACATGAGGGAAGGCCAGGTCAGAGAAGAAGCAAGGGATCAGATCATGACCATGGCCATCCTCCAGACCATAGTAGGGCTTTGCATTTACACTTGATACCAAGCCACCAGAGGGTTTGGAGTATCAGCATGGCAGAAATTGCGTAATGTTCTTAAATGGTGGTTCTGATTGCTGTATGGATAACTGACAAGGAGTTGAAGGCTGGGCTAGGGATAAGCTAATTAGCACAGAGACCAGGTAGGAGGCTGTGGTCATAGTCCAGGAGAGGCAAGTTCTAGAAGGGTAACACAGGGGTGATATTTTGTAAGTAGAATTTGTTAATGGAGTGAATGTGGAAGATATAAGTAAAAGCAAGCTTAGTCTACATGTAGCTATATCACAAATCACCCCCCGTATTTTTGAGTCTATTTGCCATTGTTTATTCCAAGGTAAGTACTTTGTTAGTTAATCTTCTATACTATTTAGTACCTCCTTGATAATCTTAAAGCTTTTTTTTTTTCACTGTCAGAGGGTGCATGCACTTGCTAGAGAGACTGAGAAAGAGAAAGAGAGAGAGAAAGCATCCCCAATGGAACGTGGTCACAGCACAAACTTTTCTTATTTCTCCATCCTGTTGGAGTTTTAGGCACACATGCATATGTGCCCAGTGTTTTTCAAGCTGCCAGGGCTGAGATTCACCTGTGGTTGGCCATGTTGGATCTGTCTCCTTTAACCACTAGGCTACAGGACTAATCCCAATCTTAGAGTTATTTTAATGTATATTTTCTCTTTTATTTATTGAGAATGAATAAAGTTTAAATTATACTTTTAATTATATTAGTGAAGAGACCAAAATTCAATAAACTGTAGAGGTCTAAAAGTTGCCTGCTTCTCAACTTTTCTGTCTTAGTCAAAGTTTTAAATGATGAATAAAACTAACCCTAAAGCAGAGGACTCCTTCTCAGGACCAGTTATGCTTATCTTGTTGGAAAACAACTTCTCTTCCACTGTGCTTTCTTTCTTTTCTTTATAATTATTTATTTTAATTTAATTTTATTATTATTACTATTATTATTTTTAAATTTTGTTATAGGGTATGTGAACTCATGAGAAAGAGAGAAGGAGAAAGTGAGAAAGAAAGCCACCAGGTCCAGAACTCAAACAGCTGTCAGTCATGTGGGAGTCCAGTGCCTCAACTACCACACCACCTTCTGGCCCCTCACTTTATTTTATGTCGAAACTCAAAGCCTGTTTAAATGTGGGTACTCTTTCCTCCTATCAATTATGCTGAATGTTGTTCTTGGGTAAATGAGTCTTATTAATGTCCTGGAAATTGTGAGTGGTCATAAATTTCTGGAATTTTGCAATTTAATGGTGGTATCAGAAACCTAGGAAAAGGGGCCTATGTTATTTTGGTCTATAGTGGAAATTCAATAAATGTGTGTTTTTGAATTAAGAAAATGCATTAAGTTAGGAGGGAATAGAGAAAGATATAATTTTGAAAACTGAAATCTACATCATCTTTAGGTAAAATTCATTCCTTTGTGCAGAGATTCTGAGGTTGGGACAATGTGGGACTTGCAAGATCATTGCTGCAAAGTGGTAGGAGGGACTCTATTTTGGCATCTCTAGCCAAGATACAAAAATAATCACTCACTTTAGGTTTATACACATAGTTTGATACATTTTAGTAATGATATCAGATAGGTTGAATCTTAAAGAGTTAAGCTTTATACTTTCTACATAAGATTGAAAGTATTGGGGCCAGGGCTAGACTGTGGTGTAGTGGTAAAATGGAATACTCTGCAAGGATGACCCACATGGAAGGCCTCTGACTTTGCCTCTGGAGATGTCGCTGAGTGTGCTGGCATGTGTGTATACATGATCTGGGGCTGGTTGAAGGTAGGGTTGATCATGACCTCACAACCCTATTAAGGTGCTGTCTTTTTGTCTCTCTTACTCATGAAAGAAATAAATAAGAAATAAACTTACAACAAAAAAGAAAATATAGGAACTGGATGAGGACACAAGTAGTACAATGTGTCACTCTGTAAGGCTGACCCACATGAAAGGTTTCCAGGTTCTCTTCTGGAGACCTCCCTGGGTGTGCTGGGCATGCTCATGCCCATGTGGGCTGGCTGAGGCTGGGGGTGGATTGGGTTGTGAAGACCCCATTGGGGATGCTGTCTCTCTGTCTCAGTCTTTCTATCTCTGTCTCTCTCACTTATAGAAGAAACAAATAAGTAAATAAAAGAAGTATTGAAAATCTAAAAATGTGTGACTTAGACCATAATATAAGAACTGTACCATTAGATTGTCCAAAGCAAAATATAAGTACCTACTCTGTGTATAAGGCTGTGGGAAACAAGTCATTCTTACATATTGTTGACAGAAACACAAAATAGTACACCCTATAGGAACATGGTAATATTTAACAAATCATATATTTGTTTATCCTGTGGTTGGCAATTTCACTTTTACTAGCTTATCACAACAATTCACTGACAAAAAGGAGGAAAAATATATGCACAACGAAATACATTGCAAGACTACTCTTCATTATGCCAAAATACTCAAATTCCAATCAAGAGGGGTCTAGCTGGATAAATTATGGTACATTCAGACACTGGTATACCCTTCAGATATTTTAAAAAATGAGTGAATATATCACTTTTTAGTGGATATATGGAATAGTGACATAAATACTTTACTTCAGGTTGCTTTGTTCATTCAATAAGACATGCTAAAGGTTACATCACAATGGTATGTGTGTAGAAAGTGAGAGACACACAGTGGCAAAGGCAGAGAGATTCTTCATTCATATAATTTATACATATGAATATATATATACACACACACACACACACACACATAATACAAGCCAATTTCATTATATATTTCAAGTAAAATTAATCAGTGTTTCTGAAGAGTTGTAACAGAGGCATCTGGACTGGATGATCTTTCCTTGAGCCAATTGGTTCTGATTTCTTGCCTCTCTTAGGATCCCTCCCACTGCTTATGTGTGAGTATTCCCAAAGGCTTAGTCCTTAACCCTCTGCTTTTTCTCCTTACATTCTAATCCTGGGATTCAATGATTGCCTGTGGGTTCTGACCTCAGGGCACAGGAAATCATTCACTGGGACAGCATATAATTAGGAGTGCAGAATATAAAAAAGATGTCTCCCTTTTGCTATGAAAAAAATATGGAATGAAAAATTAAGCCCACTTTTGCCCTTTATTGATTGAAAATGAAGCAATCCAAATGAAACACACAAAAGATAAAGGGTGCAGGAGGTCCATTAGGCTAGCAGTAAAGGGTCTAAATTACATTTATAACACTAGCCTTGGTTTGCTCTGTAACCTTAAGTAAGCCTTGATCTATTGTAGTTTAGATATAAGGAAAGCAAATGTTCCCAGGCCTCTCCAGCTTGTAGTTCCTAGATAAAGTCATCCAAAATGTCTTTTTTCAAGTCTCTGAGAGTAGATCATGTTCCCACATATGATTGACACTCTCTGTTTGAGGGTCATCCATCTCAGTGGATAACGAATGACCAAATCCGGAAGCGCTTGAACAGCCAAGTTGGCGAGGACCCCGTTTCCGGATGCCCTCAGACTCAGACTGCGGATTCCAGGCGCTTGGTGTGGCACTCGGGGAATGGTGTGGGTGCACCATTGACACGGTTTGCACCACCCCTTGTGGTAGGCTCTTTGGGCCTCTTCTGTAGAACGGTAGGAAAACGCCTTTTCTCTCCTCACATTCTATCTTACAGAACATGCCTTGTGGCAGAGTAACCTTGTTTTCTAAGGAATTTAACACCCCAGGTCTGGGGAGTTTACAGAGCAGCCTCACAACCTGCACAGGACTGTTCTCCCCATCCCTGAGCAGGCTGTCTACTGGAGTTTGACTGGCAGAGCCAGAGCACTTTCATGAATTTGATAAGTGATTTCTCCCAGAGGCCCTCCTGCCTCTGCCTCACCTACCGTTTGTCGCTCACTTTGCCCATCCCCCGTTGATCTACTTACCTACAGTGGGTGGAATTCAAGTTCTTTGAGCTTTATGGATCCTACAGGAACCTGAAGATGTGACTGGATTTACCAGCTTGGAATCTGCAATGCGTGTGTGGGGGTGGGGGGTGAGGGGGCTAGGGAAGACTAAGCTTCCTTCTCTCTGAAGGCAGGAGAGCAAATTCCAGAAGCTCCATATAGAGCAAGACTGGGGAGGAGGGGGGTGAGAGGGGGAGGGGCAGGGGGTAGAAGAGTCTGAAATGGGGAAGAGAACTGTCACTTTCCTGTCATGCTAGCACGTCCAGGATGCAACTATGACCTCAGTATTCCTGGATAGGTATGTGTGATCAGCCATATCAAGACTTTTACTTATACATTTTAGCTATTTTCATGCGGTATATTTTCACCTGTGACTCAATTTCCAACTCAGTAGTTTTAGAAAATGATAAAAATGGTCCTGAATGCCCCTGCTTCAAAACTGCAGTGACTTGATGCATAAGGGACAATTTTTGAAGCTTTTTAACAGAGGAAGTACCTCTGTCTGTTAACCCATTCATCATTCATTTTTGCCACCACAACTTTGGGGATTTGCTGTTGTCAGAAGGGCACTAACTTGAGAAGTTAGTGACACGGCAGACAACATGCTGATACATGTTTTTTCCCAAGGCTGGATGGGAAACAAAGATAGCATTGGTGTAATTTTTGGATTTGAGGTGGTTAAAAATTCCTTTATTTTTTTCTTTCCTCATGTCAGGGCTTTGAAAAGATGCAACAGTAAGGACTGCAGGCAATTTCATGTTCAATACGAACTATTATGAGCTAAAATGTTCTGTACCAGAGGCTTCAAAGAAAAGAAAAGAAAAAAAAAATACACACACACACACACACACACACACTTCATTTCAAAGGCATAAAGCTTACCTGTACCATTAGGTAATTTGGGAGGTCCAAATAGCTTCAGTCATTGCTGTGAAGTCTCCACAATTTTCTGAAGAAAGTTACTCTTTAAACCACAACTTATATTGGATAAAAAAGAAAGATGCTGTAGTCATGATATTTGTGCAATATTTCTGCATTATCAACTTTTGATGCAGAAAGGAAAAAAGCACCTTATTTTTCCCCAAAGAAAGCCTGTACCAATCTGTTAAATGAATCTAACATTGCACCTTTTGGAGAGTTTAGAAATTGTTTCGCAGAAAAATTGTATTGCTTTTATTTACAGCTTCATAGGTCATCTCTAAAATCCGTGAATGCAGTACAGTGAAAAATTGAAACACCTTAGTGTTGTTACAGATCACCCTTTGTTTGGCTTTTCTTTAGGACTTACAGCATGAAGGTGTTATATTAACAAGGAAGATGTTTCAAGAAAAAAGAAAAAAGAAAATATTTTAAGAGCTCTATTCAACTTGATAGGAAGATAGTGTTACTCAAAGAATGAAAATGGCTGCTTTACACACACAGAGGCCTAGTAACGAATTAGGGTTCTGTAATTTGAATGTGAAGTAGGATTTAAAACATACACAAACAGAGACAGTAGACACTGTCTTTGCCAGTCTGATTTATATTCTTGGCATTCTTTCCTTTTAAACCCCTTAGACCAAAACCAAGTCTTCTATAGTCCAACTCATAGCACAATGACAGATGGTAGGACGACCAGGCCATGGCATCTGCTACCCCTAAAATGATAAGTGAAAAAGGGTATGCCTCCCCTAATCAGAGAAGAATATCTTCCATTAAGGCTTTATGTATACTGTGTTTTCTGCTAGAATACCCAAATGAACTTATAAAATCAATTTCTTATCCCAATAACCTTAAAGATTCTATTCCCACCTTAGAACCTGAGTCCCTCTCTAGAGTACTACCTTACGGTAAAAACTGTACGTTCTGGGACTAGCAGATGGCATACATCACAGGACTCCCACGTAGTCAACTGCAGTTTAAGTCCTGGGCTGGGCAGCTTATAACTCATGCCAGGCATGTCTGTGTGTCCAAGATCCGGAGAGGAGAATGGAAGAAAAGGGATTGCAGTGTGGCTCTCCTCCTGTGGAGTGATTTCTTGCTTTCTGTACCTCTGTTTCTCAGGCAAATGCACGTGCCAATAGCAAAAAACCCCCTCTTTTAATAAAAAAAGACTGCATGTGCCTTTCTGTCATTGTTTTTTCAAGATTCAGCATACGATAGCCACTCAATAAAAACTGTTGATCTGTCATTCTCATTTCAAGTCATATCCCTGCTAGTGGAAGCTTTACCATACAGCATTTAAAATAACTTTTGAAGGGGCCAGCAGGTGACATAGTGGTTAAGGTACTGGACTCCCACATGGCCGACCACGGTATGAGTCCCAGACCCAGAGGCTTGAAACTCATCCTGGGCACATGTGCATATGTGCCCAAAATCCCAAGAGGAGAATGCATCGTGGCCATTCCCCCTGCTTGCTTGCTTTCTCTTTCTATTTCTCTCTGGTGAGTGCACATGCCCAAAAGCAAAAATGTCTCTCTCTAAAAAAAGAAACACACACATACACACACAGCATGTTGAAACCTTCCCTCAAGATATAAAGGAATTTATAACTCAGCCCTCAAAATACCAGGCAAATTGTCTCTTGCTTTTTTTTTTTTCTTTTTATTAGGCTTATTTTTTTTCCTGTGAGCAAGAGAGCCAGAAATAAAGAGAGACCGAGAGATAGAGACAGAGTGAGGAAGAGAAAGAGAAATGGCGCCTCCTGTAGGGTTTGATGCCACCATCCACTCCTCGCCTCAGCCCACTCTGGATAATGGCCACATGCACGCCCAACACACTCTGGGAGGTCTCTGGACTTCAGTTAGGAACCTTCTCATGTGAAATTGCTTTGCAGAGCATTGTTTTTTATTGCTGGGACACTGCCTGGTCCCATAATTTTTATTTTAAAAAGGTCCTCATTTAAGGTTTCTGTGTCCAGTCTGGAAATCTTTTTTTAAAGAATTATTTTATTTAACTTCCTTTCTTTCTTTTTCTTTCTTTCTTTCTTTTTTAATTTGACCAAAGAGGGAGAGAGAGAGAGAGAGAGAGAGAGAGAGAGAGAGAAGTGGAAAAGCAAGTTGCCAGGTCCAGGACTCAAACCACAGTCAGCCATGTGGGAGTCCAGTGCCCTTAACTACCAAGTCACCTTCTGCCCCTTCTTTTTTTTAAGAATTATTTTATTTAACCTTATTTATTATTTTATTTTCAGTCTGGAAATTTGACAGAAAGGTTTAGCACACTCAGATAATTATTGGATTATTATGTTTTAAATAAATTCCTTCTTCTGTGATAGTGATAAATTTCTCCGAAAGATCTTTATTCATTGTCAGCTTGAGCTGCCTTAAGAGGTTACCATAGAAAGGATGGCTTAAAAAGAAGAAAGGGTGCTTTTGCTTTTGATATTTATTTTCTCATAGTTCTGGAGGCTGGAAGTCCCAAGATCAAGGTGCCAGCAGGGTTTGCTTCTGGTAAAGCCTCGTTCCCTGCCTTGCAGAGGGCTGCCTTCTCACTGGGCCCCAACATAGTTTCCTCTATGTGAACATGGTGGAAATATCTGTGAGGTCTTTTTCTCTTTCTTTAAAGAGACCAGTCCTATTGGATCATGGCTTTCCCTTATGATCTCATTTAATTCATTTAACCCTAATTACTCCTTAAAGACCGTATCTCCAAATACAATCACATTGTTGGGTAGCGCTCCGACATATGCATTTGTTGACAGAGGGGTGGAGGGAACTATTCAGTTAATAATACTTCACCCTCATTGTAATAAACTTATGAGTTATCAATGAGAGGATTAAACATCACTCAACGACTTTGCATCCTCTTCTGGGGAAAGCATTGGCACATTTTTAGGCCAGAGGATGGCATGGTGGTTAAGATACTGAATTCCCACATGGCTGACTGTGGTTCAAGTCTCAGACGCAGCAGCTTGCAAATCATGCCAGGTGGGTGTGTATGTGTGCCCAAAATTCTGAGAGAAGACTGGGGCAGAAGGGATTGTGATGTGGACATATCCTCAGGGGAGTGATTTCTCACTTCCCTCTTTCTGTCTCTTTCTGACAAGTGCTATAGCTTTATGACCAAAACAAACAAACAAGCAAATGAAAAAAGCACAGTTATGGTTGTATGCAAGACAGTTGTATCATACGGCAGAAGTATGACCTTGCTGCGTACTTATTTCAAGATTGTATATTGTTTAAAGAAATGTGAATGATGTCAAATTGATGAATTGGGATCAATTAACCATCAATTAACCATCAGTATGGTTAATTTAATGTCAATTTGACTGGGTCATGAGGTACTCAGATATTATTCATAGTATTTCCTATGAGGGTGTTTTTGTTTCAGACTAACATTAAAATTGGTAGATCAAGTAAAGCAGATTGCCCTCCATAATGGGAGTAAGCCTCATCTAATCAGACAAAGATGTAAATAGAAAGACAGGCTGATATCTTTCCCCAAGTAAAGAAAGTTCTCCTTCCTTTGAACGGAAGTACTGTTTTTTGTTTGTTTGTTTGTTTGCTTTCTGGTCTTTGAACTGAGACATTGGCCCTTCCAGGTTCTACAATAGCCTTCCACCCTTCAGACTCAAATTAGGGTACAGATCCTGAAGATTTTGCAGAATCCGACTGATTTTGTGTCTCTGGAGAATTCTGACTAATACAGACATGCATGCATTTCAAAGGCCAATCCGTTCCCACTTGTGACTTAATCATGTGTATTGTAAATGTTTCCTGTTTAGTCATGTTTATATTTTGTCATTGCAAAATTTAGAAATCAGAAAAACCTTAGCCATAGTTTCTCTACAGTTTTCTAACTCCTATTTTGAGTCAGAAATTTGAGTTATTACAAAAGATGTAAATGACTACCTATATTTTCTAAATTCTCCAGTGTACTAGCAGCATAACCTAGGATGAATCATTTACCTCCTCTGAAATTTAGTTCTTTGTAAAATAGGGATAAAAATACATCCTCTTGCTACTTCATGAAGTCACTTTAGACTTTCATGAAATGATACACATAGAAGTTCCTCTAAAGATACCAAATGCCATTATGTTATTGAGTTTATTAATATTACTGCATAATGTACATACACTTTTGTTACTACTTTTTTTTTTACTGAAAATTCCTCAGTGTAGGAGGCAGATCTTTTGATGACACACTCTTCTGGTTAACTTAGCGTTGACAATGAAGTAGCAAAAGGGCTCCTACTCTTCCTTCCCACTGGCATCACAAACATCTGAAATCCACCAAGGAGACTTTTTCTCATGGTAAGTGAACGATTTTAGAATTCTTCTAATGTCCAGTATTCCTGGCAGCCGGTGGACTGAGTAGGCGCACAGGTTGATACTTAGTAGCCATCTTTAAATTAGTTGCTAATTGACCAATTCAGTGAGTCAGCCTATTCTGTCAAAGGAATTAATTATTGTTAATCTACATAATGTAATTTGAATGAGCGGATAAGGTGAAGAACATCAGTCTGATCTTAATTCCTGTGGCTAACAAAGGGAAACATCTTCAACTTTGCTAAGACATTCCTAGCGTGTCCCTCAGCATTGTCAGTTTTTGTGGTCAGAAACACAGACCTTTCTGCTCTTCTCAGCAAGTTTGCTTAAGAATTCTCCAGTTCCTGGGAGTTGCTTTTGCAGATAAGAGTGATTTGAGAAGGAACAAGAAATCAGACAGACTGTGCCAAGAGAAGAAAATAGACTGAATTATCTACCTTCCTCACCATGCCTCTCACTCCTTCCTCCCGCTGTTATGGACACAACTAGTCCTTTTAGGGATGCTTTCTCAATTCCTGTTCAAATTGCATGGAAGAAACCAGAATTCTCTGATTAAGTAAGAAGATTTTATGTTTCCTTGTGTCACTGAGTCATAAAAAAGGAACAAAACAAACCACATTCAGCTCAATCGAAATCTAACCAATCACACTGCTTTATTAAACATAGCATTGACAAAAAGAAAATATGTAGTCCTTGCCCAGGAAGGATGCATGCCAAGAACAGAGTAATTTTCTGGCTTTGTCCCTGATATCTATAAATTTTATTCTTTGTGCAAGTCACTACGTTCCTGAATAACTGTTGATATTAAACATTGGGGGAAACTTACAAATGGACAGTGAAATGCATTTGGGATTACCAGATGTTAACTAGTCACACTCCACAAGGACCTACTCACATCTGTTTTTGACCTCCCGAGTGCATAAAACACTTTATTTTCTCTAGTATTATTCTATCTCTTTATTTTTTTTTGTGGCCAAGTGTATATTGGACGCAAAACTTGTTCAGACCAAAACTTGGCATGTGAACTCTTGATTTGGCTGCAGTCGGGTTACCACCAATTTGCAAAATAGAGTATGAATAATAATCCAAGCTGTAAGAGTGCAAAGTAAAATAAATCTTTACTTTACCATCTTATCGGGGAATATAAATCAAACTGGCATGTAAGTCAACCTTAATTTCTGGGTAAAAGTTCCAGATGTAGTTATGTTTCTATTTTATAAATATAGCCAACATGTTAGATATAAAGAGTGCTATAGACATGGATCTCATGAATGGCCCTTTCTTCACAAGCACAATCCAATCCTGGGGCCATGGAATTCAGCTCAGTTCACTTGACGACTTTGCTTCTATGCAGGTTCTTCTCATCTCTTTGCTCCTGTCCTTACTCAGTTCAACTTCTCTCCCCTTCCCTATATTTACTTACTTTTCTTTCTTTCTTTTTTTTTTTTTGCCATGCATATGCTTACTGCTTACCTAAAGGCAAAAGATTAACTCTTTGTGAAGCAAGATTCCCAAAAGGGAATCGTGTTTAGAACAAGTAAATGTAATAGTGACTGGGGTGTCGACCTCCTCCATTAATATTTCAAAGTAGGCTGAAATATTAGACTTGCTAATGCTTCGAACCTCATGGAAACGCTCAGTTATACCAGACTCTCTTTAATCCTCTCCTCACCTGGCACAAGGCCACCATTAGCCTTCTAGGCCTTGCATAGACTCATGAGACTGCATTGGACACTCAGCTGTAGTCAAAGTTGGAAAAAAAAAATACCAGTGGCTCTCATTTATTATATATTGATCACCCATGGTGCCATGGTCACATTACCTTTTTTAGTGCCACAGCAATCTGTTACGGCAGTACTCTTTTTAATTTTTTAAAAAATACATTCATTCATTCATTCATTCCTCTTCAATTTGACCACAGAGAGAGGGAGAGGCAGAGGGAGAAAACAAGCCACCAGGTCCGGGACTCGAATTGTGGTCAGACACATGGGAGTCCAGCACCTTAACCACTATGCCACCTGCCAGCCAATTAGGGCAGTATTCTGACAAATGAGAACAGGGAGACTTAGGTTAATGTGCTTGCTTAAAGCTACATAGTCTTGTTAGCTGACAGCAAAACCAGTTTGTGGGAAAAAATGGAATTATGAGTTTATTATATTTGAAAAAATTGAAATCCAGGAAGTTATTTATAATACGCATTTTCCGTGAGCTTTTTGAAGGCTCTACATATTCTCCTGGCACCCAATTGAACACTTACTCTTCTGTATCATCCTCTTTTGAAGTCAATGCCATCTGGTTTTAATATCTTCTGCCTTTCTTAACCCTCTAGTCATCTCCTCTTATTCAATCAGAAGCTTGGCACCTGGATTAGTATCCTTTTCTACCAAATTTCATTTTAAGAGATTTTACTTTCCCTTATCCTTACAGACACAGAACTTCTTGATGTGTCTATGTTCTTCCAGTCTGTTGACTTCCTCCATTTCTCTTTTCTCCTTGCCCAGCCTGTATTTCCCAAATGATATTAGAACAGGTGATATCAGCATCCTTAGTGCCCTTGGGTCCTCGTTCTCTCCTGATCCTGCCTGAGAAAACAGACGCCTAGAGGAATGCTACTATGCACTTTCTCTACATCCTCTGTACTTGGACAGGTGAAGGCTGCTAGGGAAATGCATATTCCTGTATGTTGGTGCTGATACCAGCTCAGAATATTTCATTAGCCCTTTATTCACCTTTGCTTAAATTCTACTCCCTTTTCCTCAGAGACAAGTCCAAATCTTTACTACTCTCTGCAGGTTCCCCACCCATCACCCACCCCTCCCTGTCAGCAGATGGCCTCAGCCTACTTCACTGTGACAGCTGAGGTCATTGGGTCCGATCCATGTCAACTCCTGTCTCCTTTCTGTCCATATTTCATCTGAACCTACACCCTTCCTTCCTCCCTGCCATCTCAGAAGACAAGACTTTCCTTCTCCTGCCTGAAATCCCTTTTTTCCTTTCTTTTATTTGCTTAATCCTTACTCATCTTTCAAAGAATCTCAAGTGGTCACTCTGAAAATGAGTTCCAGCACACAGGTCTATCTTTGTGTTCACAATGTTTTGTTGTAAAGCAGATTAGGGGTTTCCTTAATTAGGCCAGGCTGTGAGGTCCTCCCTGGGAGGGACTAAAGCCTGATCAACTTTCAATTCCCAAGGCCTGGCACAGACCTGAGAAGAGACACCGTTTTACATATTTGTTTTTGGATAGTGAGAGGGAAAGTGAGAAATCACCCACCCCAGGAGGGATGGCCATGCCATAGTCCCTTCTCTTTTGTTCTCTTCCTGGGATCTTGGAGACGTCCATACATGCATCCAGAATGATTTTCAAGCCACTGGGTCTAAGACTCGAACCACGATCAGCCATGTGGGAGTCCAGTGTTGTAACCACTACATCATCTGCTGGCCCCCAAACATTCTTCTATAGCTGACATTAGGCATGTTTCTTTAACAATCTAGAACAAAACCAAAAATCAGACTAACATATCTGTAAAGGGAAAAAAAATCTTATGGTTTTACCTCTGATTTCTATTAAAAAATACATATATACACACTTGTTTGTTCATATTTTCTCTAGTACTTTATGTTCAATAAAAATATATATTTAGTTTCACATTCTTAAAGCTATAAGAAACTAAATAGGTTGTGCTTTTAGACAAATCACCTGCTTTTTCCAAGCCTCAATTCATTAACCAAGAAGACTGAATTAGATAAACTCTGCAGACCCTTCAGAATTAAGACAATGATTTTGATGATAACAGTAATAAGAAGTTATTTTCATGGAAGACAGCAGACATATAATTGGCTGTGCTTTTCTAAAGGTATTCTCAAAATATCATGGAATAATTTCGTCAGATATTTCTGAAATCAGTTTTGAAATTTATAAGCTGCTTACAAATAAAATGAAATAATCAAATGAAAAATCTTCTATCTATACATCGATTTACTTAAAAAAATCTCCCTGATTTTATGATGGTTTTAGATTTATATTAAATTTGTAAAAGTAGTACAGAGTAGTATTATATATCCCTGATCCATTTTTCTTCTTGTTAACATTTTTTTTTTTTTTTTTACAGAAATTTGCTGTAAGGAGTGTCTGCTTACTGGAGAGACAGAGAGAGACAGAGAGACAGAAAGCAAGAAAATACCCCTCGGGGGGCTGGTCATGCCACAATCCCTTCTCTTCTATTCTACTCTGGGAATTTTGGGCACACATGTACATGTGCCCAGTGTGAGTTTCAAGCCACCATGTTTGGGACCTGAACCATGGTCAACTACATGAGAGTCCAGTGACGTAACCGTTATACCATCTACTGGTCCCCAACATCTTTTTTTAAGAGGTTTTTGCCATAGGGCACATGCACTCACCAGAGAGAGAGAGAGAGAGAGACAGAAACAGTGAGAGGGAAAGTGAGAAATCACCCTCCAGAGGGGATGGCCATGCCACAATCCCTTTTCCTCCATTCTTCTAGGTTCTTGGGCATGAATGCACATGTGCCCAGTGTGATTTTCAAGCCACTGGATTCGAGACTCAAACTGGAAAGTTCAGTGACATAACTGCTACTCTATCTGCTGGCCCCTTCATTAACATCTTATTATGTTACATTTGTCACAAATAGATAACCAACACTGATGTATTACTGCCAACCAAACTAGTCCTTATTTGGATTTCACTAGGTTTTCTACCTGTGTCTTTTGGTGTTCCAGGATCCCATCCAAAACAGCACATTACATTTAGTCATCATGTCTCCTCCATTTCCTTGGGTCCTTGAGAGTTTCTCAGTCTTTGCTTGCTTTTAATGACCCTGATAGTTTTTGAAACTACTGGTACGGTATCTTGCAAAACATTCTTCAGTTTGGGTTTGTCTGGTGCTTTGCTCATGGTCAGAATGGGGTTTATGGGTTTTGGAGAGGAGGATCACAGTGCCAAAGTGTGATTCTCATAACGTGATACCAAGGGTACACACCATCAACATGACTTACCACTGGTGATATTGACCTTGGCCTCAGTGTGCGGAGTATTTTTACATTCATTAGTTCACGTGATTCTTTTAATTATATGAAATGCACAAGGCTGGCCCCCTCAGTTTCATTTAACAGAAGAGACCTTGGGGTGGGATTAGAACTAAGGTGCTGTGGCTGCCACCCACTGGGGTCTTCAGAGCACCCTCACCACATCCTGTAAGTTACACATCTAAGAAGCATTAACAGAAACAATGCTTTCCAGCATCAACTCATTTTCGTGTTCTGTGGTAGGAATGTTCATGATTCAATGATATGTGTCACCTTCATACGATGGCTGTAAGCCCAGACTTATCTGAACAAATTCAAATCAAAATAGAGAATGAATCAGCTGACCAAGTAAGAAGCAAACTACACTAACTGCACATCCTGATTTAAACTCAACTTTTGATTAAACTTTCATTTTTCAAACTGCTTGTTCTGTGTTAGTCGTATCTTATTTTCTTAAAGATTCAGGCCTTGTTACCTGACCCCAAGAGTCATATAAAAGAAAGTCATTTCCTCATCTGTAAGGCAGGCTTGTAACTACACATATATACAACATTCTGAGTGTGTAACAATTTTACTCACTTTTCAATCAGTTAGGGAGGAGGACAGATAACCGTCTCTCTGGAGAGAATGATAACAAAAGCAATTATTCTTGTTTTAATTTTATGTATTATATGCTCTATATGTTGTATCATATATATATATTATTTATCATTTAGCTATATTTTAATAAAAATTATTATAGCATATTAATAATAGCTAACATATTCAACCCTTACTATGAGGCAAGCATTATACTAAATAATAATCTCATTTCGTCCTCAAAAAATCTATGGGCTAAATCCTGCTAATGTCTTCATTCTTTTTATTTTTTAAAACTTTTTTTTTTTTTTTTTTTTTGGAGAGATTTTTTTTGCTATAGGGCGCGTGCGCTCACCAGACAGACAGAGAGAGACAGAGAGACAGAAAGCGAGAAATCACCCCCCAGGGAGGATGGCCACGCCGCAATCCCTTCTCCTCCATTCTCCTCTCGGGATCTTGGGCACGCACGCACACGCACCCGGCGTGAGTTTTAAGCCACCGGGTCCGGGACGCGAACCGTGGTCGACTACGTGGGAGTCCAGCGACATAGCCATTACGCTAACTGCTGGTTCCCGTATTTTTCAAAACTTTTAAAGGCTTTCAACATAGGGTGCATGTGCTCCCCAGAGAGACAGAGGGAGACAGAGAGAGAAAGTGAAAACTGATTCCTCAGGGAGGATGGGAACATTGCAATGCCTTCTTGTCCATTCTCTTCTCAGGGTTTTGGGCACACATGCACCCATGCCCAGTGTGATTTTCTTCCTTTTTTTTTTTTTTTTTTTTAAGGTTTTTGCCTTAGGGTGAGCACACCAGCTGGAGAGAGACAGACAGAGACAGTGAGAAAGTGAGAAGAAATCACTCCCTGGGGAGGATGACTGCACTTTAATCCCTTCTCCTCTATTCTCCTCTTGGGATCCTGGGTATGCACACACACACATGCCTGGCGTGAGTTTTAAGCCACCAGGACTGGGATTCAAATCACAGTTGGCCATGTGGGAGTTTAGCGATATAATCACTATGCCATTTGCTGGACCCATATCCTCATTCTTTAAAAGAGGAAAGTAGGACTCAGAGATATAAACTCATCCACATTTATACAGATCTATGTTTGGAACTGTATTAGTTTGCTAAGGCTGCGGTAACAAACTATAGTAGACTGGGTAGCTTAGACAGCAGAAATTCACTTTCCTACATTCCAAAGGCTAAAAGTCCAAAATCAAAGTGTCACAGATTGGGTTTCTTCTGAGATTGCTCTTCCTGTCTTGCAGATAGCTGTTGCCTTTCAGCATCTTTTATGTTCTTTCCTCCAGGTGCATGCATCCCAGCCTTCTCTTTGTATGTCCAGATTCCCTCTTCTTAGAAGGACACTAGTTAGATTGGATTAGGGACTATTTCTAAAAGTCTTCCATGGTTAAAATGGGTCCACTCCAAAATTTAAGTGTTGCCAACGTGATATTATAAAGAAGGAGAGTGCGATTAGGCCACGATGGCTTCTCCCTCAAGAGTGGGATGAGCTGCTTTTATAAAAGGATGGAGTTCGTTCATTTTGCCCTTCTGCTCTCTGCCATGTGAGGCTTTAGGGTTCCTGCACTTTGAAAGAGGCAGCCTTCATCAGAAAATTGAACTTGCTGGTGCCTTGAACTCACACTTCCTGGCCTCCAGAATGGTGAGAAACAAATTTCTGTTTTTCTTTCTTTCTTTTTTTTTTTTTTTTTTGGAGAGAGATATTTTTGCTATAGGGTACATGTGCTCGCTGGCAGAGATAGAAAGCGAGAAATCACCCCCCGGGGGGGATGGCCATGCCGAAATCCCTTCTCCTCCTGTTTCCTCTCAGGATTTGGGGCATGCACATACATACCTGGTGTGAGTTTTAAGCCTCTGGGTACAGGACTCGAACTGCAGTCAACTGTGTAGGAGTCCAGTGACATAACCATTATGCCTTCTGCTGATCCCCAAATTTCTATCTTTATATATACTCAGTTTTAAGTGTTTTGCTGTAGCAGCACAAATCGATTAAAATAGGGGTCTCTTTCATTTAATTGCCTCTTTAAAGCCCTCGTCTCCAAATATGTATGTACTCTGAAGTCCTGGGAGAGTGGACTTAAACATATGAATTGGGGAGTTGGATAACAAAATTCAGGAGATGTGATTCAAATCCAAGCTGATCAGACTCCAAAGCCAAAATCTTAACTACTTTACTATCTTGGGCAATGAGTCTCACACTATTTAGGGTGGTAAAAACACCAGCATTTTCAGACTTACTCATCATCACAGAAAATGATGCAGTGTTTCATGATCTCTCTCCATGTGATACAAGGAGCCATTGAGCTCATCCTAATGACGTTTATGAGCTTCTTTATTTACCCCATCATTTACAGCAGCTGGCATTAGAACACTCAGCTGGTACCAGCTGGGGAGTAACACATTTCTGTTTGGGGGTGCTGTTTATTCAAGGCCTGCTTATATCTTCTCTTGTTTATTCAGCATTTTTCTGAGTGCCTATTGTAGTTGAGACATTTTTCATCAAACACTTTTGAAAGCACTTTTAAAGTATTTCTGAAATATCAATTCGTTTAATCTTAATGAAAGGCATCAAAGTATTATAATTATTCATTTTGTATAGATGAGAAAACAAACTCAAAGAAATTAAGTAAATCGGCAACAATCACATCACTTAAGAGGTGGAGCCAGCACTTCAAAAGACAACTCAGAAATGGCAGACTCATCCAGACCCTCACCCACAACCTTAGGTCCTCTTTCTGGGTAGCTGTTGAAATGTCTGAGGGTTGATAACCACTGAAACAAACAAGCGTACAAAAACTAGCACCAGCACGTGGTGTGGAGGCTAAGGTGGCTGGATTCCACATGGCTAACTGCTTGTATGGTTCCAGTCCTTGACCCAGTAGCTTGAAAATCACACTAGGCATGTATCTGTGCATGTCCAAAATCCTGAGAGAGGAATAGAGAGGAGGGGATTGCAGCATGGCCATGGCCCCCGGGGAGTGATTTCTATCCCTTTCTCTCTCACTTCTTCTCCCTCCAGCAAGGGCTATTTTCTCTTCCTTCCCTCTCTCTCTCTCTCTCTCTCTCTCTCTCTCTCTCTCTCTCTCTCTCCAATGAGCACACATATCCTAGAGCAAACTGAAAAAAAAAACTTTTTACAGTTATTTCTAGGTTATAGCTCTATTTTCCTCCATTTTATATATAGTGTGAAATGGTTGCAGTTATGGTTCCTATTTAACCCCGTGTGTTTCAGAACAATCAATAAATCTGAGTTTTCTGTTTCAGAATTGTGACCTAGGAGTTAAATTTTCACCTTTTAAATGACAGGAAAGATTTTTTTAAACCCAGAATACAATCAAAACAGTGCTGAAAAGTGGGGGTGGGCCAGGAATTAGGAACTCCAGGAAGACAGAACAGATAGGACTGGGTTAATGGAGAAAACAGCCTAAAATAGCAGAGGTGAGCACAGTTCCTTCTATGACAGCCCCTCCAGAGCTGAGGTCATAATTAGCACATACAAGAGGTAATTAAGGCTCAAGGTATTGTGTAGTTACTGTGTGGATAACAGTAGAAAGGGTTGGAGAGCATCTCTGAGTCCTCATTCAGTGGCTGTCACCAATAATATTTACCTCAAGCTAAACTCTGAGAGCTGCTCTATAAAGAAAGGTTAGAGATGAGGCTCTTAAGGCTGTAGACAGAATCAGAGCATCCTTGTGGGTAGGTGTGGATCTTCACAGCAGCCAGTGGCTTAGGGTAGAGGAGAGGAGTCAAGCAAGCTTTCCTGAGAACTGAATGAGCTCTCATGGAACCTTCCTGACCTTGACATGCCTACCTGTTTCTCCTCATTGTACCCCACAAGAGAGCTGACCTGGTAAGTGTACCCTGCCCAAGCACCTGGATCACAACTAACTAACCCATTCAATAAACAAACAGCAACTCAGAGCACTTATTTTAAATCTGTCCTGTCGCCAACTAAGTCCTTGATTTGCGAATTTGAATTGACAACGAAGGTCATCAGATTATTTGAAGTAACAAGCCTTAAAAGTGAATGATGGAATTGAATAAACTGAGCAACCAACAAAGTAAAAACAAAAATGATTCAGGAAGACAACATAATGTTAAAATTATAAATAGGGCTGATCTGGTAGTATAGTGGTCAAGCTCTGTGCATTGGAGCCAGTTGATCACAGCTCCAAAGGCTTGAAAAACATGGCATGTGTATACATGACTCAAATATTTATGGGAAGGAGAAATAGCGGAAAAGGAATTGCCCCATGACTACACCATATTGTGGGGTTCTCTCTGTCTCACACACGTGCTCTCTGACAACTAATAAAAGTAAGTGATATTCTTAAAAAGATTTCAAAAGACACTGCATTCACCAAGCACATATCCGCTGCTGTGGAAAAAAAAAAAAAATAAGGAATCAATTAATGAATGAGACATGTTGCAAAATAAGTTAATTTAAAAAATCACTGATTGAGTTCAGCAAAAAAATTAAATAATCTGAAGACTAAGTGAGAAGACTAAGCTACTGAAAGATAAATTTAAGAAATTCTACTACAATACACACATTTTAAAAAAAGATTAAAATTATTAGGCATTCTAGGAGGAGAAAACAGAAACAATAGAGAAGAAATCATCAAAGTAATAATAAAAGACCTTTTGACCGGAACCGCCATCTTCCAGTAGTTCACCAAAAGAACACAAAGGGGAAGAGGAGAGGCACACGATGTATGTTCTCTAAGTCTTTTAGAAAGCATGGAGTGGTTCCTTTGACAACATATATGCAAATCTATAGAAAAGTGACATTGTAGACATCAAGGGAATGGTTACTGTTCAAAAACGAATGCCCCACAAATGTTACCATGACAAAACTGGAAGAGTCTACAGTGTTACCCAGCATGTTGTTGGCATTGTTGTAAACAAGTTAAGGGCAAGACTCTTGCCAAGAGAATTGATATGGATATTGAATATATTAAGCATTCTAAGAGCAGAGATAGCTTCTTAAAACGTGTGAAGGAAAATAAGCAAAGAAAGAAGCCAAAGAGAAAGGTACCAGGTTTCAACTGAAGTGACAGCCTGCTCTACCCAGAGAAGCACACTTTGTGAGAACCAATAGAAAGGAGCTTGAGCTTCTAGAGCCTATTCCTTATGAATTCATGGCATGATGGGTGTTAAACTAAACTGAGACCAGTAGGTGGTGTGGTGGTTAAGATGTTGGACGCTCCCACATGGCAGACCACGGTTCAAGTCCCAGACCTGGTTGCTTGCTTTCTCACTTTCTCTCTCTTTCTCTCTCTCTCTCTGGTCAAATTAAAATAGATGAATGAATAAATAAAATTAAATTAAAAATAGTTCTTTAAAAAATAAACTATGATCTATAAAAATGTTTTTCTTCAACAGAATTGTATCCCCTCCCCTAAACCAAATTTTAAAGCTAATTCATTTTGTAATATCTTTATTCAAAAGATATTATTTAGTGTTTTTTAGCTAAAAGATGTAGGAGGCTTATTATGCAACAAATAAAATTCAGTTGGTTAGAAAAGGGCCAAAAAAAAAAAAAAAAGATTTGATTCACATAAATAAAAACATAAGATTATTGTGTTAAGTAGGTTTAATTAACAAGGATCAAATGACAAGCATTCCAAAATAAAGAGGAAATAATCTAAATAATTTTAGAGATAAAAAAATACTTACCTACAATGCGACTGAGATGTACATCAGACTTAATAACACTAGAGTTTAGAAAATAATGGAATCATGTCTTCAATGTTCAGAAGAAAAACACATAAAATCTTTAAAATGTATGAATAATAATATAATATTAAGTAATAATCTTTAATTTGTAGGATCAATCGATTAATAAGACACAGGAGGCTCTATTATTGGTAGAGAGCAGAACATTATTGTTATGAATAACATGATCAACAAAACTTGAATAGCAGGAATGGAGTAAGGAAAAAAGAAGGTATTAGAGGACGATCGCATTCCCCAGATTTCATACTAAGAAACTGAGAGTCCTGTAAGTTGATAAATCAGGAAATGGGAGAACACAATATGTTTTTAAAGATATAATCATAACCACTAGGAAAATTAGCACCAGGTATTAATTATGAATAATTTCCCTGTTGAATAGATTGTACCTTCCTATAGTGTCTGATTTTGTTTCCATGCATTGTATCACGCACTCACACACACCCCCCCCCCCCACACGCACACTCTCATTTGTAAGAGTATAAGAGTAATGTCTGAATAGTATCAAAATGGAACTCGGAGGAATAGAGATTATCAAGAGACTGTGGCTTCTGAGACTACCCTGCAGCTTTAGTGGCCTCTGGATGCAGATGTGACTTTGCTTTGCATTCCTGTTGGGAGAACATCAGTGGGCACATCATTGCATGCACACTGCTTAGAAACTATCAGGCAGGGACATCTTTGCATTGTAGGGGTAGGTTGTGTGCATATCATTTCACAGCTGGATGGTGCTACATGTGTCAATCAATGTACCTGCCATGCCACGTTCCCCCCTGCTCAAACTGTTCTGCCCAGAATCTCTATTGAAGGATTGAAAAAGCAACCATACCCTGGTTTTTGCATATGGGTGGCCAAAGGCCAATCAATCAATAGCTGGCTCAGTGGCCTTTAGGATGGCCTGGGACCTAGAATTGTAAGGAGTCATTTGAATTCTTTTTCTCTGGAACTGGAACTCAGAAGAAAGGAATATGACTGCAAGCCAGCAGTAGTAGTTGCCATGGAAAGCTCTACAAACTGCCGCCATGAAATCCCTCGTGCCATTCAAGTCCACAGCTGACCCCCACCTCCTGTGGCACAAGGCCTTGTGTTATTATGCCCCTGGTTCTTGATCTCAAGGAATTTCTTCTCCATTTGTAGACCATGCATCCCCTTCTGACAATCACTCCTTTCACATGAACTAACTTAAGAAAGTCTTTTTTTTGTAACCAAAATAATTATTTTTTTTTTCCTAGAGGTTTTTGCCTCAATGTGTTTGTGCTTGCTGGGGAGAGAGACAGATAGTGAGAGGGGACAGTGAGAAATCATCCCCCAGGAGGGATGGCCACACCACAGTCCCTTCTCCATTCTCTTCCCAGGATCTTAGGCTTGCACATACACATACTTGGCATGATTTTGAAGCCACGAGTCTGGGATTCGAACCGTAGTCAGCCATGTGGGAGTCCAGCAACATAACTACTATGCCATCTGCTGGTCCTAACCAAAATAATTCTAATTGAAATAGAAGGTTGACAACTACTAGGTATTTCAAAAAGTGGAAAAATGGAATTGAAGTACAGATTTATTTCCATACCCCCCCAAAAAAAAAATTGAAATCCATGCAGAGATTTTCCATAATACACGCTTTCCATGAATGTTTTGGAGCCCCTTGTATGTTCAGTAGTTTGGGTTCAGTAGGTAAGACAGGCCTGGGGATTACTGCTCCCTGGGACAATGGGATGAGCCGGTTTGACGTTAGTGAAATCCTAACCAGTACCACAAGAACTAGGTGCATGAGTCTGAAATTGCTTTTTCAAGAAGAGTAGGTTTTATTAATTGCTTAATTATTTTTCTTTTTAAAAGATTATTGGGCTATTAGATTGGAAGTCTCAAGATATTTCTCAAAGCCTCCAGACTTTTAAAATGGGCTTAGGAGAAAATTAAAAAAGAAATAACCTTTAAAATCTTCTTAATAATAGTTTTGTTTTTCAGATCCAGAGACAATAGAACCTAAACCTTTAAAATAAGAAACAAACATGTTTGGAAGATGTCAGACTGATCTACCTTTTTTTTTTTTAGTTTTTAGTTTGTTTGTTTGTTTGTTTGTTTTTAAATTTACTTTCTTTTTCTTTCTTTGTTCTGAGAGAGAAAGAAAGAGACCCTCAGTGGAGTCTTCACACGGTGATTCATCCTCAGCCTCGGCCACCCAGGATTACAGCGTATTTGCTCCCAGAATGCACATGGAGACATCTGGACAAACCTGGGACTTTCCCACATGGCCTCCGCATCATGGAGCATTGTTTATTGCTGTGCCACCATGGCTGGCCACTTTGTTATTATTAATTTTTTTACTTTATTTTTTTTCCCATGGATGAGAGACATACACACCCTCCTCCAAAGACAGAGAGAGCGAGAGAGAGAGCGCGTGAGAGAGATACAGCATACTCAATAGGGTCTTGATGCTGAGATTCACCCGCGACTTCAGCCAGCCCCAGATCATGGGCACACACCTGCCCAACCCACTCAGGAAGATCTCCAGACACAAACTCAGAACTCTCTCATGCGAGCCTGCTTTGTGGGACATCACTGTTTTACTACTGCACTATCATCTGATCCCCCAGCCTCTTTTAAAAAAATCCTTCTCCTGGGGAACCAGCAGTTAGCGTAATGGCTATGTTGCTGGACTTCCACGTAGTCGACTGCGGTTCGAGTCCTGGACCCGGTGGCTTAGAACTCACGTCGGGCCCATGTGCGTGCGTGCCCAAGATCCCGAGAGGAGAATGGAGGAGAAGGGATTGCAGCGTGACCATCCCCCCTGGGAGGTGATTTCTCGCTTTCTGTCTCTATGTCTCTCTCTGTCTGTCTGGCGAGCGCACACGCCCTATAACAAAAAAAAAAAAAAAAAAAAAAAAAAAAAAAAAAAAAAAAATCTTCTCCTGAAGAGTTCCTAGTAGGCCTGAGTAAGTGAAAAGTAACCTCTGTCAACAGGCAGTTGTTCTGGCACCTCTTCCCCCTCCTCCTCTGAACATGAAACATCACAACATCTGGTAGGGCCAGTCAGTGATCGTGATGGCTCAAGACACAAATGAAACTGTTCCATAATCGTCTCTGATGACCAGACATTCCCCCACATAAATTAGATTTAGCAAGATACCCGATCATAACATTGCCCTCACTTACTGATAGCATCCACTCTGGAGTAAAACCCCACTTCCTTATGCTCCCAGAATCACCTGACTCAAGGCCAAATGCTTTCTAATAAATTGTTTCTAATACTTTTCAACTTTTCTAATGATGTCCCAATAGTTTCCTATGGAATAGGTCTCCCTCCCTAAGAAAAGTAATAGCCCAGCTTGTTCAGCTCTAGATGTGTTCCTAGTGATATTCTTCTGGAGGTTTTTTTTTGTTTTTTGGGCTGTTTTGTTCTGTTTTGGTTTGGTTTTTTTTTGTTTGTTTGTTTTTTTGTTTTTAACTTGCCAGAAGCTGTGTGTGCTTGCCAGAGAGAGACAAGAAAGAAAAGGGGGGAAGAAAGTACCCCCCCAATGGGAGATGATCATGCTGCAGTCCCTTCTCCATTTCTCCAGCCTTTGGGACATGCATGCTCATGTGTCTGGAATGATTTTCAAGCTGTTGGGTCCTGGATTTGATCTTCTCTGTTGGCCACATGAGCTCCAACTTTCCCTTAACTACTAGATCTCAGGGCTGGCCCCAGCAGGAGTGTTTGGCCAGGCCCTAGGAATGTCATGTTTCTCTATGCCACTATCATTACTGTCTCGAATCATCAAAGAGCAGCTCCCCTGGGCTAACTTTCTTAGTCTGATCAACAGTTGTCGATGTCTGTCAAGTACTATCTGTCAGGCACTTTATATATATGTATGTGTATATATACACATATACACACACACATAATCTTACATATATACAATTATATATAAGTATATATACATAATTAGTATAATAAAATTCTGTGTATACACATAATTATATAATTTTATATATAACTTATTGTGAGGCACTTTAGATATATGTATATAGTATATGTGTGTAGTATATATGTATATAGTATATACATGTGTAGTATATATATATAGTATATGTGTGTAGTGTGTGTGTATATATATATATATATAATATATATGTGTATAGTATATATGTGTATGTGTGTGTATATACACACACACACTCATAATTACTTCCTATCTGCCAGGCACTTTATAATATTTCATGTGTGTGTGTGTGTGTGTATGTGTGTAAAATGAATACCACATTGATTGCCACAATGACCCCCATGAGTAGACAGTACCCAATTTTCTTGTGAAGAAACTGAGGTATAAAAACCCAAGGACTACTAAGTGCCTGAGCTAGCAGCCCAGGGCCACCTGCTGGGAGGTGTTGGGGCTCTGACCACCACAGCTCCACACTCGTCCCACTGTGTGGCTGCCTGCTCTGCTTTTCCGTTCCTGGACCGTGTGTGGTCACTGTGCTGTCAGCTCGCACTGAAGGACATGACAATAAACAGCCCCAGGAAATCGTTGCTGGGTTTCCTGAAAGATGTTGTGGAAAAACGTGGAGCCACAGGGAAAAAACCTCTCAGCTCTCAGTACCAGAAATAACTTCTAAGCTGTTGGATTTTTTTTTTTTCACCTGATGCAGACATTAATCACATAATCCCAAAGTTTTCAACTTGAGTTTAAGAAAAGTATGAGATGATTGAAGTTGAATAAACCTAGCCAGGGAAGATACTCTCTTTTCATTTTCCTTCCAGTCTTACTAATACAGTCAAAGAGCACATTCCTGTTTGGTAGAAACATGAGTAACAGCTCCCTCTCCCTCTATAACCAAAAAGAGAGGTTCTGAGACATAGAGCTTGGGAAGACAATAATTAATACCTAGGGAGAGTCATTAATTTGGTTCATTTTATTTTAATTAGTTTTGTAATTACTTTCCACCTATAGACAATTGTACTGCCTTTCCATTTGTAAATGGCAGAAAAGTTCTTTTGAAATAAATTTTATTTATTTTTTAAATTTTGCCAGAGGGCATGTGTGCTCACCGGAGAGACAGACAGAGAGGAAAAGTGGGAAGACACCCACCATGGGGCCTGATCACATTGCAATCCCTTCTCCTTTATTTCTCCCTCCTTTGGGGATTTTAAGCACTAGGGTGCACATGGGCCTGGCACGTTTCTCAAGCCACAGTCCAGGACTAGAATTGCCAGTTGGCCATGTGGGGGATCGAGCCACCTTAACCACGATACCAGAGGCTGGCCCTCTAAAATAAATTCATTCCAGTAAAAACTGAGTCCATTGAAAGGAAAATGTTAAACGACTAGTCGTGCAGGTGGTAGGACATTGAACAAGAGCACAACAATCCTGAAAGTGTTTTAGGAAACCCTGCCTTGGATGATGCAAAGACCAGAGTTTAATCCATAGTCATGATCCCAAGAACGTAGGTTTCCGGATCACGCATCACACCTTCTAATTTCGTTTTGGCTTTATCTTCTGTTTGCTCCCTCAGTTGCTCCTTGACCTCTTATCTCACTGGCCTATATTCTTTGGGGGTAGAGGGAAAGAGTGGTGGAGTTGAGGGGAAGGTGGCATAATTAAGAATGTCCCGATTTTAATAATCAGGCTCAAAGAGTAGAAGTGGCCAGGGTTACGCGTCCACTGAGAGGGGTGCAAGAAGTTCTCAGGAAGCTGGGAGCGTCTGACTTCCTCTAGTCCTGGGAAGTTTCAGTTCTTCAAACTGGGCAGGGACTGTGTCTGTAAGTGCTCGGACAGCGGATTCTTTAGCCCTTCTCCTTCCCAGCCTCAGGGCATCCCGAGAGCGTGGTCCTGCGAAGCGTGCGCGTGAATGAACCGCAGGACTTGAGTGGACAGTAAGGGGAGGTGGCGCAGAAGCGCTTCCCTCCGCCTTGCCGGCTCATCAGCACCTTGACCTCCTGTCCACCTCACAGTTCTTTCCAGCCCCTGGAAGGGGGAGTGGGGAAATTCTTGTGGACCCCACAGAGGCCGGGGGTGGGGATCGAGGACAGGGATGGAAACTGGCTCCCGGGATTGAGAGGGGGATGGGCAGCCCGGAGAATAACGCCTAGGAGCAGAGGCGGCGCAGCCCCAGACTCCCTGGAAAGCCCAGCAGCCTCGCAAAGCTGGGTTTGGGTTCCCCCCACTTGGAAGAGTTCTCAGGAAGTTTGGGGGAGGGGCGAGCCGCTCTCCTGTTCTGCCGGCGTCCGGCGCCGGAGGATGAGAAGGGACCACCGCAGCGGCAGGTCTCGGTGCTGTCACGTTCCTGCCCACTGGCGGGCTTCGGGTGCTCCCGGCGGGGTTGGCGGGGCGCAGGCGAGGGGCTGCGGGCGGCGCGCACGGGCCGGCATGGACGGACTGGTCCTCCTCAATGCCCTGGCCACCCGGCTGCTGTTCGTGCTGCACTCGCTGGTCGGGGTCTGGCGAGTGACCGAGGTGAAGAAGGAGCCGCGGTACTGGCTGCTCGCGCTGCTCAACCTCTTGCTGTTTCTGGAGACCGCGCTCACACTCAAGTTCAAGCGCGGCAGAGGCTACAAATGGTGAGTGCCCAGGGGAAGGGGTCCCTGGATAATGTCCCCCACCGCAGCCCTAGAGTCCATCTCCTCGCAGCCCGCAGATTCTTTACTCGAATTCGGACCCCCTTTGTCCTCTCTGGGAGCATGGAAGGCGCGCGAGATGCTTGAGCGTCTCCTGGGCACACCAGAGCTACCCTAGGCTTCCGGGGCAACACTGGGAAGGCTCGAGCCCTGAGCGCAACCAAGCGTCACCCAGTCCCAAGTTTGGAAACTTGGAAGGTGTGAAAAAAAGAAGGGACATGCTCGCGGTCTTTGCAGAAAGCGCTCTCACATAGCGGGGTCATGAGCAAGATTGTCATGTGCCCTGCTTTCTGAATTCGGGGTGTGTGGGTGTGCGGGCTCACCCTGCCTGCGTGCAGCTGTGGGAATGCCCTTCACTGGGCAACGGCGATCTTTGCAAGAGCTATGCTCACGGGGCATCCTCGCAGATCGAGAAGCCCCTCACGGCGCGTCTGTGGTTTCAGCCACTTCCCTTTCTTTCAGCCCTGGCGTCTTGAGCTCTCTGGATGGTCACCAGCTGCAGGTGACCCGGTTTGGTGGCTTCAGAGCTTGGCTAAACGCCAGGGATGTTTGTGATGCTGGTGGAGGGACCAGCACGTACTGGTTCAGTTTTAACCTCGACATATAAAAACTACAGGTTCTATGTGGTGCTTAATTTCCTCCCCCAAAGACTTGAATGGCCATAGAAGAACTGAGAAAATTCTTCTGCCATTTACAAAGAGCCTTACCCCACTCATCCCTCCACTCCTAGTAAATTGTCACCCAAAACGGCTCCCTTAGGTCTCTTCCTGTATTAACTTTTATAACAGTGAGTTTGTGTTTTTATATATACCAATAGTTTAAGAAATACCTAATGCTATGAGAAAGAAGAAAATAGCATCAGCCAATTTAAGAACTGAACACACCAAGGCATTACAGTTAGCCATCATATTCAGAGGGAAAAAAAACTAAAACCCTCTCCAGTTTTCCATATTAAACCAATCTATGCATTTCCTGACAGGTCATGGAAGAAAATGTGTTGTCTCTGAGATAATACGATTCTTGATTAATTTTTCTGTTACTGAAAAAGTTTCAACAATCATCAATGCTCAAATTACTCAAGAACAATCTTAACTGAAGACAATGAGAATTAGAATGTTACCATCCTCTTTTTCCCCAGGAGCAACAGTTTATTAGGCATGAGACATTCAAGGTACTTTCCACTGTGCCTGTTAGAAATCTTAAAGAAAAATGGTGTTAGCTTCTTAAATAAGCCTCAAGGTTAAAGAAACAAAAGGAGAAAAAAGTGTTTGTTCACCCAGCAGGGCATATAACATTGATTTAGTTTTAACTGAGAAGCTTAAATACACCAGGGTAGAGATATCTTCAATAAGAAGAGGATAAAGTCTGAGACTGAAAAATGTTCCCTGTAAAGTGGTCCTGCCACCAACCATCAGAGCTCCTGGAAATAATGTCAAGCTCAGAAAACACCAGCTCATCAGGACCTGAAATAACTTCTGTCCTCTCCAACAGCAGACCAGATGTCTTAGCTAATGTTAAAATTCCGTTCCAGTTGGGTAGACATATCGTAGTCAATGAAACTTTACCTTCATGTCTGTATCATCACTGCTGATTCAAACTAACATGTAACTTAGAACTACACGAGAAAAAAAATGTTTGGGGCAAAAATTATGGTCAATCAGTCAGGCTCCATGGAAACTGAGATATGCTACTGTTTAGAGTGTGAGCATCAGAATCAGATGGATACTAGGTAAAATCTGGGCTTTCCTAATTACTATGAGACACTAATCAAGTACTTAGTGTCTCTGATCTTTAGTTTTTTATCTATAAATATTTATCTCATAGGTTATCGAAGAATTACATGGAATCTTATATGTAATAGTCAATAAATAAAAAATGGTCTTTTCTAGACTTTAAGACTTTTCTTTTTTTTTTTCTCCTTATTAGAAAGTATTCTTGTATCAACTAGAAATGTGCTTATGCATGTCAAACAACTTCACTTGAGAGACTAGCCAATAAACTGGTGATTCAGAGCAAAGAAGTAGAAAAAAATTCTCACCCTTATTTCAGAGAGACACACACTCATGATAGATATTGAACAGTATTACAATACTTTAAGAAAAATTGTGCTGACTCAATATGTAAACCAATATTTGAAAATAAGCCAAGAAAAAGGTCTGTAGATTTGACTTATGAAATTTCAGAAACCTATGAGTCTTCTTATAGACTAAATACACATGTGATCGATAATACTTTCTTTGTTCCACTGATGTTCCCAGATACAACGGAGTTCACAAATATGATCATCTGCATAGTGGACAAAGCCCACACATTATTCTGTCCTAAGTTTGAGGGTAAAAAACCAGGAAAGTATCCTTGAAATGGCATGGTAACAATGAAAACAAGAGTGATTTGGGACACATTTTATTTCCAGGTTGAAGTTTTATGAGAAAAGCAAGGCATAATGTTTTGTTATTTTTGCGTGTTAAGAAAAACTTTTATCAGAAAATCTAGCGTAATGGAATCAAATAGAGGTAAAAGGAACATTTTGGCAGCATCTATACCTCTATGTAAGAGAATATTAACATATAGGTCTATTGAACCCAAAGTACCAGTACCCATATGTAAAAACATAAACAAAATATTGATTTCCATCTTGTAAGAGTAAAATAAAGCGGAAACCAAACTGGTTATCCATGAAAGGAATGGGAAAAAAAAGTGATATATTTTGCACTATAGACTATTGTACTGGTCTTAAAAATAATGAGCTAGATTCTAAGAATTTTCTTTGTTTTCTTCCTTTTGTGTCAGCTAATCTATAGGAATGTCCATGATGTACTGTCAGGAGAATAAAGTTACAGAATAGTATATATTACAGCTCATTCTTTTAAAAAATGGATTTGTAAATTAACCTTTGTATCCATTGAAACTTTCTACAAGTTGATAGAGGAAGAGGTGGAGAAGGAAGAGAAAAACCAAAAATAAACAGAGACTATAATAGAATAATACCTGACAAGTGGACTAAAATATGTACACACATGAGGTAAAAAATTTATTTTCATTGAAGGTCAACTCCATGGACCTCTTTTGGACCACTCTGGGTTAATATAGTTCTTTCTGCTAACATTTTACACCTGGACCCACAAAAATCAAATGTACAGACACCATGGACTAATAAGTAGAGCTATAAGGAAAATGTGAACTAAAATTCTTAAAACATAGCAATCAGATTACATTTGTCCAAGGAATGTTTCTTTAACTACCATTTGGAAAAGAAAAATAGAACTAGAGTTGCTGAGCTCAGCTGTCCAGGGACAAACAACATTACATCAACCTTACTAACTTGCCAGTTGGAGACGTTTAATTGGTTGGAATCCTATAGGATAAAGAGAGTGAGCCAAGGACGCATTCCTTATTAAGTTTAATGAATGTATACTGGTGGAGTTTCCTCTTCTTTCCTCTAGTATCTATTTCACTTCATATTCCCTTACATTTCTGTAAGATGGAAATTAGTATGATTTGGCTTAATTTTTTTCTTGATTTTATTTTTCATTTTCTGGGCAATAATCCAATGGATCTGTGAATTACTATCTAGGTAAAGTCAAATACCAGATAAAATTTCAGTTGCTTTTAGCCAATAATGATACAATATTCCTCAGGAGATCAAAAAATTACCAAAATTGTGACAAGTTTGGAGCCTGTTCACTGGACAGCAGGCAGAATCTGAGAAGAAGTGAAATCTAAGTTGAAATTACTGGCCAGAGAACAGAATTTTAAGCACTGAGCTTTCTTCACCAGAGTTTGAAGAATTACAAGGGAAATGTAACTTTTGTATTATTAGATAATAACTCATCAATTTGGTTACTTTTCTTTGTTATCTCTCTGTTCCTTTTCCCTTATTAAGTTCATTCAGGTAAACTTTTAGTTGAATTGCTTAATATAAGTAGCATAGTACCATGCTAGATGCTGTGTGACCAGGCAAAAGAAGTAAAATAAACACACCTGAATGTTAAAATAAAAAGGGGCTGGCAAGAGGCATGGTGGTTAAAGAACTGGATTCCCACATGGCCAACTGTGGTTCAAGTCTTGGTCCTAGTGCCTTGCTTTCTCAGTTTCACTCCTTCTCTCTCTTTCTCTCTCTTTTTCTGTGTGTGTGTGTGTGTATGTGTGTGTGTGTGTGGTCAAATTAATAAAATAATAATAATAAATACAATTAAATAAAATAATAATAAAAAATAAAAAGTAGCAAGCATTGATTAAGTGTTAAATGGATAGGAATAATTATGAATATTTAGCATTTAATATGTTCTAGGCTTTCTCAAATATTCCACACAGATTATCCCATTTGATCCTCACAGCAGATGTAATTATTTTCTGTTTATCTGTTTTCTCCCATTTTTAGATGAGGATGTTTAGGCACAAGCTGTTACATCATTTCACTCAAAATCTCTTGGTTGCCAATTGGGAGAGAGGGAACTGAAGACTCCAACCTCTCACTCATCGTGCTGACAATTTAGAGGAGAAAGGAGGTGATTCAGAGTACAGGATGGGAAAGAGTAAACTTTATAGCATGTGAGCTGTAGAACTAAAACTGGATCTGGAGAGAGGAGAGCAAAGGCCAGGTAGGTAGAGAACGTCCTGAGTGAGTAGATGAGGGCAAGGAACCTGGATCAGATTTCTCTGCAGAAAGCATGGAGTCTTAGTCATCCTTCATTCACCAGCAATGTATGGGATATCTGCAGTGTGTGTTAGGCATTATTCAAGAATGAAGAATGCAGAAGTGAATAAGAGGCAAAATCTTGCCTTTTAAAAACTTGCCCTGAATCAAGGGCCCCAGAAAATAAACAATGAAATATATAATAAACAAATGAACTAGTAGGTAAACATAGGAGTGATCAGAACTATGAAGGCCTAAATGGTATGGGTAATGGTGTAAGGAAGTATATAGCAGGAAGGTTCCTCTGGGTGGTCAGAGAGACCAGGCTGGGACCAGGCTGGGGAGATGACATTTGAACTGAGGCCTTAAAGAAGAGATGAAACTATGCAAAGGAAGGTGTTCTAGGGACAATAAAAAAGCTAGGGGGAGAGGATTGGAGTAGGTGGTGTGGTTATGTAGGTAACTGGATCTCACATGACTGACTCTGCGGTTCAAGTCCTAGACCCAGTGACTTGAAAAAACATGCTGGGAGCATGTGTGCTTGAAAATTCTGAGAGGAGAATAGAGAAAAAGGGGATGGTGGTATGGACAACGCCCGACCCCTGAACTAGAAGGAAATTTTTCACTCTCCCTCTCACTTTCTCTGTCTCTGGTTAGTGCACACATCCTATAGTGAACACACATACAAACAAAGGAAAAAAAGAGAGAGAGAGACAATGACAAGTCCTTTTATTTTTTTTTATTTTTTTTTTCTATAGTGTGTGTGTGCTCGACAGAGAGACAGAAATGAGAAATCACCCCCCAGGAAGAATGACCACACACCAATCCCTTCTTCTCCATTCTCCTCTTGGGGTATGGGGCATATACACACACCCCAGTGGAAGTTTCAAGCTTCCAGATCCAGGAATCAAACCATGATCAACCATGTAGGGGTCCAGTAATGTAACTATTACACCATCTGCTGGTCCTTGGGTGACAGTCTTAATATATCTCAGTACATTTCCGAAATACCTTCAATTGATCAAAAATATTGACTGTCTTTTCTACTCTTCCTGATCTGTTCTCCTTCGCATGTCCCCTTGATTTCACATGAGAAATTCTTCCTAATTTTTAAAATTTACACTACCTCATTTTAAATATTGGATATTAGATATTGGGTGACTCACAATTGAAAACAGGAAAGTCAAATTAAAAATCAGAAGGGATTTTGTTCCAAATAGATCTCAAATTCAAATCAATTTTGTAAAATAGTCAGTGAAATCAGTTTTGATCATTTATTACATTTGGAAAGTTCAAATGTGAAATTGAAAACCTACACCTGACAAATGCTTACTGTACAAAGTCTGATCTTAATTAGCAAGTTGTGAGCAATGCAGGAGAACTTTGTATGATGTAATTCTGTAGTATTTGATAATATGTACTTTCTTTCACCACAAATGTTTATTAAAATGCCAGAAAGAAAGTAGGAAAATAAGAACTCTCTCTACATTGATTATTTTTAACTCAAGAGAGTGAGATGGAGGGAATTGGAAGAAGACCTGTAACTTCCATATGGCCAACTTGGGCACTGGAAATTCTTCCAGAAGATAGTTTTTTGTCCTGTTCTCACTTGTTGACCAGATTTCCTGAAATGTCTCCTTAGTTTTTTAGTTATTCCAGTAACTCCGTGCATTGGATTTATCAGCCCTGCCTACAGTGTGTATCCAGAATTTAATGATATTCATTATCTTCCGATGTGTTTATGTATATGTGTGTTTTTTGGTTTGTTTGTTTGTTTTTTTGGAGAGGTTTTTGCTATAGGGCACGTGTGCTTGCCAGAAAGACAGAGAGAGACAGAGAGACAGAAAGCAAGAAATCACTCCCCCCCACCCCCCAGGGGGGATGCCTCGTCACAATCCCTTCTCCTCCATTCTCCTCTCGGTATCCTAGGCACACATGTACACGTGCCTGGCGTGAGTTTAAGCCACCGGGTCCAGGACTTGAACCATGGTTGATTACATGGAAGTTCAGTGACATAGCCATTACGCTAATTGCTAGTCCCATGTTTGTTTTATATCTTGAGTCTTGAACTTAATGCAGAAAGACAACTTAAATTTTTATCCTTTTTGGAAGCACACATTGAATGTAACCAGCAAACTGCTTTGTTTTTAGTAATCCAACTCATGGTTCAGGAAGAATCATTCACATTAGTACTGTACCTCACTCCCAAGAAGTAGTATTTTTTTCTTCTACTTTATAAGAGTGATGTTAATGGATTACAATAATTATATCTGCCTTTGCAATGAGACCTCCAAGAAATTGAACCTTTGAATGCTGATGATGCTTTCTGCATGAATAAGTTCAACAAAGACATTCACAACTGTAAATTAAAGCTACTAATATTTCGCAACTTCTTGTACTTGACTGGAAGAAAAACAAAGTACAAATTAGTATGGGCAGCTCCCATGAGTCAGTATAAATATCTCCCTACTTTAAAATTTCATGCATTTCTTCTTCTCAAAGCAGTGACATTATTATGCATACAGCATTAAGACAAATCTGAATAGTTTAACTTTTTTCCAACAATGAAAAATTTACACTTACCTCAAGGTTTATTCTGCCAGTGTGCATGTTCCTCACTACTTTGGAAATCCCTGTGAAGTACTGGTATCAGGAGAGGTAGGCCTTGGTGTATAAATTATCTTGTTAAAGAAAACCAGTGTTATTTCTCTTTTTTAAAAAAACATGCTTTTTAAAATGTAGCCCATAAAATGTACTTGCTTTTCAAAAGTGACATTGAAATAATATTAAGGACATAAGGTTGTTAATATAAACTGACAGGGTGGGCACTGATTTTTTTTTTTTTTTTTTTTTTTTTTTTTGCTTTTCCCTGAATATAAACTTACTACTCATAGTTATTTAAGGAGGGGGTTCATATTTCACCTTCAGTTTGTCTATCTGACCCTTAAGAGATAATTTATGTACAACTGGCTTCATGTTATGTACTTATTAGAATAAAAATTAGTAATCTTTAAGAAAAAAAGAGATCTTTGACATTAGTGCTGCTGCCAGGCCAGGCTGGGCCTATAATATTTCTTATTTCTCTGACTGAACTTCTTATCCTGGACACATGCTTTAGTTCACCTGGGATGACTCCTTTGTTTTTAATTGCCAGAGGATGCATGTGCTCGCCAGAGAGAGAGAGAGAGAGAGAGAGAGAGAGAAAGTACCCTCCAATGGGGCATGATCACATCAAAATTCCTTCTCCGTATCTCCATTCTGTCAGGATTTTTGGCATCCATGTGTATGTGTCCCATGTAGTTTTCAAGCGACTGGCATTAGAGCTGTGGTCAGTCACATGGAGTCCAGTTCCCTTAACCACTAGGTATGGAACTGACCCTAGATTAGCCTCTTAGTAAATTGGCTGTGCCATTCTCTGAACAGTCTCCTAGCAACAGTGATGTGAATGAAGGTGAAGGTGGTGGTGGTGGTGGTGGTGAGGATAATGGAAGTGGTAATAGTTACCAACTATTGAACACTGACAATGTTCCAAGCCTACTTTACATCTCTGTGTCATCTTCACAGTGACTCTATGAATTCGTTCCCATCTTTATTTTAGGATGTGGACATTAATGCACACTAAGGCTAAATCACTTACGTAAGGTCAAAACAATTATTAGCATCTGGAAACACATACTTACTGAGGCAGGCGCTTGCATTATATGTTTCACCTCATTCAGTTCTTTTTTTTTTTCTTTTTTCTTTTTTTGGAGAGGTTTTTGCTATAGGGCGCGTGCGCTCACCAGACAGACAGAGAGAGACAGAGAGATAGAAAGCGAGAAATCACCTCCCAGGGGGGATGGCCACGCCGCAATCCCTTCTCCTCCATTCTCCTCTTGGGATCTTGGGCACGCACGCACACGCACCCGGCGTGAGTTTAAGCCGCCGGGTCCGGGACTTGAACCACGGTCGACTACGTGGGAGTCCAGCAACATAGCCATTACGCTAACTGCTGGTCCCACCTCATTCAGTTCTTAACAGTAGTCCTGGTGGTGCCATTACTGCTCCTACTCATAGATGGAGAAGCCAATGATTAGAGGCTTAGAGAAGATTCACCCTTCACAAGATTGAAACCATGGTAATGCTGGGTTGAGTCTTCCCCTTACTCAATCAACCTATTTATTATTCTCTGTATTGAATAGCCAAATTAGATTTTGCCTGTGGACAGTACATTTTAGGGTCATGGATTTCTCTAGTGGAGAAAGAGGCTAAGTCTTTTTTTATTCAAAATTAGATAAATCCCAGGTGACCTATCAGTGGAAGACTGAGGCCATTCTGTCTAGAACATAATGTAGCAAAGTTCATTCTACACATGGAAGTGGCTCAGAGATACTACTGCACAAGTAGACATCCTTGACAACCAAAGTAAGATTACAAAAAAAGGAGGGAATGGCATAAAAATTCTACACTCTCTTTACTTTTGGTCCTGTGTGAAGAAGCAGCCTCTTCTATAAAACAGAAATAAATACCATCATCTTTATATAAATGGAATAAACTATTGCATAAATTAGATTCATAATGCATTTTATCCAGAGAGCATTAAAATTCCTGTGTGCAGCAACTTGAGTTCATTTATTCATTAAACAAGCATTTATTGTGCTAGATGCTGTAATGATATTCTTGAAGGGATGTAAAATATATGCAGCTATGAGAGTAGCACAAAACAACATTCAGAGAACTAAATAATTTTCTACAAATTAAGTCCAAAAAAGGAAGGCTGAATGAAAAATCAAGATGTAATCAGTAAGGTAGGCTTTGTTGATAAGGAACATTTCTGGGGTAAATGATTTCAGTACTGGTATTTTTCTTTAAATTTATTCATTTATTTATCTCATGAGGGTAGGAGCACCCCCAGTTTTTCAGTCTGAGTGCATGCCCTGTGTTTTCAGGTGGACCTGGAAATCAAATCTGGACCACCCATATGGCTCCAGTATCACAGAGCAACACCTATTACATGCACCACCATCACTGAGCCTGTATTGGTTTTTGAAGTAGTGGTTGGCAATATGACAGTATAAAGAAGAAAGATGGGCTTTTCAGGTTAAAGGAATATCCATGATACTTAAAGTTTCAGTTCAAACCAATTTATGCAGAAAGATGTCATGATGGTCTTGACTTCCAATATATTTAACGAGAAAAGTAGCATGTAGATTCTAAAATTGATTTAGACATTGTCCCTATAACTAGTTTAGTCATGGTTAAGCATATTGCTGAAGTTTGAATGTGAGAAACTTTAATTATAATACAATTTGTGCATGCTTTAGACATATTCTTGGAAATTTTTAGATTAAGTGAGATAGATCATTACTTTGCCAGTAGTTTATATCATAATTTGGAAATATGACTTTATTAAAAAATATGGGGACAACAAACAATGAAAATTATGAAGAGTCCTAATATTCACCTTTAGAAGTATCTCCTTTTTACAAAAACTGAATATACGCATTTCAGAAAAATTTCAGAAGCACAAAGAATGATTCAAGTGCAATGGAATTCCCAACCTATTTGAAATTCCTCGATTTCTGCTGTTCTTATTTGCTCTCCCACAAGATCACTGAGAAAACAAACCTTAGCATCTACTAAAACTTACTCAATGTTAAATTTTCCATTTCTTGGGACCAGCAATTGGCATAATGGCTATGTCGCTGGACTCCCATGTAGTCGACTGCGGTTCAAGTCCAGGACCATATGGCTTAAACTCATGCTGGGTGCTTGTGTGTGTGTGCCCAGGATCCCGAGAGGAGAATGGAGGAGAAGGGATTGCGACGTGGCCATTCCCCCTGGGGGGGGGGGTGATTTCTTGCTTTCTGTCTCTGTCTCTCTCTGTCTTTCTGGCAAGCGCATGCACCCTGTAGCGAAAACCTCTAAAAATAAATAAATAAAAAATAAACAAATAAATACAAATTTTCCATTTCTCTGGGAATTCTCATGAACTTATGGCCATGTGGCTGTGGCCTCTCTTGCCAGTGGGTGAACATACATACAGGGTTCTGGGAGGGGTGGTGGTCGTAAGAGACATGCTAGTTAAGAAGCTCAGTGAGTGGTAGCTGGGGTCAAACTGGTGCCATCCCAGGCATTCAGAGGCTGTGCATTATGTGAAAATATTGGGTTCATTTTGAGGGGGTGTCACAGAAAGGTAGAGGAAATACAGGACCAGCAGTTAGCATAATGGCTATGTCGCTGGACTCCCACGTAGTCAATCGTGGTTCGAGTCCCGGACCCGGTGGCTTAAACTCACGCCGGGCGCGTGTGCGTGCGTGCCCAAGATCCCGAGAGGAGAATGGAAGAGAAGGGATTGCAGCGTGGCCATCCCCCCTGGGGGGTGACTTCTCGCTTTCTAGTACTCTGTCTCTCTCTGTCTTTCTGGTGAGCGCAAACGCCCTATAGCAAAAACCTCTCCAAAAAAAAAAAAAAGAGAGAAAGGTAGAGGAAATACTGAGGTTGTCCTATGGGCCACACTATTCCTTCTGTACCCTAGTCAAAGTCCTTGCTGAGCAGCATGAATGGAAACAGTGCATATTAAGGCCCACTTAGAGAAAGCGGTCCATATTTAAGGAGGGCATACAATCCTTAAACTGTTAGATGGGGCTTAGGGGCACAAAAGGTATCTTGACCTTGTTTCTTGATTTCTATAAAATTAAACCCATTATTATAAAGAGCTCCTGAAATCTTATTGCAGAAACTCAAAGCAATTTAACATGAGATTTGGAAATTTGGGTCTAGTATTCTTACAACTCCACTCTGTTTTGTAGAGTAGAAAATACTGAGAAATGAAATACAAATAAAATATGTATTCACATCACATATTTTTGAACGTTATTTTTGCTTCACTTAAATGTCATCCATTTTCAGATTTATACATATGAAAAGAAGTCAGAAAGAGAAAAACTAAACAGGCTAGAAGGTGATATTATGGTTAATTTTCTTCTGTATGTTTATATTGTCGTATCTTTTAAAAAATGAATGAATATTACTTTTTCAGTAAGAAAACAACAATTATTGTCATTTTTAGAGAGGAGGAAATGGAATTCTAATTCTAGATTAATGGTGAATTGAAGTAAATAAAATCCATTGTAGAACGAAATTGCTACATGTCATGACATAATCAGTGTGTGAGAAGCATTATAATTTATTGAAAAGAAAATTTGGTATATAAATAATATTTTGTTTTTGGACAAAATGAACTGAGAAATAAGCAGTGAGGATTTTTCTGAAAGAACTCAGAGCAGTGCCTGGCATATAATAAGACCTACATACATAATTAATCAACAAACCAAAGTAAATTAATTTATCAATAAACAAATAAATGCATAAACCACTAAAGAAAAAAAAATGCTTTGAAGTGATAAGCCATCCTCTTTGTATACTTTGGAGACAATTGGTAGGTAAGCTAAAGACTATAAAATTTAAAAAAACAACAAAACAAAACTTCCATAGAAAAGAAAAGAATATTTTTAGAGAGGTTATAATTGGGAAAAGATAGCTGAACAAACAATTTGGCATTAAAGCATTATGTTCTGCAGCTCCTCAGGTATTCTGACAGGAGAGTTATAAATCTGAGTTTTTAAAGGTAGATAGCTCATTAGTAATAGAGTATTATCAATTTTGTAAAAATTTCCTACTTGGATGTGTCTTATTCATTTAATCATATATTTATCAGTTTTTATTAGTCTAATGTATTTTATTTTATAGACAACTATCCAGATTTCCTTGGCTGATCATATCCTTCTGTGGAGTTAGTATTAATACAAGGTGCTTGACATCTACTTATTCCTGTTGCTATCAAGATATAGACTGAACTAAAATTATTTGGTATCTTTTAATCAAAGGCATGCAATTTGGTTAATTACACAGAACAAGGTGGGATCAGGTTTATTAATATTTATAATTCATACTCTTCTTAGTTCCAAAAATTGCCTTGACAACACATGATCAAGAATACTGCAAATCTTCAAACTACTAAGGAGTGACTATGATGTCACAACGAAATATTAAATCTTTCGTAAGAGCAGGACAATATTAAATTGGCTTATTTCAGTAAAATTTCTAAGAATCAGTTTATGATAATTCAAGAAGAGATTTCTAGTCAAACCAGCAACAGTGTCAAAAAAGCAGAAACTGTAAATTAATTAGGGCCTTATCAAATCACTAAATATTTATGGAGAGCCCTCCCCATGCCAGACATTTTGGAAGGGCAAAAGGTATAATTATAAGCAGACAGACACTATTCTTGTGCTTGTATTATTTAGAATTGCTTAGAGACAGCAATGAAATAATATGAAATATACACATTACTTGCACATACACACACACATACAAAGAGTCTTCAAAAAGTTTGTGGAAAAAAATATTTTTTAAGTGGGTTGGTTGCTTGAGTTCCCTGTTTATTATGGTTCTCAATCCCTGTCTGAGGAATAATTTGAAAATCTTTTCTCCCATTCTGAGTGCTGTCTTTTCATTCTATTGTTTCCTTTGATGTGAAAAACCTTTTTAATTTATTAATCCCGCTTGTCTATTTGGGGAACTAGTGCTTGTGTTTAGGGGTCTTATTTAAGAAATCTTTGCCTAACTCTCATATCATCTAAAGATTCCCCCACATTTTTTTTTTTTTTTTTTGGAGAGGTTTTTGTTATAGGGCACATGCGCTCACCAGACAGACAGAGAGAGACAGAGAGATAGAAAGCGAGAAATCACCCCCCAGGGGGGATGGCCACGCCGCAATCCCTTCTCCTCCATTCTCCTCTCGGAATCTTGGGCACACACACCGCACACACGCCCAGCATGAGTTTAAGCCACGGGGTCCAGGACTTGAACCGCAGTTGACTACATGGGAGTTCAGCGACATAGCCATTACGCTAACTGCTGGTCCCCCCCCCACCCCAGTTTTTTTAAGAGAGATGTTTGCTGTAGGGTGCATGTGCTCACCAGAGAGACAAAGTGAGAAATCATCCCCTGGGAGGTGGTCATGCTGCAATCCCTTCTTCATTCTCCTCTTGGGATTTTGGGCACTCATGCACATGTGCCTGGCATAAGTTTTAAGCCGCCAAATCCGGGACTCGAACCGCCATCGACTGCATGGGAGTCCAGCAACATAATCATTATGCCATCTGCTGGTCCTGATTTCCCTACATTTTTACATTTTACATTTTACATTGTAGTTTGAGACTTTGTATTTAAGTCTTTGATTTATTTTGAGATAATACTTGTTAATGATGAGAGATTGATAGGAGTCGTTTCATTTTTCTGCAGGTGGCTATCGAGTTATTCCAAAAACATTTGATGAAAAGACTTTCTTTTCTCTATCACATATTCTGACCCTATGTCAAAGAACAATTTGCTGTATGACCTGGGGTTTATTTCTGGACTTTTTATTCTGTTCCAATGATCTGTGTGTCTATTTTTGTACCAGTACCATGCTATTTTGATTATCACTGCTTTGTAATATATTGTAAAGTTGGGTAGTGAGATACCTCTTATTTTATTCATTTTGCACATTATTGCCATGGCAGTATGAGGTCTTTTATGATTCTGAACACAATTAATAATTGTTTTTCCTATTTCTGTGAAGAATGTCACCTGCAATTGGATTAGAATCACACTGAATATGTAAATAAATTTGGGTAGAACTGAGATTTTGATGATATTGATTCTTCCGATCCAAGAACATGGGATGTCTTTCCATTTTTTGTAGCATACTCTATTTCATTTTTCAGTTTTTCATAATTTTCCTTGTAGAGGTCTTTCATGTCTTTGGTTAGTTTTATTCCTAGGTATTATATTTACTTTGTGACTATTATAAATGGAATTGCTTTCTTCAAGTCTGTTTCAGTTGTTGATGTATAAAAATGCTATAGATTTTTGTATATTTATTTTGTATCTTGCCACTTTACTGAATTCATTTATCACATCTAGGAGTTTTTCCATAGATTCCTTTGGATTTTCTCTGTATAAAATCATATTATTTGCAAATAGGGACAGTTTAGCTTCTTCCTTTCCTATCTGAATACTTTTTATTTTTCTCTCTTCTCTGATTGCATTGACTAGGACTTCATACTGGAGAAAATGAGTAGCCTTTTCTTGTTGCAGTTTTTAGTGGGAAAGTTTTCAGCATTTTCCCAGTCAGTATGATATTAGTAATGGATTCGGTGAAACGTGGAATTAAAAGACAAATTTATATTGGTGCAATAACTTTTTAAATCTATGCATGGATTTTTCATACTCTGTGTTTTCCATGAGCTTTTGAAGACCTCTTGTATAATTTATAAATTTAGAAAATTTATGGGATAAAAGTCAATAAGGTTGAGCTAATTTTAGACTAGAGAGGCAAGAGAAGTTTTTCTGGATGAGTGCCATATAGTCAGAAAGAACTACAAGAAAGTGGGGTGGTCCCATGGCCCAAAGGAGCTGGATTTCATATGAGTTTAAATACATGCTGGGCACATGTGTGTACATACCCAAGATCCCAACAGGCTGACAGGGAGGAGAAGGGATTACCTTGTTGGGAGATGCTTTTACTCTTTCCCTCTCTATCTCTCTCTGCAAATCCACACACCATCTGACAAGATAAAAATGAAAATCAAGCACTATGAGGAGATAATCAGATGAAAAGTGGTGGGGGAAAGAGGGATATCTAGGGAGATGAATCTTTATGTGAAGGCCCGAGTTAGCTTGTTTTTCAGAGCTGAAAGAACAATTCTGATGTAGGACAACAGTGAGGAAAAGCAATCAACAGAACCCAAGAAGTAGGTGGGGCCCTTTTTGTGCAACATCTTCTAGGTCTAGATGTATAAACAGCTCATGAAAACCATGACTATATGACAGTCATTGCCTTATCATTGGTATGATAGTGTCTTTAGCCACCCAAACAACTCCCCTTGATTCAAGGAGTCTTGGTGCAATTGTGGGAATCATGGTTCAGAAATTGAATTGATAGGCCAACAGATGACTTTACAGTTACATTGCTGGACTCCCAGATAGCCAACAGCAGTTCAAGTCAGACCTAGTGGCTTGAAACTCATATTGGGCACGTGTGCGTGCATGCCCAAAACTCCAGGAGGAGAATGGAAGAGGAGGTATTATGGCGTGATCGTCTCCCCTGAGGTGTAATTTCTCACTTTCCCTCTTGCTCTCTCTGCCTTGCCTCCGCCTCTTCCCATGAGCACATGTGTCCTAAGACAAAAACCTCTAAAAACAAAAAAAAAAAAAAGAGAGAGAAAAAAATAGAATTGATATTTTAGTCTTTGTGGTGCACACTTGTAGATGCTGCTATAGGGCTGGTTGACACCACATGGAAGGCTCCATTTGATTCCCAGCCTACCCTAAAAATATGCATAGTGTCTTGTGTTTGTTATCCCTGCTGCTGGGTATGTTGAGGCAGAAGATCAGAGATATCAGAAGCCAGTGTAGGGAGCATAGCAAGACCCTTTCTGAAAGAACGGGGTGTGGTGTGACATACCTGTAGTCCCAGCCACTTGGGAGGCTGAAGCAGGAGTATTACAATACAGTGAGACTTTGTCTTAAAAATGAAAGAAGGAAAAAAAGAAAAAAGAAAGAAGAAAGACAAAAAGTAAAAGAAAAATAGATTATATGTTATATAAAAAAATAGTCTGGGACAGTCAGTGATATAGTGGTTAGGGCGGCTGGATCCCCCATAGCTTACTGTGTGGTTGGAGTCCTGAACCCAACAGCTTAAAAAATACACCGGGTACATGTGCATGTGTGCCCACAATCCTGAAAGGAGGAAAAAAATGGAAAAGAAGGGATTATGGCATGACCATCCCCCATAGGGCTACTTTTTCATTTTGCTTCTCTCTTTCTCTCTCTCTGATGAGTGTATGTACCCTCTGGCAAATTAGAAAGGAAGTAAAAAAGGAAGGAGAAAGAAAAAAAAGAAGAAAAAGACTTTTCTAAACTCTTACTATCTGTGTCCTCTCCTTTTTTATCAGAGAAAAATTTTTGCTATAGTGAACCTGTCCTCATGAGAGATACAGAGAGCTAAAGGTGAGAAATCACCCCTCGGGGGAATGACCATGCTGCAGTTGCTTCTCCTCCATTCTCCTCTTGGGATTTTGGGCACACCCCCACATGTGCCCTGCGTGAGTTTCTAGCTGCCCAGTCTGGGACTTGAACCATAGTCAGCCATGTGGGAGTCCATCTGCTGTTCCCCATATGTGTCTTCTTTAAGAAAAGATACCAAATATTTAGCCCTGAGTAAATTTGCAGGTCTGAACCTAGGGAAGGCAGCAACTCCATTGATTGAGCACCTGCAGTGTCAATTGCATGGCACACATTGTCATATTTACCCCTCTGAACCACCTACGAGGTAGGTATTATTCTTTCCCATTGTACAGATAAGGATGTGGATCTCAGGAAAGGTAGTAAATTGCCAATAATAAATGAATGGAAGAGGCAGGAATCACATTTTGGTCTTCTAAGTTTGTGAAATTTCTACTGAGTCATACTGCAGTGGAATAATTCTTCCTGTCACAACTCAAAGCAATCCTTGGTACTAGACATCCTGAAATAAGAGGCCTTTGTAAATGCCAGAAGCCTCCATTCACTTTGTTAGGTCTTTCCTATATTTATAAATTCAAACATTTGAGCATTTGCTTAATAAGCATTAATTGAAGACTTAGACATTGCAATACTGCTGGGGAGAGAAGATGAAGGAGTCAGAAGAGGAAAGAGAGAACAATATATGAGACTCAGGATCTCTTTTAAAGAATTCATATTGGCACTGGACTGTCACATTACCAGCTATGGTTTGAGTCCCCAACATGTAACTTGAAAATCAAGCATGTGCATGTGCGTGTGTGCCCAAAATCCAAGGAGAATAGAAGAGAGGGAATTACAGCATGGTCATCTTCCCTGGGGGGCAATTTTTCACTTTCCCTCTCACTGTCTCTCTCTGTTTCTTTCTGGTGAGTGCATGCGCTCTGTGGCAAAACTTTAAAATAAATAAAATAAAGAACTTAATATTAAGAAGGTTAAGTCTACACATAAACTATAAACAGCACAGAGAAATACAGGTTAAGATAAACTTTGGAAATGGTTTTCACAAACAAGTAGGTTGTCGAAGGATAGATATGTAAGAGAAACAAGCTTCATGATTTGGAGAGACATACGCTCTAAAATCAATATAGAACCTCTCTTTTCAGATTAACCAAGCTGGAAGAGCATTGAGCACTGTTATTACCAGGGTCCCACGGTTAATTAGACAAGATGGTTGATTGACATGGGTATAATGAATTCTTTTTTGCTTTTGTTTTTGTTTTTTAGAGTGATTTTTGCTATAGGGCACGTGCACTTTCCAGAGAGATAGAGAGAGTGAGAGAGACAGAAAGCAGAAATCAACCTACAGAGGGGATGTGGCCATGTCACAATCCCTTCTCCTCCACCCTTGTCTCGGGATCTTAGGCACATACACACATGCACCCAGTGTGAGTTTTAACCTGCTCGGTCTATGACACAAACTGCTGTCAAACATGTTTGAGTCCGGCAACGTAGCCATTACACCATCTTCTGGTCCCAGGGTCTAATTAATTCTTGAGCCCTCAACAGGATTCCTTCTACCTAGCCTCTGTCTTCCTTATAGCAAATAAATACAACAAAAAGGAATGAAAGAAAGAGGGAACATCTCAAAACATTTTGCTTTGCTTTGTTTTGTTTCAAGTACCCAGGAGTGACTAAGCTGCTCAGCTTGATAGGATGCTGGAAGAACCATGAGGGGAATAGAGATAAGAAAATGAAGGCTTTGAATTTCAGATTGTGGAGCTCAGATTTTCTATAGTAGGCAGCACAGAAAACCTTGAATCTTCAAGTGTTTGGGGAATTGTCATTTTTACATAACCAGCTTTCTAATTAGAGGAGACATAGTAGAACTGGATAGTAGTTTTTTTTTTTTTTTTTCCAATTATAGAAATAAACCTTATAAATCTTATACATGGAAGATGTTAAGGGTTATTGCTTGTTTTATTTTTAACCTCCTTCTGGAGCTATTATGTAATCCATCTATTGTTTCCCTACATTATTATTGTAACAGCATGGTTAAGGGAGTTCATGTCAACCTAAATCCTGAGAGAGTCAACAAAATTGCCATCTGCCAATTTATGACTTGTTTAAACAAAAATTTACATATTCTACTGTCCCTCAGACTAGAATTCACTTCCTTCCCCAATTTTGAAAGGAAGCATTCTCTCCTGATGCTTCCTTTAATATGTAAGGTCAAAGAGTTAATTGTTCTTCCCTTCTTAAGAGAAAGCTGATCTTAGGCTTTTGATATCTCTTTGCAGCCTAGCCATCTTCCAAGTCAGATTTTAATAGTATTTTGACCCATAACCTTTTGTTTCAAAATTGGTTTTTGCAGAAAGTCAGAAGTAGAGGAGTATCTATATTAAATATTGATTTTTTTTTTTTTTTTTTAGAAAAGATCTCTCTTTCTTTTGCCCTTTGTCCCTTCCTCTCCCCAGAAGTTGAAAGAAGGTATTAGTAAAAGGGTTAATAGCTGCTTAAAAATCTGTTGTAAATTTTCTCTTTTCATTTAGGTTTATTTACTTTTCTCTACTGGAATATACTAATATAAATTTGGTAACAGTTCATCTCAAATAATTCTATGTGTTGAACAACTGACATTTCTACTTTCCAGGTCATTTTAAACCATCTCATGTGTACACTAAAAAGTATTTTTTTTCCTAATAAGTATTTTAATAAAATTATATTGACCTCTCATTTTGAGCTTGAAATATTCTATCAAGAGTCCAATTTAAATAAAATGGTTTTGTTTTTGTTTTTGTTTTTAATGAGCAAGAGAGTGAGAGAAAGATGGGAAGAGAGAAGTAATTTTGACAAGGTCTGTCTTTGTCGCTGTCCTCCTGCCCCAACCTCCGAGCCAGCCAGGATCACAGGTGCATACTACTGAGCCTGGACTGGTTAGGTTTATCCAGGAACTGAACCTGGGCCTCACATGTGGCTCCAACCTAGTGCAGCATCGCCCTACCATTTGTGCTGTACTAATGCTAGCCCTAAAATACAATTGAAAATATGTTTATATTATTTCAAATTTTTCTTTCTTTGAAGAAATTTTTGTTGTAGGGCATGTGTGAGACAGAGAGAGACACAGGGAGACAGAAAGCAAGAAATCATCGCCCCAGGGAAGACTGTCACTCCACAATCCCTTCTCCTCCATTCTCCTCAGGATTTTGGGTACATACACAAGCATGCTCCTGGTATAAGTTTTAACGTACCGGGTATGGGACTCAAACTATGGTCATCTATGTGGGAGTCCAGTGATATAACCATGACGCCATCTGCTGGTCCCCTTATTTCAAAATTTTAAGGATGCATTTTCTTTGTATGATTTTCATAATAATTCATAATAATTCTAATGCTATCTACTTATTATAGAAAGTCCACTCTTGCCAGGCACTGCTTTGCAGGAAATATAATAGAAGCCCTCTGAGATCAGAGTGACTGCTATGGGCTGAATTGTATATCCCTGATATACACATTGAAACCCTACCCACAAATGGGACAGTATTTGGAGATTAATTTTTTTATTAATTAATTTTTAGAGAGGTTTTTTTATGTAAGACATATGCTCTCACCAGAGAGATAGAAAGCAAGAAATTGCCACCCAGGGGAAATGGCCATGCTGCAATCCCTTCTCCTCTGTTCTCTTGGGATTTGGGGCATGCACACACGTGCACCCGGCGTGAGTTTAAGCAACCAGGACCAGGATTTGAACCACAATTGACTACATGGGAGTCCAGCGGTGTAACCATTATGCCATCCACTGGTCCCTGGAGATTAATTTTGTAATTGGGGTAAATAGATAATAAGGGTGAGGTCCTAATCCAATAAAATTGATGGTTTTGTAAGAAAAGAAAGAGAGCAATCTTTGCCTACACACTGTGGGAAGGCCATGTGGGGATGTGTCAAGAAGTCACTGCCTACAAGCTGGGAAGAGGGCCCTCACCAGAACCCCACTGAGCAAGTGTGCTTATCTCAGACTTTCAGTCTCCTGAATTATGAGAACATAAATGTCTACTGTGTAGGCACAAAGTCCATGGTATGTTGCAGGCAGCCCAAGGTGACTGACAGTTACTGTCCTCATTTTGTGGATTAAGAAACAGAGGTCAGAGGCAAAACTGGCATTTGAACCCTAGTTTGTGACTATGAAATCTCACTCTCTAGATTCCCCTCTGAATTATAATCCAGAAAAATGACTATACATAGTATTTTCAAAATATCAAACCCTTCAGCTGTTAGTTGTTTGTATTTCTATTTTATAGATTTAGCAGACACACAGAAAACTAGTGTTCTCATCTAGTGCTTATCCGATTTTCTGTTCTAGCAGGATATTATTATTTGAGCCCAGAATTCCAGGTTAATGTTGAAAAATGTAGCCAACCTTCCTGAAATTGCAATGTTGAAAAAAATCCAAGAAGATTTGGTATTACTGTATTTGCTTTTTGTAAAACACATTCAATATAAAATATCCAGTGTTGTGCCTGAAACTAATTGGCAGTGTCCCATTAAACCATATTAAAATTAACATCGATTAATTGGATTAAAAATTCAGTGAGAATGACAGCTGCTAGTGCCTTTTACAGTTACTTTGTTTCTCCATAATCCATATGGCAGAAATCACATAATGCTTTTTTTTTCCCCCCATTGAAATAAACAATTAAGATAAAAAGGTTTGACTTGATGTGGTTAGGGTATGTGCTTTGCTTTTCTTGGTAAAATCTGAACTGCCTCTTTTCTTCTCTTTTTGCAGGTTCTCACCAGCCATATTTGTATATCTGATTAGCATCGTTCCATCATTGTGGCTTCTTGAAATGCATCATGAGACCCAGGTACTTCCATTTGGAAAGTAGGAAAGACTTATTCAGCAATAAGTGACTCACAGTATGATCTGACTTATTTCAGAAATGAACTTTTATAAAGGACTGAGCTTATCAAGAATAGAATAAATTAAGAGGTCATCAGCAAAGGAAGTGAATCTACGATCTGTCAAAAAGCCAATAAAATATTACATTAATTTAAGATTTGAGGTCACATATTTAATTAACATTTTATGTTAGAAATCTTGTTCTTCCTACACCCCCCTTCTACCCTACAACATGCTAGAATTGATGGTGGTGTGGAAATTTAGTTTTAAAGCTTGCAGCTTCAATGAGTTACTGTGCCCTGCTGAGTAGTCAGGTCCCTGGGGCAAGCAGGTAGCATGATAGTTAAGGTGTGAGATTCCAGCAGGGCAACTCCATGGTTCAAGTTCCAGAACTGGGAGCTTGAAAAATCACTACAGGTGTGAATGCATATGTGCCCAAAATCCTGAGAGGAGATTGGAGAAGAGATCGTGGCATGGCTATTCCCTCTGGAGAGTGTTCTCACACTTTCCCTTTCTCTGTCTCTGGTGAATGCATGCACCCTATAGCAAAAACCTAAAAACAAAAAACAAACAAACAAACAAAACAAAACAAAAAACAAGTAAAACAAAAGATTAGTCTGGCCCCAATAATATGGCCTCCTATAAATTTATCTTTTTAGTAATGACAGAAACAAAAACAAGCTCTGCATCTGTACTGTCCTACATAAATTCAATCAAACTCATGAAGGCTATTTAAAATAGTCTATCCTAAAATACAGGCCATGCAAATTATGGGACATTCACTTTTGGTGTTCCCTTGGGCTATCTTAGTGAAATAGGAATTCTATTCTATAGCCCTGAAACTAAAAAGGAAAGGAGTTGTGAGACTCACGGTAGAGAAAGTTGGGTTTATATGTATTATACCACTCTGACCTAGAAAATTAACAGTGGCTTCCAATAATAATCCCTAATATATGTGTAGAGATTTTTAATTGAACTGCTTTCTATACGGGCAATTCTAATTACCAGGCTGTAGGCTAGGTTCTATCATTTACTGTTCATAATGTCCAGTACACATGTAGGGAGGCCAGTAAGTAGAATCATTCAGACTCCAGCATGGACTTCATGATCATATTACAGAACTATGGGACAGATGAACTGTAGTTACTTTGATACCTTCACTGACAAAATGCTTCAGGCAAGATCTGAGAGAATTTGTTTTTTTGTTGTTTTGTTTTTCTTTCGGTAGAGAGATTTTTGCTGTAGGGTGTGTGCACTCACCAGAGAGAAGAGAGGAACAAAGAGATAGAAAGCGAGAAATCACCTCCCAGAGTGGATGGCCACACTGCAATCCCTTCTCCTCCATTCTCCTCTTGGGATTTTGGGCATGCATGTACACATGCCTGGTCTGAGATACTCTGAGATGGTACTAGAACTGCAGTCGACTACGTGGGAGTCCGGCGACGTAACCATTATGCCATCTGCTGATCCCAAGATCTGAGAGAATTTTTCTGTATACACATTTCTTTGGTATAGCTGATCATTTTATAGCAAGGTTAAGCCTCTGATAGATATTTAACCTCACGTGGCAAAAGCTTGCGTTAAATTTTAGGCACACAGAGGAACACAGCTCTGTAGACTATTTTTGAAAATTGCATGACACTTACCAATGACACAGACACCAAGAAAGCATTTTTCCTGCTTACTTCTTCTGCTAAAAACATTAAAGTCACAGGCTATCTGTATGTCTGCAGCAGAAGTATTTTTGTAACTTGCAGATCAGTTGGCTCAAGTTACCATGGCTTTTTAAAAATTGTACCATAAGGACTTAGAGGACTGTTTCAATCTCTTTACTACTTACTACTTTCAGGGATATGGAAATAAACTCTGGTGATTTGAATCATTTTTTTTTGCTTCACATCCAATTCTATGACATGGCTATCATCCACAATAACAATTCATTTCCCCAAATGCTTTTATAATATAAATGCGTTGCACAGTTAATTGATATACAGGTCAAATCCCATTACAACAAATAGCATGCAACCAAAAGCTCTCTTTTTAATAAAAAAAGATTTTTGAGCCCCGGGCAGTACCTCTCTAATTTTCATACTACAAAAGAAATTGAACCTTTAGTAGTAATGGATTTGACTCGTTTTGACACTGAGAATTAAAATGAATGCCCAGAGATTGAATTGGGTAGGGTGAGCAGAGATGGCAGCAGAAAAAAAGAGAGAGGGACAAAAATTATTGGAATTGCATTTAAAGAAATAAGAAGTGACAAAATAAAGGAAGGTATAACAATTTTTACAGATCCCAGTTGTTCCAGGGTTCAAGAAAGTAGTCCTAATGATCAATCCATTAGTTTTATAACTTTCCACAATAACTCAGAGCACCACATCCTCATAGATCTGTAGAAAAACAACGTATGGATTGTTGACACTCTCCTCATATTAATTGAAAATTGGTTTCCCCTCTAGTCTCTTTGTCTACTCAATGGGGAAATTTTGGTTGTGATATCAATTACTTTTTTCATGTGAGCTCCTGTATTTTAGAATATCTTCATATGTATTTTCTCATGTATGCACCCAGCAACTATAAGTTTGACCCGGTACATACTTCTGATTTGTGGGAGAGGACCCTGAGGCCCAGAAAGATTAAGTGATTTTTCCTAAAACCACATGCTCATTAACAGCAGTGCTGGGGATTAGAACCCAATGCTTGCCTAGTTCATCGAACCACGCCGTTAGGGGCCAGTGGATGGCATAGTGGTTGGGGTGCTGGATTCCCACATGGCTGGCCATGGTTCCAGTCTCGGACTTGAGAGCTTGCTCAATTTTCCTCTCTCTTAGTCTGTCTTTCTCTGGTGAGTGCACATGTCCTATAGCAAATTTAAAAATAATAATAATAAATTAAATAATTATATATTTTTTAAAAACCGCACTGCTTTTCATAGCTATGTGTTTGGTTTTAGAAAAGTTTGCATCAAAACCACCTGACTTCTTCATGATAGAAAAGAGTAACTTAATTTCCTCTGTCATTTTCCATTTACTCTTTATCCTAAATGTTCTAACTTCTGACTTGGCATTAGAAGAACATCCTGACCTATTTCATGAAGACATTTCTCTGAGATGACCAATTTGGTAACTTTATTCCGGGGTCTACATGCATTGAAGAAAAAATAGTTATGACAGTGATTGTGATGTTAACTTTATGTTTATTTATGAAGTAACACAATGAAAATAATGGAAATAATCTGGTCTTGATGGTGTCACATTCTGGTTTGGCCCAAAGGAATATTTTTCATTTTACTTTTTTTTTTTTTTGAGAGTTTTTTTGCTATAGGTTATGTGTGCTCCCCAGAGAGACAGAAAGCAAAAAGTCACCACCACCACCACCCGGGGGGGGGGGGGGGAGGGGCTTGGCCATGCCACAGTCCCTTTTCCTCCATTCTCCTCTTGGGATTTTGGGCACAAATGCACACATGCCTGGTGTGAGTTTTTAAGTCACCAGGTCTGGAACTCAAACCATACTCAACCATGTGGGAGTCCAGCAATGTAACCATTACACCAACTTCTGGTCCCCCAAAGAAATATTTTTGAAGTTAAGAGTTTTAAAAACATAACCTATGAAAAGTGATACATTGGTCAGAGACCATCTACATGAAGTCACCTATATAGTGCTAAATGTGAACAGTATAACTATAAAAACAACACAAGTCAGGTTAGGTTTCAGGAGTCAAATCAGTCTCCTAACAACTACATTAGTTCTTTACAATCCTAATGTAGTAGTCACTTAAGGAAAATCAATCTTTACTCCGCATCAGTCTATCACAAATAGAATAACAAGAGTGGACAGGAACTTAGATGCCTCCTTTTTTTCCTTTGCAAAATTTATTTCTTCCATCACAGAGAAAAATAGGGGAAAAAAAAAGAGGCGCCCCCAGCAGGATCCCTATGCCACAAACCACCCCCAGCCACAGCCCGTAAGTTTTATAGATATGCACTTGGTCTGTGTGTATATATAGGGAGACCTTGGGATGCAAACCAGGGACCTTCCCACCTGGCCTCAATTTTGTGCTGGTTCTCCACTGTCCTCTATGGTTGGTATCATATATGCCTTAACATCATAATGTGGACTACAAAGCTGTTTGTTTCCAAGTTATCTTATAGTGTACTGGGGAATGACTTAATTTTTCAGTAATAAGATGTTTACAAATTTTTAGAGATAAGAATGTCAAAAACATATCAAGGTCACTACTTTTAACATGCAGTCTGCTTTTATGTCTGCAAACAAAATGGTCAAAATTGTTTGCTTGTGACCCTTAAGTCTGTAGACAGAGTCACAAAACTGCTCTGCAATAAGAATTTGTCTCATGGTTCAAAGATTTAATTTTTTATCTTCATTATCTTTTCTTGGAGCCTTAGCTGCATACACATACAAAAAAAAAGTGTGCAAACAGCTGTTTTTTTGCTTCTAGAGATATGGCACATGGCCATTTTTCTTAATTATTCTTGTCATTTCACCCATAACACTAGTTATTTGGATGGAGAGTAGAAAAAAAATAGCTCTTGGCAGGCTTTCTTTTCTCCTTTCTCAAGTAGTTTATAGAATGATCGATGAAGTATCCAGAATAATTAAGAAAAATACACTTCTTACAGCCTTATCAATTCTTTAAAAAAATAATTTCTCTCTAAATATAAATGTGTGATCGTGGCTATGTGGTGTTGGTAGTGGTGATGGTGTGTGTGTGTGTGTGTGTGTTTCAAAAATATGTTAGCACTGCAGATGTTTAAAAAAGTCTTCCACATCTAAAAATCAGTTTGTAGAAGAGACATTGACTCCAGTTCATTTTTCATGCTTCTTATTTCTTTTCTTATATATTTTTACCTTCTTTTACTCTACCTCAGCATCCCAGCATCTGGCTGGATAAAAATCATGCACAGTTTACTTGCAGAAATTCACATACAAAATGAAGGATAAGAAAGAGAAAACATCGTTTATTTTAGATCTGTTGTCAAATTTTTCATAAACCTAAATTGACTTCTTAACTGACACTAAAATGTGTATTTTGATGAGTGAACATGATAATTTTTGGCAGTTATAGTGCCTGACAGGCAAGATTGAAAGTAATTGAATTATTTACTTAAGCAAAATGGTATTTTAGATAAAGAGGCTTCTGCAAAAGAAAGAAACTCTCAGGAGGAATGTTTTGACCAGAATCATCCATGTTTAATTGTCATCGTGGGTTGTTGGTTTGTTTTACAATTGTTCTAGGCTTCATGAAAGCAGCCCTAATTACCAATCCATAAATTCTGTTCTCCACAATGACTCAAAGCATCTCATAGACCTATTGAAAAGTAAAACATATAGTTGACAATCTTCTCATATTAATTGAACATTGGTGTGCTCTCGTAAGCCTGTATGCTGAGTTTGGGAAATATTTATGCATATTGAATAAAGTTTGTAAATCTTTTCATCATCTCTTGGGTAGATTAAAGCCCTTTTGAACTCTACCTTATTGTGAAATTTTCTGGCATATTGCTTCTTCCTCCTACTGCTTAGTATTGCAGTATCCAGTCTGAAGGAATGTCACAGAATTCCAGCAGAAATGAAGACTTCAATCAAACAGTGAAGTCCAATGAACGAGCCAATGGAGCAGATGATCTCATTGAAACGGTGAGAGTTTTTCTCAGAATATAGTAAAAGATCCACCTAAAAGTGGATTGGTGAGGATAACATGCAATATGCCTCTCGGCTCAACCCTTTTCTGAAGAAATCTGCTAGTTGTTTACTTGTTTGACATAGGAATTCCTAAAATAATTACTTTCTTATGTATTATTAGAGTTATTTAATATATATAGCAAGCTTATATATATATTATATATATTACATATATATAAATAGATATAGGTAACCTGCAACATTAAGGAACACTTAAGTCAGAGAGTTTGTGCACAAAGGACACACTTATGAAAGAATAATATGATTAAAAGAGTGGAATCTGATATATATGTATTATATGTATATATAATATTTATTATATATACATATATATTATATGTATATAGAATATTTATTTGTATCTTTAATATATTTATATACTTACATACTATTTATATTAATGTATATTTTACATGTATATATTTTAAGTAATTTTGAAAGCACTTTAGGTTCTCCACAATATTCTCTCCTTCCCTGACACATGCATGTGCAGCCTCCCCGACCAACACCCTGCACCAGAGGTAACATTGTTAAAACTGACAAAGTGGGCCAGCAGGTGGTGCAGAAGTTAAGGTGGCTAGTTCCCATTTGGTCACGGCTAGGTTAGAGTCCTAGACCCGGAGGCTTAAGAAACACACTGGGCACATGTGCATGCGGGCCCAAAATCCCTAGAGGAGAATGGAGGAGAAGAGACTGTGGCATGGTCATCCTCCTAGGGAGTAATTTCTCCCTTTCCATCTCTCTCTAGATCTGTCTGTCTCTCCTGCAGATACAGGCACTCTACAGCAAAAACTAAAACACTGACAAAGCTACACAGATACGTCGTTATCACCCAAAGTCCATCATTTACATCAGGGTTCATTCTCAATGTTGTACCTTCTGTAGGTTTTGAAAATGTATAACGAATACATACACCACTGTAATAGAGTATTTTTGCTGCCCTGAACATTGGGCCTTAACTATTCATCCCTCCTCCTCCCCACAACCCTTGGTAACAGCTGATCTTTCTACTGTCTTTGTAGTTTTTTTACCTTTTCCAGAAGGTCATGCAGGTGGAATCATACAGTGTAGAGCATTTTTAGGTCGACTTCCTTCTCTTAGCAATATGATTTAAGATTCCTCCATGTCTTTTCATGGCTTTATAGCTCATTTTTTTATAGCTTGGAATAATATTCCGTTGTTTAAATGTACCATGGCTTACTGGGCCATTCACCTACTCATGGATACTTTGGTTGCTTCCAAGCTTCCAAGTTGTGACAATTAGGAATAAAACTTCTTTAAGCAATTGCATGACATTTTTCTGTACCTATACAGATTATGTGTGTGTGTGTGTGTGTGTGTGTGTGGTAGTGTATATATATATATACACACACACATATACATACACTGGTGGGATTATATATATATATACACACACACACACACACACACACACACACTACCACACACCCCTTCAAAAAGTTCACGGAAAATGACTATTATGGAAAACTATGCCTGTATATCAAATTATTAAAAATAATTGACTTACACTTTTATTTTATTTTTAAACAATCTTTTTAAAGTTCCCTTCGTAAGTTTTCAACTCTCTTTACATAAATACCAGGAACACGATTACTGGATCATACAGTAGGCCCATTGGTAGCTTTGTAAGCTGTCTAACTATCTTCCATAGTAGTTGTACATGTTCGCCTTTCTGCCAGCACTGAATGAGAGTTGCTATTGCTCCACAGCCTCACCAGCATTTGGTGCTGTCAGTGTCCTGGATTTCGCCACTCTGATAGGTGTGTAGTATTCTCTCGTTATTTTAATTTGCATTTTCCTGATGACATATACTGTGGAGCATCTTTTCATATGCTTGTTTGCCAACCATACATCTTCTTTGATGAGATGTCTGCTAAAGTCTTCAGCTCACTTTTTATTTAATTTTTTTTTTAATCAGTGTTGACTTCTAAGGATTATTTGCATTTTGGGTTAACAGTACTTTATCAGATGTGGGCTTTTTTATTGGCAAACATTATCAGTTTGTTGTGTGTCTTTTCATTCTCCTGAAATTGTCTTTTATGGAGCAGAAATTTGAAAGTTTAATGAATTCCAGTTTATTAAATCTTTCTCTCATGGATCTTGCCTTTTGCCTTTGGTGTTTTATCAAAGCAATCATTGGTGTATTCAAGTTCATGTAGGTTTTCTCCTACATTTTCTTGTATGAGTTTTATAGTTTGGGACTTTTTTAAAGAATTATTTATTTGTTTATTTTATTTTAATTTGACCAGAGAGAGACACATGCACAGAGAGAGAGAGAGAAGAAAGTGAGAAAGCAACCTGCAAGCCACCAGATCTGGGACTTGAACCATGGTTGACCTGGTGGGATTATTCAGTGCTTTAACCACCATGCCACCTACTGGTCCCCTATAGTTTTGTATTTAGTTTAGGACATTGATCTATTTTGAGTTAACTTTAAAAAACTTTAATAACTTGTAAGTTTATTTGTGTATCTTTATTTTTTCATTAATACGTAATAACTGTATGTATTTATAGGGTACTTTTGTGAAGGTTATTAAGTTTGCCTCTGGACTCTTTGTTTATTATTTGGATGTCCAGTTGTTCCAGCATCATTTGTAGAAAACAATATATTTTCTTCACTGTATCATCTTTACTTCTTTGTCAAGAATCGGTAATGGGTTTATGTGGGTCTATTGTTGGGCTCTGCATTCTGTTCCATTAGTCTACCTGTCTGTTCTCTCACCAATACCATGTTGTTTTGACTAGCACAGCTTTATACTAAGTCTCGATATCAGTTAATGCTAGTCCTCCGACTTTCTTCGTCTTTATGATTATGTTGGCTGTTTTGAGTGTTTAGCCTCTCCGTGTAATCTTTAGCATCTGTTTGTCAAAGTAACAAAGTAATTTGCTGCCATTTTATTGGGATTACATTGAATATATAGGTCAGTTGGGAAAAAATGACATCAATGTTGAGTCTTCTTTTTTATGAATATGGAATGTTTCTGCATTTATTTCATTTTTGTCTGATTTCATTCATCAGAGATTTATAGTTTTCTTCACATAAATCTTGTACATATTTTGTAAGATTTATACCCAGCTATTTCATTTTGGGGGGCACTAATGTAAACTATATTTTGTTTTTAATTTCAAATTTCACTTGGTTTTTTTTTTTTTTTTTTTTTTTGAGAGGTTTTCGCTATAGGGCGCGTGCGCTCGCCAGACAGACAGAGAGAGACATAGAGACAGAAAGCGAGAAATCACCCCCCAGGGGGGATGGTCACGTCGCAATCCCTTCTCCTCCATTCTCCTCTCGGGACCTTGGGCACGCACGCACACGCACCCGGCGTGAGTTTTAAGCCATCGGGTCCAGGACGCGAACCGCGGTTGACCACGTGGGAGTCCAGCAACATACCCATTACGCTAACTGCTGATTCCCAAATTTCACTTGTTTTTGATAGTATATAGAAGAGATTGACCGTTGTATATCAAAATTTCATCCTGCAACCTTGCTATGCATGCTTATTAGTTCCAAAAGTTTGTTTTTGTTTTATGATACTTTGGATTTTCCACATAGAGAATTATGTCATTTGTGAATAAAGAATATTTTATTTCTTCCTTTCCAGTCAGTATACCTTTATTTACTTTTCATACCTTATTACCTTAGCAAAAATGTCTACCTATGTATCTTTTTTTTGTTTATTAGCAAAATAAAGGAGGTTTCTAACCTAAATAGAATAATTTCCTTTTCTTTGCGTGTCTGATATTTGGCAAACATCATGACCTATTTACTTATTTTTTTGTTTTTGTTTTTTAAAAGAATTATTTTATTTTGGGACCAGTAGTTGGCGTAATGGCTATGTCACTGGACTCCCATGTAGCTGACCGCAGTTTGAGTTTCCGACCCAGGGCCTTACACTCGTGCTGGGTGCATGTGCGTGCGTGCCCAAGTTCCTGAGAGGAGAATGGAGGAGAAGGGATTGTGGCATGGCTATCCCCTCTGGGGGGGGTGATCTCTCGCTTTCTATATTTCTGTCTCTCTGTCTTTATGGTGAACACACGTGCCCTATAGCAAAAACCTCTCAAAAAAAAGAAAAAGAATTATTTTATTTTTATTTATTTTAATTTGACCAGAGAGGGACTGAGTGAGAAAGAGAGAGAGGGAGAGAGAGAGAGAGAAAGTGAGAAAGCAAACCACCAGGTCCATGACTTGACTGTAGTCAGCCATGTGGGAATTAAGCACCCTTAACCACCACACCACCTGCCAGCCCCATCATCACGACCTATTTAGAAACAGTGTATAGGAGAGACTGAAAGCCGTGGCCTCTATCACTGAAACACGTTTCCATCAGTAAGATAGGCTATTCATTCTGTGAAGTGTAATAGAATGAACCTTGGAGTCTAACTTAAAATTCAATCACAAATTATCTTTATCACTTTGAACAAATCTCTTAGTCTCTCCGTGTAAGTTTTTCATATGACAATTAAAACTATTAATATTTACCCTGCTAGTGTGCTTCCTGTGTGAATTAAATAATGTGTCTGTGAAGTTTCATAGAATAAATATAAAGAAATGCACAAGGACTGGCACAGTAGCCTGGTAGTCACAGAAGCTGGAGACCACAGGAGCAACTACAACTACAGTCCCAGCCCTGGTGTCTTGAAAAACATAGTGGGCACATGTGTGTGCATGCCCCAAACCTTGACAGGATGAAAAATGGAGAAGGGATTGTGGCATGACCACACCCCATTGTTGAGGTGCTTTTTCTTTCTCTGTCTTTCTGTTTCTCTCTCGTGAGTGCACACACCCTCTGGCAATTTAAAAAAGAAAGAAAGAAAGAAGTATACAGATGAGCGATGATTTATTTTTATGCATGAGCACGGTCAGGTTGGTATCCTGCCTTGTTATTTAGCCTCCCTTTACTTGTGCATTTGATATATACAGGTGATCAGGAGGGGTAGATATATTTTGCACAAATGTAGTTAAGTGGAATTATTATTTAATCCACTCAAAATCTAAGCGCATGTATTCTTTTTTTTTTTTTTTTTTTTTTTTTTTTTTTTTTTTTTTTTTTTTTTTTTTTTTTTTTAGGTTTTTGCCATAAAGTGCACTTGCTCACCAGCATGAGACAGAGAGAGGGAAAATGAGAAATCACCTCTCAAGGGGATGGGCATGCCACAATCCCTTCTTCATTCTCCTGGGATTTGGGGCATGCACACACATGTGATTTTCAAGTTGCCAGATCCAGGACTCAAACTATAGTCGACCATGTGGGAGTCCAACACAATAACCATCATGGCAACTTTTGGCTCCATTCCATGTAATCTTTAGAAGATTATAACTTATAGGGTCCATAATATGAAGGATCTTCAAAAAGTTCATAGAAAGTGTATGTTGTGAAAAAATTATGCATGGATATCAATATTTATTATACCAAAATAAACTAATACTTTAATTCCATTTTCCATAAACTTTCTGAAGTCCCCTCATGTACTCTGAAACTTATTTAGAAGGTAAATGGCAAGAAAAATCATCTAGAATACATGAGTAAGATCATTTTTTTCAAAATTTAAGAATAATGACCAAACGAAATTTGCTTGCTAGTTTGTAGATTATTGAATGAAATGTTAAACATTCAAAATAAAAATAATAACTTTATGTTTCTTTCTTGACATATAATTAATGTATACATATTATCATATAGTTTTTCTGGCTAAGTATAATAGAATTTTAAGGCAGTTAAAAAAGGGGGGGCAAGATTTCTACCATGTTAAAAATATTTTGAGATTAGTAAATTCAGATGTAAAATCTACAAAAGAAAAAATCCAGGATTTTTGTGGTTTTAATACGAAATTCATGAAATTTGCTGTGTGTTATACTTTGTTGCAGAGCATTATAGAATGAGAAATGATCTTGAAGACATTGTAAAATTTCTTTTTGAATATCATTTGATACAAGCCCACTAGCAAGTATGAGGTCTAAGTTACTTATGGGATCAGCAGATGGTATAATAGTTACATTGCTGGATTCCCACATGGCCAACTGTAGTTAAAGTCCCAGACCCAGTGGCTTGCAGCTCACACCAGGCATGTGTAAGTGCCTGCCCAACACCCCAAGAGAATGGAGGAGAAGCGTTTGAGGCACGGCCATCACCCCCGAGGGGTGATTTCTCACTTTCTGTCTCTCTCTCAAGTGAGTGCACACTCCTTATAAAAATCTCTCTTAAAAAAAAAAAAAAAATCACTTGTTATGGTAGTCCTATCTTAAGGACCACATTCGATTATTTCTTTTTTCAGAGTGTTCAGCTGAAGGAGTTTTACTTTCTTTAGTAAGTGAAAAATAACTCCTGAAAATGTCCCCAAAAGCCAATTCTTGATTGAAAGCCACAGTGATGAAGGCATCTCTTTTCAAGATGGTAACTGATAATTCTCGGTCTGTATGACATTTCTGTTAAACAGGCCAAAGATTTTGTGAATAACTTATCTACAGTATGTGAAAAAGTTTGGACTCTGGGACTTCATCAGACATTCCTGTTAATGCTAATAATCGGAAGATGGCTTCTTCCCATTGGAGGTGGCATCACTCGAGATCAGCTCTCTCAACTTCTCCTTATGTTTGTGGGGACAGCTGCTGACATCTTGGAATTCACAAGTGAGACACTGGAAGAACAAAATGTGAGGTAAGCAGGTCTTGCAATGAGAAGGCCTTTTGAAGGTCAGGACCACATGCCTGCCTCTGTTCTGCTATTTGTATTCTACATGAATAAAGACGTTAAGTATTGCAAATGTCCACTATTAAAATTGTAATTTGCTAGCAGATGAGATATATATTTGGAACTACCACAGTCTTTATGTTTTAAAAAAAATGCATACACAAGGTTTCCCGAGAGGAAGGGACACATAATGTGTCCTGTGGGTGAGAGCAGTAAAGCTCTGTGTGTGCATGACCGCGGGTCGGAGGACCCTGGTCATCTGAAAAACTTCTGGCAGCAGAATGACCAACTCTAGCTCTTCTTTCTGCTTCCCAAGTGTCAGGAGAACAACCAGTCACAAAATTCTCTTGTAGAACACAACACAGCTACCATTCTAAGAGAGCGAATAGGAGAGACGTGGTGAAATGTCTCCCCCATCCAGTTGGGGAATTTACATTCCCTGGTGTGAATAGAGAATGGGGCAAATGAGGTTTTTATTTTACTAAATTTTATTTTCAGTCAGTTTTCCTCGAAGTGCCCAAAGGCTTTTTGGTGTAGATGCCTATAAATTAAAACTTATTGAGTTGGTACTTTTATTTTTGCCACAAGCAAATAAACTCAGAATCCATGATCACATCTGTTTATGGAACTACTTTCTTACCATTAGGGATTTAAGTCTCAGTGCCTGAATTACTTTAAGCTTGGGTTGTTTTGCACTGTGCTATAAAAATAAATTGGAATGAGGCTGGCTTTTAATGCTGCAGTTTACTTTATGCTGTGTTTCTCAAACAACAAAACATAAAGCTGAGCAAAAGACACTAACAAACTGAGTAAACTTAATATCCCACTGATAGCACGAATTATATTTATAACCATAGCTTACCTTTATAAGATCATTTCTGTTTCATTTATATGCATTTTTCTTATAGCTTATTAAGTTGACATATTCTTTAAAAAGAATTCAACCTAAATTGATTCATTATCCTCAGAGTGTTGAGTTTTTGTGCTTTTAATGTCTTAGATTTGATCAGTGCTTTACGTTGTATAATGTATTTTAAAATATTTCAGGATAATTATAATACAATGAAGTCTCAAGGAAAACATGAAGAAACTATGACAGCATATAAGAAAAATAATTTTCTAGAATAACAGGGAGATGACACTATGAAGATAACTAGCTGCAACTATATAGAAATGAATACATATGTGCTGAGTATCTAGGGACATGGTAAAGAACATAGGATAGTGAAAGAGGTGTTGCAAAGGGATTTTGGGGGTCAATCATGAAAATGTGAGAAATAACAAATTTAGCTATCTTAATAGACTATTTATTAATCCCATACAGAAGTGACACCCAGGGGCAATTTAGGGATCTGTGTTTGTTAATAAATGTTAGATGTTCATTGAATAAAATTATGATTGCCTAACAAAACAAAACAAAAAAAAAAAACTCTTGAACACCATAAAGCATTTTTAAATTTTGTGTATTTTTTTGTATGAGAGATAAAGAGAGACACAGAGACAGAGAGGGAGAGAAATACACAGACCCCATCCACAGAGTCCTCAGCCACGATCATGGTCATGCATGCATAAGCCTGCTTGTATAGGGAGACCTTGAACCTTGAACCTTGAACCCAGGACCTTTCCATGTGGCCTCAGCATGGCAGAGCATTACAACACTGTCCTTGGACTGGCTTCACAAGGCATTCTTTCATTCATCAACGATGGATTGGTTATCTTTTGAGTCGTCAGGAAAGTCATGATAAATTTTTCTGTGTTTTTCAATGTAAAAATGCATCATGACTTTCCCAACAATCCAGTAAAATGCACCAGACACTCTATTAGGTAGATTGGAGACCAAATGCTGAGCTAGTGATTAAAAAAACAAACAAACGAGTGTACACAGTCTTGGTCCAGTGAAGACTATTTGAATTCAGCAAGAACCTAGGGAACACTTGATGTTTTAAGTCACTTTAAATATCTCTGGTTTCTTCTGCCATCCACAGATTAATCTGAAGGATTCATGAACATATTTTTGTTTTAATTTAAGACTTGTGTTATATTCCAAGAAAGCTGACATTTAATGGGACCAAATAAACTATGTTAGGGTTTATATGGTTTATGTTTTTAAAATTTGTTTTCAGTTTTCATGGTCTCAAATTGAAGCCATTTTTAATATTACTACAGTGGCGTCAGCAGCTTTCTGTAATCTCCACGCCACTGCCATGTGCCTCTATTACTCAAATACCAGCCCTCCACCTTCACCACACCCCCATCTCCCCACCCCAACCCCATTTTTATTTTTAATATTACCAAAGTATGTCGGTGGCTTTCCGTAACCTCCATGCCACTCCTGTGTGCCTCCATTACTCAAATACCATCACCCCCACCACAAACCAGCAAGTTAGGGTCTAGGAAGTTTCTAGAGTTTTCATCATGAAATTCATTTTTTTCTCTATAGTGATATTCTTTGTCTGAAAGTTTATTTTGTTTTATATGAATATAAGCACTCTAGTTGTCCTGCTATTGGCATGTGATAAATTTTCTATTCTTTTGTTTTCAAGTTATTTGTATCTTTGTCTCCAAACAATGTATCTTATAGACAATCTGTAGTTGGATCTTACATATCTTTTTCTGAGTCAGAAAATTTTATCTTTGGTTTTGTGTGTATATTAATTCCCCAGGATAACTATAACTACCAGAGACAAGGATGCTTAAAACAACAGAAATTTCTTTTTTTTTACAGTTCTGGAGGCTAGAAATCCAAAATCAAGGTGTTGGCTTCCAATGAGGGCTCTGAAGAGGCATGTTCTCTATGCCTTTCTCCTAGCTTCTGGGGACTGCTTGTAATCCTTGGTTTCCTTGGGGTGTAGATGTGTCACCCCAATTTCTGTCTCTTTCTTCACATGGCATTCTGTGTCTCCAAATTTCTCTCTTCATAGGAGGACATTGAACATTGGGTTAGAGCCCAACTCACTATAATCCAGTCTTCATCTTAACTCAGTTATATCTGCAAAGAGCCTATAAATAACGTCACATTCTGAAGTTCAGGTAAACATGAGGTTTTAGAGGGCATTATTCAATACCGTGTGTAGTCCATTAATACTTAATGTAATAACGAAGGCAGCCTTGTTTATATTTGCTATTTGGTTATTTGTTTTTCTCTTTGTCTCATGTTCTATGTTTACCCCTTCATTGATTTTCCCCCCTCCCTTTTTGAGTCATACAAAGATTTTTCAGTCCACAATTTTAATTTCTCTGTAGCTTTTGATTGATTTTATTAGTGGTTGCAATAGGAGTTACAATATGTATTTTAAATCTTCATCGCTCTGTCACTCCATTTGTTCCAGTGGTCATAGCTCCAATTCTTCCCCCTCTTCTTTCCTATTATTGTTGTGTGTATGTCTTTGATGTCATTAGCCAACAATACGCTTTCATGACTATTGTTCTGTATACACTTTTCAGTTTAAAAAAATTAAGAAAAGGAAATATTATGTAACTGCCTAATATGTTTATATCCTTTTTATTTGTCCATGTGCTTACCATTTTCATTTCTTCTTGTGGATTTAAGTTACTCTCTTTTATAATCTTCTTTCAGCCTGAAAACCATCATTTAGTATTTCTTCCAAGGCAAATCTACCAGCAGTAAACTCTTACAAGTCTTTCTACATCTGAGAGTGTTTCCTTTCAGGTTTAAACAATAACTTTACTGCATATAGAATTGCTGGTTGACAGCTTTTGTTTCGTTTTGTTTTGTTTTTCAGCATTTTATATCTTTCACTCTGGTTCCTTCTGGCCTTCATTGTATTTGATAAGATGTCAGCCACTACTTATTTGGTTGTTATCCTGTATATGATAAATCAATTTTCTTTTGATGATTTCAAGATTTCCATTTCTCTTTTGTCTTCAGTAGCACAAGTGTGCTATGTGTAGATTTTATTTTTAGTTTACTTTAGTTTTTGCCATGGGGTGGTATGCATTTGCCAGAGAGAGAGAAAAACAGAGAGAGAGTGGGGGAAAAAAAGAAATCACCCTCCAGGGGGGATGACCACACTACAATCCCTTCTGCTCCAGTCTCCCCCAGACATTTGAGGCATGCATGTACAAACACCTGGAGTTATTTTCAAACCACTGAATCTGGGACTCGAACTGCACAGCCAGCCATGTGAGATCCAGTGCGTTAACCTCCACACCACCCGCTGATCCTGTTTTTAATATTACTAGATCTTATTAAGATTGGATCCTGGAAGGGGCAGCAGATGGCATAGTCGTTACATCGCTGGACTCCTACATGTCAACCTCTGTTCAAGTCCCAAACCCAGTGGCTTGAAAGTCACTCTGTGTGTGTGTGCATGCATGCCCAAGATCCCAGGAAGAGAATGGAAAAGAAGGGATTGTGGTGTGGCCATCCCTCCTGGGGGGTGATTTCTCACTTTCTCTCTCACTGTCTCTGTCTCTCTCTGTGAGCACATGTGCTCTAAGACAAAAACCTCTAAAAAAAAAGAAAAATTAATTCTTGCATGGGTAAATTATTTTTTTCCTCAAAATTTTAAGTCATTATTTCTTTGTTCTCTCTCTCTCCTGCTCTACTGTACTATCTCCTTCCCCTTTTTCTCTTGGTTTTGTCTTCCTCCTTCTGGGAATTTTATTTATTTTTATATTTATTTATTTATTTATTTATTTATTTATTTATTTATTGTTGGAGAGATTTTCGCTATAGGGTTTGTGCGCTCGCCAGACAGAAAGAGACAGAGAGACAGAAAGCAAGAAATCACCCCCCAGGGGGGATGGTCACGCCACAATCCCTTCTCCTCCATTCTCCTCTCGGGATCTTGGGCACACACACACACACGCCCGGCGTGAGTTTTAAGCCATTGGGTCCGGGACGCGAACCGCGGTCGACTACGTGGGAGTCCAGAGACATAGCCATTACGCTAGCTGCTGGTTCCCTTCTGGGAATTTTATTAAAAATATGCATGTTCCACCAGGCACGTGTGCATGTGGACCCAAGATCCCAGGAGAAGAGTAGAGGAGAAGGGTTGACAGCGTGGCCAACACCTCTTAGAGGGCGGCTTCTCACTTTCCCTTTCACTATCTCCCTTTGGCAAGCGCATACACCCTATAGAAAAACCTCTTAAATCAAATAAATAAATAAATAGTGTACATTCAACCATGTTTTATAGATCCATGAGACTTTCTTAATTTTTCTTTAATATTTTTTATCCTCTGTTCTTCAGATTAGATAATGTCCATACATCTATCTTCCAAGTCACTAATTTTTTTCCTTCTGCTGTCTCAAATCTCGATGCTCAGTCAAATTGTAGGGTTCATATAATGAATTGTTATTTGTTTCTACATTTTCAGCTCTAGAGGTTTTTATTTAATCCTTTTTATAGTTTCTGTGGGGTTTTTTTTCAGATTCTTTTTTGTTAAGTCATCGCTATCATATTTTCTTTAATTTGTAAAATTTAGGGTTTTTTTTCATTTTTTGAATGCATTTATAATAGTTGCCTTGATGTCATTTTTTGCTCAATTCAATATCTGGGGCCTATTAATGTAAGATTCCACTGACTTTTCCCCTCTAAGTACACATTTCTGGTTTTTGTATGTCACATATTTTGTGGATAAATGGACATCTTGGATAATATATTACAGCCAGATATTATTCTCAGGCTTGCTCCAGCAACAGTTAAGATGGCTTTAAGGTTCTCATAATTTGAGTAAACCTTAGACTGTGTTATTTCTGATAGTAGACTCCTGACTTTCCTTTTCTTAGAATATTTACTTTAGAAAGCTTGAAATTGTAAATTCTTTCTCCACCTGTTTGAAACGAAAATCTTAGCCTCCCAGGAGTTTACAGCTCAAGAATATCTTTCTCAAGGACCTGGAAGCCATTTTTGGGGAAATATAATTTCAAAAAAAGATAGAGTCTCTATCTCCCAGTCTTTGTGGGAGATAGGTAAGTGTCAATTGGCAAGCACAAATGGCCTAATCATATGGATCAACTTTCACCCTAAAATTCTCTAATGCTTTTCCACCAGCTGTTCCAGTGCCTAAAAACTCCCCCACCCTTTGTTTCATCAGAGTTGAATTCAATGTCTCTATTCTGATAACCTGAGTTAATCCTTCCTTGCCTGTTTGACTGCATCCAATGCAGTTTTTCTTTAACATAGCCAAGCTGGGATATACAAATATCTATGGGCAAAAGCACTGCAGATTCTCACTGTCCTTACTTAATGTTCTACCTGCTTTTCATGAATAAACGTTACTCAATTCACTGTCTTGGGTTGATTTCTCAAGTTCCGAATGGTTGTTTTTGACAATTTATCCAGTCTTATACATGTTTGTTTGGGAGAAGATTTGCTGACCTTTTCATTTTGCCCTAGCTAGCCTCCAACATTTTCACAACTCTGACTTTCAACAGCATTGCCAGGAAGAGTTCACTGGTCATTACACCTTGGAGATCACTCTGTGCAGCCTTTTTTTTTTGAGCACACATGATTTATTAAAAACAGAAAAGCTTGTTTTCATAGCATTACTGAGTGTATTTGACCACACAAAGGAGAATCTTTGTAAATTTACACAATTTTCTCTATTTTGCTTGGTAGAACATTTTTCCCAGGTTAGATTAACATTTTATTTTCTTTCTCATTTTTTTTCTCTATGTGTTTTATTACTCTTTCCTTCTTTGAAGGTATTTGTCAGATGTGTTTTTTAAAAAGCTCAATGAGCCCCAGTCCGATAGTGTGGATGTAGGATGCGGTTGTAGGGTACAGTTGTGTGATGTTGGAGCCACATGGATAACCTGAGTTAAGATCCCAGACCAACCTCGATATGCCAGGTGCAGGTGTACGTGCCTATATTATACAAATGACGTATCAATGTTCTTCCTGAACCATGGAGCACAACACAAAACATATCAGGAGTGTTCTGAACACTGGAGAATTGAGGAGGGCTAAAACTTTCCATTTTAGTTGATATGGTGAAGGATGAAACCAGCTATCTAGTTTTGATTTCCAGTAACAACATTTATAATCATGTTACATTGGAACACTGTCCTCTACTCTCTATGCCTCAGTTTTCCCATTGATGAAATAGGGGCAACCTTTGTGCCTACTTTTGTTGAGTCAATAGGAGGATTAAGTGTGTGATCACAGAGTAAAACATTTTGAAAACTGGCTGGCACATACATCAGAGATTAAAAACTCCTGATAATGAGGCCAGCAGGTGGAGCGGTGGTTAGGGCATTGGATTCTCACAAGGCCTTCTGCTGTTTGAGTCCCTGACCCAGCAGCTTGAAAAATCACACAGACACATGTGCATGTGTGCCCCAGATCTTGAGAGGAGACCGAAGGAGAAGGGATTAGCATGGCCATCCTTCCCTGGTGGTAGTGGTGGGAGGATTTCTCACTTTCCCTCTTTGTGTCTCTCTCCAGTGAGCACACATGCTCTATGGCAAAAACCTAAAACAAAACAAAAAACTATAGGTAACATTATTTTAAAATTCAGGGCACTTTTTGAAGGTCTACCGTGTATAGACGTTGACATTGGAAAGAAGGAAAACTTGTCTGCCTTCCCAAGGCACTTCCATTTAACATTCTAGACTTACATTTCTCATGAAGCAAACTATGATTGCATTTGGTTTTAGAAAATCATAAATCATGTCACACTGTAGGCTCATAATTAGATAATAGTAAGGGGAAAATCCTTGAGCCCTTTTCCTGGCTGCTGCTGTGAAATGCTCTCTCTTCTACCCTAATCTAGGTCATCCAGTGGCATCTGTTTGAATCTTGATTGTATCTTCCAGGGTACTGGTTTTCTATCCACGCTCCATGTCGTGTGTGTATATGAGAAACCTTCCATCAATGTCATCAGCCAAGCGTTGATGGCATGTGAGGTAGAAAGGAATCACAGGCAGAGCCTGCAGCAACCCATCAAACAGCTCCCCTTGGGGAGTCATTTAGAGTGAGCCATCCACCCACCAGTACTCATACCCAGAACATTTTTAATTTTGTCAATAAGGACAGTATAGGAGTTTTTTGTTTGTTTGTTTTGTTTTGTTTTGTTTTGTTTTCTGAAGTCTTCCTTTAATCCAAATGTCTATTTTCAATTTATATAGCTTTATTTGCTTGGTAATCCTTACTCTATTTTTTTTTTTTTAAAAAGAGGAAATAAGTTTAGTTGAATGTAATTGTTCTCTGAGAACCTGTGCTGATTCTTAATAATCACTGTCTTTTTCTATAAGGGCTCTCAGAAATCTTCTAAGGAATCACTTATATATAATCTAAGTAGGAATTAATAACCAATGTGCCTTGGTGCCTTAAGATATATCTCTGCTTCTTTTGAAAGTTGAAATTTCATTTTTCTGTCACCAACCTTGTCTCCACCATGAACTGCCAGGACAGATAATGATGGCTTAGAAATCTCATTTTACCAATTCTCTCCGAGTTTTCAGATTGAATTTTTTAGGGCAACACTTGAAGCATTTAAGGAGATCCCTTACAATCACCTCATTTAGTTTGGTTTCAATTACTCATCCCTAACGCCTTTCTAGCCCTCTCCAATCTGAAGAGCCCTCTTGACAGAAGATGGAAACAAATCTATCATTATACCACTGACTTCAAATTGATAACTTCCTTTGTATTTTTTGCATTAAAATTATTAAAACTAGATGTGATTTTGGTGCTTCTTAAATATCCTTGCTATTTCTGGCTTTAGTCCTTGAGATCATTCCCTTCAGTCTATGACATTTGTGTATTTGCTCAAGTATGGACCCTTTTTTTGTACATTCACACTGTTTCTTCCACAAATGTACCTGTTACTTGCCAGACACTGTTGTGGGCACTGACGGTACAATAGTGAATGTACAGAACGCATTGCCTTACAGTGCAGTATCTTGTGAAAATCTTTGTTCCTTTTCTCTCCCCACTTGTTTTTCACCTAAGGACAACTTTCCTTTATGGGGTGAGTGCTTAATTTTTGAGCATTGTTTAGCCCTTCTTACATCCCTTTTCAATTAGAATCTTAGAGTCTTGGAATAATTATCAGATTTCCCCCTGAAATTTCTTGAAATTGACCCTCACAGTAACCATGTCAATATCTAACATTTTGTTCCTGTCATTTCTCTCCCATAATGCTTCTATTTTTGTTTGTTTGTTTCTTTATTTGTTTGTTTGTTTTTAATTAAGAAAGCAATAGGGGACCAAAGGGTTTGTTCATGCATATGTTGGGTTCTAAGTATTAGATTTTTTTTTTTGGGGGGGGGAGAAGTTTTTGCTATAGGGCGTGTGCACTCGCCAGAAAGACAGAGAGAGACAGAGAGACAGAAAGCGAGAAATCATCCCCCAGGGGGATGGCCACACTGCAATCCCTTCTCCTCCATTCTCCTCTCGGGATCTTGGGCATGCACACACACACGCCCAGTGTGAGTTTAAGCCGCCAGGTCCAGGACTCAAACCACAGTCGACTACATGGGAATTCAGTGACATAGTCATTACGCCAACTGTGGTCCCAGATTTAAAAAAAAAATTCCACTTCATTATTTCATTATGATTGTGTGGGATTTTTTTCTTTTTTTTCTCTTTTTGGAGAGGTTTTTGCTATAGGACGCGTGTACTCATAAGAAAGACAGAGAGAGACAGAGAGACAGAAAGCGAGAAATCACCCCCCAAGGAGGATGGCCACGCCTCAATCCCTTCTCCTCCATTCTCCTCTCGGGATCTTGGGCATGCAAGCACACACACCCGATGTGAGTTTAAGTCGCCGGGTCCGGGACTCGAAATGCGATTGACTACATGGGAGTCCAGCGACATAGCCATTACACTAACTGCTGGTCCCTGTGGGACTTTTTTTAAAAATGGTTTTATTATATCACCAGGATATTATGGCAACTCCCAAGAGGTCTATTAGAAATACACTCAATTATGGGTTGAGACATTTCCACTCTTCTGCATGTAATTATACTTCCTATTGCTAATTTAAAAATTTCCGTGCATTTTAGAAATAGCCCTGCGCTAGTCTACGCCATCCTCATTATATGGACTTGGAGCATGCTGCAGTTTCCACTTGACCTGGCAGGTAGGTCTCTTGATGTTTGTGCAAAAATTACAACTCTTGATTAAAAACTGCATTCAAGCTAAGCAGGCAGTTGAGAGCATTATTATTTTGATATTCCTGTGCTGGCTCCAGTTTAGTTTAGAATGAAAGTAGATTGAAATTTTGGAAAGTCACAAGTGCACCCGCTTTGGTACATGATGACCTTATGATAGTTGAGTGGATAGTCTCACATTTTTTGTTTTGTTTTGTTTTGTTTTTGTTTTTTTCTGACAGAAGGTGCATGCACTCACAGGTGAGAGGCAGAAAGAGATACAAAGAGAGAGGGAGAAAGCACCTCCCTTGGTGTGGTCACCCTCTCCTCAGTGTCTGCATTCAGGATTTGCGCTTGCATGTACACATGCCCTGTGTGTTTTTCAAGCCACTGGGGCCAGGATTCAAACCACAGGATCTGGCTTCCTTAATCAGTAGGCTACAGGGCCAGCCGTAATCCTGCAGTTTTCTATTTTTTTCAGTCAATGATGTCCGTACTTACGGTTTGTAAAACTGTCTGTAAGCTAGGACATATCTGACTCAGTTTTATCATCCATAAAATGGGAACAATAATCATAGTAGCTAAAGGGTTCTTGTAACAACTAAATAAGATACAGGTTTTTAAAGTGCTTAGCAAGCTGCTGGCATATGTGTTGTCTCTTAATATTTGTAAGGAGTGTGGGACCTGTGGGTGGCATAGTGGTGAAGGCACTGAACTTCCACGTGGTCAACCTCAGTTTGAATCCTAGACTCAGTGGCCTGAAACTCACACCAGGCATGTGTGTGTGTGTGTGTGTGTGTGTGTACCAGAAATTCCAGGAAGAAAATAGAAGAGAAGGGATTGCAGTGTGACCATCCCTCCTGGGAGGTGATTTCTTGCTTTTGGTCTTTCTGAGACACACTATTAAAAAAACTAAGAAAAAATAATATATATATATATATATATATATATATATATATATATATGTGTGTGTGTGTGTGTGTGTGTGTGTGTGTGTGTGTGTATTTGTAAGGGGTCATTTTCGATTCCCTTTGTCAATTCCCTGTATTTCAATTTCAGAGAGAGTAAGAGCAGTTTCTGTGTCACACACGGAAAATTAAAATTTTTCTAAGTGGTGGCCCTTGCAATTCCACTTGGTCTTACTGAAATGAAGACATGAGCTCATAGGTTTTGCAAGGTAAACTAGTTCCCAGCCGTTTCATACTAGTGATGATCTGGGGCTGTATTGTCCACTGTGATGCCCACTAGCCACTTGTGGCTCTTCCCATTAAAATTACATAGAGTAAAAACTTTGGTTTCCCCATCACATGAGCCGCCTTTCGAGTGTTCAGCTGTAACACATGGCTGCCGTATTGGACAGCAGAGGGGGAATATTTCTACTATCACACAAAGTTTGCTTGGACAGTGGTAACCTGGAGTCATCTAGAAGTTCTTGGAAACCTGGAATTTTCATTTGGAAATTCTTCTGGATGCCACTTTACACTGAAGAAATTCTAGAATTTAGGAATTACATGTTCTTGGGGACAGCAAATGGCATAATGGTTATGTCACTGGACTCCCATGTAGTCTACTGTGGTTTTAGACCTGGACCCAGCAGCTTAAAACTCATGCTGGTTACGTGTGCATGTGTGCCCAAAATCCCAAGAGGAGAATGGAAGAGAAGGGATTGCAGTGTGGCTATACCTCCAGGAAGTGATTTCTCGCTTTCTGTCTCTCTGGTCAGTGCATGCTTCCCATAGAAAAATCTCTCTTAAAAATAAAAAGGGAAATACATATTCTTTATCTGGCTCTTCTTTTTTTTTTTTTTTTTTTTTTTTTCTTAATGGCCCCCTATATGGCTACTCAGGCTCAAGATTAGCAGGGATATATAACGTTTTTTGGCTTTTTTTTTTTTTTTTTTTTGGATCACTTTGATAAGCTCAGAGATCCGACACCATTTTTTACATTAACATTCACTTTCTGAAGCAAGATTATCACTGGAATAGATGGAAAGTTGCTCCAGTATTTTTTTGAGATAGCAAAAGCCTAATTAATGATTGATAATTATTAACAAATGTATGCTATAACACATACAGTGTGGCTTAGCTTAGAAGGCAGGCTCTACTCATTGGTAAGCTGGAGTCTATTGATAGAATATTAAGTGCCACCAATTTAGATATCAAATAATACCCTTGGATGGTTCTTTGGGAGGTATTTCCCATCCTAACTTTTTAGGAAAGGCTGTTATCTATCTTAGGTGATTTTCTCTTTCTTCTTCTTTCTTTCTTTTTTTTTTTTTTTTTTCTTTCTTTCTCTCTTTCTTTGTGTGCATGTGTGTGTATGTCATTCACTTGGCTGCTTCTCACTCTCTGATATCTTGTGGTTTATAGACTTGCTAAGAAAATTTTTATTTGAGAAAGAAATTTTGTAAACTTTCAGAGGTGATAATATTATACAGCTGTTTGAAAAACAAAGACCAAATGTTACTTCTGACTAAATCACTATTGTATTTTCCAAAAACAGAACATTATGTTCACCCATATCAAAGCAGCTTCATAATATTTGCAGGTTTCAGTAGACGAAGGCATTCTTTGTTTGAAAACTCCAAATGGAAGGCTTCATTAATATAAAAGAATTCTTTTCTGGCCTTGACCCTGAATTAAATTTACATTTTGGAAATTAAAACAAAAAGGTTCATCTGTCAATTGGACCTCCTTTTGTGCAACTGGAAAATTGGTAATTATATCCACCCTTTCTTATAAGCTGTGAAACAAAATCATAAAGAATTAGGACAAAAGAAAATTATAATAGCATTTATTTGGTCCCCATCCCACCATTAGAAAAATATGATTAACATGAATTGAATTTGAATTTGAATATAAGCACTTCAATATACACACGTCTGAGTGAGTCATCCAGTAAACAGGGAGATCTAAAGAATGGATCTACAATGATCTGGCCCATAAGCACTTTACTCCAGTTCCCAAAGTTATTAGTCAAACAAGTCATTCAATATCCCCCGGGGAAGGCTGAGGAAGAAAGTAGAGAGAAGTCAGGTGTCTTATTCTAATGGAAACAGATGAGCCAGTGAATAAGGGCCCCTTCCTCACAGTTAGCACCCTTTTCCCAGTTTTCAAAGGAAGAAACTGAGGCCCAAGAAAGTTGAGTAATGGCCAGTATCTCACTGTTGGAAAAAAGGCTCCCGGAGAGGTAGCTCTACTCCTTTACTTGAAGCTTGGAACAACTGCAGACCCCAGAAACCACCTGGCAGTTTCCTTTGTCCCTTGGTCCCTCAATTACTTTTTTTTTTTTTTTTTTTAGAGATTTTTGCTATAGGACTCTTGCAATCACCAGAGAGACAGAGACAGAAAGTAAGAAATCGCTCCCCCAGGGGGGCTGGCCATGCTGCAGTCCCTTCTTCTCCATTCTCCTCTTGGGATTTTGGACATGCACATACACATGCCCAGTGTGAGTATTAAGTGGCCAGGTCCGGGACTCGAACCATGTTCATCTACATGGGAGTCCAGTGATGTAGCCATTACACCATCTGCTGGTCTCCTCTTTATTCCATTTATTTTGCTTTCCCCCAGAGAGTGAGAACTAGAGGATGATCTGAGATATTTTACAAATGGAAACCATGTTGGTGGTGGCAGTGTGGGGGAGAGGGTGCTTTCACTTTTTTCACCCAGAATCACATTATAGAGTAATTTCCAATCCTTCACTACCCCAGTGGAGCACCTGTTGTTAATGGCTTGTCCCTAAGTTCATTCTCTCTCACAGCTCTGCATTTCAGAGGGCTGTGCTAACTCTCCTGTCTTACATTTTCAGTGCAGCATGTCGTGTGCCCTTTGTCTGTGGCAGCCAGAGGGTTCCCCAGCCTGTTCTTCTGCCAGTACAGCGCCGATCTGTGGAACATCGGCATCAGCGTCTTCATACAGGATGGCCCCTTCCTTGTCGTGCGTCTCATACTGATGACCTACTTCCAAGTGATAAACCAGATGCTGGTGTTCTTTGCCGTGAAGAACTTCCTGGTGGTGGTCTTGCAGCTCTACCGCTTCGTGGTGCTGGCCCTGGGAGTCCGCGCGTCTTTGCACAGTCGGCCAGGAGGCCCTAAGTCCGAGCACAGTTGCCCAGGTCCCCCCTCTGAGACTGGGCTCTCACCTGCGGGCTGTGAGTGTGGCTCCAAGGAGGACCTGGCTCTCCCTCTACGGGCCTCCCCAGTCACCTCTGATGACTCCCACCCTCCCACTCCCTAATTATTTTATTTACAGCAGGAGGCATCTAGAGCTGCCTTTCTGGCTCTTCTTACAGGATATCCCACCCTCCCAACCTTGGCATATGATAGTTTTTGAAAGAGCAACTTAAAAAGGCAACCTTAAGCCAAAGCCGAAGAATTTTCTCCTCTCACCTGAACAGAGGAACTTGGATTAGTGGCCATTGCTACAACGTCTGTGTGACGATATGAGACATTCTGGTTGTTCAACGACTAAGTGATTTGTTTGTCTTGAACCATTTAAGATGCCACGGAGAGAGTTGCAGTGACATGCCCTCGGAAGATTTGGCACCGACACACTGTCATGCTGTTACCTGAAAATATAAAAGCTTTGAACTCTGGCTCCATTGTCAGACGATCTCGTCTGATCTTTTTTGCAATGTCCCTCTGACATCAAAAAAATGTACATTCAGTGAATGCAGAACAAATGAAGGAAAAAGTGCCTTTAAAATTACCTCACTGTGGGCTGGAAGCAGTGAAAATCTCTGCCCAGCTTCCATATCAGAGAGAGCCCTATTCAGCGCCACACAGGCCTTCCCAGGAAAATTGTCGTTCTGGGCAGATGTGCTCTTCTGTCATGGCGCATGTGCTCTCACAGACATTGTATTGCTTTTGGCTTGGGTACTATATAATTCGCAGCAAGCCCTTTCAGTTACCTATCTGCTGGTTGCAAGGCAGGAAATACTGGGAAAACGCTAGCAAAGTCACAATTTCAATGCTGAGCTTGATTTGTGGTGTTCGTCAGTATTTTCTAAATCCCTCTTTACCATTTTCTGTATTGCCAAGTCGAATCGTGTGGGCTGATGCGGGGAAGCTCTGAAGCAGGGAATAAAGGTGTTTCGGGTCCTGTAAGTGTTACCATGGTTTCTGGTGTCTGCCAGCAGTAGCGAACAAAGCTGCAGCTCCTCTGAACCACCACTACCAGAGACAGCCTTTGGTCTTGGGGACCACGCGATGGAGGTTTGCATCAGCTTTGCCCACGACCAGCAGCCCTCAATGAGTGATAGGGGTCGGGATGTGCCACCCCGTGGTGGGCATCGGGCAGTTTGCTTTATTTCTCCTGCATTAAGACTTCGTTTTCCTGTTACTGAAAGAGCTGCACCTTTCCTGTACTCACCTCTGTTTTTCCCAGATGGAGGTGATTCAGATCCTATGAAAGTGATTTTTGCTTTTAAAGATATAGTGTGGAATTTTACTTGGGTGTACAGTAATCATAAGAGGTGAACAGTTCTAGAACTATTCTTGTAAGGATTTAAAGTGTAATTCCTCCTATGTTTGGGTGCTTAGGAATTCAAGGGGACTCTTAAGGCAGAGTATGCTCTTAATTGGTTATGAACTATTGATAGCATGTTGTTCTAGTTGGGACAACTTTATCTATAAATCTCTGCATGAATAGCCATTTAAAACATTTGATTAAAAGTTTTTGAGGCAGATTCAGATTTTATCAGAGTAGTGCATATTTTCCAATAAATGACTTCTTTGGGTCTATTTAGTTATGCTTCTATTTTTTTTTCTTCCCTCCTTGTGCTTCTGATTTTAATAATGTAATGATTTTAAAATTACATGTGAAACTAATGGAATGCAGTTATAGTTTTCCATCATAATTTTATGAAAGTTAAGATCAGGAAATTATATTTATATGAAGTAAAGAACTTGACAACTTTTTAAGGGCATGTTATTTAAAATGCGTTGCAGTTGAAAGCCAAATAATAACTGCTATTTATAAAAATGCCTCGGCAGAATCTGTTTTTATGTTGACTGTTTTATGTTGAATATTTTCCTCCACAACATGTATGTGCTGCTTATTATTGCAGACTTGCTCATGGCATACTTTTCATGTTTTAATTTTCTCTTCCAGCAAAACAAACATTGAGCCTCTAAAAATAGATAAAGTATAAAGTACTATGGCTGTTGCAAGGATATTTTTAAATGCTTTTAAATCTGAGACTTGGCGGAGCTTCGTGAATGGGTTTCTAGTGCTTAAATAGTTTGTAATTAGCACTCCTCCAAAGGCCCGAGAAATAAAAAGCCTGTCCAAAGTCTAGCTGTATTTAGGGTGCCAAGAGTCAAAGAGTATCCAGAACTATCTCAGCAATTAATAGAGGCAAAAATAGACACAGGTTCTCCAAGGTTTTTCAGGAAAATCTGCTAAGGGCAGCATTTGTTAACCTAACTGCCAGGACACCCATTCCCTTAGAAGGGCTGCTTTTATAATAGGAAAAAAAAAAATCAGTATCTCTTTAGTTTATTTGCAAAAAAGCCTTAAGTCCAGGTGGTAACCTTAGGACCCCTGATGAAAAGTAAAAATGTATTCTGTTAATTGTATGTTTAAATTGTAGACTGCTGCACATTGCAATATTTGAAAACATCCCAGTGTTTCTTTAAACTGGCTAGAATATCAGTTACCTCCGTATGGTTTCATACTGGAATTCGTTTACATTGTATTTGTAATAAAATAACTGACTCACATCATTTGTAAAATGTGGTCCAGGCCATACCTCAACACCCCATCCCCCTCACCAATGGACACACAACCACAGAAGAAAGCAGCTTAATTGTGGTTGTTGGTGCTGGATGTTATTGTCATTGTTATTTAATTGCTTGATTAAAGCTCAATTAAATTTCCTTCTTAAAAACTCATTATTGTACTTTCGAGAAAATAGTATGCATGCTTTAATGATACTGAGTAAAAACACACCCCATGACGATCTTGGGGGTTTTCTTTGCCCTTCCTAGATGAGAATCAGAGGATATGACTTGATAAGCTAAGATTAGTACTTTGGTTTTTATCTTTGGTTACGCTGTTAAATTTTGTTTAAGATGTTAGTGAAAATGTATGAATAGAAAAATTTGAATTGGCCAATAATATTCTAACCTTCTAATGAGGAGTCTTACACAAATCTACCTATTGGCTCTGTGGTACTTCTACTAACACATGCCACTCCAGACCTTATAAAACCATGAAGATGTGTCTTGGAAATACCAGGATTCAACATTGTGATATCCACTGTTAACTTGTTATTTAATATAAACTGATCAAAGCTCGGGAAGGTATATATTGTAGGCATGCACACTTTAGATTTTCACCAGGTTTTAGAGTTGAATATTGAATCTAGTTTTTGGCATTAATCTCAATCACTCTCAACCAGCTTTGCTATTAAAAGAAAGAAAGTCGAGGGGCTGGTACATAGTATAATGATTACGTTGGAGTCCCAAACAGCCGCCCACAGTTCAAGTCCTGAACCCAGCGACTTGAAAATCACTCCAGGCATGTGTGCATGCATGCCCGAGATCACAGGAGGAGAATGGAGGAGGATTGTTGCATGGCCATTCCCCCCCGGGGGAGAGAATTCTCATTTCTTTCTCACTGTCTCTGTCTTTCTCTCTCTCTTCCTGGAGAGTACATACTTCCTATGGCAAAAACCTCTTTAAAAAAGAGAGTGAGAGAGAGAGAGAGAGAGAATAAAGTCTCTGCCTTTGTTCGACTTCAATGCCAATAAAGAGTGTTGTTGAAATATACTGCGGGACCTCGGTGAAACAACTGAAAAACCAAACAGTCTTGAATTTTAAGAAAAATAGAGGCTGTTACTTTTTTCTAATTTCAGATTTTGCTTTTTACTTAGTGGACATTCTGTTCTGCTCTCAAAAACATCTGATTTGGGGTTAAACAGGCAGCTGGAGGATGTTTACAGCTTTGAGACTTCGAATAACTTTCCATACGATGGGAGGAACTCTAAACAATGTCTGAATAATTAACTGCTACAACCTTATGTTTTATGGGCATCCGTCCTCTGAATCTTTCTTACTAGAATACTGTAAAAAAATGTTTTCTCAGAAGTATTTATATTTATGCTATTTTACTATGAATGACCTTTGTATTTTATTACATACATTAAATAATGTATACACAGCTTTGTCTTCATGTCTATTTTTTGCCTTCTTTTCATGTTTTTGTTCTTTATGATAATTCATTTCCTTCATGGTTTTTAAACTCTGGTTTAAAACGTAAAACTGATCTATTTAGAATATGATTAAAGTGGCATTTCAAACCAGTGAGGAAAGGCTGACCAATTTTATAAATGATGTTGGGAAATTTTGCAATCCATCTGGAAAAAATAAAGCTAGATTTTTATCTCATGCAATATATAGAAATAAATTCCAGATGGATTAAAGACCTAAATGCAAAATGAAAACTATAAATATTAGAAGAAATTATGGAATGTGTCTTTAGCATTTGGGGAATGGGAAAGACCTGAAGCAAGACATGAAACTCAGAATCTACAAAAGAATATATTAACAGATTGTTACATACAAGTTTAACATTTCTAAACGGCAAAAAAATAAATCCATCACTATAATCATTATTATGATTGTTTCTGGAGAAAGGGGTCAGTGCAATCAGACAAGAGAAATGAGAATGATAGAAATATGATAGGAGAAGCCAAATTGAAATTTATGCATGAGACTAAGTCTAGAACATCCAAAAAGCATATTAAAACCAAAGAAGCTGGGGGAGGGAAGCAAATGGCAACAGTAGTAAAACACGATGCTCTGTGAGGCTGACTCACAAGGAAAGGTCCTGGGTTTGCATCCAGAGACCTCCCTAAGTTCACCAGGCACATGCAGAACCATGGGCCAGGGTTGGCTGAGTTTGGGAGGATTGTGGTACCAAGACCCTATTGGGGATGCTATCTCTGTCTCTTCTCCCTTTCTTTGTCTCTCTCTCTCTCTCTCACTTAAGGAAGAATTAAATAAATAAGCTTAAAAAAAAAAAACCTATGGAAACCATTAAAACCAGTCTGAAATGACACAAAAATCTATAGCTTTTCTAAATACCAACATCATATAGGACATAAATGTGAAGAAGGTATTTCCTTTATAATACAAACTAAGCCATGAAATACATAGAAATAAACTTTAAAAATGTACAAGAGCTGTATAAAAAAATGTTTAAAACTATGTCGAGGGCCATAAATAAATAATTTAACAGGGGCCAGCAGTTAGCATAATGGCTATGTCGCTGGACTCCCACATAGTCGACCATGGTTCGAGTCCTGGATCCGGTGGTTTAAACTCACGCCGGGCACGTGTGCGTGCATGCCCAAGATCCCGAGAGGAGAATGGAGGAGAAGGGATTGTGGCGTGGCCATCCCCCCTGGGGGGTGATTTCTCGCTTTCTGTCTCTCTGTCTCTCTCTGTCTGTCTGGTGAACGCACGTGCCCTATAGCAAAAACCTCTCCAAAAAAAAAAAAAAAAAAAAGAAAAAAAAAAGAATTTAACAAATAGATATATTCTACTAGGGATGGTAAGAAACCTTGATATTTTAAAAAGTATCCATTTTCCCTAAACTGTTCTATAAATTTAACACAATTTCCAAAATTATATGAAAGAGATTTTTATTTTTAGCGATAAGACAAGCCAATTCTAAAGATTTTATGATAAAAGCATGGGAGAATAATTGGAAATACTAAAGTAAAGAAAAAGGAAAGAGAACTTTCAATATATTTCAAAATACAGTTAAAGCAATCAAGAGAATTTGGTCTGGCACATGCATAGGCAGGCAAAAAATAAAATTGACCAGAGAAAGGTTAATAAGATTCAGTTACATAAGAGATTCTGACAAATGATAAATCACATGGTGGGAGTATATTATTATAAGTGGTTTCAGTTTTGAAAACTATTAAATTAGATCCCTACTTTAATCCTTATATCCAAAATATTTCCAGATGGATCAAATAATTAAGTATTGAAAAAAAAAAACTTTTGTAATTGCAATGATAGACTTTTTTTGAGCAAGATATAAAAACCAGAAGCCATAAAAATTATTAATTTTTATCTCGTTTTTTTGGAGAGGTTTATGCTATAGGGCATGTGTGCTCAGCACTAACATATAATATATAACCTCCATGCTATATATATTTTCATGTGGTTTTGAAAAAACAGAGAGAGACAGAGAGACAGAAAGTGAGAAATCACCCCCTTGGGGGGATGGCCACACCACAATCACTTCTCCATTCTCTCGGGATCTTGGGCATGCACGCACACCTGCCCAGTGTGAGTTTAAGACACTGGGTCTGGAACTCAAACCACAGTTGACTACATGGAAGTCCAGTGACATAGCCATTATGCCAACTGCTGGTCCCTTTAGCTCAATTAATAATTTCAGTATAAGCAAACTCAAAAGTGGAAAACAATCTGGGAAAATTTGCAACAAATGTTAATAGCACTAGTTTTCTGTTTAAACAAGCAGCACTTACAAATAAGAAAAGAAGTAAAAACCCATTGGCAAAATAAGCAAAAGATGATAGGATTCATTCAAAAAGAATAATTAAGGAAATGCAGATAAAACTATAATGAAATAAAACTTTTAAAATGTGGACGAAAGGCCCAGCAGATGGCATAATGGTTACATCTCTGGACTCCCATGTAGTCAACAGCGGTTTGAGTCCTGGACCTGGTGACTTAAAACTCACATCGGGTGAATGTGTGTGCATGCACAAGATCCCATGAGGAGAATGGAGGACAACGGATTGCCACATGGTCATGCCCTAGGGAGGGAGGGGAGGGGCTGGGGAGGTGATTTCTTGATTTCTGTCTCTCTGGCAAGTGCATGCACCCTATAGCAAAAATCTCTCTCAAAAAATTAAAAAAAATGTGGACTAAACTACAAGGTAACCAGTTTTTCATTTACCGGCTTGGAAAAGATCCAAAAGTTTTTTAGAGTGCTGTATTAGAAGGGGATCAAGGAAGTAGGAAAGTAGGAGTTCCTTTTTTCTTAAGTATTGTTCTTTTTTTGGTTCATTTCAGAAGACAGAAAGAGAGAATAACAGAGAGAGAAAGATTGAGAGAAAAACAAGCATCCTCAACATAGTCTCACATCACAATCCTCTCAGCCCTTCCAGCCAAGTCATGGTCATGTGTACATGTCTGGAATGTTGACCTGGGATCCAAACTCTGTTCTTCCATTTGACTTCCAGCATCACAGAGCATTGTGCTACAGTTATGCTAATCTTGTTGAGACAGAAGGAGATATTCTTATTTATGGCAAGTGAGGGTATGACTTGGTATAACTCCTCTGGAAGACAATTTGGCAATGGCAGCCAGTGTTAAGAAAAAAAAAAATTATCACATGACCTACCAACTTAGCTTCTAAGAATGTATCTTACAGATGCATGTGTGCAAAAATATGTGTATAAGACTGTTCAGTATTTTCTACAGTAGCAGCATAGTGTCCATAAATACAGTCATGGTTAAATAAAGGAATCTCCATGCTATATATATTTTCATGTGGTTTTGAAAAAGAATGAAGTAGATCCCTAAGTGTCAAGAGGGAACAAATGCTTAGATATTTTGTGTAAAAGTTAGAGTGCAAAATAAGTTAGTATGAAACCAGCTGTTGGCATAATGGTTATGTTGTTGGACTCCTATGCCGTCAACGGTGGTTCGAGTCCCGGAACCAGTGGCTTAAACTCATGCCGAGTGCATGTGCATGCATGCCCAAGATCCCAAGAGGAGAATGGAGGAGAAGGGATTGCAGCGTGGCCATCCTCCCCGGGGGTGGGGGGTTATTTCTTGCTTTCTGTCTCTCTGTCTCTTTCTGTCTTTCTGGTGAGCACACGCGCCCTATAGCAAAAACCTCTCCAAAAAATAAATAAATCAACAAAAACAAGTTAGTATGTCACTCTCTTAGTAAATATTACCTATCTCCTCACAGCGACTAATAATAAAGGGTGCTCAAGCTTCTAATAATCGTAGACGTTCCTTTCTTTTTCTTCCTTCTTTCTTTTTCTTTTTACTTTTATGCTTTTTATAGCTTGTATTTTTAACATTCTGCATTACCTTTGTAATTCAAAAAGGTAATTATAAATAAAAAGAAATCTCACCAACCTACAAACTTTACATTAGCCTGCTGCCAAATTTCAGATGCTTTGCTGACATTTTGCAAATACAATAAAAACACAGTTTACTTTTCCCCAAGAACATACAGACTTTGCCACTGTAGTTAAGGATGATCTTCAGAAGCTTTAGATAAATCAAGGCTTTAAAATCATGTCAATGTTGGGGAAGGTTTCTTCTGGCTGTTTAATTTCCATTTTCTCGTATTAAAAGGACACACCAATCAGCACATGATGCCATCGTATTGGTAGTTAAAAATTTACCTCCAAATGAATAAAACTCCCATCATTCTAGTTTTGGTGTGTGCCCAGCTTGAACAAGGGTGGATTGACTTGTCAAATTTGTTGAACTATTTCTCTTATAAAGAAATATAGTAATCTTAAATTGTTAAAAAAAAAAGTCATATTTGACTTGCCTTACGAAGTCTCCAATACTTGAGAAATGAAATAATAAATACATTTGTAAGAGCACTGGAAGAGCAAACTGACCAAAAAGACTCATTAGGTCTTTCTTCATGAGTACCAGGGAGACAACATTGCAACTGCCAGTCTGACACATCCACACTCTTTGACATTTATGGAGCCATCAAAACAAGCCAGAGGGATTTCACTTTGAATTACAGTCAAACTGATTTCCCCAGGAGAGACTGAGAACTGAAGGAACTCTTAAAGAGAAAACTCCAGAATCTATGCATCTGTTTCCAAGTTCATATTCACAGCCCATCTCATTTGAGTATGTATGCTTTTTTGATTTTGTCACATATTTACACAATTTGCAATTGATTGTGGTAAGTGATCAAATGGATCATATGCAAATCTGATCAGATTATTGAGGAAAACAAAAATTCCTAAACCAACCATATGTCAAATATCATATAGTCTTTGTATCCAAATTTAGAATTTTGGGTAAAGAAAATTGGATCTACAAGACAAAACATGTTTTCTCTGTAGATGTTGGTGTTCAGTTTCTGCCAAATACATAGCTAGAGAATTTACATGGTTTTGATTCTGGGATCTTGGGGGTTGTTTCTACCTCTGGCAAAGATTGTTCTTCTCTATTATTCAAGGGTTCCCATATGACATGAGTGACAGCTAACAGCTGGGTCAAAAACTATAATTATTTTATCAGCTTTTTTGGTTTAAACTTCTATAACTAGCCATTTTTATTGGTATCTATAACCTCAACCTCTTTCCTGGATGCCATGCATCAATTTGCACATCCTCCTGAAGAGTTGTGTGTAAGCATCACAGGATTGATATATTGGGTGGTCCAAAAAGTTGTGACATATTTTTCTGTGTTTTTCTTAGCAAGAATGAGTTAGGACTTTTCCAACGACCCAGTAAATAATAGAATACATGTCGTACCATATTAACCTCCAACCCACTCCTATTCTTCCACATCATGGCCAGCAGCATCTTCAACGACTAAAATGGCCAATCAAAGCCAGATAGATCCTTGACTCTTGCCTCTTCCTTCCTAACCTTCCTCAGGAAGTAATCTCACATTGATCAGTTACACGGCTCACACTTCTTTCCATCGTCACCTACCATTGTTGTTCCAAGTGCTGCTCCCTTCATTCAGTGTTGCATCCCATTTCTTGCCTCAGTCAGTGGCTGCAGTCATTTCCCAATTGGTCTTCCAACCTCCTAGTTTAATCCTCCATTATGATCTTCCAAACTGCATTCAGAACTGGCTATTTCAAAATGCACATTTGATCCTGTGCCTCTTCTGTTGAAAATACCTCGACGATGCCTCACTGCCAACAAGTTCAAACCTAAAATTCCAACAAGATCATTTAAGATCTTTCAGAAGGTGTCCTTAACCTAACTCTTAAATTTCATATCCCATCACTGCAGCTGCCACCGTAAGGACTTACTCACGTTGTCTAAACCTACCATTTGTCTTTTACATCACTGTATGGCTGCAAGCACTCTGTTCTTTCAGCAGCCTCTCTAGCCCCACCACTCCATTCCTGGCTTGTTTACTTAGCCTCCTCCTTTCCTGGGGAGCCCTAGTTCCCCATTCAGATTTGATGCCTAGGAGAGGAAGAACAATCCCAACCAAAATTGTTCTACACCCTCAGGGAACCCCGGGAGAGTGAATGTGGACATGCCTCAGACCTGAGAGCAGTGATAGCCTCTAGTCCTGGGTCCAGGGCTTCCAGTGTTCCCTCTCAAGCAGAAGAGGACGTCATGTAAGACAATGTGGCTGTAGAGCTATGGCCTTTTTCACTTTCCATTTACAACAACTACAGTCTGCAGTAGGGGCAATAGGTCACTGGTCCCCAGATGTTGTCTCTTCTTGTTCTCCAGTCTGGCTGTACTCGGAGGGTTCTCCTGTATTTACTATTCTAATAGCTTCTATTTATGTTGCCTTAGTAGTGTTCCTCCCCCCCCCCCCCCCCCCCCATTACCAGTTCCCACTTTTGGTAACTTTTCTCACTCAGTGTTTACCATCTTCTAGGAAAAAAAAAAAAAAAAAAAAAAAAAAAAAAAAAAAAAAAAAAAAAAAAAAAAAAAAGGAAAAGGAAAAGAAAAACCCTACAAAAGCAAAAACACTATGTTCTCTGCTTCCAGACCTGAGTAACTTTCCTCGATTTCTGCAAATTTATACTGCTCTATACACATCTGTGCTTATTATCATGTCTTTCCATGATTTGTTTATGTCTGTCTTTCCCATCAAACTGTAAGCTGTCCGAGGGCATGGGCCATGTTTTATACTCTGTTATCACAACCACAGAGTGTCAGACACACTGAAATTTTGTCTGTTCTCGGAATTCACCAGGCTTCTTTCTGTCTCTAGGACTCTGAACTTGCTGGTGCTTTTTTCTGGGATGTCTTCTGCCCACTCCCACCTCATCCGCTCCATCCCAGAGCCTACTGTTTCTCATTTGGAATGTAGTTTGAATGCCAGGTCCTCAGAGAAGCTGTTGCTTTTTTCTCCTTCATTAATAATCACCTCTTGCACAGTGATTTTTATTTTCTTAGCATTCATTATTGTTGTTTGTAGAGCTATGGCTATGAAACTATTGTTTGTTTGTTTGTTTGTTTTAAATTTCTGATTGGGTCTGTGTGCTGGCCAGAGAGACAGAGATAGAAAGAAAGAGAGATAGAGAGAAAGCACCACCACCCCCCCAGGGGAAATGACCACACCACAATCTTTTCTCCTTTGTTCTTTGGAGATTTGGGGTCTATGCATTTTTTTTTTTTTTTGAGGTTTTTGCTATAGGGCACATGTGCTTATGTGCTTACTGGAGAAACAGAGAAAAACAGAGAGACAGGATACAAGAAATCACCCCCCAGGGGGCATGGCCTTCTCCTCCATTCTCCTCTTGGAATTTTAGGCACTCAGGCACACGCACCCAGCTTGAGTTTTAGCCACTGAGTCCAGGGCAGTCATGTTTATATTTTCAGTATAGATAGGATAGATGCTAAGTAAAGAAATATATCAACTAAAGCTAATTTTTAGATCATTCAGGTTGCATGGTGGTTAAGGCAACTGGATCCTATGTGGCTGACTGCACAGTTGGAGTTCAGGACTTAATGGGTTGGAATACACACCAGGCACATGGAACTGTGTTCGGTCATGTGAGAGTCCCGCATCTTAACCACTACACCATCTGCTGGCCCTGCATTCTTTAAAAATAAAAATCAAAATGTTGCAGAAATTGCACTTTAATTTACGTTTGTGTTTGGAACAACTACAGTTTTCAGTCTTATCTATATTACATCTTGGAAGTCATATATAACCTCACTTGGAGAAATAGGAATGTTTTAGGCCTTCTGAGAATTTGAAGCCTGGACCAAATGGTGCCCCTGTGGTAAACCCTGGAATTGAGACCTTATTTTATCTGTCTTTCCAAGGCCTATGAGACACAAATGGCACATGTGGAATAATTTTTTTGCTCTGTGAATAATCAACAGCATCAACAAATATCTTTTAATGCCTACCATACATAAGCCACTGCTAGCCATGTGAGGGATACACAAATGAATAAGATGCCCTTGCTTTGAGAGAAATTTATATCAATGGCCTTTAAAAAATATGCTTCTATAACCTCCATAAACGTCACTTTCTACCTCCTATCTTCATGCCTGTGAAGGGCTTATTTGGCTTCTCTGTGGGTTTTGTGTAGAACCTGAAGTTTCTAGCCTTGCTCCCAACATCACTTTGAAATATGAGAGGGAACACAAAAAATCAAAATAAAAAGGGAAGATCTTAGAGAGCTGATTTAAAAGAAGAGAACATTATTTGTATTTTGAAAACACATTTTTGTAGGTTGTTGGCCCTTGATCACTGTGGGATGGCCACCATAGGATTTTCCCCCAAACATTCCAAGAGCTCTTCTTGGACTGATAATGATTTTGGCTACAGTCTGCCGTGTTCTTTTCAAAGGATGCAGCTCTTCTGGAAAGGCTTCTGTCTGAACTCGGCCATATTTCTATGCTCAAAGTGGTAAGGCATCATTCATGTAAAGCCCCATGGAAGACTTAAAAGCCTTGTACAGATCTTCAGAATAGTCTAAAGTGTATTCCTGGTGAATTGCAGAGCAGAAGATGCTCGTTTATCACATGTGAGAGAGCAGTGAGATTTATTTTTACAGAATCACCAGCTGAAAGGAAGAATACTTGGGCCATCATATTCTAGCAATCGCAATTACAGCACAACAGACTTGGCCCATACTTGAAGCATTATGATCTCTTTTATTAACTCTTTCCAAGTGCTTTTCAAAAAAGTTTCAAATTATGTTTAAGTGCTACGTGGCATAAGAGCCTTCAAGAAAATGCTGTGTGGGGAACATGTCAGTCATTCCTAAGAGCAGATGTCCACCACTTCTCTTTTCTGGGAAGCCGCCCGATAAGCTGTGTGCTGCTGAATCAGATATGACAACAAAGTTCATTCAATCTGGGCTATTTTGGCTTGGAAGTCAACAGCGTGAGAGGCATTGGGTGGTATTTCTGGATTGCATTGCTTTTACTTTGCAGACTGTCGGATCAGCTCTGATTGAACTCGTAGCTGTCTGTGGTTTTGCTGCCCACATATGCTTCTTCCTAGCCTGATCACAGGTGATCTATAGCATCTATAGCTAGATCTGTAGCATCGTGGTAATTCGTGTTTGAAAATTATACACCTACCTGCACTGATGTAAAATCAGTACCCACTGAAATAAGCTCAGCCTCAAATCTTTGTGTTCTTCTATAGAAGACTAAACATCCAGACGCTGATCCATTTATTATACCATACATGGCATCTCCGAGGGTGACAGCCACATTCATCAAAGCTCCAGTCCCTTGAAAGGCATAATGTTCAGGAAATATTTGAGCAGCTATCAGAAAATTTATCCTTACCTTATGGCTTTTCTAAAACTTAATAAAAGCCTTCTTTTCAATCAGAATCTTCCAAAGAATACAGACCTCATTTCTCCAACTTCTTGGAGAAGCCAAAGCAAACATCAACTGTTATAACTTCTATTTTTTAGCTCTGAGTTGCTCAAAAATGCTGTTTCACTTAGTGTCAAGCTGTTGCTGTCCATTGAGCTATAGCCTGCACAAAGATTTTACTTGCTATAGTCTTCTCTCCTTATTCGTACCTTGAGTCACATACTCTCGGAATGTTTCAACTCGGAAGGAAGTTGGGTCTTCTGACCTTTTTGAAAGGGACGAAATGAAAGCTGAGAGAAGGGTTGTCCTAATTATACATTAGTGAATGACAAATTCAGAACCGAAACGACCTATACGCAAAAGCGAAATATAAACAAAACCCTCTAAGTCCCGCGGTGGTGGCACAGGGTATACGGTGCCGCTCTGCAATGCTGGAGTCCCGTGGAAGACTGAGGTTTGGATCGTGGGCCAATCAGAAACATGCTAGGCGTGCACATGCACCAGTGATCGTGGCTGGTTGGAAGGGTACGGGGAGAAGATTGCAATGTGATGAGACCCTGTGAAGGGTAGGCACAACTCATTTTTCTTTTTCTCAAGGAATAACATAAGTAAACTTAATATATATATATGTACATATATATATATATATAACAAAACTAAGCATATTTGTTGCTCTGCTAATAACATTTCTGATATCCTTGAAATAATTTTTTATGCCTAACATTTTAGCATTTACATAATCTCACATCTCTCAATCCTCATAAACATTCTGGAGGCAAGATTGTTTAAAAGGGCAGGTAAGGAAGTGAGGTCAAGAGACTTGGATAAGGTCATGTCTTTGGGCCCAAGGGGTTCATGTTCAAAGGTTTGGCTCCCCAGGTAAAAATGCATATGAAATAACTGTGTCCCATCAGCGAGTAGAAGTGAGCACAAACTAACTTAAAAGCCCAAATAGATGTGCTTCTCCCATTGCTGGAATTTCCCCAACTTAGTTTCGACCAGCAAAGTTGTCCTGCTGACCTTGGAAGAAGGTCTAAAGCCACCTCTGTAAAATGACAACGCCATCTGTCAGCATAATAAGAATGAAGTTAAATTACACTCCATTTCTCTAGACCCTGAACTATTTGTTCCCAATAACGTCCATCCTTAGGAATATTCTAACACTCATCAAAAATGAGAAGAGTAATTTGACTGCCTCTTCCCAAAGAGGGGTTTGCACTGTGCACATTTGTTCAGAGAAAACGATGCGGTTGTTTCCGTGCTGCTGGGATTAATTATGTCAGAGCATTTTCTTGTGATTGTCTCCTTTTCTATATTTAATGGAACTGGATAAAATAAAACTCATTTTTCTTCCTTCCCACACTGAAGCCCTTGCTGCTTTTTCTAAGACAATTAAGAGAATAAGAGAAAGACACTGTGGCAGAGAAAATGTGGGGTTCTATTGCAGAGACCTTTTGAATTTTTATGATACAGACGTCTACTTTCCTCTTTGTGTCCTTCGCTCCCCAGTTCTTTGCTTACCAGCACTGTAGGTCCTGGGGACAAGAGTCTGCAGTCAGTCAGAGTGGAACAAAAACAGCAAGTCTTTCTTTCCTTTCTCTGTCTTATCCATTTGCATAAATTAAGAACTATTCTAAATTGGATTTATCTACCTTTCCTTTGGCAAAAAATCAATCAATCAATCAATAAGTTCTTCGGCATTCAGTATTGGAACCCTGGTCTTTGGCATTCTATTGGAACCCTGGTCTGGTCCTAGTGCTGTCATCTCATCCCGTCTGCTGCTTCCTTAACTTTTTGTCCCTCTCCTCATGGCTACCTCGTCACTCTGGTATAATTCTTTCTGTAAAATGTGAATTGGTAACCTTGGAAAGTCTGAATCGCATCCAAAAGGAATTCATTACTGTGTGGGGGTGACTTTGACTTTCATGAAAATGAATGCTCTGAAACCATCAGCTTTGGAAAATAATTCATTACACTTTTTTTTTTTTTAAGCGTGGAGGGGGATAAAGTGTTTTACATAAAAGCAACTCTTATATGGGTATCCTGTGTGACCTATCCCTTGTGAAAGAAAATGTTAGGACAGTCAGCTGTTTGGTAACATTGTACATGCAAGCTTTTATGCTGACTTTCAGTGAAAGCAAGATGAATCATGAATACTTAAATTCTCCCCCACCCCCCACGGTTCTGCTTCAATCCTAGTTGAAATTGTTTCAGAGTATTCGCCTGGGAGGTTCTGTATGCAATATGGACTTGGGCCTTGAAACTTCCAATAATTGTCCAGCTTAGCAGTCAGTGGGATGTACTCCCTGAAATTTTCATCTTTCTCCTCCCTTCTCTCACTGGGCAGATTCGTTTATGTCTCTTTTTCGCCCAGGGTAAAAGAATACTTACCACTGGCCCCAGTATTTTGGAGTTTAACAGCTTATCTTCAAAGATCTTTTTCCTTAACTTTGAAAAATTATGGTAAAGAGTAAGTTGTCAGCATTTAACATCTAACAAGTTTAAGAACTTGACTATTTCATCACATTGGCTTCCAATTTTTTGAATTTGAACTACAAAAATAAAATAGAGACTAAGGGAAAAGCCTCTGTACTCTTACTCAATTTTATTTCTTTCTCCCTCCTTGCACATACACACACACACACACACACACACACAATGCACACTCATAAACCTGGTGTGTGTTGTCTCAGACCACATTTGTATGTATTTATTACTATCTTTAAATACTGTATAAATCACTTCTTGACCTTTTGGCTAAAATCAAGTGTAAATAATATATGGTATTCAAAGCAGACAATTGTAATCACCTGTGGGAGGCTGCGCATGAGCAAGTCTGCCGAGGTTTCTCAGAGAACAAACAATTGCCATGACTGGCCACTAGAAATCCCTCAGATTTGCATATCTGGCACCTCATGATTGGTCCAAAAGCAACCAATCGTAACCCACCATTTACAACCAATCACGGCCCACCATTTACAACCAATCACGGCCCACCATTTGCAACCAATCATAACCCACCTTTGCGATCCACCAATGTGTATATAACCACCATGCCTGGCCCACAATAGCCAGACGACCAGGAAGGCAACCAAGACAACACAGAAGACCAGGAAGACGACGACCCTGGAGAGCCTGCAGAGCTGAAACACCGCACAGTCTCCAGACGACCCTGAAGAGCTGTGACACCGCGTCGTCTCCGTGCTGCTCACAACAGACGACGCGACCCTAAAGAGTTGTAACACTGCGTCGTCTCCGTGCAGTACCGTGCTGCCCACAATAAACAGACGACTCTGTGTCGTCTCCGAGCTTTGACACTGTGCCGCTTATTCCGGCTCTCACTCCTTCCCTCAGGAAACCTGTTCGACTGTCCCCCCGGGTCGAGACAATCACCCACCTAATCATTAGCATTACCTCCTTCCATTCTATTGGAACCCTGGTCTGGTCTTGTTCAGAAAGCAGTGGTACACAGTGTTCTTTTTCTTTCTTTCTTTTCTTTTCTTTTTCTTTTTCTTTTTTTTTTTTTTTTAGAGAGAGAGATTTTTGCTATAGGTATCATGCACTTGCTGGAGAGACAAAGAGTGACAGAGGGAGGAAAAAAGAGAAATCACCCTCCAGGGAGGATGGCCACACCACAATCCCTTCTCCTCCTCTTTCTTCTTGGGATTTTGGGCACACACACATGCATCCGGCAGGAGTTCCAAGACACCTGGTCCAGGAGTCCAGCTGCAATCGACCATTGTGAGTCCAGAAATGTAGCCATTATGCCATATGCTAGTTCCCCACGGTGTTCTATTTATCGCCTCTCTAGGTTCTGTCATTACTAGGTAGAGTGAAACTGAACCTAGGAAAAAGCATGGCCTAATGTTGGTCAAGGAGCTATAAGCAGAAATTTTAAAAGGCCGGACTTTCTAGGGAAACTTCTGTTTTCTTGGAAAGAAGGGGGCAGAATCAGATTCAGATTCACTTTTTTCCTTTTTTTTGAGAGAGATTTTTGCTATAGGTTGTGTGTACTCACTAGAGAGACAGAGAGACAGAAATCAAGAAATCACCCTGCAGGGTGGATGGCCACACCACAATCCCTTCTCCTCCATTCTCCTCTCTGGATTGTGGGCACATATGTACATGCGCCTGGCTTGAGTTTTAAATCACCAGACTGAATTAACTGTGCGAGGATCTCCTTTTTTTTTTTTTTTGGAGAGGTTTTTTTTGTTTGTTTGTTTTTGTTTTTTCTTGCCATAGGGCACGTGCGCTTGCCAGACAGACAGAGAGAGACAGAGAGACAGAAAGCCAGAAATCCCCCCCCCCAGGGGGAATGGCCATGCCGCAATTCCTTCTCCTCTCGGGATCTTGGGCACACACGCACACGCGCCCGGCGTGAATTTTAAGCCACCAGGTCCAGGACAAGAACCGCGGTCGACTACGTGAGAGTCCAGCGGCATAGCCATTACGCTAACTGCTGGTCCCTCCTTTTTCATTTTGAGAAACTACTTTCATCTAGACCACGTTCAGGGAAACTCTTATAAGACAAAATTCTATGCCCCAGTTGGTTAACACACTGTCATTAAATTTCTTTAAATGCAGCCAAAGATAATCCTAACTGGCACTGTCTTATTTTGTTTTTAAGATGTTTATAGACATGGCAAGTTATCCTACAACTTAAATGTTTATATTTAACTTCTATTTTGATGCATATCTAGTTCTTAGCGCATGAGCTCACTGGAGAGAGGGAAAGTGAGAAGTCACTGGCCAGCAGGGATGGCCACACTTCAATCCCTTCTCTTCTATTCTCTTCTTGATATTTTAGGCATGCATGCACACATGCCTGGAGTGTTTTAAAAGCTGCTGGGTCTGAGGCTTGAAACATGGAGTCAGCCTATGTAGGATCCAGGGTCTTAATCACCACACCACTTGCTGGCACCACTTGCAATTTTTTTTAAAAAAATAATCATTTAAAACCCATTCAAAAAGGCTATTGAAGTACTTGGCTTGAGGGAATTTATATTTCCAAACTTCAGTTTGCAGGAATTAAGGAATTGATTTAGGATAGTTATAAAAACCTTTTAAAAATAAAAATATAAGCTATAATAATAATTGCATTTAGCCTATATTGGAAAATGTCCTAATATGCTATATATGCATAGTTATTTAATCCCCACAAACAACTTGTGACAAAGACATTACTTAGTACCTATTTTACATATGAAAAAATTGAGATCCAAGAAGTTTAAGGCTTGTTCTTTATAGATTCTTTCTAATCCCCACAACAAGCCTTCAAGGTATCTGCTACTTCTGCTGCTTTGTAGATGAATAAACTGAAACAGAGATTCAGAAACCTTATAAGAACTCTATAGTTTTAAACCTTGATGTGGTATTCTGTGTAAATTAATATGGATATATCCATGAACATGATACAAATTAAAACTGGTATCCACTTATTAAAACTATTTTGCATTAGGAATATGGATCCCTCAAGAGGAACTTAATTACTTTTTTGCAAATATAGAAGGATTAGATTTTATAATTAGCCATGGACAATTATGTTTACATGTAACTTTACAAATTTCAACTTTATTTTCTCTCTCCTCTCTAACCCCCACATTCTTTCCAGTAAGAATTTAAGCAACGCCACTGAACAGATGTGTAAAGCTAACAAAATGTAAGAAAATGCAGTAAAGAACCATAAAATAGATTCAGAAATGATGAGAAAAACACTTACTGTAAGGACCTGTACACTGCTAGGAAAAGGCCATAAATTAGAATTTTGCTGTTTTCCAGCCAGTATGACTTGACCACAGAAATCCGGTCAATTACGTAGTTCTCAAGGCCCATCATATAATATAATAAACGAACCCATTACTCGGAAGTTCCACTGCTCTTGATCCTGAGATCGGAGCTGGACAGCATCATCAACAGCATGCAGACAATAATCCTGGGGATGAGTTTCTTAAGACTTAGGGAGGCTCTAGGTTCCATTCAGGGAACATGTGACTACTATTTGTGATGTGTCCTATTGTATGCTGATTGGAATTTGAATACTTCTAAAGTCATCACAATGTCAAATCATCAAAAATGTATACAATTATCCTGACTTTTTTTTTCTAATTCTCTGACATCTCCATTAATTTCCCCATTTGACACTCTCTTTATAAATATTTGACAAATTTACTTATTTCTTTTTTTACAATACTTCTCTTGTAAAAATTCTTGGTTATGCCTCGTTTCCTCAAACTATTATATCGAGCCATTGTAGGGTCACTGCGGTTTGTGTTACCAACTTAATAGCGATTTATGTAACTTTATTTCCCTAGCTTGCTCTGTTGCTTATATTCTGTAAGGCTCAGGGCACTTTATAAATTAATAATTCTTTAAAAGCTTATGATAATAGTTGCAAAACCAGCAAAACCCGCAGTGGGTAGATTTCACTTTCTGTTCCAAATTGCTAGCACAGGTCTATTAGCAGCCAGAACAATGGCATGATCATAATGGGTTTTCTTGCAAACATCCTTAAAAGAACATTCAGCAGAGTATGTCCACGTGCAATAGCTGAAACTTCTAGTTCCTGTTGTAATTCAGAAAGTACTGATATTTATCATTATCATCATCATCATCATCATTATCATTACAAATAGTGAAAGTAGGGATGCATAAATACAGTCTGCCCCAGGGGCAGCCTGAAGCTATATTCCAGCAAGTTACTGTGCTACAGTATTATGAGAATTTTTATCCATCATCAATAAAAAATGAGCATAGCAGTTATTATGGCAGTTTCCACAGTCAAGACTGTTTCTGCTATTACATCTCTTAGTAAAAGGGCAATACGCTCTCCATTATATGATGTCAATGCATCCACCTTTCCAACATCCGAGTATAATGTACAATCTTTACATGGGTTCTTCCCTAGTGAAGTCACATTTCCATGAACTTGGGGCAAGGACACAATGGGGCTAAATTAACTGTGGGCAGAAAGGAAAGTAAATTACATTTTTTCATAAACCAATGTCAGCACCGAGATGCCTCCATTTCTTTTTCATAAAGGAATGGAGTTGAATAAATTTGGCAAAATAAATATTTCACAGAGAAGACCGATGGCCTTGATGCTCCACTGGGCACACTGGAACCACGAAAGAAGCAAGTCCTTCTCTACGCCCCAGGCTCTCCTTCACCAGGGCGATGAATGAGCACTCTGAGCAAACAGACTGCCACTGCATGGCAGCTGGGGTCGGGTTCATGAAATACTGACGCCCCATCCTTATATCCTTTTTTTTTTTCCTTCTCTTAAGCCCTTTTTATTCTATTTAAAAATGTTATTTTACTTTATCTCACTATTTCATGGCCATCAAAGGGATCCAACAGATTCATGGTTAACTCACTGAGGAGTGTATGTGGAGAAGTTCAAGATAGGAAACAGAAGACCCCAGTTCAAGTACTACTTCTGCCTCTTAGATATGTGACTTTGGGAAAATTTCTCTCCCTCTTTGTACTAGATCGTTTTGAAGGTATCTGACCAGATCAAAACGATGCCCACATCTCTGAGAAGCATTACCAGTCTTGTTTGCCCAGTGCTAATTGGACCCTATCAATCAGATTTTCTCCCTTAGCAGGGATAATAGAAGGTAAGCTGTGAAAAGTTTTATTCTTCCATGTGGATAAAAGAGCACAAAAGGCTATCTACTCGGAGAAGGGAATGTGGTAAAAAGGAAGAGAAGAGCAAATGCAAGAAAGGGAAACTGAGCCTTATGTGCTCTTAAGCTACCCTGAGGAAGGAGCGAGAATCATTGTGAAGCTTTTCCAATGCACAATCCCGTCTATTTTATACCCTATCTGAGACTGGACTTCACACTTTCCCTCTGGTTTTGTGAAATACTCGATGCCTTAGTGCTGGAATTCTTCCTGTTGCTTTTTCCAGATTTCACGGGGTTTTACTATCTGCAAACATAAGATTTCCTGTTTTCAAAATTTATTAATTTATTTCTTCTCTGAACATAAGAAAGACAGAGAGATAGCCCCCCCCCCCCAGCAGGGTCTTGATGCTGTGAACCACCTTCAACTTTAGTCAGTCCCAGCTCACGGACATTTAGGGGGGGTTCTCCAGACACAAACCTGGAACCTTCCCGTTTGGATCAGTCTTCCAGAGTATCTTGTTGTACCACTGTTCCACTGTCCAGCCCTTGCAACTACAAGAGTTCTGATACTCTTGGGAATTTTGGTTTTCAGAGGACTAACAAATCCTGAAGTATGACCTCATTGCCGGCGCATTGTGAGAAAAAAGTGAGTTGATAAACAGTGGTGTGCTTTGTCATTAATCACTTAGCTGCTTATTCATTTAGCTAACAAAAGTTTACTGGGCATTCACTCTATGCCTAATCTGCCCTACACATGGGAACAGAGCACCGAATCAAACAAGGTCATTGCAAATGGAATTCACATCCTGGGGTAAGGAAACAGAAGGTAAAGAACAATAATAATCATAAAAAAATGTACATACACGATCTGACAAGGGAAAAGAGAAAATAAAAGTAGTGCAAAAGTGACAGAGAGTGAAGAAGAAAATGGTTTGTTGTTTTAGGTAGATGGGTTAGAGAAAGCGCCAATGATGCAATGTGAGGCGTGAGGGAAATGAGGCAGCAAGACAGCAAGACATCTGAGTAACAGCGATCGGGGAAAGAGAGTACAGGAGTCCTGAGGAAGGAGTGGACATGTCCTGCTTGAGGATTAAGACTAGAGATTCCTGCTAGAAGGTAGGCCATGGAGGGACCAGATGGTCGTGAGGAAGTAACACAGCTGGGCCCGCATAGGATGGTCCTGGTTTCACGTCCCATGGCCTTCCCGTCATGCCAGGAGTATACACATTCTCAAACCTTTCCTAGCTGAGGCTGGTGTGGATTGTGGCGTGAGGACCCTGTTGGTTGAGTGTCTCTCTCTCTTTCTGTCTCTCTCTCATAGAAGAAAGAAATAAACTTCGAAAATGATTAGGGGTTAGGTCTTACAGTGACTCATTCCCTATAGTAAAGACATATAGATAAGATGGGAAGCTACTGGAGACTTTTGAGCAGAGATGTGACATGATTTGACTTCCATCAAAAAAATTAGAGTCCAGGTGTGGTGGCGTAAGGAAGAGGGCGCTGCTGTACCATGGCTGAGGGCTGTGTGGAGGACCCAGGTCTGGCTCTCAACCTTTTTTTTTTTTTTTTTTTTCCTTAACGTGCTTGTGCTCATGAGAGAGAGAGAGAGAGAGAGAGAGAGAGAGAGAGAGAGAGAAAGGGAAAGTAAGAGACCATGCCACAATCCCTTCTTCATTCTCCTCCTGGGATCTTGAGCACTCATGCACATGGGTCTGGTATGAGTTTCAAGCCTCCAGGTCCAGGACTTGAACTGCTGTCGGCCATGCGGGCATCCAGTAACATAACTGCTATGCCATCTGCTGGCCTCAGCCTAACCTTAAAGGTCAGGCACAGTGGCATGCACCAGCTGTCCTAGCTAACTGGGAGGTTGGGAGGGAGATGGCAACATTGCAAGACCCAAAATACCTCTCTTTCTGTCTCTTACCCTTTCTCTTTGCCTGTCATTAGAGAAAAAAAAAAATACTGAAATAGTGTGTTAAGAATAGACAATAGAGGGGAAGGATGAAGCAGGGAAGCTATTGATAGCTAGGAAGCCATTCAATAGTCCAGGTGAGAAATGGTTGTGACTTGGACAAGAACGGTGGCTATAGAGGGGTAAAGAAATGTCAAGAGTTTCACTTAATTTAAAGGTAGGAACAATGGGGTTTGTTGATGGCTTAGAAATAAATTTCAGAAAATATAGAATCAGAAAAGAGCAAAGGGGGCCAGCCAGTGGCATGTTGAGTAAGGCGGCTGGATCCCACATGGCTGACAGAAGTTTGAGTCCTGGGCCCAGAGGCTTGAGAAGCACGCTTGGTGCATGTGCACACACGGCCCAAACCCCAAAGAGAAGAGCAGTGGGCGAAGGATTGTGACATGGTCATCTCCTCTGGGGGATTGATTTCTCACTTTCACTGTCGGTCCCTCTCCAATGAGTACAAGGACGCAGGGGGTGGGGGGGAGAGCGAAGGGTTTAGCCTTTAGAAAGATGAAGCCGTCCTTGATAAGATGCTAAAGATAGCAAGAACAACAGTTATCTGAGTGGGGAAAATTAGGAGTTTCATTTTGGATGTGGTAAATTTCAAACAGCTACTAGATATGTAAGTAGAAAAGTCAAATAAGAATTTGGATGTGTAAGTCTGACGGTCAGGAGAGAGGTCTAGGCTAGAGATCTAGTTTATATTCCTGCCTCTGCCTCATCCCAGCCCCCTTTTCCTTTCAGAACAGCAGCCCATTTGGGACTGCTAAAAGTTTAATTTTCTTCAGTCAGTGGGATTAAAAATTAAGGAAATTGCAGATGTCATAATACTTTAAGATTCAAGTGTTTGTATAAGAAGCAAGAGAATTTTTTAAAACCCCGATTGACTTTTTTGGCTTCCTGTAATTAGTTTGGGTCAACATATCTTTTATCTTTGAACAAAATACTATCAGCAGCAAAACATCTCATATTTATAAATAAATTTATTGGAAACACTTGGGACTTCTGAGTCAGGAAATTAATATAGAGATCGCTGTGATAATAATTAACAAATTATTCTTTGATGCATGAATTGTTGGATGAGCATACCAATGGTTGGAAATTGATTAAGCCCCGATTTTGTGCTGCTAAGCATACTCTAATAAAGACAAAGGCTAATAATCAGTCCCTGATAAATAAATAAAAAATAAATAAATAAAGTGTAGAAGTAATGATATTAAATCAAAGGAAAAAATACTGTGTTCCTGCCTTCAAAGAGTTTATAGGAAAGAGCATAAAATCTGGAACATGCCCAAGATCAACTCGCAGCAAATGGTACGTTTACGAAAGTTTCTTTGGTCTTTTCCTACCACCATATTCAGAATTTTTTTAAAGCCTCCTATTTTTTTTTTTTTTTTTTGAGAGATTTGTGCTTTATGGTGCGCTCGTCAGAAAGACAGAGAGAGACAGAGAGACAGAAAGTGAGAAATCACTCTCCAGGAGGGATGGCCATACCACAATCCCTTCTCCTCCATTCTCCTCTTGGGATCTGGGGCATGCATGCACACGTGCCCAGCGTGAGTTTAAGCCACCGTGTCCGGGCCTCAAACCACAGTTAACTACATGGGAGTCCAGCAACATAGCCATTACACCATCTGCTGGTCTCTGAAGCCTCTTTTTAAAGTTTATTCATTTATTTCCTCCATGAGAAGGAAAAAGAGTTAAACACCCCCACATTGTGATTTAGCACAGCCTCAGCTGGTACCTGTGACCAGTGTGCTCAGGAAAGACCTGGAACTCAAACCCAGAACCTTCATCTTATGGGCTCAGGTGCATTATTGCTGGTACCACTACCTGGTCCCCATATTCAGAATTTAACTTATAGCCCTTCTGCTTTTTTTTCTTTTTTCTCTCCAAGTCTTTTATTGTATGAGATCCGCTGCTTCAAGGTCGGGGGGAGCAAAGGGCTCACAGGTACACAGTGAAGTTTTATAGTGAAATATGCCAAGCTTTTCTCTCTTTAAATCAGGCATTTATAAGCAAGAAAGCCTACATTAATTAGATGAAGATGGTTTCGAATAGGAGAGTAAGCCATCATATCGTCATTAGCTGTGGCGTGGGATTCAGGGACGGGCAAGTGCAGGGAGATGTATTATCCACCCCCCCCCCCCCGCACCCCGTAGTTGAAAATAAAAGACATTTCAGAATTCTGACTTAAGGTATGAGCAAAAACTCCTCCTGGTGGCTCATGGACACAGTAGGAGGGAGTGGACAAGCCTGGGTCACGAAATTCGTGCCGGGCCCCGACCTTGGCACCCACAGAAAGCTGGCTAAAAGAGGATTCTCCATCCCCTTTGGCAAGTGAGCGATTATTTTTCTAGGTTAAAAACAACCCAGAAAACAAGACAACAACCAGGTTAGAAAAAAGACTTTCTGAAAAAGAAATCATGTATAATAGAACAGCATAAAATTTCAAAGAAGTTTTTACACATTCATGTTTTTGCATTGGCTAATTCTGCATGAAGAGCAGAGTATCGTGTGTGTGAATTAGCCGCTCTGTGGATATGAACGTTATTGCTGTTGTTTTTTCCCTTCATTAACATCTTTCCATATAGAAATACTGAGTAATTAAACTGAATACACAATTATCTCAATAATGGGCTTTACACACAGGGAGAGTCAACACCCTACCACATAGGTACCTCTTCTCCTTTTGTGGGGGGTGGGAAGAAAGAAAATTAAATTGCAGCTGCACCAACATGGGAACCAGGAAGGCAGGGCCTCTGGGGCCTGGGCACCCTCAGTCCAGAGCAGACGCTACAACCAGAGGTGCCCCTTGAACTTGAGCGCCCAAGGATGGAAGTTCTGGGGCACCCCCAGTCCCCCCATAGCCTCATCCAAGGAAGAGACCCAGGTGAGGAGACGTGAAAGCAGCAGGAACTGCCCGGAAGGCCCAGTGCATGCTGCTGGCGAAGGGAAACCTGCCTGGATCTGGTTCCAGTAATTGCAGGGCCCAGGTATTGAGAGGCTGGCCTGGGCCAGGGGACTCACAGGAGGTGGGGGATGGGCTTAGGTGCACAACTTGGTGACACCATACACCATCGGACCTTTCCCCGGCCACATCCACCCGGCTCTTGGGGAAGAGTCATTGTTGCAGATACAGCTCTTGCTGACATTTGGGGACAAAGCCGGTCAGTGGAGGCATGGACCTAATGATGATCAGGAGGTGAACCAAGGGCAAAGACAAGATTTGTCCCCTCTATTAACACCAAGCTGCAAACCAAAGGGATTGTATAGCAGGCCCTGTTTTGAAAATATATCCAAATAAGGGAACCAGCAGTTGGTGTAATGGCTGTGTCGCTGGATTCCCACGTAGTCGACCGCGGTTCGCGTCCCAGACCCGGTGACTTGAAACTCACGCCGGGCGCTTGTACGTGCGTGCCCAAGATCCCGAGAGGAGAATGGAGAAGGGATTGCGGCGTGGCCATCCCCCGGGGGGTGATTTCTCGCTTTCTGTCTCTCTGTCTCTCTCTGTCTGTCTGGCGAGCGCACGTGCCCTATATCAAAAATCTCTCCAAAAAAAAAAAAATATATATATATATATATATATCCAAATAATATGATTCTACTCCAGCATATCTCAAATATTGAAATACAGCTGATCACCATGGAGGCAATGCAGTTTGGTGTAAAGGGCGCCCAAATGGGGCTGATTTGTTAATCCTCCTGAGCATGTCACTTACCAATGGTGTCACGAATGATAAATTCATTTCTATTGCATATTTCAATGCCTCACTGATGCAACAGAGTCAGCAATTATCCTTTCCCAAGGTCTTCAGACACTTCTGTCTCCAATTATTCAAATCTTCCCATTGTTTTGCATAGCTTTATTCTTTAATCCTTATTTTACTGAGATTTAGGTGCCTGACCCTCAGATATTTCAATGTGTAATTATTAGACATGGCACTCATGAACACAATGAACAGGAATTGGGCACCTAAATAAACCAGACGCTATGTTACACATTGGCAACATGAAGAATGAGACTACCCCCTCTCCGCAAGCAGAGCGGAGAAACTACATACATAATACATTATGAAAATATCAAAGGTATATCTTTGCATGCGGTACTATGAGAGCCCCCAAAAAGACACATCATCCCAAAATGCTACCAAAGGCTTCCTGGGCAAGTCCTAAAAGGACATAGAAATTCAGTAGGCTGGGACCAGTGTCATTGTTACGTCACTGGACTTCCACATGGCTGATCGTGGTTCAAGTCCTGGACCCTGCAGCTTAAAACGTACCAGACACATGTACGTGCATTTCCAAAATCGCAAGAGGAGAATGGAGGAGAAGGGATTGAGGCCTGGCCATCCTCCCCAGGGAATGATTTCTCGTTTTCTGTCTCTCTGTCTGTCTCTGCCTCTCCAGCAAGTGCATGTGCCCTATAGCAAAAGTCGCTCTAAAGAAAAGAAGAAAGAGAGAAAGAGAAAGAAAGAATGAATGAAAGAAAGAAATTCAGCAGGCCAAAAAATGAGAAGGTCATGGGTGGGAAGAGCTTTTCTTTCTTTTTCTTTCTTTCCTTCTGTTATGTTTTCTTGATGCCTGGGACAAATGCGATAAAAGGCAGGAAAATACATATTATGGAAATTAATAAGTATATTGCTTTTAGTATTTAAAAGTCATCAGAAATAATGATAAATGCTGCAAATATCTTTTAAATAAGTATTAGAGATTACAAGCAGAAGGCATAAATATTAAGTCAATGACCTTTGAGGTCCTTTATAATGGTTTTGAAATTCTGTAATTATGACCTTGCTCTGGTTCTTATGTCTGAGGAATTGCCAAAGGGGAAGTAGCTCTAAAGAAGGAATTAAGAAGTTCATCTCAGCTTGTGTTGCAAAATCTCTGTGTTCTTAAGGCTCACTTCATAGCAAACAATGAGAATATTTACCAAGGGTTTCTCAGAAATGATTTTGAATTTAAAGAAAGTACATTAGAGTAAGTCAGGAGATTAGCCAGATAAAAAGCTTACAGGAAAGATGTAAAATGTGGAAAATATTAATTCAAGTAATAAAATAAACTAAGCTGACTATAGGTACCTAAGGATAGAAAAATATGTCCTATGTAAACTGTATCACATTAGTGCTTTTAGTGATGTGTGTCTGATTCAAGCTCTAAAAATAGATTCACTAAGACACATATTTTTGGTTCTGGTACATTTTCATTTTAAAATCATTTCTCAAATCCTGTAATTACCAAGTTCGCTGACCAGTGCTATTTGAAATCTCTTTGTAGTCCAGGTTCCTTATCATCATGTTGGATAAAAATAGGCAAGTGACATATGTTCCTTTTTTAAAAAAATAGAGCTCCTGGCTTCATCTAACCTAATTAACTGGTTAGAGTGGCCATCCATAAAATCAGCAGCCAGCACTTCGGGGCCCATTAGCATTGCTGTTCTCCTGAGCCGGCTGCTTTCTCTTCCTAAGCCTATGAATCCTAACCCGGAATATATGGTAGGTCCCATCTAGGTTTCCTTTATCTTTACTCTTGAAAGTGGTTTGAGTGTGTTGCTAACAGGTTATGGACTGAAGTCCTAAGCAGTCTTTCTGGGATTGTTGTTGTTGGGGTTCATTCCTTGCCCCTGTGAGTTCTATCAAAATTAAGATAGCAGGGATCAGCAGTTAGTGTAATGGCTATGTCGCTGGACTGCCATGTAGTCGACTGCGGTTTGAGTCCTGGACCCGGTGGCTTAAACTCAGGCCGGGCGCGTGTGCTTGCGTGCCGGAGATCCCTAGAGGAGAATGGAGGAGATGGGATTGTTGCATAGCATCCCCCCTGGGGGGTGATTTCTCTCTGTCTGTCTTTCTGTCTCTCTCTGTCTGTCTGGCGAGCGCACGCGCCCTATAGCAAAAACCTCCTCCCCCCCAAAAAAAATTAAGATAGCGAACAACGCCACAGGTGTATCTGCATTGTTCTCTTTTAGGAAGCACACTGTACTCTTTTCCCGCCCCATTCCACACCAAAAGCATTTTAACATTAAATTTCAAGCATTTGTTTCATAGAAAACTAATTCTTCAAAAAATATTTCTTGAAAAGCACAGGAGGGAAGTCCACAAGGTTTGTATGGCATACTGGGTATTGACCTTATATTTTAAGGTTAACACTTGAAATGTTGCAAAGATGGGTCCCTCAAGAAGACTCAGACTGTTAGTAAATAAACCTGTATCCTTGGGGCCAGCAGGTGGTGTGGTAGTTAAAAGCTCTGGATTCCCAAATGGCCACCCACGGTTTGAGTCCCAGACCTGGCAACTTGCTTTCTCACATTCCCTTTCTCTCTCTCTCTGGTCAAATAAAATAATAATAATAATAGCAAATGGAATTAAATAAATGTAAAAAAAAATACCTGTATCCTTTCATTTAACCTGAATTATCAAACTTTCCTGATTAATTATTTTCTTTTTCTTATAAAATATATTAGTATTAGTATTAAAATAATTAGTATTGCAGAAGATTTTAGGGAAAGATATTAAATCAGAATTCTGGAATCCATAGTGTTTAAAAACATTATTTATTTTATATATCTACAACAAAGCATTCTAAGGTTGGTTTGTTCCAGTTATAGAACTAAAAGTGGTGTATTTCCTGTTTCTATTCCAAATAATCTCATCGTAACCCCAAATAATCTTGGTTAGTTGCCCAAAAATATTTATTACCACTTCATCTGGAGGGAAAACATACTTTTTTTTAAACATTTATTTATTTATTTATTTATCTATTTGTTCTTTGTGATTTTCAAGGTGCTGGATCTGGGACTCCAACCATGGTCAGCCACATGGGAATCCAGCACCTTAACCACCATGCCACCTCCTGGCCCCCAAAACATACTTTCTACCAGGTTTGAAGTAGAAGCTTCAATGTAACAGCAAATTGTCAAGCATAAGCAAAGTGGAGCAGTTTACACTTTCCCCACATGCAGTTTCAAAATCCCAGCCATCAGAACTGTGACATACCAGACATTCAAATGTCCTGATGCAGCTCCCTAAAACAAGCTCCATCTAAATGAGATACAGACTAGAAACAAGGTGGTAAGACTGAATTCATAGGTCCCGATTCAGGTCGTAGGAACCAGTACTGAGAGGCCAGGGTTGTTCAACATGAAATGGTTAGAACCAAAACGAGAACCACTCCCTGAAAACAAGAGCCAAGGTGAGGTTTCCTCTCATAAAAACCCCACCTGGGGAAACAGAAATAGCCACTGCTCCCTTCCTGCCTGGACTATGGTGATCCAGGGACATGGGGAGACAATGACATACCCTCATGTGGAAGAGTAATTTCTCCATCTCAAGAGCGAGAAACAGAAATATAGATGAATGGAACCAACTCGGAGGAAATAAGGCAGACTAAACCATATGTACACTTTGGAAGTGAAAAAAAAGTTATTGAAATTTTAAAAAGCACCTGATACAAGTGTATAGATGAAGCTATTATGTAGAAAATGATATGAGAGAAAATTAAGAAAATAATTAGACCATTATACTGAGAAATTCCCATGAAACACCTCACAAAGAGCAAAATAAATCTCTAAGGGAGGAGTAAAAGTATCTAAGAAATATGGATGAATGATTTGAAAAGGTCCGGAATGAAGAAATAATATCCCAATACATATCATCGAATTTTGTCAAAGTTAAGAAAGACAGAAATGTCATTTTGAATTATGAGTAGTATATAAGACAAACATAAATAAAATTAGAACTAAAGCATTAAAGATATTAAAAATAACACTAAAACCTGGAGGGAAAACGTTATCTATAGAAACATGACACAAGTTGTCCAGATATTTCTTTTTTGAGGTAGAGAACCCAGAATACAATGAAGTTATATGACATGAAAGACAATACGTGACTAAGAATTTTATTCTAGCCCAGTCAGATTATAAAAATGAAGAACGATTGTTCTCCAGTCCTGATTTCCCTACTTCTAGCAAAACATGAAGACTCCGTAACCTGAGTATTCTGAATGTGCATTTTGTCCAACTTTCAAAAAGCCAACAAGTGCTGGGTCAGTCACAGTGGCATGAGCTGCTAACGTGCTGTGCTTCACAGGATGGGACCACATCAGGTGGTCTGGGTTCGATTCTGGGTCCAACCTAAAGGTCAAGCACAGTGGCCTATGCCTGTTATCCTGGTGACTCTGGGAGGCTGAGGCGGGAGGATTATGACTTTCAGTCTGGCTTGGTTAGCAAGAAGACCCCTTTCGGAAGCAAGAAGCAGGTGAAATGATTCACGCCTCTAGCTCCATCTGGAAGGCTGAGGCATGATGATTCCAGCAGTGAGACTTTGTCTTTCAAAAAAAGCAGCAGCAACAATGACAAAAAGCAAAAAGCAGCAACAATGACAAAAAAATATAAAATATTTAACAGAACAGAAAAGAGGGAAAACTCACTCATTTAATGAGGCAAGTAATAACCTTGACATTGAAATCAAATGAGGCTAGAAAAAAGTGAAAATTACAAACAGATACAAAATTCCTCAATTAAATGCTAGAAAAAAATGAACATACTACACATGTTCCAATCCAATAAGTTTAATCCAATGAATCAAGAACAGTCCAACTGCAAAAGAATCCAATAGAAAAATGGGAAAATAACATGAACAGGCAATTCACAGAAGAGCAAAATCTATAAAAATTATTAATAGATAACAAACCTCATTAATATTCAAGGGAAATAATTACAAATGACTACTTTGCACACACAGGTTTGGTGAATTTAAGGAGCCTGACAGGATCAAATACTGACAAAAGCAGGAAGAAACTTGGAAATTTTAGAACTTCCAACTTGCATGGGAAAGTTGTAAATTGCTACAACTACAAACACTTTGTTTAGCAATTAGGTAGTATCCAATACAATTGAAAGAGTGTCTACCTAGTGATACAATGTTGCTCTTCAGGCATATTATCTAGAGAAAAATCTTGTAAAAAAACTGCATAGAATGTTACTTATAACACGTGAACTGTTACTGCTGCTTATAACAGCATTAAATGTGGAAACAACCTAACAAACTTCCAAATAGAAAATGACTACAAAGACAGCATTGTTGAGACAGGGAGGTAGTGTTGTTATATTTTGATCGACTCGACCAGGGAGAAATGTTCACATATTGAAATGATCACCTTGTAAGCTAAATGATGTGATTGAATGTATTAAAAATGTAAATTAAAAAAGTGAAAAAAATGTATATTGGCAGTAAAACAATTTTAGGAGATTATTTTAAATATAAAGTTCATTGTAAATATGTAATAACATTTTCATCTTTTTATTAAAGACATGTGATCACATTAACAGAAAATAATACAATCCAAAAAAAAAAAAAAGAATAAAAGAAAATGACTAAATAAAAAGTACATTGTAGTTACTTTGTCCCTTTCTTTTTCTTTTAAAAAATATTAGAGGGCATTTATGTGTATGATAGAGAGACAAAGAAGGCATCCCCAATGGAACCTCATCTTGCTGGAATCATTTTTTTCTTGAAATTTCTGTCCCATCAGAATCCTGGGCATGCACACATATGTTTAGCATGTAAGTCACCAGGGTTGGGACTTCAATCCTGGTAGCCACCATGTAAGATCCAGCCTCTTCTGCATAATATTCTTTTGTTGTTGTTGTTTAGATGTTTGCCATAGGGTGTGTGCACTTGCCAGAGAGACAGAGAGAGACAGAGACAGAGAGACAGAAAGCGAGAAATCACCCCCAGGGGGGATGGTCATGCTGCCATTCCTTCTCCTTTGTTCTCTTCTTGATATTTTGGGCACGCACATACATGTGTCTGGGGTTGGGTGACTGGCGTGTGAGTTTTAAGCCACCAGGTCTGGGACATGAACCATGGTCGACCATGTGAGAGTCCAGTGCCTTATCCACTACACCACCTGCTGGCCCTCTTGCACATAATAATTAATCACTGTGAAATGAGACTGGCTCCTAAAGTTATTATTATGTAAAAATGAAATACACAAGTTTAAATGAATAAATCAGAGCTATATGTTCCAGTATTAAAAATGTCAAAAACTGAAAGATAAGCAAAAAAGGATAGAATGATATGATATGATATGTGTGTGTGTGTGTGTGTGTGTGTGTGTATTTGGACACAGACAAACTAATATTATGTATTGTTTATGAATGCATATATATATATATATATATATATATATATATAATAATCCAAAAATAATCAGATACTGCTTCTGATGGTGACATATTAGCAATTTAGATCAATGCTGTACATTCACAGGAAAAAAATGCTTATATATGTATGTATGCATGCATACATGTATATATTCTAGATGAATTAAAAAGCTGTAGAAAAAAACTTTAAAGGAAAAGTGTAATCAATCTATTAATATTCTTGAATTATTGAAAATATTAATGAAAACAATAAATTCCTAAATGTGTTTGCTGATGTTAAAGTCATGTTAGAGAAACACATTTAACTTTAAGTATCAGAAAAGAAGAAAAACTGAGCATCTATGATCTCAGCTCCTATCTCAAGAAGTTAGAAAAAAAATACTAAATTAAATCCACAGAAAGTATAAGAAAAGAAATAAAGACACAAAAAAACCCCAGAAAATTTAATGAGACAAGAAAAAAAGAAAAGCATGTTTTAACTCATTAGATGAACCGAAAATTATTGTAGTTTTCTTTAAAAAAATTAAGATAAAAAAGGCAGAAAATGACAGGCCAATTTACTTATGAAGGTAGGTGTAAAAAAGCAGAGTAAAATATCAGCAATTGAAATCTAGCAACATGTGCAGAGGTAACATATCAGAAAGACGTGATGTTATTTCAGAATCCAAGGTTATTACACATGAGACATTAAAAACAAAGTCACCACGTGTAGCAAATAGAGATGATCTATGATCTATGGCCATTTCAACTGGTGCAAAAATTTTATTTTGTGATACTTCTTTTCTTTTTTACTTTTTCAGAGAGTTTTCTTGTTTGTTTTATTGTAAGGCATGGGCACTTGCCAGAGAGACAGAGAGACAAAAAGCGAAGAAATCACCCCCGACGTGGGATGGCCATTCCCCTCTTGGGATTTTGGGCATGCATATACATGTGCCTGGCATGTTTTAAGCTGCTGGGTTCAGAACGCGAACCACAGTTGATTACGTGGGAGTCCAGCGATGTAACCATTATGCCATGTGCTGGTCCCCATAATACTTGTTTTCTATGATTGGCTGAATAATGCCCCCCTCCATGAATGATGTATGTGATGTAACCCCTGGAACCTATGGACGTAAGTCCCTTCGTGGGAAATGAGACTTTTGTAGTCGTGGCTAAATAGTGTAAGGACCTTGAGGCAGGAATGCTATCATTGATTGTCCTGGTTGGGCCGATGTAATCACAGCAGCCTTATGAGGATGAGGCAAGAGAGACAGCATCAAAGATGTGATGACAGAAGGAGAAACTGCAGTGAAGCTGGGCCATGGGAGGACTGCGGGCAGCCTCTAGAAGCTGGAAAAGGGCAAGGACTCTCTAGAGCCCCCAAAAGCCATGTGTCCTTGTGAATCCATTTTGTATTACTGACCTCCAGAACTGTAAGACAATATACTAATAATGTTTGAAACTTCTAAGCTTGGGGCAATTTGTTACAGCATCAATAGGACACTAATACTTTACCATTCATGATAACAAAGTTTTTGTTTGTTTGTTTGTTTGCTTGTTTTTGTTTTTTAAGAGGTTTTTGCCTTAGGGTGCATGGATTCACTGCAAAGAGAGACAGACACAGACACAGTGAGAGGGAAAGTGAGAAATCACCCCCCAAGGAGGCAGCCACGTCTCAATCCCTTCTCCCCCATTCTACTCCTGGATCTTGGGCAGGCACACACATGCACCGGTGTGATTTTTCAAGCCACCGATCTAGAACTCAAACCACAGTCAGCTCTGCGGTAGTCCAGCATTGTTATTACTCCGCCATCTGCTGGCCTCTGGTTAAAAAGCTTTTAACAATTAAGAAAAGAGGGAAACTCCTTAATCTTAATCATAGATATGAAAGTATACAAACATCCTTAAAGGTAAAATGTGGTAAGCTGTTTTCTGAAATTAGATCTAAAACAAGGATGACCACCTTTTAAAATATTGTATTTGAAACCTGACAAATGCCACCACACAGGAAAAATAAATAATAAAAAGATTGGGAAAAAACAACAACAACAAAACAAAACAGAAACCACCATTGTTCGTAGATGGCATCATTATGAATTAAAATCCAAAAGAATCTATAATACATATTAGAATGAAAGAATAAATTTACCAAATTCAAAGGAAACAAGGTTTCTTAAAAATATGATTCATTACAAAGCCATCACAATAAAAGAAGAAAATGAGCCTGGAACATCAAAAAAGTAAAGAAGGAGATATATCAAAATCACACAAAGCTAACTTGAAGAGGCTTCCCACTGGCCATATAAGGGGCAAATGAAGCCTCAAGTGAATAAAGATTCATTACTATTGAGTTAAATAAGAATCTGTCAATACTGACAGTAAGCAAATAAAGGAGAAGAGAAAGTTCTTTATAGTACAATGATTGTGACAATTATTTCAGGCAAGAATCATAAATGAATGTTTAAATGACTCGGTGAACATCTGAAGAGAAACAAGATATTGACTTAGTCAAATATCTCTCCATAGTTTACTTATTAATTTTTAAAAAGTGGTAACTGGGAAGTAGAAAAATAGTGTAATCAAGTAATCAGTTACCACTTCAAGGAGAAAAACACTGCATGCCTTCTCATATATTCACTGAGGAGGAGAGACCAGATGGATACACACAGAGATCCAACCAGTGTACATCAATCCCATGTCTATATGTATACACGTGTGTGCATGTGTGTGTAGGTCTGTGAAATAGCAGCAATTGATAAACTGAGTAAACTATAAATGTGAAGTATTTTCACTAATTCAACAAAATAGTTGAAAGACCTATATATGGAAAATTCAGAAAAATTGAAGAAAATCTAAATAAAAGAAGAAATATGTACTATACCTATGAATTAGAATACTTACTAATGTAAAAATCTTTAAGTATACCTATTGGTTCCATACAATACAATCCAGTCATTTTCTTTTTATAAATGCATAGAGACACAGCCTATAATACATTCAGAATGCAAGGGGCAAGAAAAATAAATGAACAAAAAATCATGAAGAGTAAATGCTTTCACCGTGTTTTTCTAAACATACACAAAAATTTTTTTGAAGAAAATTACTTCATCAGAGAGCAGAGTTTATTATAAAGCTACAGTAGTTAAATAGTATAGTATTAACACAATGGTAGATAAATGGACAAATGGCCCAGAATGAAGAAAGCAAATCTTCACATGTATGGTTTAGAATAAACATGTGCTAAATTACGCTGGGTAAAAATATATTCTTTTCAATAACTATTGCTGATTTGATAGGATATCCACATGAGGAAAAATCATCCCTACCATACACCATATACAAAAAACAATCCCAAACCCAAGTAGCTGAAGATTTTCTGTGAAAAATAAAGTAATAAAGGTTATAGAAGAAAACACAGAAGAATATTTTGTGACCTAAGGGTGGGGAATTATTTCTTAAATAGGGGGAAAGGAAAATCATTTCCACAGGGAAAATACTATAAATTTTGTACATTAAAATTAAGAACTTAAATTTGTTCAGTAGAAAGTATATAAGTAAAAAGACAAGTGGAGATATATATTCCTAAAATATATAACTTGGCAAAAGACTCATGTACATACTATGTAAAGAAATCCTACAAGTCAAAGAGACAAAACAGACAACTCAAGAGAATACTAGGGAAGACACTTAAATAGAACCTTCACCTCAATGGGCCAATAAATCTAAGTGTTTAACCTCATTAATATCAGGGAGATGCAAATACATATCACAGTAACACTTCATAATCATCCAAATGGGCCACATTAAAAGATTGACAATGACAAGTACTGGCAAAGATGCAGAGCAATGGCACACTCACACACTGTTGGTAGGAGTATTAAAATCACTTTCAAACTGTTTGGCATTATGCATTATTTTCATAATTTCTTTATTTGGTATGCATAGAACAAAAAAAAAATCTATGCAGAGGAGTGCTCCTAGCAGCTTTATTAATATTCAGAAACTGGACACAATGCAAACGGCACCAGCAATATAGTGGTTTACATTGTGATATATTGATTTGATTGAATACCATACAGCAATAAAAATGAACTATGATCACATGCATCTCACAAGGATAATTTTAAGGAAAAAAAATCAGACACATGGAGACATATAATTTGATTTCAAGTTTAAAAACAGGTATCTAAGGTACTGTGGTAGAAGACAGAATATTGGTTACTTTTAAGAAAGATGGGGGGGTGGTGATTGTTAGATGGCACAGGTTTGAGGAGACTCCTTGTGTGCTAATGATGAGCTACAGATGCCTGGATAGTACTTGCATGAGCCTCTTTACTTTGAAAATGAATTGAGTGGTACACTTTAACGTTTGTGTACTTCTCTGCCCATGTGTTAAAAAATCAACAAGCAAATTTTTAGAAATAAATGGAAATAATAAATGTCAAATCCATGATAGTTGTTACCATTGGAGAAAAAAGATGGCAATTGAGATGTAGGATGGGTTTATGGTAGGGGAAAGTTTCAACTCTATGTTATTTCATTTAATGTGTAATGCAGGGGTCAGCAGGTGGCAAAGTGGTTAAGGCACTGGACTCCAACATGGCGGACTGTGGTTTGACTAGTGGACTCAACAGCTTGAAACTCATGCTGGGTACATGTACGCGTATGCCCAAAACCCTGAGAGGAGAATGGAGGAGAAGGGGTTGCAGAGTGGCCACCCCCCTTGGGGGCTGATTTCTCTCTTTCTGTCTCTCTGTCTCTTTCTGTCTCTCTGGCGAGCACACATACCCTATAGCAAAAATCTGTCAAAAATTATATTGTAAGTAAGCAAAATATTAAGGTACAATTAAGCTGAGGGTTGGTTACAAGTTAAATGCTTCTCATGCAACTAAAAACCAATCAGTGAGGTTACCCTGAGTTGTATGTTCATCAATATGAAAGGCATTTCTAGGATCACAAACTCTTCTGCATTGAATACTTTGACACATCTCTATATAGCTGATGTGGAAGGCAAGACTGGTTTTCTGTCTCATTGTTCTGAGTATGTGGTGAAGTGTATCAACCCATGTTGGCAATTTTATTACATCTGAGGTATTGTATTTTTTTTCATTGTGACAATTTTATTTCATCATGATTTCATCATATTATATGACATCGGTTTATTACAATTATGTTATAATTGATAGATCCTCTGTTTTTTCTGTTCCCCTTTATTCCTTACATCTTTTCACACATAGACATGTACCCAAACACCTACTTATACACACATATATCTTTCAAATAATCATGGATTATTTGTAAACTACTTCTCACCTCACTTTCTATTTCAGTCTCATTAAAATTTCCAAAATTGACTCTACAGTTTAAGCTCTCTCAGAGATCAATGCAGACTTCCTTTACCATTGGGTTTTGTTGATTCATCCCTCAAGGAGCTCATTTAAATTTCTCCCCACTAGGTAATACAGTAAGTCACTGCCCTATGTCAATATTTGCTTTAAGTTCTTTTCCACTTGATGGAGTTCATGAGATGTGTAAAGCATTTTCTTGGCTCTCTGTAAGTGGGTTATGCATGTACGTAAAAGTAAAAGGAAATGAGTGTAAACTTTTCCAACAGATCTTTCTGAAATGAATGATCATTTTATTATTTTCTCAGACAAAATTAACCCAGTCACTTGAAAGAAATACAACACTCATATTTAATGCAAAGTATTGAGATGAGAGAATGAAATATCTCTATATTTATAATTCATCATAGCATTTTATATTCAATTTTCACTTTGCCAAAATGCATTCATCATTATGTTTTAGAAAAATACAGGACTTTTTAATACTTCATGAATAAAATTCAGGGGAGGAGGGAATTCCCTTTGGTAGTAGTTTTACTTCAATACAAATTACATACTCAATTCTTTGATGCAGGCGAAACTCCCAAAGAAAAAGTTTAAATGTTGCACCATGTCCTCTTAATATTTGAAGTATAAAGAAGTTACTCCCTGGATTCAGGAACATAGCAACCTGCCATGTCTGAGCCCATCTGCTTCAGGTCCTGACTGTAAGATGACAGGATTGGCCAGTGAAAGAATAACATCTCTGAGAGTTCATTTTCCTGGAGTCATTTCTGCATGAAATGATAGCATCCCTCTTGAGGATGGGCCTCAATGTATTTTTCTGTCCATTAGCTATTATATATCACTCTTGACTCAATAGACTATAAAATAGAGGTGCTTTTTTATTGGCAAGAACTTAGGACATTTTTACAATGGCAAACAATGTTACCTCACAGGAAAATGTAAAAGAATTAAGAGTTATGGGCTACAAGGAGAAACTGATCCCCCCTTCCCCTGGGGGAGAAAAAAAACTCGTTCTCCTTTCTGAATCTCTCACTCTGGTCTTCCAATTCTTTTGCTGAAGAAAAGAAGACTGAAGTTAGAAAAATAATTTCAGCTCAAACATATTCAAGTCACATAATTAATTCAACAATATCTCAGGGTTTCTTTTCCCTTAAGCCATTATTCTCCCTAATTGCTTGATTTTCTAAAGGAAACTGGAACCTCTCATTTGACTCCTCTCAGAGCCTGATTTTGTCTATGTCATAATATTGGAGACTAGAGAACCGGATTGTATATTTAACTTATTCTTCTTTAAAGGCTCTGAAATGTGGGTTCCTATCGGATATTATATTAGTAACTGAAAGCATGAACGCTGTGGTATAGAATGCTTTGATGTAATCAGGAAGGATTTATACCTCCATCTTTAACCATCATGAATTATTTCTCTGAAATAAAATGATCTACTCGTAGCTTAATTCTGTTTTAAATTTTATTGCTTTTTAGAATGTTTTTTAAAGGACTCAGAATTAATAAGGGTCTCACCCTTTAAGGAACTGTGGCATAAATCCAGCTCTGCAAACACAGGATATATGTAAATAGAAGTTCAACAAAGAACCATTTAGTGCAAATGATCTCTTAATACGATATAAATAAAAATTCAGTTTGGAAATGAAAAACGGTGGTGTGGTTCTCAGAGGAAAAATCTTCACTGCTGGAAAAAGAACATCACAGAAGAATCACACTGCTGACCACAGTGTGTTGTCGACCTCTGGTTTCGATTTTTTTTCCTCCCCTCTCTCTTTCCATGAAGGAAGAAAACCAAGTAGAAACCAAATAAGAAATAAATAAAGTTGAGGGCCTAAAGTTGAGAGAGAAATGAAGAAAGTTAGAACCTCCAGACCAGGTAATGAGACCAAAAGTTAGGGCAGATGTCATTACTAAAGAGCTTCATTCTACCAAGCTCAACTTCAGTCAGTAAAGGCCTGGAGCCGTTAATAAAATGTACGGATGCGCTGAGAAAGTGCTAGTCTTTTTCATTCATAAATGAAAAGCAAGGTTGAATTTAGCAAAAGGTACTAATAATGGTAAGATCTTCAGCAATCCCATCATTTATTAGAAGAGAAAATTGAGGATTACAGGCATTTAAAAATGTGTCCCAGTGGGGCCGGCAGATGGCAGAGCGGTTACGTCACTGGACTCATACATGGCTGAATATGGTTTCAGTCCCAGACCCGGCGGCTTGAAAATCATGCCAGGCACATGTGTATGCCTGCCCAAGTTCCCAGGAGGAGGATGGAGGAGAAGGGATTGTGGTATGGCCATCTCCCCGGAGGAGGGGGTGATTTCCCACTTTCCCTCTCACTGTCTCTGTCTTTCTCTCTCTCCTGTGAGCACATGCACCCTATGGCAAAAAATACATATAATAAAATAAATAAATAAAGTATCCCAGTATGAACAGCTTTGTATACGCAACTTTGTTATTGATTGGGGGCTAGGCTTAGAACTGACATCTCTGGGAATTTTAACTCTTACCCCCCAACACCTAAAATGTTGTATGTCTTTAAAAGTTTTATTAATTTGTATTTATTCCACAGTTATGTTCTGAACATCACCTATGTACCTGAAACCACACTCAGTCCCTAGGATAGATGATACAGAAGCATCACAGAAAAAATACAGTCTTCACACTCATGAAATTTAAAGTTTTTGAGGAAAACTAATACCAAATTTTTATTTACAAATGAATTACAACTGTAATGAATGTTACAATGACGTAGAGGGTTACATAACCACTTTTGGAAGTGTCAGCTATTTATCTAGGGCTTTAAGCTCCACTGCTCTGAAGACATTTCACTTACTAAGGTCATTAAAAAAAACATCTTTGTTCATTTTACCTGAACTCTCTTGAACTTTTGACATTGTTAACGATTCTTTCCTTTTGTAGCTTCCTGCTCTCTTGATATCATCCTTTTTTGGTGGTGTCTCATCTATTGTATCTTCAAACAAAGGCGTTCCAGGGGCTTGGGGATGCAGTCTAGGATAAAGACCGATTGCAGAACAGGCTGGTAGTTGGAAACCTTGGACAAGACAGGAGCTCTAATTTAGCTTTGGGGTCTGAAAGTGTAATGGAGTCAAATGGATGGTTGCCGTAGAAGTTTATCTACAGAACACTCAAGAAGTCACCATGAGCAAAGTTAAGGGGAGAATAAATACCTTGGAGAACATGAATATGGGGCATGTAGACCCAGGTGCAATTCTCCCGGAAACCCTTATTTTTCTAGATTTTAAAAAATGCGTTTTTTCTTAATGTACAAAGTTCCCGAAGGAAAAGGAATATAACATAGCCAATTAACTAAGGAGCATGATGTGTATTACATGACTGCTATTAAAAATGAAATGAAGAAATTTACTATTAAAAAATTAAGCAAGCGGGTCTTTAAGAAGTTCATGGAAAATACATAATAGGAAGAAAAATGAAAAAACTAGGCACAAATTTCAAAATTGTTTGAACCAAAATAAGCTTGCATTTTAATTCCATTTCTTCATGTTTGTGAAGTCCGTTTGTAAGTTCTTTTTCCCGTAAATCACACTGCCCTGCAATCTCTGTTGTTATGACTGTGTAAAGGAAGAGAGAATTTCTGCTATGCAATACACACTGAGCAAATAGACAAGTCTTAGATGGGAAAAAATATTTGCAAAAGTATATCTGATAAAGTTATCCAAAATATACAAAATCTCTTAAAATTCAACAATTAGGAAAAAAAATTTAAAAATGGGCTAATGACCTTTACAGACACCTCTCCAAAGAAGATACATGGATAACAGATAAACATATGAAAAGATGCTCCATGTCGTATGTCATTGGGGAAATGAAAATAAAAGCAACAAGAAGATACTATGACACATCTCTCAGAATGGTTAAAATCCAGAGCATAGACAGCACCAAGTGCTGCTAAAGATGTAGAGCAACAGGAACTCTCATTTGTTGCTGACGGGAATGTAAAATGGTACTGCTCATTTGGAACGCGGTTTCATTTCTTACAAAATGAAACATACTCTTTCCATATGATTTAGCAATCATGCTACCCAAAGGAGTTGGAAACTCATGACCTTACAGACACCTGACGTGATATTTACAGCAGCTTTATTTGGAACTGCTCAAACTCAGAAACATCTAAAGTGTCCTTCAATAGGTGAATAGATACATACATTGTGGTACAGCCATATAGTGGAATGTTATTCAGTACAAAACAGAACAAAAGCCATCAAACTATGAAAAGACACAAAGGAGACGTATTACTGTGAAAGAAATCAATCTGAAAAGGCGGCTTACCAGACAATTCCAACCACATGACACTCTGGAGTAGTAAAACCATGAAGATAGTAAAAATCAGTGGTTGCCTAGAGTTAAGGAGAAAAAGAAATAAATAAGTGAGCACAGAGAAATTTTAGAGGAGTGAAGATACTTCATGTGATCCTATCATGGTGGGGACATGGCATTACATATTTGTGCAAACCCATAGAACAGCACCAAGAATGAACCCTAGTGTAAACTTTGGGCTTTAAGTGACAATGATGTGTCACTACAAGTTCATCGATGATAACAAATATATCATTTAGCTGGGGATGTTGATAATTGGAAAGCTATGTATGTGTGGGGAGGTGCAGATGTATAGAATAAGTGCACATTTCTTTTGGTTTTGCTGTGGACATAAAAGAGCATAAACCATGAGGTCTTAAAAATATTAATATAGAAAAATGGCAAATAATGCCTCATAAAAGGATAAGATGTAGTGTAATGGAAGTCCCTGCCAGTCAGGAAGTGAAAGTGTTTCTAGCCCAATACAAAGAGTGGCTGGCTTTGGGGCACAGGAGTAAGATATTTTCACTGGGGAGGAGAGAAGACAGACAGATAAATACAGAATTACAAGCACTATACACAAATCCCATGTCTGCATGTATACACGTGTGTGTGTGTGTGTGTGTGTGTGTGTATGTCTGTGAAACAGCAGCAACTGAGTAAAGAATAAACGTGAATTATTTTTACTAATTTAATAATATGTGTGAGCAAATTATATAAAGAATTAGAAACATTTTTAAGAAGACAAATAAAAGAAAAAATATGTACTGTCTATGAATTAGAATACTCGTTATTATAAAAGTCTTCAAGTATACCTATTGGTTTCATGCAATACAATCCAGTCATTTTTTTAAAACATATACATTGATAGGAATAGCCTAAAATCCATATAGAAATGCAAGTGCCTAGAATAAACAAACCAAAACAATCATGAAGAGCAAATGCTCTCACCTTGTTCTCCTAAACGATTTCGAAAAATTATAAGGAAAATTACTCCATCAGGGACCAAGAGAAGCCAGATTCCACATGGAAACTGTGGTTCAGGTCTCTGACTCATTCCGTCTGAAACATGCAAAGTACGTACATGCAAAGTGCCCAAGATCCACTGAGCCAGAGAACTGGAGGAAGGGATCGTTGAGTAGTGAACTCAGCAAAGGGGGCTCCTCTCTCTCTCCCTCTCTCTCTCATTCTCCTGTGCACTTGCAGATACTCTATCATGAATAATAAAGAAACAAAACAATACAGGGCTGGCAGGTAGCATGGTGGTTAAGGGCGCTGGACTCCCACATGGCTGTCCAAGGTTTAAGTCCTGGATTTGGCGACTTGCTTTCTCACTTTCCCTCCCTTTCCCTCTCTCTCTCATACACACTCACTCTGTCCCTCTCTGGTCAAATTTAAATAAATAAAGTAAGTCTTTTTTTAAGAAATACAAAATAACAAACATCCAGAGTGGTTAGGTGTGTGTGTATTGTTAGTGAGGATGATACAGAAAGGGTAATAAGATAGGGGGAAAACAGTTCCTTGAATCCTCAGAGAAGTGCAGGAAGAGTCTAAAAATATCAAGTAGGTGTTTGACTTTCCTGCACATCCATGAGACCCAGGAGCAGCAAAATGGAAAAGACAGTGCAGGGTGAGGGTCGATCCTCAGGAATTCCTGCTGGTTTTCTATACCTACATGCGTTATACAAGAGATTCAGAAATTTCTCCCAAGACGGTGAGTTTCAAGCTCCAAACTTGTCCAGGACCTTCTGTAATGGAAACCAAAGTGTTCCCAGAGTGAAAACTATGGAATGAACATCATTAACTAGATGTGAGAGGAAAGACACATCTGGGAATGAGAGAGCATGCATGCCAGCAAGAATAGAAGTATGTAAGTAAAGAACTGTCGCATAACTCAGCAATTCTGTTTATAGGAATAGACCCCAAAGAACTGAAAATAGGTCTTAAAACAGAAACATGTACATGATCATTTATATTAACTCTATTCACATGTACATGATTATTTATATTAACTCTATTAGCAAAAGGGTGGAAACAAACCAAATTTCTAGAAGATGAATAGATAAACCACATGTGGTATCTCCATCCAATGGAATATTATTCAGCCATAAAAAGAATGAGATACTGATTCATGCTACAACGTGGATAAACTTTGAAATTGTGCTAAGTGAAACAAGTTACAAACAAAAGCTATGTAATATATAATTCCATTTATGTGAACTACCCAAAATACATGTATTCATAAAGACATATGATGGGTGGTTGTCAGGGACTATGGGCATGAGGGAAGAGGAGTGATTACTTATTGAATATATGGTTTCTATGTGGAACGATGAAAAGGTTCTGGAACTAGAGAGCGGTGACTGTTGTACAGTATTGTGAACGTACTTGACACCACTTAATCTTACACACTTTTAAAATAATTTAAATGATGGGGCTAATAGATGGCATAGCAGCTATGTTGTTGGACTCCCACATGGCCAGTCATGGTTTGCGTCCCAAGCCTGGTGGCTTAAAACTCACACTGGACGCATGTGCGTGTGTGCCCAAGATGCCAGGAGGGAAATGAAGAAGGGAGTGGGTGTGGCCAACTCCTTCCAAGGTGTGATTTCTCACTTTCCCTCTCACTGTCTCTGTCTCTCCCGAGAGTACACGCACCCTAAGACAAAAACCTCTACAAAATAATAATAATAAATAATAATAAAATGGTAAATTTTGTTATACATATATTTTATCACAATAATAGCAATAATAGTAAAGATAGTTCGAACAGGGTCTTGTCAGCAAGGAGTGATGGCTAACTGCCTTGTTGCATACTCAACAAACCTTATACAAGCCAAGGAAATGAAATACGAGTTTCACAAAGTGAGCATGCATTATCGGGCACCTGAAGTAGACAGCCTCAGATGGTCAAAGGAGACCCAGAAAAGATCGTGAGAATTCCGAGCTCCAACTGTCCCAATATCAGGGTAAAAAGTAATTCTTGAAACCAGAAGCTGCTGTTAGGGGTGGGAGGAAAGAGACACACTTGATAGAAACTAAACTTTGTCTGACTTTAATATTTTCTGAAATGAAACTGTTCCAAAGACATGATTTTAAACTGGAAGGAGCTGAGACACTGTCATTGGCACCTTTGGAAGTATTTTTTTCTGCAGGAGGAATGCGTGTCTCAGAGTAAGATGAAAATAGTCATTGAAAAATTTGTAAAAAGATCACTTTTTTGTGTATAATTGAATATAACATATACATTTCAGATTTTAATGAGATGGAAATAGGGAGTAACCAAGGTACAATGTGGTTGTGTTTATAACCCATTTCTCTGTTTTGAATGACCTTGTGCTTTGTTTATTTTGACAGCAGTGAAGAAAGTGATAGAAATATTGGAACCAACAGATGGCAAAACGGTTACGTTGCTGGACTCTTATGTAGCGGACCTTGGTTCCAGTCCCAGACCCAGTGACTTAAAACTCACACTAGGCACATGTGTGTGCATGCCCAAAATCCCAAGAGGAGAGTGAAGGAGAAGGGATTGCGGTGTGCGATTTCCCCTGAGGGAGTGATATCTCGCTTTCTGTCTTTCTGTTTCTTTCTGTCTCTCTGGAAAGCACAAGTACCCTATAGCAAGAATCTATCTCTAAAAAAAAAAAGGAAGGAGAATGTGATAGAAATATTAAGGAGTATCCTGCATCAATAATGTGATTATGGTGATAAGAGATGCCGTTCTTGAGCAAAAGGCTGCGTGAAGCCAATACTCTGGGATGGTGAAATATTACAACACTACACATATATTGATAAAACTCACCATTATGAGAAATTCCTATATGGAATTATGCTATGGAAAGACCGAAACTGCCAAGCATTTAACCTCTGCATTCTCATCGAAAAAACTATTTTACCCAGTACTGAACTTCCTGATAATGTAAGACTTCCAGGAGCACAAACATCATGCCAAATTATGGAGGTAGGTATCTCTCAGATCTCTCAAAATATTTCAAAGGTGGGACCAGCAGTTAGCATAATGGCTATGTCGCTGGACTCCCACGTAGTCAACCACAGTTCTAGTCCTGAACCCGGTGACTTAAACTCACGCCAGGCACATGTGCGTGCATGCCCAAGGTCCCGAGAGAATGGAGGAGAAGGGGTTGCAGCGTGGCCATCCCCTCCGGGGGGTGACTTCTCATTTTCTGTCTCTCTGTCTCTCTCTCTCTGTTTTTCTGGCGACCACACGTGCCCTGTAGCAAAAACCTCTCCAAAAAAAAAAAAAAAAAAAAAATTATATATATATATGTGTGTGTGTGTGTGTGTGTGTGTGTATTTAAAAGGATTCTATTACTGTTTTTCTGAATTACCATATTTTATATGTATGTATACAGGTTTTATAGTTTTCTTCAGAATTTTATAGAGCTTGTCATCGTGCTTGTGCTTCCCCATAAAAACAATCAGAACAATTGGTACTTGACAGTCTTCGACCTTCTTTATTGTCTGTCCAATATCAGTTCTACTTTACTCATTTAAGAGATACCTTGACCCCCGTGAGCAAGGTTACATTCTCTGCTATAGCAGAACGTGTTACCCTGCTACCCGGTTCAGGGAAGGTGTTTGCTCTGGAGAATCATATGACGTGGCTTGAACAGCAAAATTTTCACCTCTGGATGGCAAACTCTACCCATTCCCCATCTCGGAAGGACTGACCTCACAATAAGCATGACCATCACACTTGAAACAGAATCTTTTACTAACCATGAGAGTTTTGTGTAAATCAGATTGTATGCGTAAAGTGTTAGGCATATAGAAGGCATTATTACAATGTTGTCCTTAACAAGCGTTCTGGAGTTTAGCCAAGAAGACTATTTGATAATGATGATAATTTTGGTACAGTAAATACAGCTGAGACCTCAGATTAGTTAAAAACCACCCTGAGAAAACTAAAAGAACCTCAGGACATTCTTAAAAAAAAAAAATAACATTGAAAACTTCTGTATTTTTTACTACAGAGCATGGGACTTTGTAGCACATAGATAAGTAAAAACATTCATTTGAAATATGGACTTCTAATTTTAGTGCATAGGTGTGTGGTTCTCAATAGCTGTAGGTATTTTCAGGAAAATATTTTCAATCCCTTTGGCTTCTTTGTTAATTTAGGACTGTTGTTTTCACTAAAAGTAAAAAGAAAATTTAAAAAGCAGAGATTAAATAAGTTGAAGGTCATACAGTGACTTATTGCAGAAGAAAAAAAAAAGAAACAAATCTCTAGATTCCAGCACTAGTTTTTTTTTTTTGTGTGTGTGTGTGTGTGTGTGTGTGTGTGTGTTTGTGTGTGTGTGTGACCTAATATTTCCCAGGTACCAAGACCCAGTTAAATAAGCTTTACATTTGACAGTTTATAAGAATTGATTAAATAATGACACGAGATCACCATTGAACCTTTATTATTTTAATTGCATGGCTGTCTATAGTTTTGTAAAGATTCATTAAAGATTGTTCTTGATGAGATTTAAGAATTGCTTTTCTTTCAGACAGCTGATCACTCAGTTTGAGTGTGGGAATTCTTTTAGAACTGTACTTTGACTTCTTAATAGGATTATGGTTAATCTCTTGATGAATGGTAATGCAGAATCCTTTATTCTTGGCTTTATTTTTGTAATAGCTAAATTTGCTATCCATTTATTATATGTTTTTCTAGCTTTGCCAATAAGTACAAATATCTCACAGCCTGAACATCTCTTTTCCTGCCCTGCTCTCTCCCAGAAAAGATTAATAGAAATAAAATGAAAAGAAACAAATTTGCTGTTTGATGCAAAATACATTCACCCTGGGAGATAAAAAGAGATGATTTGCTAGATTTATTTGGGAAAAATAAATCTATGTTTCTGAACATTTTTGGCCAGGGGTAGATTATATAGTCATTATCATCTCAGTGTCCTCTATGTTATTTACACATTTCTGGTAAGAAGAGAAAATGAGACAGTGGGAAACAGTAATTGAGACCGAAATTTGGGGCTGTGGCTTGCCTTTGTTTCAGCTGAGACATGTCTGAGGGTTTCCACTAAATGCTTTAGAAAATAAAGGGAGAGAAATTTATTACCCCCCAAAATAAATACAATAATGGCTGAATATATATATATATATATATATATATATATATATATATATATATGTATGTGTGTGTGTGTGTGTGTGTGTGTGTGTGTGTATAATTTTCCAAGGAGCTTTTGTGTAAGAGCCTGTCTGATAGTGCACTTCAATACATTTACATCTTGGAATTTTAAAGGGTCTATCAGTGTGCTTTCTGAATGGGTTTTCAATTGCACAAATGGTCTCTATCACATGAAAAGCAATACTGTTTTTTGAAAGGCAATGTACTTATTGTGCTACCCACATGGGACTATCAGTGCCTATTGGCTACCAACAATTACCTTTGAAATGAAAAATATTGTTTGTATCAAAGAACTGTTTGAGTCTAAAGAAAAAGCATTGCAGCCTGCCAATCATCCTCGTATCCTGAGGATTATATTGTTGGGAGTTTTATACAATTTACATGCAGAACCTGAAAATGACTCCAGTGAGTTATATAACCCCATGGGGTGTATTCACTCTGCTTAGGTCGCATTTCCTGACACTACTGACATCAGATTCTTTTTGTGGAGGTAGAAACCAATGCCTTCCTATTTTTAAATATCTGAAGTCCGTCCAGAAATTGTTATCATCCGTGATTACTTGGAATGTTTCTTTCCTCCTGATTTCAGAAAATCACCTTTATCGGTTCAGCAGGGGATTAAGGAAAACAGTTATTATAAACGTCTTCCCAGATTATTGGTTTAGAAAAGCAACAGATAGTGAGTGTCACCTACATTGTTAGAAGTTACCAGGGTTACTAAATTTCCAGTAACTAAAATAAACCCAATGATCTTTGTAAATCAGATTTTAGGATTTTTTTTTTCAAACCAACGTTCTTTAAAAAAGCTTTCTCATCCGTTTATAGGTCATGGAGCTGAGCCTGGCTGTCATTCCAAAATGCATGCTTTGTTCAAAAAACTCATCTCTAATTTCTTTATCACGTGTAGATGCCATGGTAGCTAACTACTCTGGAGACATGAGACATGCCAACGTCACTGAAGAGTCCATGTGTCCGCCTGATGCATGAGAGTGAGTTATTGCATAGTTTGATATAAACAAGCATGTCATTTCACAAATATCTAATGGGATATTAAGTGGAGATTTAAGTGTTACCAGACACTCAAGGGGTCTTCAAGGTATATTTCCAAAGAAATTCTGTCTTAGCTTTGTCTGAAATTAATTCTGGCTATTAACGGAACAAAGAGGTGTGGTATTATCTGTTGAAGATATTTCATAGTTTTATCAACAGTCCTAGGGAGAAATGTTCACCTGTTGAAATATCCAGTTTGTATGTGATTGAATGTATGGAAGAAAATGAATGAAAAAAATAAAATAAAATAAAATAAAATAAAATAAGAAGATTTTTATTTTAATAAAAAATACTCAGACTTTCTGTTTCAAAAAACTAAAAAGAGGTGAAGAGAAAAAAAAGATTAGGGTGATGTAGAGAATATAATTGCTCTCATTTATAAAGTAAAACATATTGCGATTACAAATGTTCATTAACACAAGGAATCCTGCTGTGAGCAATATTTCTGGGTAAATGTCTTTGTCTGGAAAAGGGCTGTTTATTAACGTGTATTTTGTAAGTATTTATTATATATATTTTATATATATGTACATGTATATATTCATAGTAGATACCGATTCGTTATGCATAGTATAATATATATCATAGGTAGATAGATATAGAAGCCACTCATTTCATTTAATTTTTTAAATGTCATATTCCCAAATTTTCAAGAGACCTCCCACTGTGATGATAAAAAAATAAAATCCCCAAAACTCTTTAGTTTTGGAGGCTGCAAGTGGTGTGGTAAAGTGCTGGACTACCATGTGGTCGATGGTGTTTCAAGTCCTGGACCTGGTGGCTTGAAACTCATGCCTTGTGTGTGTGTGTGCATGCCCAAAATCCCAGGAGAAGAATGGAGGAGAATGAATCCTTGCTTGGCCATCCTCCCGAGGAGTGATTTTTTACCTCTCTTGTTATCTCTTATTGTCTCTCTCTGTCTCTGGCAAGTGCACGTACCCTAGGGCAAAGACCTTAAAAAACAAAAACTACACTCTTGAGGTTTTGTGAGCCTGCTTTTAATTTCATATATACGGCAAACAGTGGTTAAGTGACATCAGTGACTCCTTTCTCACAGTCCATTAGGTGCTTAGGCTTTTACTGTATGCTAAGACTAACAAAGATATTGAAAGGCATTGGAATGAGAAAATTTAATCCATTCATTTAATTTTTTTGTATAACAGAAAAAGATTTCCATTAGTCATAGTTTGCAGGGAGTGTCAGTGAGAGACACATGGATAATTTAGTCATTGTGTTAAGCACTTAAATTTCATGGGTTCTTGAGTGGAAAGGAAATAAAGTGATGAAAGCAAACTTTATTTTTATTTATTTATTTATTTATTTTTTTGGCAGTAAATGGTGTGAATGTGGCTGGCCCTGAGTGGTAAACAAAAAAAAGATAAGGTTGTGCCTGGGGGGTCCAGGTGCAGGTCAAAGTCAGAGGCAAAGCCAGCCAGGGGAGTAGGAGTTGGCAACAAGTAGATGAACTCAGAAGTCGTACACACAACAGGAACAGTTTGTTTTTCTTTCCTTCTTTGCTTTTGTTTATTTACTTAAATATGCATGGCATTCCTGATTCTTGAAGGAAACCGGAATGATTAGGAAAGCAATGAGGCCAATACAATTTCTGGGACTGAGATGAATGAAGAGGCTTGCAATAGGGCTGGTCCTATAGTGTAGCAATAAATGCTAGGCTCAGGGAGCCAGATCCTATATGGCTAATTGTAGTTTAAATTCTGCCCCTGGTGGCTTGAAAAACACACTGAACACTTGTATGCATGCCCCGAATCCTGACAGGACAGAGAAATGGTGGTAGAAAAGAATTACAGTATAGCCAGGCCCCTCCCCCCCATGCACACCTGGGGACTGTGCTCTCTCTCTTTCTCTCTCTAGTGTGCATGCACACAGCCTCTGGAGGGGGAAAAATACAAGTTCTGTGTTCAAGGTGGTAAACAGGTAGGGAAATTCAGCTTCTGGTCAGTGTATTGGTTACCAGGCAGTAGGCAAGAGCCAGAAGGACAGAGATGGACAATAAACTAACTCAGTGAGATTAATTTAGCATTTAGAAACCTGTTGCCTTAGTCCATTATGGTGTTGCTAAGAAGAAATATTGGGCCGTCAGAAAAGTCACGATGCATTTTTGCATAGGAAAAATACTCATGAGTTTTCCAATGACCCAATACTTAAGACAGGTTGACTAATAAAGAATAGAGGTTGTCTCAAGATTCTGGTGGCTGGTTAGTCCAACAATGTCAGACTAGCCTCGGACTGATGCTTGGTGCTACATCACAACATGGCCAACAGAATCAGAGAGAAGGGTAGGTTCATGTAGAGAGAGAGGAAATGGCATTCCCCACTTTCCGTTTGTTTCTCCCACGCCACCAGCTGATTGGATGGTGCTTTCTCATTAGGCCCCATGTCTTAAAAGTGTAACCATCTCCCACAGCCATTACACTAGGGATCAAGCTTCCAGAGCATGCAGCTTTGGGGACAAATCATTATCCAAACCATAACACCTTGGTAAGGAGACTGGACCCATATGTAATGTACAGAAAATGGTTATAAATACTGGATACAGTGTGGGAACAGGGTGTATGAAGGTGGAGAGACTGAGGAAAGACATCGGGGAGAGAAATGGAGGGGCAGGCATTTGTGGAACACAGAGATTGGTTATTGTCTATTGAGGATGATGTGTATAGTATTCCCAACTGGATTGGCGAGAAATGTATACATGTTGGACTATTCACTTTGCAAGCTAAGTAACATATTTGATTGAATGTATAAAGGAAATTGAAATAAAAAATATATTAAAAAAAAAAGTGGGGCCAGCAGGTGGCATGGTGGTTAAGGGTGTTGGACTCCCACATGGCTGACTGTGGTTCAAGTCCTGGACCTGGAAGCTTGCTTTCTTAGTTTCTCTCTCTCTCTCTCTCTTTCTCTCTCTGACTCTGTTCCTCTCTGGTCAAATTTAAAAATAAATAAATAAATAAATAAATAAATAAATAAATAAAGTAAAAAAAAAAAAAGAATGTGACAATTATTACTCTAGTCTCTTCAGGGCAATTAAGAAGTCTGAGGCTCAACCACATTGGCCTTGACCAGAGTATTTATCATGCTTCCTGCATGTCAAGCTGCTTATCTTGCTGGGACCAACAGGGGAGATACAATAATGTAACTGGACAAAGTGGTGAACCTGAGAGATGTGACTAGAAGTATTCCTGGGAAGAAGGGGTAGATGGAGGCAGGAAGAGTTCTGAGGCATGGATACAGAGTGACCTGATGAGAGAATAAACCTTCCTTCCTTCTTTCTTTCTGTTTATTTTTACTCTTTCTCTATCTATCTTTAAATATTCACTGATTTCTTAGTGTCTTGGGACTTCTGTGTATAGGAGTATAGGTAGAGGGGGAATTTTAGTAAGAAAGAACCTAGTAAATTCTCCCATGGAGAGTACATTATATTTCAAAATGAAGAAAGTTAAGCATATAATTACAATTTAATATCAAGCGTCATTAAAGGACAAGTAGTGGGTGCTATAGGAAAATGCGGGACTGAAGCTGTCATGATAAAGTTTTCTAAACTAAGTGGTGTTTAAACTAAGGTAGAAAATAATTTAACAAAATTGGTGTTCCAGGGGAGAGAAAATCCGGGAAGACTATTTCAGAGAGAAGAAACACTAAGTATGAAAGTAAATTTATTCAAAGAACTAAAATTTAAATAGGACCAGCCTACTGATTGGGATCTTTAGGAGACTTGGCAAGAGGTGAGGTTGAAGAGATTCCAGCATTATTCCAGAGACGTGAGGAAAATAAGCCACAAAGTTTACTGATGTAATACACAGTTTTAACAGAATGGGAGAGAAATTCCAGCAAATCCATACCAATACATGCAGAAAAAGTTATTAATTCTAGTTTGCATTATAATGACCGTTGTTGTCAAGCAATTAAGGGAAAAAAGAAACAGCAGTACTTTTCCGATTAAGAGTTGTCAACTAGACCGGTGAGAAATGTGCACATGTTGGAATATTCACTTTGCAAGCTAAGTAACATGTGATTGAATGTATAAAAGAAATTGAAATAAAAAAATTAAAGGAAAAAAGTAAAAAAAAAAAAAAAAAGAAACAGAAAAAGGAAATAAGATGTAAGAATTAAAAAAATAGTAGGGGCCATGTTTTGCTTAGACAATTTCCTGTTGAGTACCAATCACATGGGCTCTCGTGGCTCTGGGAACCAGGTACCACATGGCTGATTATGCAAGCAGAGTGTCCTAGACCCTCTCACTTGAGGAAACACACCACGTGTGTGTGCGTGCTTGTCCAAAATCCTAGTAGGATGTAGAAATGGAAGAAAAGGAATTGTGGCATGACTATGCCCTATGGGGGAAAACTTTCTCCCTGTCTTTCTCTCTTTGCTTCTCTGTCTCTTATTGGTGAGCACTTGCACTCTAGTAAATTTTAAAAAAAGAAAAGAAAAAGGAAAAAAAAAAAAACTTTCCATCAAGCAGATAAACAAATGATTGAATTGTGAGATTAATTCAAACTTTGGTCAACTAAAATGCTGACTACAACACATATTCCAATCCACCAGACATTCCAGTTTATAATGCAACTTAAATGTGGCAATAGCTTTGTGTCAGTGAATTACTGACTAAAGTCAATGGTCCATGTTTGTCTTCTTCCAGTATTTTTTATTATCCAATCTGTCTTTAATTTTCTTGCCAGTTGCATTTCAGGAGTTGCTTGATATGTGCATACAAACTGTAAATGGCTATGGGAACATGTCCTGCAAGGGTTTTTGTTTTTCTTTTTAATAGTTTGCCTAGTATCTGGTGGTTAAAAGCCATGATAACCACTACATTTGAGTATAATGGTCTTAGGAGCTGCACAAGAAATTGTATAACGATGTTCTCCTTCAGACAAAACAACCAAACAAATATTCTAAACAAAGGTTTTAATTATTAAAACCTGGGCGGCCCGCAGGTGGTGTGGAGGTTAAAGAACTCGATTCCAAATGGCCTGCTGGATGATTCAAGTCTTGGACCCAGAGGTGTAAAAATTACGCCGGGTGCATATGCGCGCCTGCTGAAAATCTCTAGAGGACAAAGAAGGAGAAGGGATTGTGGCGGCATATTTCACCTCAGTCGATCTTTGAGGAGAAAGTCATCCTGAGGACCACAGCCAGGAGGCGTTGAGTGAAAGGATGAATATGGGCACGCATCGCACACACTGTGCTAAATACAACAGAGACGTTGTAAACAATCTTGACCTCCCTCTGGATAAATTGAGATTTTTATGATAGAATGTTCATCTAGCTTTGGTCTGTAGATAAGTTGCAAGTGCTTTGCCGAATGCGATTAATAAATATGATGGATTAGATGTTGCATCTGATATCTGTTGACCTTGTAGTCTACAGACCTTACAGGCTATAAAATGCCCCTGTCTGTTATACTGAATCCGTCTTGTTTTCTCAATTACCCTTGTAACCAGTCTCACTCAGTTACCATTCCAGAGAGCGCCTCTTCCCTATTACAGCACTAATAAATTAGGGGTTCCATAAGTGCCTTTGTTCAGATTCATTTTCTTCTCTCAGTTAATGAACAGCCATCTGCAGCTGCTCCTCGATCTTAATCCATCTGCATGGAGATGCCATTGTTACATACAGCATTCTATAAATATTACTATGTTGACAAGCTGAGTGCAGATGGGGGGGTTATTTTTATTATTATTATCCCTGATTAAGAGAGAGTCCAGATTGACAACACAAGGGCTCTGAGGTCCCTTCTCTTCTGTAAATTGTCTGTTCACATAATTATATTTCTAGTAACAATATTACCGTACACATTACAATCATCATTGTGGATGTTTGTTATTTGCTGAGTACTACTTCTGTATTCTGCATTGTATAAGACACAGCATGTCGGAAGACAGAGAAGTTCTGGCTTGAAAGTATTAAATACTCTTATTGTAAAAAGGAAACTTATCAGCCTAACAGAACTGGGCTATTAAAGTAGCCAGGGTATCTTAGGCCACATTTACACACCATGCACTATGCCAAGCAAAGGAATTGCACCATTGATATGCCAATCCCCCTTTTACACTGTGAGACTGGTCTGAAATTCCTAAGGTAAATCAATGCATTAGAAGAGAAATATCTTCATTTAAATGCAGAATACGAATGCTTTTTTAATGAGACAGCTTGAGAGATGACAAGTTCACAATTAGTGCGAAGAACTTTCATTACCGATGACTTAGGCTATTTCTACCCAGCAAAGTGGGAGAGAAAAGTATGATTCAGTTACTCTTGTTATTTTTTTTATTTTTTTTGTGGGGGGTGGGGGGATTATGTATGAGATGTCTAATGTATGCAAATCATCATATTTGGTGCTGGAAATATAGTTATGAATAAAACCAACACAGTTCTACCAGTAGGGAGGTTGTGCTCTAGTGGACCAAGGCAGATGCTGAACAAGTGGTAACAATTGCGATTATGTGGGGAAGTGGAGGATGCAGTGGAGCATGTAATGGGCGAGCCCATTGGGGAAAGGAATTGAAGCAGTTGGCCTGCAGTAGATTGGATGGTGGCCCCCAAAGATATGCTCACATTTGTATCCCTAGAACCTGTAAATATGTCTTGTTTGGAAAAAAACAAACAAACAAACATATCTTTTCAGTGCAATTAAGACTCTGGAGATAAGGAAATCATTGTGGCTTACTGGGTGAGCCTTAAATCCAATGGCAAATGTGTTTTTAAGAGAAAGACAGAAGGGATTGAAGACAGAGAAAAGGAAGAAGACACAGAAAAGAGAAAGAGGCAATGTTATATGGAGACAGAGACTACAGTCATACAAAAAAGTGGATTCTCTTCTGCCTAGAGCATCCGGAGGGTCTATGTCCCTGTTGGTACTCTGATTTTGAACTTCTAGACTCCAGAACTGTGAGAGAATGTATTCTATGAATATACCAGGAGAGCCCCTCCCTTGATTAGGTTGTTATATGGCAAGGGTGAAGGAAGAGTCACTCCTGTGATTTTGTCTTGTACATTATATAAGATTCTGTCTTGGCAGACTGAAGTAAGAGTCTCCCATTGGCCTTGGGAAAAGTAAGCTACCCTGTTGTGAGAAGGCACATAAGACGACTATAATAATACAAAGACCTAAAGGTACCTTCAACTGTTGAGAGTGGTCCCCTGCCAATTGCTCGTCAAAAAATAGGGACCTCATCATTGCCACTGCCAAGGGCTTTTCCATGAGCATGGAAGGAGAATCTCCTCTAATACCTAGTTAGACGATAACTCTCCTGACACCTTGACTGTAGTTTGACAAGAACCAGGGAGGTTTCAGCTAAGCAGAACCTGGAATCCTGACCCACAGAAACTATGAGCTCATGCAAAATAAAAATAATTTAAAAAGTTTGATATGGTACAAGGAAGTAAAGAAATCTTGCTTGACCAGGGCGTGCTAACTGAAGAGGAAAGTCTCTGCGATGGAGTGAAGAGGACAGCTCAGGCAGATCCTACAGATTCCAGTTAAGGATTATAGGTTTTATTTGCAGTGGCAAGTTTCTGAGGCTATTCTGATAGTACGGCAGACATACCACGGGACCTCAAAGCAGAGTGGTGGTCGCAGGAATGCAGACAGCTGGTCACGTTTGTAAGGACAGGGGTTGTTTTTTACAATACTTGGTAGGTATATAGAAGCAGAAAGAACCAAACTCAAAGAGGACTCTCAAGATTTGGGCGTTAGAATATGTGTAGACAGTGATGACATTTGACGAATTAGGAAATACTGGAGATGGAACTTGTGAACATTCCATGTTTTTTGTACCAGATAACTTCCTTTTGCTCTTCAAATTTAATGTCCTCGGCATACTACTCTCTGCCCGAGGAGGATACATTCATGTCCTACATCCAAAGGCTTCGCCCTCTTGCCTCTAGTGAGTGGGGCAGAAGAGATGAGAAAAAAGAAAAAGGTAAGAACTGGATATTTCTTCTGCTAGGTACTTCCTGGAGGGTTACCTTGGACTGGTGTGTAGTACTAGCAGACCATCCACTACATGCATTTCTCTCTTTCTCTCTACCTTCTCGCAGTCAGGTTTTTTTTTTTTTTTTCCTTCCTTTGCCTTTCTAGGTAGTGGTAATGGTTACAGTAACGCACCAACCACTGTTGCTTTTCTGTACTTTATGCACAGTTCTGCAAATAGATCCTTTATTGAAATTTCTTGTTTGCTGCAAGAGCCTGACTAATAAATGAGTGTGTGTGTGTGTGTGTGTGTGTGTGCGTGTGTGTGTATAGATATAGATATATGTCATAGACTTGAACATGTCCCAGTGGAAATTCAGATGATCTAGCAAGGTATAACTGAGGGGACCAACAGATGGCATAATGGTTACGTTGCTGGACACCTACATAGTCAACTGCAGTTTGAGTCCCAGACCCGGCAGCTTAAAATTCACAGCAGGGGTGTATGTGTGTGTGCCCTGGGAGGACGATGTCTCACTTTCTGTCTCTCTGGCAAGCACACATGCCCGATAGCAAAAGTCTCCCTCTAAAACAAAACAAAACAAGACAAAACAACACACACAAAAACCTAGCAGCAGCAGCAAGGTATAATATGAAGATATGAATATGGATATTACCAGTTTAGGAATAATAACCAAAACTTTGGCAATTAATCAGATCATCTAGGAAGGAAGGGTAGTGTCAAAAGAGGAAAAAAAAAAAGAAAACTTAAGATAGAGAACATAAGAGTTCTAATAGTTAAATATTAGGAGGAAAGGCAAAAGAGATGGAATAGAATGAAGCAGAAAGTTGAAAGAAAAAAAACAAGGGAAAAGTATGTCATAAAAACAGACAGAGGGGAAGCGGTCAACTTTGTCAAATGTTACTGAGATGGTAAATTACATAGGACACTGAAAATGACCATTGGATGGTATGATGATAATGTATTTTATATGCATGTGTTAACAATTTACCTTTATTTTGTAATTTGCTACAGGTTAATGACATCTAAAGCATAACTTAGTCCATGGGCTCGTGAAGTTTCTCATCCAAAAACAAATAAAACATCAGTAAAATAAACCATCAGTACAGAGCCTGATGAAAGTCCAAAGTAGAGTAAATAATATCAATTGTCATTTACTAGGGCATTTTTAGGTATCGGACCATCTGCTAAGAGCAGTACAGAATGATCTCATAACTTATGCAAAAGTACTGTAAGGCAAGTACTATTATTATGTTCATAATTTTTTTAACCTGGAAATTAAACTGAAACTTGGAGACAATAAGTAATTTTCTAATACTTCTGTTAAGTAGATGAACTGATATTCAAGTTTATTTGACACCAAAAACTAGGCCTTTAACACATATTTTAGGATATAAATTCATTAAAACTACAGGATTAGTTTTATTCAGGATATAGTTTTATTAAGGCTATAAATTCACTAACAATTCATGTTGTTAAGAATAGCTAATACATAGGCTTTGAATTCTGTGTAACTCTCCAAGGCTTTTAAAAATATTTTTAGATTCTCAGGAAGTTTCAAAAGTACAGAGAGATCCAGTTGCCTTCACCCAGTTTTCCACAATAGAAACATTGCAATAACCATCGTACATTACCAGTCAGGAAGCTGACATTGGTACAATGTGTTTACATAACTCTAATCATTTTATCTCATGTGTAGACTACAGTACACATGACAATCCCATCACCAAAAAGGTTTCCTTCATACTACTCCTTAAGAGTCCTATCTGCCCTTTACTGCCCACCGTGTCTAACTCCTAACAGCCACTAATCTGTTACTCATCACCATACTTTTGTCATTTTTAAAATGTTATATATAAAAAAAAAATCCATGCAGTAAGGGACCTTTGGAGGTTGACTCTTTTCACTGATTATAATTGAGATCCATACACGTCACTGCATGTGTCAATAGTCTGTCCCTTTTAGTTGCTAAGTAGTATTCTATGTTATGGATGTACCACAGTTTGTTTAACCTCTCACCTATTGAAGGACACTACTTGTTTCCAGCTTGAGGCTGATACAAATAAAGCAGTTGTAAACATCACGTGTACAGATTTTTATGTGGACATATGTCTGTTTCTCCAACCAAAATGCCCTGAAGAACAATTGCTGGGTTGTATGGTTAGAGGACTCACTTTAAAAAAGAAACTGTCTAACTGTTTTCCAGAGTGGCTATATGATCTTACAGTCCCATCCACAGCATATGAAAGATGTAGTGTTCCAGCCTCTTGGGAAACATTTGATATTTTATTTTAGTTCTTTTAAAAAGTATATAATGATTTCCCATTATGGACTTAATTTTCATTTTCTTTATAGCTAGTAATGTACCTCTTTTCATGGGCTTTGTTGCCATGTTATCTGTATGGTTTTTAGTGAAATATCTCTTCATGTTTTTTGACCATTTTCTAACTATATTTTGTTTTGTTTTGTCTACTGTTGAGTTTTGTGTTCTTTATGTGTTCCAGATATAAGTCCTTTGTTAGTTAAGTGATTTGCAAATATTTCTTTTAGTCTGTAACATATCTTTTTATCTTCCTACCAGGGTCTTTCACAGAGCAAAAGTTTTGAATATATGTGTATGTGTGTGTGTGTGTGTGTGTGTGTGTGTGTATGTATATATACATATATATACATATATACATACATACATACATATATAAATCACATATATAGTATGCACTTTTACCTATAAAACTGTAGATGCATCAGCTTGGAAGTCTTTACCAATGACATTGTCATCTGGCTCAGAAATTCTGCTAGTGTTTACAAGTCGTGTCTTGGCAAGAGCACATGAGATAGCAAATGTCACGGCTTATTCTATATTGGGTACTTTAGAATAATACGTGTCCAAAACACAGAGAAGGATGCAGGCAAGCTGCTACTAATCCGTATAAATTGTACAGTAAGATGGTCTCTAGTTTTTCAGATTTTTGCAGCACCTTTATTCGTGATAGTAACTGTTTCATAAGCAGCATGAGAAGGATTTCAGAGTCTTGAGATTAAGAACATTGGAAGGTGGTATTCAAAGAGATAGAAGTTACACAGTATACTTTAATACAATTTCTTTAGGTATCAAAATTTGTAAGAAATGTCTGTGCTGCATCTCACAGTCGATTAATCTCAATACATAAATTGGAAAGTAAAATCTAAACTTTCAAAGACTGTATTCTATAATGTGCATTTGAGAAATATCCTTAGAAAGGGTAACTTTATGTAGCAACTAGGTTTATTGTAGCAGTAAAGTGAAATGAAGACAGTTGTCTCACTTTTTAAATTGCCTACATTTTGTTTATTTTATCTGATTTTGATCTCATTAGAAGCTTTAACAGAAAACAAGATGAGTGTTTTTCTTTCTAAATATCAAATTCTTCATTATTAATTCTAGATTTTGATTAATAGATGAACTGTCTTTTGTAACTATACATAATGTTGCTTAAATACTGTCTGGCTAGCAAAGCAGATAACCTAAGTCTATACTGTTTAATCTCTTAATCTCTATTAACTGAGAAGAAATAGTTTTTCTTGGCTTTTTGCTCTTGTTGGATAATCACAAAGACTAACTCCAGCAATAGCAAAATATTCTAAATTCTAAAATCAGCTTGTCTCTACAACTTCAATGTTTTATTTGAAATATCTTCTTAATATGAATCAAGTTCTAATTTTTTAATTAATAAGATGCACTAAGCATTCAAAGCTCTCATCCCAGAATTTTCTTTTTTTTTTAAGATGCTTAATTTCATCTATGAAGAAGAGATAATTTTGAAATTAATGGACTGGTAGCTTTAGAGTATTCTACCAAGCTACTCTCCTTCCCTCCCACCCCCACCTGCCACCCAAACCTTTACAAACTGCCAACTTTGGACAAAGAAACTCTTCTGGTGGCAACCACTTGAGATCTTGAGACCACCCTTTCCATGAGGAAGAGATTGGCAATTAGATAAGGTGCTGGTGGATTAACCTTAACACCAGGGGCTGTTCAGCTGTGGCTTAGACTGCATTCCGTTCTTTCAATTCACTTCCTAACAGATTCTTGAGGAAATAAGGGGGAAAGGGCAAACCGGCTTGAAAATCGAAACATACAATAAAGGGCAAGAAGCACAGTCACAGAAATGTATTCCAGATACATCTTTCTCAAATCTGCAAAGCAACGTGTCATGGAAGGGGCAGATTTAGGAACGACAAAACAATATCCTCTCAGTCCAATGATAAAATTATTGATTCTGATGAGTGGCATTGCCAGGAATATATTTTATAAATCAAATCGTTTTAGTAAAATATTAACCTAATTTATCCCAAGAATGTCTGTTGACTCTCTCTCTTTTATGATAGAGTGAAGTCAGTGGCAGTTTGCCATGGTTATGTGATATCCCAGCAAGAAAATACCTCATGTTATATCACAAACATATGGTCTGGTAATGGTTTTGTATTATATTCTGTTAGTGCTTTATTCCCATTTTCAGGGGACCTCTTCTAGACAAGAGCAATACGTTTTCTTGCTGACCTATCACATCAACTGTTAACACATGTCTCTACTTTGAGAGTTCACAATGGTTAAAAAGTTAAAATTTAACTTTATGTTACTTGTGACCTCAATTTTGATAATGCAGTAAAGTTGATCCCTGGGGCTCATCTGTGTTGAAGTTACTGCTTCTCTTTTTTCCTTTCAATTAAGAATGTCTTTCTTTCTTTTCAATGGCTAATGTTCTTCAAATTACAACTGATTAAGTTGGAATGTGCACAAAATTTGGCAAGCAGGATGGTAAAATGACTAAACTTAAACTCCCAATCTAGTCTCCCCGAAGCCAAATCTGGCCTACAGATGTGTTTTGTTCCGTTTACTGACTGTTTGAACATGTTTCAAATGAGTTGCCAACAGTTAAAAATTGGGAGATTTCAAAGAGAAATCTTGTAAAAAAATATTTATTTATTTATTTGTCTTCCACATTTTGTTGATTTGCAAAAGATCTTAATTAATCTAAATACTTTCAATAGCAGGTGCAGTTGAGATATCTTGATCTTCGGTTTTTTTGAAAAACATCAGTGGTAGGCCCTGACCCTTATTTTCAAAGCAACTATTTGTGGACACAGGGTAGCATCTGCCTCTTTCCCTGGAGTATTCCTTCTCTGGTTCATTTCAGCCACATCCAATCACATACTTTCACTTGCTTAAGTGAGTTGTCCCATCCCTGTCATCATCTGAGCTGGAGACTCTTCTTAACTGTGTTATTGCGGAAATTTGCAAAGAATTGATGATGTGTGAGCTTGAGAAAGCAATAATCATGAAAGATAAGTACCTATTCTCAGATAGGTACTGCAGAATTATTCTTGGTTAAAGTGATTAGGTAAGTAAGGTACTGTAGCTGCAGAGGACTGGGGGGGGGGGGGGAGTCTTAAAAAAGGCAAATGGTGATCTCCATATAGTTGTAACGTCTTGAATGATGAGCCAACCAGAAAAGGAGTGAGCAGCCTTGGGATAGAGAAAGGCTCCTGTCATTGGAAGTGTGGGCTTGGTGAGATGTCTAGGAGAAGCTTGAGCTGCTGAGTGATCTCCAAGGGGCCTGTGATCTCCAAGGCCCCTCCGGCCCTATTAATCTACAAAATTGATTTTTGAGTCATTCTCTTTGAAACTGTAAAATAACAGCTCTGCTAACTGGAAAGTAAGTTTTAATTTCAAAACATGTGAATATATAGGCCTTATACATATTTTTAGACTTACTGGGATAAGGGTTAGTGAATGCTAACAGGATCCTTTGAAATCACAGACAGGCCCTGGTCAGATTTGTTTCAGAAAGTCACTCTTAAGTCACATAGGGTATTTGACTTTCTTTCTAATAACACATGGTGATCAGATATAGTATTTCTTCAGGAAGAAAACGTTGATGATTTTAAAAACAGTAACAGCACAACTGTCAGAAAAAAAAAAAGCACAGTGGTTTTGGAAATCATTCTGCAGCTTTTATTTGTTGATGGGATTAAATGAAGAAAATGTAATGTCATGAAGTCTTCACAAACCATTGAAAAAAGTTACAATAATTACTTTGTAAATGAATAGCAATCAGAAAAGGGTCAGACTGATGTAAACAGATCTTTCTCCATCAAGGTTTTGCTTTTTTTGCATAGACCAGATATTAGCAAACCCAATGGTCTGCAAATCAAATCTAGTCCACAACTGTCTTTTGTAAATAAAGTTTATTCACACACACACACACACACACACACCCCCATTCGCTTAACGTTGGCTTATGCTTGTTTTCACACTACAATGACAGAACTGAGTCTTCCCAACACAAACTGGCCCCCAAACCTAAATGATTTAATATCTGACCCTTAACAGAAAACATTTGTGATCCTCTGTGTAGACTAGGTGACATATTATTTGCGTCCCTGTTTCCTATCTATAAAACACAAAGTTGAGCTCAACTGGATTCGTCTGAGAAGTATTTCATGATGGGCAAAGTATTTGTACAAGCAAAATGAGAAATAGCGATTGACTGTTTTAGAAAATAATTAGAATATTAATAATAATGATTGGGGAAAACATAGAAAAGATATTGAATGTTGAAGCAGGGAGATTAATGTCTCTGTACCGACTGACATGCATGGCATTCCCTTTTGAAAAAGCAATGTAATACACTGTAAAGTTATATGTAATTCAATGTAATATAAAGAAGAATATGATGATAATAAAAAATTAAAAAAAAAAAACACAAAGTTGAGGAAGGTCTCTATCTTGATGTTGCTTTAGAAGAAAACTCTATATTTTCCCATTGTGGAAGTAAACAAAAGGCACATTTCCTTTAATTTTCTGAGTGCTGTGTCTCTGTTTTTACCTTGCACCTACCGAGACACAAAATTCAACATCTTTTTGGTTTTCATACAAAGAATTCGCTCATTTATGCAGAAGTCACTGAGGTATGTAGACTTCACATAGCTCAGTGTTTGGAGCCATGGGAAGGGGATGAGGGGTGTCACATTCCTTGGAAGTAAACAATTTTTAAATTCCTTTTAAAACCCTTTCCAGAGTTCTTCCTTCCTGAAACTTAGTGAATAAAAGTGTCTTACTAATTTTGATTATCCCCAAGATAAGTGAGAGGAAATGAAATGGGATGGTTATTTTCTTACCAGAATTGCCTTCATTTTTATTTTCCATTTCTTCTGGAGATCAATAAAGGAGCATGCCATCCTGATTCAGAGTCTGTTATCTCTGGTCAAATGTGGAAACTGTTGGTCTAGAGGGCCGATCTGGTTCAGTAATGTAACGTCTTCTAGTTTCCTTAATAATGCATTTTGCACACATTCTGAGAAAGCAACCGTATTACTTGGGCTGCTGAGATTTACAACTTCAACAGTTATCCTACAAATTATATTTTGGATGATGGAAGGAGAATATATTGTTGCTAAATATAATTTGCATTTGCAGTATAGTGAATAGCTTTTGCCCAAAATTTGAATATACTGAGGACTTCTGTTGTTGGCAGCATGTCAAAGTAGATAATGCAAAAACCCTCTTGCTCCAACATTTAGAAATACTGAGTAAGATGCAAACATCTCTTTAAATGCAAAGATGAGCTCGCAAGTGAAGGAAATCCACCAGGTCCAAAGCTAAGAAAGGAAGCCCAAGGATCTTTTTCTCTTATCTTCTTTCATGTAGCACATAGCTTCCTGGATTTCTTCCAGGGAATGTCAACTTCTTCTCTCTATTATTCAGAGCTCTTTGGCTTTGGTCCAGTCTTTACCATCACACATCCATACACAATTTCCTCAGAAAGAAAGTTAGGTCTCAAATAAGAGCCTACCCTTCCTCAGAAGGGTACATCCTGTACCAGACTGGCATCTTGCCATCCTCACCATACTATCCCAAGCAATACTTCAAAGTATTTCAATAAACAAATGCAATATTCATCCCAAGAAGAAATCTGTGACTGGAAATGTTCTACATTTCATTACCCAAGTTGGAAAAGGATTGTGTGAATTGATGGAGTTGGAATAGTCTTCTGTGAAGTGAAATGGGTGGCATGTAGTCTATTCTCTCTCATGACTAGAAAAGAAGTTTCAGAGAAACCACAAGCTGGAAGCAGAGCTGGTTAAAACATGTCCTGTGGTTCAGAATCTGCTTCTTACATAACATTCCTTTCCTCTTTCATACACTCACTGAAAAATACTACTTGGGCTGGCCACATAGCATAGTGGTTAAGGGAGCTAGATCCCAAATGGCCAACCATGATTCAAATTCCAGCCCTGGAGAGTTGTAAAACATATTGGGTGTGTGTGTGCATGGCTGCACAAAATTCTGAAAGGATAGAAAAATGGAAGAAAAGGGAGTGCGGTTGTGACCACCTCATCTCATTGTGGGGTACTTTTTCTCTTTCTTTCTATGACTCTCTGTCCCTCTCTGATGAGTACATGCAGCTTCTGGCAATTAAAAAAGAAAAAGAAAGAATTAAAAAGAAAAAAGAAAGAAAGAAAGAATGAACGAAAGACCAATGATAAGACTTCATAGCCCCATGCCTACCAGTGAGCAACTTGAAGCAGGAATCCATCAGCTTGGATAAAGAAGAATGGAATGTATAAAGGACACTTTGAGAGGACATCATTGACACCAAACACAAAATCAGTCTTGAGAGCAGCTTTTATTAGTCCAAGTGAAGATGGGATATCTTGAGTTATCATGGGGAAACTGGGAAAATCAAGAGGTTATAGTTTCTGAGACTAGATTTAGTTCATTGTGACTCATCCTTCAGATTTTTGTTCAAATAACACTCCTTTAATCAAGGGCTTCCTGAGGACATCAGGTGGCATGGTGGTTGAGGCACTGGATTCCCACATGGCTGACCGTGGTTCAAGTTCTGGACTTGACAGCTTGCTTTCTCATTTTCCTTCTCTCACTCTCTCTCTACGTCTCTCTCTGGTCAAATTAAAATAAATGAATAAATAAGTAAAATTAAAATAAATAAATAAAGATAAGTAAATAAATAAATAAATAAATAAGTGCCTCCTAGACCCAGCAGGTAGTGTGGTAGTTAAGGTGCTGAACTCCCACATGGCCCACTGTGGCTCAACGCTGGACCGAGGGGCTTGAAAATCAAGACAGGCACATTTTGCATGAGTGCCCCAAATCCCAGGAGAATAGAGGAGAAGGGATTGTGGAATGCCCATCCCCTTGTGGAATGATTTCTCACCCTCACCTTCTCTCTCACTGCCTCTTTGTGTCTCTCCAGCATGTGCCCTATGGTAAAAAAGAAAAAAAAAAAAAAAAAAAAAGGTTTCCTGACACTCTCAGAATCTCTGCTACTCACTCAGAACTGCTGAATTAGTTTTCTCTATGTTGCTTAGGACCATTGTAATTACAAAGTTAATTAATTGTATGATGCATTAACACAAACTTCCCCTCTAAATACACATTTCATAAAGATGAGACCTCCTCTGTCTTTTCATGGCTCTACTTGCAATACCTAGCATGCATGCATCAGGCACAGATATGGTTCTGTCAAATGAAAGAGCAATGGAATCACTGCAGTGAAAAGGTTGCAGTCATTATACTACTATATCTATTTGCAATATACCCATAATTAGTCAGCATTCTCTAGGGAGACAGAACCAATAGGATATGCATAGATACGTAAGAGGGGATTTACTGGGGAATCAGATTACAGAATGATGGCAGCTGAGACATCCCAGAGCAGGCTATTTATAAACTGGAGATCCTAGGATTCTGTTAGTGTATGAATCAATCCAAGGCTGAAGGTCTCACATCATGGAAGCCAATGATGACATCTCACAGTACAAGACTAAAAGTCTGAGAACATAGGGGGTCCTTGGTGTGAATTCCAGAGTCTGAAGGCAGACAAATCTTGGATTCTGAGGTCCAACGCAACAAAAGAAAACTGTTTTGCTGTCTCAATTAGAATCCATTCATCTTCTGCATTTATTCTCTCCAGGGTCTTTGTTGATCAGATCATGCTCATCCATAATGAGGGTGGATCTTCCACATCTGGTCTGCTCAGACTCCCGTGTTAATTTTTTCTAAAAACACTCCCCACAGACAAGCTCAGAGTAATGCATTATGAAGTGACTAGGTATTCCTTATTCCAGGCAATTTGACACCCAAAGCTAGTCATCATAGCACTTTTGAGCAGTGTTTTTTGAACTTGTAGAAGCTGACATCATGTAAGAAACACATTATGCATTCTGATCTGGTATGAACACACATACATACACACAAAATCAAACAACAAAAAAAATGCGGCTCAAAATAATATTGGCAACCAGCACGTGCAGTTTGTCCTAAAATTTTCTAATTAATTCTGTTTCAGTTTTTAAAAGTGCTAGCTGTGACCCTCTAAATTGATTCTATGACCTACTTATGAATGGTAACCCACAGTTTGAACAACCCTGCCCTAGGGCACTTCATAATCATAAGACAGAATTAAATGTTGAATGCATTTAAACTTTGCCTTCGTTCATCCGTCTCAATATATTTCATAGAATTTAGACAAAATATTCTTTTGAGACACAGCACAAATACTTGTTAAAAGCTCCCAAATGCCTTAAGTGAACATTCAGTTGGCAGTGCCTCACTGTGGGTACTTAAGGCAGAGGACGCTGTGGGAAGGAGGGCTCAGTGTACCGAAGTCCACCTTGTCCTAAGGTAATAATTTACTTACAGGAAGTATAATTTACCTGACATTCTGACTGTAATTTATAACTAGATTTGGATTTCTTGCCCAGTATTACTTTACTTTGTACTAACATAGGCTGTGTTTCAGATAGAAGTCCTGCATTATTTAGCATCAGGGGCTCTGGGGTCTTGTGATTTCAAATTAAACTTGGTGTGCATATAAACCATGCAAATTAGGCCTCAACACTGCCCAAAAGAAATCAGACAAGTCTAGAATCATCAAGGGGTGCCTTTCCTTATTGGGAAAGTTTTTATGAGGGTTTGAGATTGAGAAGGTTGGAGAATGAATTCTCAACTCGGATTGTCATGAACAAATACACGTGTATCCCTGACCACCAAGGTGGTCTGGGTGGCAAGGAATGCTGGTCTAACACTCATGTCAGTAGAGTGTAAGTAACTTTTGCCAACTGATCAGAATTTTGGGAGATTCGATATGTGAAAAATATTTTCATGTGAGGATTATTGGAGTTGGGTTCTATGGATGACTCTGTTTCAGTGGCAAGGAGGCTCTGTGCTATTTTCACTCTTGTTTCAGTAACATACAAGTTGTTTAATACCTACCTGGCTGCCTGGAAGTAATTCCAAGCCTGGATTTATTTGAAAGACTTTGTACTTTCACAGTTTGAGACTGCTATAGGAAAATCACAGGCAAGTATGCAGAGTGATAGGATGCCTCTCTACTACAGAATCCTAGCTTCACATTCCTTTCCACAAAGTTGTCATACCAAAACAAAACAAAACAAACAAAACAGTAAATCTTGACTAGGACCAAGCAAAGCTGGTTTAACATTCAAAATATCAATGAATGCAATCCATTACATCATCAGGCTAAAGAAGAAATGATAGTTCTGCATCTAATGATATAATGATGCAGAACTATCATTTGAAAAATTCCATACATATTCAGGATGAAAAATCTCAGTAAATGAGAAATAAAAAGAAGCTCAATTTGATTAAAAACATTTACAGAATAATCTACTACAAATGTCATACTTAATGATAAGAAACTAAAAGCCTCCGCACAAAAATTGGGAATAGGACAAGATGTCCTCCCTGACCACTTCTGTTCAACATCATACTGGAAGTCCTAGCTAATGCAAAAAGATGAGAAATGGGAATAGGTAGGAGAAAAAAGAAACAAAACCGTACTTGCTTGCAGATGACAAGATTTTCTCTGAGGAAAATCTCTAAGAATAAAGAAAAAGATTCCTGGAATTATTAAGTGATTATAGAAGGATGCAGGGAATAAAGTAAATATACAAAAGTCAATTATTGTTCAACATACTAACAAGAGATAAGGGAAAATTGAAATAAAAATACAATACCTTCAGCAGATGGGATAGTGGTTACATTGCTGGACTGTCACATGGCCAATTATGGTTGAGTCCAGGACCTGGTGCTTACAAACTCATGGTGGTCATGTGTGTGTACATGCTCAAGATACCAGGAGGGAAATGGAGGAGAAGGGATTGTAATGTGGCCATCTCCCCTGGGGGCATGGTAATTACTCCCTCTGTCTCTCTGAAGAGTCCATGCACCCTATATAGCAAAAAAAATCTCTCAATACAAAAAAAAAATCATTTATATTACTAACCAATAAACTGGAATATGTTGATATAATTCTAACAAAAATATATTCAAGATCTATATTTTAAAAAACCTACAAATGGAAAATTATCTATTGATGATATCTTTAATTGGATGCTGGGAAAATTCCTTTACAAGTGTAACTGTAGACAGTGGTTGAATGTACTAAATTTTTTTTTTAATCTATGAACTGAAGAATAAAACTGAAGAATTAAATAAGAGATATCCTATATTCATGGTTAGGACAATTCGATATTGTCAGTGGGCCAGATGGTAGCATAGAAATAAAATGTGACACACTGGAAGGCCAACTCACATAGGAAGGTTTTAGGTTTGTGTCCAGAAACTTCCCTGAGTGTGCTGGGCATGTACATGGCCAATATTCTGGTCTTACTAAAGCTAGAGATGAAACGGGGCATGAAGACCCTGTTGGGAGTGATGTCTCTCTGTCTTAGCTCCCTCTCTGTTCATGGAAGAACTATATAAATGAATTTTAGAAAAAAGACTCAATGTAGTCAAGAAGTCAGTTCTTCTCAATGCGATCTATAGATTCAATGCATTCCCAATAAAAGTCCCAAATTATTTGTGAATAGTAACAAACTGATTCTAAAGTTTATATGGAGACAAAAGACTCAGAATAGCCAATGTAATAGTGAAGGAGAAAAACTAAGTTGTAGGACTGATCAACATAGTGTAGTGCTGGAAAACAAATAAACAAAAATAAAAACAAAAACACACCAAAAATAAAAATAAAGACAATGGAACAAAATAAAGAGTTCAGAAATAGACTCACATAAATATAATCAAAGGATTCTGGAATGATTGGATATCCACAGGGAATAAAAAAAGAATCTAGACACAGATGTTACCCTCTTTATAAGAGTTAACTTAAAACAAATCACAGACTTAAATATAAAATGCAAAACTATAAAATTCCTAGAGGATAGTATATGAGAAAATATGGATGACTTTGGGTTTGACTATGACTGTTTAGATATGACATCAAAGCCATGATCCTTGAAAAAAAAAAGTTGATAAGCTGGACTTTGTTAAAATTAAACATTTCTTCTGTGAAAAGTACTATCAAAGCATGAAAATACAAGCTAGACTGGGAGAAAAATATCTGCAAAAGACATATCTGATAAGGTACCATTATCCAAAATATACAAATAATATTTAAAACTCAACAATAAGAAAAAAAATAAAAGAGCCAAAGCCTTAATAGATACCTCTTCAAAGAAAATACACAGATGAGATAATAAAATATGAAAGGATGTTCCACATCACATATCACAAGGGAGATGTTGATTGAAACAATAAAATATCACTATATTCTTGCTAGAATTATTGAAATCTCAAACACTGACAACATCAAGTGCTTGCAAAGGTTTAGAGCAACAGAAATTTTCATTTATTGCTGGTGAGAATGTGAGAGTACAGTCACTTGGAAGACTGGTGATTTGCTACAAAATGAAACATACTCTTACTGTATGATGTGCTCCTTGGTATTTGCCCAAAGGAGTTGAAAACTATGTCTACTCAAAAACTTTCACATTTGTGTTTATAACAGCTTTCTTCATAATTGCCAAAATTTGGAAGCAACAAAAAAAATATCCTTCAGCAGGTGAATGTATAAATAATCTGTGGTAAATCTTGGCAATGGAATATTATTCCAGACTAAAAAAAAAAAAATTAGGTATTAGGGATGGAAAGTGGTGTGGTGGTTAAATTGTTGGACTTTGCACATAGTGAACCACAGTTCAAGTCCCGGACCTGGCAGTTTGCTTTCTCATTACCACCTCCCTGCCTCTCTCTGCTCAAATTAGTAATAATAATAATAACAATAAATAAATTAAATTAAATTAAATAATTTTTAAAGAAAATTAGGTATCAAATTAAGAAAAGACATAGAGGATATTAAAATGCTCATTAATAAATGAAGAAGCCAATCTGAAAAAGCTACAAACTGTATGATTCCAACTATAAGAACCTGGAAAAATTTAAACTATAGAAACAGGAAAAATATTGGTAGATGCCAGGGTTAGGGCATAGGCAGAGCATAGAGGATTTTTGAGGGCAGCAAAACTGTTCTGTATGGTATTGTAATGATAGCTACACGTCATTATACACTTATCCAAACTTGTAGAATGTTGACACCAAGAATGAACCCTGATATAAACTATGAACTTGGAAAGATAATGATGTGTCAATGCAGGTGCATCCCAGGTAACCAATGTACTGCTCTGGTGAGGGATATTGAATCTAGGGAGGCATACATGGGTGAGGACAATCTGTGGGCTGTCTTCTGACCTTCCTTTCAATTGCACTGTCAACATGAAATTGCTCTAAAAGTCCATTTTTAAAAATAAGTAAATGTAGTAATTTGTATAGTAAAGGGCAGAACTCCTACAACAACTCAATAAATGTTCACAAAGTAAACATACCCATGTAATAGAGAACACTCATATCAAGAAGCAAACATTTCTAGTTCTGTCAGAAGCACAACCCAAGGGTAACTATCTAATATAAGCATTGATGTTTGCCTAGTTTTGAATTTTATATAAACAGGCTCCTATCTGGTTTCCATCACTCCACTTTATGTCTATGCCGTTCATGCATGTGGATGACCATAGTTGTGTTTTGCTCATTTTTTCAGCTGTATAACACTCCATTGTATGAAAAGAACATAATATTGATATACATTCTACTGTGGATGAGTGTAAACTATTCATTTTTACTGTTTGGAGTTTGGAACAATTATACGTAAGTGAAGAGTATATGAACATTTTTTCACATGTCTTCTGGTGAGTCTATGTGTGCATTCCTATCACTACACCTAGGGGTAGGTTTGTGAAAAGGTTAGATGTGAAGTTGTTTAGCTCTAGTTCAAAACCTCTAAACAGTTAACCAAAGTGGTGGTACCAATTTACATTCCTACCAACAGAGTACACAAAATCCAATTTCCCTGTTCTCATATTGTTAGTCTTTTTAATTTTAGCTGCTTTAGAGGCTGTTTTCTTTTCTCTTTATTTCTCTTTTTAATTGCTAGAGGATACATACACTGACTGGAGAGAAACAGAGACATACAGAGAGAGAGGAGGAGAAAGCATTCCCTAGCAGGGCATGGTCACACTGCAATCCAATCCTTTCTCCTCCATTTCCTTATCCTGCAGGGATTTTGGACAGGTACACTCAGTCCTAGAGTGTTTTTAAGCCACTGGGGCCAGGATTCAAATCTCAGGGTTAGCCATGTGGGATCCAGCTCCCTTAAACACTAAACTTAGGGGCCAGCTCAAGAGGGCATTTTGTTTTTTTGAGAGGTTTTTGCTATAGGGCTTGTGTGCTCGCCAGAAAGACAGAGAGATAGAAAGCGAGAAATCACTCCCCAGGAGGATGGCCATGCCACAATCCCTTTTCCTCCATTCTCCTCCCGGGATCTTGGGCATGTACGCACACGCTCCTGGCATGAGTTTACACCACCAGGTCCAGGACTTGAACCGTGGTTGGCTACACGGGAATCCAGTGACACCTGCTGGTCCGATCAAGAAGGTATTTTTAATTTGAAAAGCATATATCTTGGAATTAAACAAACATGACTTTTATTCCTGTTGCATCAAGTTCTAACAGTTCATGTAGTGTCAAAGAAGTCATGTTTTCTCTTTGATTCTTACTTTTTCTCATCTCCAATGTGGAAATAAAAATAGTTATCACATAAGAGAGTTGCAGATAACTAACAAAATGAAATATGTGAACAAATACATATCGATTTCTGACGTGTCTATCACATACCACTATGTTAGTCATTTACCTACACTGAGGAATGGAAGACGTTCAACGGTACTTATAAACAGTAATAATAACTATATTCTCCATCAAAATTGCAAACATCTGGCATTCTGTAAAGACTATTGTTGGTCTTGCCATTTTTTCCAGAAGATGGACTGCTATATCTCCTGAGACTAAGGAGGAAGAATCTAGTGCTTTATAGTCATTTAAAACTGGATGTCAGTAAGTCAGATGAGCTTTGGTTATTTCTGTTTGCTATTTCAGGGCTCAGAATCCCAGCATCATACCACAGTGTCATGAAAAAAAACAGCCAGGAGATCAAGGAACTAGCAGGTGAAGACACGTACTTCTATTTTTCACCAAATTATGAACAAGAAATGACTGTTTGGGAGACATCAATCATGCTTTCCAAATGCTTTTGTTACAGAGTCTATATATGAATAGACTCATTTGTCAAAACTCCACCATGTCTTCTTCTGCTAAGTGGTGTCATGTTGCTTTAAGAATTGAACAGTAAAGTTGTTTATAGTCTGTCTTCCTGCCCAATTTATGGAAGCTAAAAGTTCCCTCCATTTTAGAAGAATGAGCCCACGAAGACTTGGAGAAACCTTTAGGCTGGTAGATCGCTTTCAATAATTGGCATACATCCAACAACTCTACAAACACCAGAGCTTTGTCTACACAATAGGAAAATAAACATTAAGCCAGAAATAAAACATCACAGAGTCCATGGCTGCCAGCTGAAAGTATTCCACTCATTCTCCCTCCATTACTGCTATATTATTTGGGAGAGGAGGCGAAGGTGATTTTTATTAGTACTTTTTGCTGGCTGTTAGGGACCTACTCCCATTTGGGTTCATAAACATAAACCTCTTGGTTCTTACTGAACTGTGTTCTCACTTATCTTTAAGTTTAACAAATAACTGTAGTGTCCTTCCAATACAAGTCCATTTAGAAACCATGGAAGACTGATTATTAAGTTAATAAACTTAAAACATATTTCCCCAACATAGTTTCTTTAATTTGTAAAAGCTTGTATAATTTAAAGGAATTTAAATCCATGTGTTTTTTATTCACTTGCACTGACATCATCAAAATAGCCTTTTAAACAGCTGGGTGAGCCTTTTTTAATAAAGTTCTCTTATGACTTGTTTCTTTTTGAAAACAAGATTTTTATTTTCTTTTGGCCAAAGGCGAATGAACTTAAATGCCAAAAGATTTGGATTTAGATCAACATTCCAAACCCATAAATTTAGAGGTTGAAGTTTTTGCAAATGGACTCCTAATTCTCTATTGAAATCAGTTGCAAAGAAGGTAAAGTACCATTGGAATAAAGTTCATGGTCAAACCTGGTGTCAGATGACTAAAGAAATGTCTATATTTGCTGCTTAATTTTGTGCCAAATCTGAAACGAATCAATATACAATGTGTATTGGATTATTACAGAAATGTGATCTACTGCCAAGTAGTTAACTTTTCCACCATCTCTGGTTATCATGAGTAAACCACAATGCCATATTCTCCAGAGGTTAGAAACCCAGCACACCAGGGCTGTCTGAGATTTGTGAGACGTGATTATTTTAACAGTCATTTTGGAGAAAGTTCCTTTGATGAGCACTGTAGATGCTCATTATACTTACACACACACACATATGTGTGTGTATATATAAGATATGTATGTTTATAGGATATATATCCCCAGGGATTTTTATCTTTCAATATAAATATTCTCTTTTTAAGGTATGCTTAATGGTTTAGCAAGTAAAATTATAATCTGTGCACAAAATGTGCAAAGAATTTCAGCCTTTAAATAAACCCATATGTTGCAATTGAAACAAAACTCTTAAAGCTTTTTGGTATTAACAATCGAGACTGTTTTTCTCCTTGTCAAAATGTATAGAGCTAAGCAGTAATCAGAGAGATGTATGACTGAGAGGAGTTGAATTTTACGGGAATCTGTGAAGCAAATAGGCATTCCGATCTCCTGGAACCCTCCAGCAGAACTGCAAAAACCAATGCTCCATTTGAGAAGCAAATTTGTCTGCCATCAAGAAACTCCGCAAAGAATTATTCCTGTGGAATAGAAAAATTAAGAGAGAGAAAGGACAAGAGAAAGAGAAGAAAGGAATGAGTTCTCTCATTTTTATTTTACAGCTGAGATTTTAAAATAGAGAAACTTTGTAAATATGCTCACAAAGGTGCATCAATATTAACAGACCCAGGCTTCTGATAAAAATAGAAACCAGGACTTATATCATTGTATCATTGCTAACAGATTTGATTCCATCAGTCTCGGTTAAGGAGAGGTCCACATTTGTCTATAGGGTAGGATTTGTTTACTGTCAAAATTTCAGAAACTTCAAAACCGTTAGTTTTTAAAGTCTAGTTGGTATGACATTACCCAAAAAATTATGACTTTACCAAAATCTCTTCTTTGAGAAACTTTAATAAACAGAGATTTAGGGCAAAATAAAAATAAAATTTAGAAAAGCGAAGATACTTTGTACTCTGGTCCAACTTTTATCACCGATATTTCATTTAATTTTAAAAATTGGTCATGTTGGTTAGACCATTGTCTCCCCTTTATAGATAAAGAAATCTATTGGCATACGAATGTATAGTAGAATAAACAGATTTTACTATGAATATATTGTCAAGAAATTTTAGTGGTTTAACTTCAGGGTCCATTTAAATATGAATTTCCATTGTGTATTGAGTAACCGGATAAAGGTTAGAGACAAAGTATAGAAACAGGCAGCAGAAAAATCTAAAGGAGATGTCCCATTGAAGATCAGAATGAAATTAAAGGGTTGCTAGTGACAAATAGGATGTGATTTGAAGACATTTGATTTGTATCTTTCAAATAGCTCTTTGAATACGTAGCATGAAGTGTATCTCTATTTGCATTATTAAGTAATAGACATTTTCAGAAGTGTTTTATATATTGACTTTTCAGCATAATCCTGAATGCTATTTCATGTTGTCAGTAAAATTGCTAGGTTCTATGACTTAGCTATGTGACCTTGGCAAGTTGCAAACTTTGTATACTGCAGTTTTCTCATTTATATAATGATGATGTTGATATATAGACATGCCATATATACTGAAATATAAGGAAGTGTTATGAGCTCCTTGTAAGATCGAAGCTATCAACTGTGTTCATTAATAATTATACATAGAAGTCACTTTTTTCTCTTTCCTTTTTCCTATTTTTCTTCCTCTCCACCTAGTATTTTTTCTTCCTTATAGAATCATTGGATGGCAGAACTGGAAAAGACCATAGAGATCATATGATATCATCGGAAGAAAAGCAGAATGACAAAGAAATAGTTTTTTTCTCTAGGGCCACAAAAGTGCAAAGCTATTTAATGACAGCAACAGGCTTGGGTGTGAAGTCACTGGAACTCCAAATCCTAACTTCCTAGGGAGGCATGCTAGGAGACAGTTTAAAAGCGTAAGAATTGGTGACAACACAGAGTTCCACCTTCACCACTGGCCAGCTTTATGCATCAATAAAATGAGGTTAAAAACAGTAACTAATTCCTGGCCTTACTATGAGATATGAAACATTTAGAAGAGTGCCTGGAACATATTAGCAATGAATGAACATTACTGATTGTTACCAGTTTCTCATTGCATTTCACCATTTCTCTTGAGATAGCTTAAGTTGCACCTTTTCCCATTTTCCTAAGACAGATCCAGGAGTCATAAGATGTCATCTCAATGGCCCAGATGGTTTTAGTGCAGAGTATTCATGGCTAACCTGAATGCTTGCGACATAACACTTGTGAAAGGTCAGGGCATGATGCTACTCACCAGTGCAGATGAGAAACGGAGGCACAGAGAAGTAACTTGTTCAAGGGCACATGCCAACTAAGTGGCTCTGAAGTCCATAGTTTTCAATTTGCTTTTAATGGGGGGGGGGGGGAGAAGAAAGAGAAGTATTTTTTAGCAAGATCTCATCCTTGTGATTCTCTGTCTCCGCCTTTTAGTAAGGCAGGATTATAGGTGCACTCTGCTGCCCCCAGTGTGTTCAGGCTGGTTGAGGAACCCAGTCTGGGCTTCCTGTGTAGCTCCAGCATGGCACAGGAACACCCTAATACTTACACCACCATGACTGGACCAACCCCCTTATATGTTGTTGTTGTTTTTTATCTTTGTGATATGCTGCAGCTAAAGCCATGGAGGTCATTCAACTTCACCAAAGCCAGGTGAGTAGGAATGGAAAATCAGGAACTGTAGTGCCTTCTCACTTTGCTACGAACATCTGTGAAGAACTGCCCTCTGGAGAATTATGTGCATATCACTCCCAGTCTGCAAAGGAAACAGGCTCCGCACTGTAACATGAGAACATCCCAGTTAGTCTGGAGACCTCTGCCAACTCTTCCAAGAGTGAAAACAAATGGGATGCCACATCCAAGTTCCCATAGATGGTTGGATAAGCCTAACCTATTTAGGGCATCTTTCTGTTACGGGGTAGTCCTAACAATTGAGCATTCCAGATGTTGCAGCTCAAGGTGAAAAGGGTCGATTTCTGGGGAGAAAGCTTCCCGCTGATGCTGTCATCCTAGGAAGTTGTATCATCTCTCATTTCTGGTTGCATTAGATTCATGAGCATGTTGGTCTTAAAAAGGTCATTCAAGAGTCAGCAGGTAGCACAGTGGTCTAGGCACTGGATACATATGGCCGACTCCTTGATTCAAGTCTTGCACCTTAAGGCCTGAAATCATGCCAGCCATGGGTGCGTATGTGCCTAAAGTCCCAAAGAGGAGAATGGAGAATAAGGGATTGAGTGTGGCCACATCTACCCAAGGGGTAACTTCTCACTTGCCCTTTCTCTGTCTCTCAGGTGAGCACATGCGCCCTATGGCCAAAACAAAACAAAACAAAACAAAACAAAAAAAACACTTTTAAAAAAAGCTCATTTAAAAATGGAGACAGATGTTTAATTATTGTTTGATTTGAGGTTACAGTCTTTCATTTTTCAAACATGTTAAGAGCAGAGAACGAAAATTGTTACCTAAGAAGCTATTGAAATTCTCTTAACTCTTCTGGGTATGTATTATGTATTCCACGAGTTCTGTGCCAGGGATATAAGTCAGAAACTCTCCCGCTGGTTTTGATTACAGCTGCAAAGTCACAGATTTGAACAGCTCTAGACAATCATTCTTCTGAACCTGCACATAAATATAAAACATTTTCTTTATCCTTATCACATAAACCTTCAATGAGGTTTGCTTCAAAGTAAATTCCAGTTTTTCCCATTTATCATTTTAACAATTAGCAAACCACCTTTTCTGGCAACAAAGCTGCTCCATTTGCATATTCGAAGGTCATCATCAGTTAAGTTCAAGTTATTTAATATCAAAATGGTGGTAACCTAACCCTCGCTTTCCCTGGATTCAGATGAAATATAAATTTACCTCTGGCTTTTTCATTTTTCACATTAGCAGACACATGATGAAAATATGAAATTAAGACAATGGCACAAACAATGTAATGATGCATCAGTTGAGCTGTGGTAAACTTTCTTCATATCCAGCTTCAGGTCTGTACTTTGTCACTTTATTATTTAAAATGGAGCCTTCGCATTTCAGTAAGCCATATCAAGAACATAATTTGCTAAGACGCCTCTTTATTTGAGGTGCTGTCAGGACTGGCAATGAGAAATGACACAATCCCTCAGTTGTAAGTGACAGGCGCCACTATATTAGTCCAGCGCTTGTGTATTTCTTTGCTGTTTGTGAAAAATTGCATTTCCTTTGTGTAAGCAGAACAGAAAGAAATCGAAATCGGTTCCATGTGAATTCTGTGGTCCTCTATATTAAACTGTAATTGTTTCCTGGTAAAAAACCAAGCCTGCAGGATTTCCTGAAAAATAATTTACAAGGATGTGTACTGGGTCCAGATCGCTTTTTCTTTTTTTTTCCCCCGTGCTTCTGTGATTGATGACACTGCAAGGAGCTGATAGATTTGCTGCTGCTGCATCTCCAGAAAGTTCTTTTTCTTTAAACAAACTGTAATCTTACCAAAAAAAAAAAAGTCTTTATATGGCATTCACTTTCCCGGCTTCTTGGATGGTAGCTGTTTTCAACTGTGGTGCTGCTCTGAGGGGAACCAGTTAAGGTACCCAATTGCTTCAATACAACTATGATGATGGCCTGAATGAGCTATTTCAGGTAATGACCAGGCAGAAGTTTCAAATTTGATAGGCTTAGTTCAATGGTGAGCTCTTGTGATATGGGAAGAGGGTTGGCTTTGGGATCCTACACACCTGAGTTCAAATCCTTCCCCTCCCACTGCATAACTGGTACATGCTACTTAAATTTTATGAGCCATGATTTCTTCTGCAGAACTGGGTAATGATAAAGCTGATTTCTCAGAAGCAGCAGCAACAAGCTTATTGTGAAGACCAAGTGAGTTAAAGGTTGGAAAGTGCTCTGTATATTATGGATGGTATTATAAATAATAAAGCCCTAAAAATGTTCAATCAGAGCCTTGAATCCCATTTTTTGAGCATCCTGGTGTTATTTTAGTAACAAGAGCTGAGGAATAAAAGTTAACAATCCATAGCTCTTACTATGTGTGAAGAGCTAAGTAAGGCAGGTAATACACATAATCTCACTTTTTACTCACAAAAGCCATCCAAGGGATATGTCATGATAATAATTTGTCTAATAATTATTGACTGTGTGATATATGCCACAAGTATGTTAAGCAACTTATATAAATAATTTTATGTAATCCTTAAAATAATCTTGGGGAAAAAAATTTTTGTTACTGTTATTGCATTCCTTACTGATGAAGCTGAGGCTTAGCAACATTAACTCACCCCAAGTTCTATGGCAAGTCAGTAGCACTCTCTGTATGACCACCCACTAAAACCATCATCCCCATCTCTCCTTCTACATCCAATGGCCTCCTGGGTTTTTGCCTTTGGTCTCTTTAAGTCTTGGATACATTTTAATGGAACTTTACTTATTTTTTTATTTTAAGATTTTTGCCATAGGGTGTGTGCACTCGCTGGAGAGAGACACAGAGATAGAGACAGAGAGAAGGAAAATGAGAAATCACCCTGCAGGGGGATGATTATGCTGCAATCCCTTCTCCTCCATTCTTCTCTTGGGATTTTGGGCACACATGCATGTGTGCCTGGCATGATTTTCAAGAGTCCAACGATGTAACCGCCTTGCCACCTGCTGGCCCCAAGCTTTATTTATAAAAATATGCAGTAGGTTGGAGTGACAGGCAGGAGAATGCAGTATGATTTGTTCTGGAATCCTCACCTTCTATTTCATTGTGGTTCTGTACACTCTTTAGAATCCTGTGAAAACCGTATAGCCTGGAAGATTTTTTCTCTGTTTCTTGGTGTGTTTCTAGGTAAAGGTTAGCAGCACAAAAAGCATAAAGATCCAGACATATTATGTCATATAAAATGAGGTTAGAAAAATGGCATGAGCATTCTAATAAACTCCACCCTTGAGAGCTTAACTGTATGTTCAACACAGATTGTCATAAGGCACATGAAGGAAATTGTGTCTGCATGTTTTAGAAAGGAATATTCCATGAGTTTCACAAGGACCCTTCCATTTTTTCCTGATATTTGAAATACAGTTCTGAATAATAGAGCTTTGGAAGTTTTGCATCATGAGGAGAAAAGCCATAATCCTCCATACCTGCTCTACTGAGGAGGGTGGATCAGTTAAATGGAGGGCTGACAAATTTTTTATCAACTTAGGAGAGACTGAATAAGCATAGCAGTGCACCAAATGAGAATGTGGAAGACTTCAAGGTCCTGCCAAAAATCAGAGGAAGTTAATATTTAGTTATAAGAAGTATTTTGTAGTCAAAGATTTTTGCTACTGCTGCATATAGGGGAATCTCTTTCGTCCCCATGTGTTAGAGGGCTTCATTTAAAAATTTTTCATTTATTATTATTTATACATTCAACACTTGCAATGTGCACAAGATGCTGGTGAGAAAGAAACACTATGGAATTTGTTTCCAGTGAGGTAATTACTTGTATTAACTCTAATTCTTTTCCAGGGAATTAAATGATGTAATACATTCCAGGCACAAAGTATGGGTCAGGCACAAAGTAAGATTGTGCTTGGCACACAGTAGCAGTCAATAGATGTTGATTATTGGTGGTGGTGTCATGTTTTCATCTTTTATTTCAAGACATTCTCCCCAAGTCAGGCTGTGCTCTACCTATTCACCTGACTCCCATCTTGTTTGAAATTTTTGCTATACCAGAGAAACAGAGACAGAGAGAAAGAGAGAAGGTGAGAACTCACCCCTTCCCAACGGGATGGCCATGCCACAATCCCTTCTCCCCCATTCTCCTCTTGGGAGTTTGGGCCCACATGATCATTCGTCCTGCGTGAGTTTCAAGTCTCCAGGTTCGGAACTCAAACTGAGGTCAGTCATGTGGGAGTTCAGAGCCTTAACCTCTACACCATCTGCTGGCCCCCAATCACTTCTACTATTCAAACATATTGCCAAAAGCCTATCAATGGGGAAGAAATGAGATCGAATGCATTTTAGTAAAGAATTTTGTTTTATGAGGGAGAAGGAATCCATTTTACTAAGGACTGCTGTTTGCCTACTAACTCCAATAGCTGTATTTCTGCAAGGAATCCGTTTATTCTCCCTGAGCTAGCCATTTTCAATAAATAAAATAGCTTTGGCACCTTGAACAAGTCACTGTGCCTCAACTTTGTCCTCTATGAAAACAACCGATCTGACCTTAACAGCCTTTAAATTTCTTCTTGTCCTCTAGAACATGGAGGAAAGAGAGATCTATGCATAGTAAGAAAACCTAACATCCTAACATTCATTTCATAATTATGAAGTACATGATATTCTATATCAATGCACAGGAAGTGTTCTGCCTAATGCTACCATAAAAAAAAACCCTTATCAGGTAGATACTATGGTATTATTATACCCATTTTAGAGATAAAGAGACCTAGGCACAGAGGAATAAAGAAATAAAATTATAGGCACCTAAGATTTTACACAGCTACCCTTATGTCTCATGGAATGAGAATGAGATTCTAAACAACTTGAAGCCAAAATCTATCTTCTTGGCTAAAGTACCCTAGATTCTCTCAAAGCCCTCAAAGCCATCTCAGTCATCTTCCAATTTGTCTAGTGTTCTAGGAGTAACAATAGTTAAAATTCAATCACACAACTTTCATCTCTTGCTAGATGGGCATAGTTTTTTTAAAAAAGAAAATCAGTATCTGATTTTTTAAAGTTACATATGTATTTTTTGTTACCATGAACCATTCATAAGTCAGCACAGCAAAATGAAAAGTGCTTTGACAGAAGATGTAATAAATTCTGATGAAGCACTGTTGTGTCAAGCATGTGGCAAACTGTCATGTGACGGTGTATTCGTAGGCTCTTTTATATACTTCTTTTTTTGACATCTTCCCATAGTAGGATGGTAGCATCATGGGAAATTTAAAACAAGATGGAGAAATTAGTGTAATATTGGAATATTTTCACCAACAGGCAAAGTTGCCACTTTTTCAGTATATTAAATATTATCAGTATATGAAAGCTTCAACTCATTAGGAAGCTGAAAGAATACTGTATCACCAACTTTTTAATCAGTCAGTCGGTGAACATTCATCATGTGTTGTGTGCAGAATACTGAATTAAGCAGTCGGGCATGATAAAAGAAGCAGAAGACTGCATCAAACGATTTTATAATTTAATTGAGGAAATTATCTAAACTTAAGAGCAGCTTATTAAATATCAAATACAAATTTAAATGATATGAAGTGAATTGGTATATACTGAAAGAACACAGAGTAAAAGAGGTTTTACAGATTAATCAGAGCCAAGCTTTAAAGAAAATGGCATTTGCACTGAAAATCACAACTTCTGCTTGAGAACCTACTACGTGTCAGTCCCTATGCTTAGTACTATATAACTAGTCTTTCCTTTCATCTTCACAACAATCCTTAACATAGTATTAGTCTCTCTCCCCCATTAAGTGTAAAAAAATCAATGGTGAGAAAGGCTACACAATTGTACCTAATGTCACCAAACTAGTGGCAGGCCAGGTCAAGATCTACACTTCAGTAAGTTTGATACCAAAGTGGACACTCTAGTCCTCATGTACTTTGTGTTCAGGAGACCACATGGAAATGGTTGTTGGCTCTGGAGAGATGGACTAGAGTGAGGTGAGCACATCCTGGAGAATAGAGTATAGGCATGAAGACAGAGGATCAGGGAAAGACTGGAGGTAGATCAAATATGTATGTATGTATGTATTTATGTATTTAAGGGAGAGAGAGAAAGAGAGACAGAGAGAGGAAGAAAGCATATGAAGAAGAGAGAAAAGTGGAGAGAGAGAAAGTGAGAGAGATCAACATTCACTACAGAGTTTTCCCATGTGTGTCTTGCTATCCATGTGCCCTAGACTTTCAGTTAGCTAAGACCACAGGTCACCACACCTGGTCTGATTAAGTTGAGTTGAGAACCAGAGTTGGACCTCCTATGAAGCTTCAGTTTCTCATCTGTCTTATGCCACTGTGCTGGACTCAGATTTTTATTTTTTAACTACATATTTGAACTAAATTTTGACTTAAAGACAAGTTGAAACATAGTAAAAAAAAAGAATTCTCTCAGGTTTCTCTACTTTCTTTCTCTAAAATTAATATCTTACAAAGCCACATCATAATTACAAAGAATAAGAAATTAACAGTGGCCTATTACTACTAACCAAACTTCAGGTCTTAAAATTGGTCTTGAAATTCCAGTTTCCCACCAGTATTTTTTACCCTGTTTCAGGACTGACTTCATGGTGCGTTCATGGCCTTTTCTCCTTGGTCTCTGTTAGTCCATTATAGTTCTGTCTTTCCTTCTATTCTCTGACTTTGGCACTTTTGAAGAATATGGATCAGTTATTTTGTAGAATATCTCTAAATTAGCATTTGTTCAATATTTTCCCATGATTGGAATGAGATTATTTATTTCTAGCAAGAATATGATGAAAACATTTGTCCTTCTCAGTGCACTGAATCTCAGGTTTATAATATTCTGTCTTACTACTGGTGTCTTTGCTATAAAATTACCATATTTTCCTTTGCCGTTAATAGATTTTTGAGGGAAGATGCTTTGAAACTATGCAAATCCTGTTTCTCCTCAAATAGCTGGCTCTCAATTGTACCATTCTTTCTTGGAGCTTGTCTGCAGTGTTTGCCTAATTGTGACTTTCTGTTTCTTTCTTTTCTTCTACGTTCATCAAGAGGAACTCTGTAACACTTGTTCTCCTGTATTGACTTATTTGATTATTATGTATATAAGTAATTATCATGAATGCTTATTTTATTCCACAGGTTAAATCCAATACTACTATTATTTATTTTGTTGGTCAAATTGGTCCAAGTTTGGACACTGGGAGCTTTTTCAGGTTGGAGGTAGTATTTTTTTACAAGCTGCATTTTTAAGAGCATTTTCTTACTTTCTGATACCACAAGATATTCCATTTACCTTGTATTTTTTCTTTACCAATCACTGGAATCCAGCACTTTTCCAAGTGTTGGATTACTTATATTGAAGAATGTTGAATAGAAACCAATATTTGGGTGCTAGGCATGTTTCAATCAACTTCTTTTTGCCATCCTTAGAGCTTCCTTTTCAATAATGAAAAGTAATCTCAGTAAGATGGTAGTGAAGATAGCAAGTTGTTAGGATTTTAGAGTTCTTTACACAAAAAACAAAGAAGTTGGGATTTAGTGTTATTGGCATTAGAGGGAAATTTTATAAAGTTAAGCAGAAAAATGGGTGATGGAATTATGCTACAGAAAGATGATTCTGAAGTTGGGGTGTAGGATATGACAGGTGAATGGGCAAGAGCCTGAATGATTAAAAATAGGTAGTTTAAGGATGTCTATTCATGGAGAAAGAATGTCAAGTCTTAGAATAAAGGTGTCAGAGAAAGAAAAGGAAGAAATATAAACATTAGAGAAAAATAATTGTCTAGAGATAGTGACAGACATGAAAGAAGGTTGGAGGAAGTGTAAAATTATTCTGTTTGTTATCTTACAGAGCTGAATATATAGAGATGCCACTAAAAATGTCAAGAATGATTGTCTTTGTGTCAAGAAAGCATAGACTTTAGTTTGACATATTTAGCTTAAGAATTATTGAGACATGTTAATAGAAATACCTCCAGTAGAGAATGGGAGAAATTATACTAAAGATAGATACCCTATTTTTGAATTCCTAATACTTACCTCTGTACCTCACTTATAATAGGTATTCAAAACAATAATAGCTATTTTTTAAAAAAATGCTTACCTGGTGTCAGCTTTTGTCAAGCGTTTTTATACACATGACCTTGTTTAATAATCATAAGAATTCTATTCATATTGTTTTCATATTTTGGATGAAGAAATGAAGACCTAGCATACGTGAGGAACAGAGGTAAGTATTAGGAATTCAAAGAGTGAACTGAGCACTTACCCTTCTTTCAGAACCCACTGCCTGGTCTGCCACATGGACCCCAGCACCAGGTTGGTCCCCATACCCCTCGCTGAAGGCCCTCTCTAGTACCAGGCCAGCACATGTGGCCCCAGGATTCAGGCTGCTCCTGTAGACTCAGGCTCCTAGCCCATTCTTGCTGACCCAGTTGCCAAACCTACCCAACTAAACCCCAGTGCTAGGTCAGTCTCTGAGGAACAAACATATAGACCTGTACTGGCAGACCTAGGCTCTGACCTTTAAAAACATAAATAAATTGAAAATGAAGGTATGAAAAAAAAAAGATTCCACATTAATGGAAACCAAAGAAAGAAGGGGTAGCTATACTTAGATAAAATGGGCTTTAGGTCAAAAACTATCACAAGGTATAAAGAAAGTCTCCTGGATAGGGAACCTATTATTATTTTTTTTTTTTTGAGAGATTTTTGCTATAGTGTGCTTGTGCTTGCTGGAAAGACAGACAGAGTGAGAAATCACCCTCTGGGGGGATGGCCATGTCACAGTTCCTTTTCCTCCATTCTCCTCTTGGGATCTTGGGATCTTGAGCATGCACATACGTGTGCCTGGTGTGAGTTTGAGTCACTGGGTCCAGGACTCAAGCCACAGTCGACTATGTTGGAGTCCAGTGACATAACCATTATGCCATCTGCTGGTCCCAGAAGGACCTATTAATTATTAATATTATTAGAATACATACTATATTATTATTAATGTTAAAGGGATCAATTCATCAAGAGGATATAATAATTATAAGTGTGTATATATATGTATGTATATATATATATACCCTATAACAGAGCAATAAAGCAAACATTAACACAATTGAAAAGAGAAACATAGTTATAACAACAGTAGTCAATTTTTTTTTAATTGCCAGAGAGCATGAGACATAGAGACAGAGAGAGAGAGAGAGAGAGAGAGGGAATCCTTCAATAAGGCATTGTAATGCTGTAGTCTTTTTTCTCCATGTTTTTATCCCATAAGGATTTTGGATTTGCATATATTATACTTCTGGTGTGTTTTTCAAGTCACTGGGGCTGGCATTTAAACCATGGTCAGCCATGTGAGATCTGGCTTCCAGTGCATAGTGTTTAACTACTGAGCTATGAGACTGGATCCACAGAAGGGAATTTCAATGCCTCATTTTCAACAATACATTGTTCATTCAGACAGAAAATCAATAAGGAAACATCTGACTTAAATTACACTATAGACCAAATGGGTGTGACAGACATATACAGAATATTGCACCAACAGCAGAAAAATACACACTCTTTTCAAGTGCATATGGAACAATCTCCAGGAAATATTATATGTTAAGTCATTAAAACAATTCTTAACAAATTTAAGGAGATTAAAATTATATCAAGTATCTTTTCTGATCACTATGTCATAAAGTTAGAAATCGTTATCAGGAGGAAAACTGGAAATGCTCAAATAGTAGAAGTTAAATAAAATACTCTAATCAACCAGTGGATCAAAGAAGAAATTATATGGAAAATCAAAAAAATATCTTGAGGTTAAAAAAATAGAAACAATTTTAGGATACAGCAAAAGTAGTTTTGAGGGGGGAAGTTTACAGTGACAAATGCCTACAGTAAGAGAAAGGAAAGATCTAAACAAACAACGTAAATTTACACCTCAAGGAATTAGAAAAAGAAGAGCAAACTAACCCCTAAATTGGTAGAAAAAAGGATATAAAAACATATATGAAAAATAAATGGGGACCAGCAGTTGGTGTAATGGCTATGTCACTGGACTTGCATGTAGTCAACCGTGGTTCGGGTCCCGGACCTGGTGGCTTGAACTCACACCAGGCACGTGTGCGTGTGTGCCCAAGATCCTGAGAAGAAAATGGAGGAGAAGGAATGGCAGCGTGGTCATCCTCCTGGGGGGTGATTTCTCCCTTTCTGTTTCTCTGTCTCCCTGTCTCTCTCTGTCTTTCTGGCAAGCGCACACGCCCTATAGCAAAAACCTCTCAGTAAAAAAAAAAAAAAAAAGAAAAAAGAAAAGACTTGATAAAATAAAAAAATGAAAACTGGATATTAAAATCATAAAAATACAAAAAAAATTGTAAGACATTACTGTGAACATGTCAACAAATTGGGTGTGTAAAATTGGATATCTACTTGGAAGTGGACCTCGTACCAAACAAAAATCAACTCAAAATGGATGATAATGTAAACATAAGACCTGAAAGTCTAAAACTGCTAGACGAAAAAAAAGGAGAAAAGATTCTTGACATTGGTTTGGCCAACAATTTTTTAATTATAACACTAAAAGCATAAACAACAAAACCAAAAATGGGTAAATGGGGTTGTATCAAAATAAAAAGCCTTTGCAAGCAAATAAAACAATTAACAGAGTGATGATAGAACCTATGGAATAGGAAAAAATGTTTTCAAACCATTCATCTGATATGGAGTTAATACCCAAAATACATAGTGAATTCAAAAATTCAGTATCAAGAAAAAAAAAATCCAATTTTTAGAAAGGGTACAGGACCTGAATAGATATTTTCCAAAAGAAGACATACAAATGGCCAACAGGTATATTAAAAAAAAATTTTAAAAAGCTCAACATTACTAATCACCAGGGAAATGCAAATGAACAAATCACAGTGAGATACAACTTCACACTTGTTGGAAAGGATATTATGAAAAATACATGAGTTAAGTGTTGATGAGAATATGTAGAAAGGGAACTGTTGTATATTGTTGGAGAGACTATAAATAAATTAACATAGTAATTACTAAAATAGTACAAAGTTTTATCAAAAAATTAAAAATAGAGCTACTGTACAATCCAGTAATCCCACTACTGAGTATATAACCAAGAAAATGAAATCGCGTCTCAAATAGATATCTGTATTCATATGTACATTGCAGCACTATTCACAACAGTCAAGATAGGAGATCAAATTAAGTGTCCATCAATGGATGAAAGGATAAAGAAAGTAGTATCTATTTCCCTATTTATACAATGTAATACTATTCAGCCTTAAAGAGAAGGAAAGCTTATCATTTGTGAGAACATGGATGAACCTGAAGGACATCGATATTAATTGAAATACGCCAGGCACGAATGATCTCATTTTAATGTGGAATCTAAAATTACTGAATTCATAGAAATAAAGAATAGAATGGTGTCACCAGGGGCTGAAGAGTGAGGGAAATGAGAGGTTTGTCAAAGGATGAAAGGTTTCAGTTATATAAGAAGAATGAGTCTGGAGACCTAATGTACAATATAGTGACTATAGTTAATAATACTGTATTATATACTTGAAATTTGCTGAGATAGATCATAAATGTTCTTACACACGCATACACATAAAAGGCAACTATGTGAAGTGAAGGATAGGTTAATTAGTCTGATTGCTATAACTATTTCACTATATATATCAAAATATCATAATGTAGAGCTTGAATATATGCCATTTTTATCTGTCGTTGCACCTCAATTAAACTACTGTGTGAGGAAAACCTTCCAAGAGAAAAGAAACAAAAATAAAATAATAGCTGAATTCTTGACAGAAATACATAAAGTTAGAAGGCAATGGGATATTTTCAAGTTGCTAGAGAAAGCGAAAAAAGATACAACAAAAATGCTGAGTAGATTGTTATATTTCATGTAATCCTTCAAAAGAGAAAAAAAGAATTAGATGCTCTCCAAAAAAAGGTAGTTTATTATCAATAGACATTCACTAAAGTAAATACTGTAATACCCTATTTAGGCTGAAACAAAATGATCAGTGATAGAAGCATTGAAAGGCTGAAAAAAAAAAGAAAAGAAAAAGAAAAACAGAAACACATGGATTATCTAACTGAATATGGATTATAATTGACAATACTAATGCTATTTATGCTGATTGATGTACAGCATATGATTAAAATACACGACAACAAAAGCACAAAATGGAAGAAAATGGTATTTAAGAGTTCTAAGAACTTACATAGCTTACATACTGACAGAAATGTTAATCATTTATATTGGAATTTAACATATCAAGGATCCATGCCGTGATGTTTTAGAGTAACCATAGAAAGAAAAACAGAAGAATGCAGTAGCTGACACTTCAGAAGAAGCCAAGAAAAGGGAGTCTAGAACAGGAGGGACAAATAAGACAAATAATATAATACATTTAAATCCAAACATATCAACAATTGGGCTTAAATTACATATACTAAACACTGTAATTTTTCAGAGACTGTTACCAGATAATTAAAAAAAAAAGAAAAGAAAAATTTTAAGCTGCTTAAAGAGACATGCTTTAGCTGTAAGGAAAGAGAAAGGTTAAAATGATGGGGGAAAATGTTACAATCAAGACTGAGTTGATATAACTATGTTTTCTTTTTTTTTAAAGAACTATGTATTCAGTTTTATTTATCATTATTGTTACTATTTAAGTTTGCTGTAGGGTACATGAGCTCATGAGAGAGATAGGGGAGAGAGAGAGAGAACGAGAAAGAGAAAGTGAGAAGAAAGCAAGCTGCCACATCTGGACTCAAGCTGCAGTCTGCCATGTGGGAGTCCAGTGCCTTAACCACCACGCCACCTGCTGGCTCCAGTATAGCTAATATCAGATAAAGTAGAAAGATAGGAAGCATAGCTAGAGATTTAAAAAAGGACTTTTCATAATTATAAAGTGGCCTATTAATAGGATGCTGAATAAAAACTAAGTATATGCATTAATAAAATTGCCCTAAAATATATATACCCAAACTGGCAGAAGTAAAATGAAAGAAAAATTTTTAAAAATGTAGGTAATGAGTTTAATGTAATTCTTTCTTTGCCTAATAGGACAAGTGGGCCAAAGCAAAACAAAAATACAAGGAAAATATAACAGATAAAAATTACATGATCAGGACCAGCAGTTAGTGTAATGGCTATGTCGCTGGACTCCCATGTAGTCGACCACGGTTCGAGTCCTGGACCCGGTGGCTTAAACTCACGCCGGGCGCGTGCCCAAGATCCTGAGAGGAGAATGGAGGAGAAGGGATTGCGGGGTGGCCATCACCCCTGGGGGGTGATTTCTCACTTTCTATCTCTCTGTCTCTCTCTGTCTGTCTGGCGAGCGCAGGTGCCCTGTAGCAAAAACCTCTCCAAAAATAAAAAAAAAAAATTACATGATCAATATACTTGACTTTTAAGGAACTGTATTCAAAAACTACGTTTTTTTCAAAAGTATATAGACTATTTACCCAAGAAAAGAAATCATTCTCACTCATGAACACAAATGCAAAAGTGTTCAAATTATTAGTCTCTGAATCAAGACAAATTTGCAATTATTCCAGGAATGTAAGATTGATTCAATATTTGGAAATTAATCAATTTAATCCACCATGTTCACAGAGTAAAGGAGAAAAATAAAATGATTAACAATAATGCAAAAGGAATAACTTAAAAAGTAGACAGTTTATGATAGAAACTCTTAGCACATTGAAAATAGGAAAGACTTAATTTGGTGAGAGAATCTTTAAAAACTTAGCTCAAAACTATTGAAAGATATCCACCTGAGATTGGTGGACAATGAAGACCATCATCGCTATTTCTCTTTTTCAATGTATAGGAGGAGATCCTGGTCAGTTCAGAAAATTATGAAAACAAAGAAATAAAGCTGTCAGTATTTTCAGAATACATGATGGTGTTATGCAGAAAATCCAAAAGGATCTTCAGATAAACTGACAATGTAGCATAGCCATTGCATATAAGATCACCATAAGAAAAAAAAAATCAGTTGCATCTTTAATTACCAGTCCCTCAAGAAAAATAATTTTAAAAAGAATGAAAAAAACAAGGAACAATAAACTTCCAAAAATATATGTAAGACCTACAGACAGAAAATTATGGCATTATTATGAAATATTGTAGAGAATTAAACAAATGGTAGAATACAGCAGGTCCGTGAACTAGAAGACTCAGTGTTTAACTCTGCCAATTCTCTTCATAGTAATCCATATATGCAATGCTATTCCAATCAAAATCCCAGGATAATTGTGTGTGTGTGTGTGTGTGTGTAAATTGTCAAATTTGACATGGAAATGTAAAAGTCTAATTTTAAAAGCTTCTCATGAGTTAATTTTTTAAAGAAAAAGTGGTGATGCCTTGTAGCTCAGCAGTTAAGAGATCTGGATTCTACATGGCCAATGGTGGTTTGAAAAACATGCCAGACATATGTGCATATGTGTTCCAAATCCTTACAGTAATAGAAGTAAAAAGATTACAGTGCTACCATGCTCCATTAGAGGGTGCTTACTTTCTCTCTAGCAGGTGCATATGCCTTCTAACAATTGAAAATATAAAGAAGGAATATATAATAAACTCTATTAGCAACATTTTTTATCATATTTGCCTTATTGAATGCTTATTTGAAGAGAAAAATATTTTAAGTTTGCGCCAGTCATATGTGTTTTCTGTTTACCATCTCCTTTGCTACCACTTCTGTCCAAGCATCATCACTTTTCACCTGTCAGACTCAAGAGCTTCCTAATTAGTGTCTCTAATTCCACTTTTCCCTCTTCTGTCTAACCTTCAAACAGCAACTTGGAAGATTCTATTAGTTAAAGCATAAGTCTCTGTGATGCTTGTTGAACATATGTAGCATGTTTCTATCCCAGGACATTTGCACGCACTGACCCCTCCCTTAGCAAACTCTTCCTCCAGGTGTTCACTCTCCTTTCTCCCTTGCTTTAAAGTCTTAACTCAAATCACTTTTGCTGTCTGGCCTTCTTTATCTATCTTATTTGAAATAGCAGTCCCCAATCAATCCAGCATTCTGATTTTCTTCCTAGCTGTTCATCCTTCTATATAGCAATTATCACTTTCAAATAAACTATGCCTCTTCCTTCTAGGATGTAAGCTTTGAGGCAGAGATGTGTAACTTATTTGTTCACTGTTATTTCACAGCCTCTCTAATAATGTTTGGCATGTGGCAAGCCCTCAATAAATATTTGTTAAGTGAATAAATGACTTGGATAATACTTTAATGTTTCAAAATGATTTTCATAGAGAAAGGCCATTGCAACATTTCATCTAGCTTTTAATTTTATTTTCATATTCTTGTTTGGTATTTCTCTCACCAAGTACACACTAAGACCTTCAGAGGCCCATAAAGGCCACATTTCACAGTCTAGCTGGAATGTTCCATGACACGCAGAGTGAGAAGAATGAAAGAGCATAATTCTGCCATGAGAGTCAAGCATTTTAATGTTGGCTTCAATATTTTTTAGTACATTCATAAAATGTTTAATGAAAGTGTGATAAAAAAAGAAGAGTGGTTTTATTAAAAGAAAAATAAGAAAGTTCTTCTTGTGTTGTTTCAAGGGATCATCTTTCGGTTTGATACTCAAAATGTACTGAAGTGAGAGAATAAAAATATGCTTGAAAATAACTGATTCAGTGTGTTATTTATAATCTATAATGGAACATGTTCCTGAGAAAGTAGGTTATTGCTTTATGCACATATAAATTCAAAATTAATACAATAAAAAGTTGCACATTTTTGGTTAAGGAGGACAGTCAGGTCAGATGTCAAGCTCATAACAAAACATTGCTATTGCCAGACTAGAAAGTTACTCTCCAATCTTTTTAGGGTTTTTCAATAATTTTCTGATTACTTTTTTCTTTTTCACCGTTTTTATAGTCTCACTCTTAAAAGACTCAGATTCTTTCAAGAATAATCACACCAACAAGATTATATATATATATATATATATATATATATATATATATATATATATATATCTTTGCATTTCAGTAATAGTTGGGTTTATTAAGGTTTCAGCTTCTAAAAGAAGATAAAGAACATCCTTTGTAAAAATGACTAATCCTGTGCTCTTTATTTCTAGAGTTTCTATGAGTAATTTTGGCATATCACCTTGCAAAATTTTGTCCTGAATTAATATTCACTGCAAAATATAACTTTTGAGAAAAACATTATGTAAAACTGGTCAGTTTCTAGGAGACAATGTCCTTTGACTTCCCATTGGAAAAGAAAAACTACATTATTCTAAAGCAATGTAAAAATATCAAGTTTCCAACATCCTTGAGAAATTTTCTTCATGGTGAAATGCCTTGGGAGATGATATAAAAATATTCTAAGGCGTCTTGAAGAATAATAGATAGGGGTATAAAATGGCATACATAAACTTTTGACCAAAATAATAATAATAAATTTTCTAGATGTAGATCTTTGACTCTTCAGATCCCCAACTCATCAATTGCAAGGCAGCATGACCTTCTGGACAAATATGGATTCCGAAGTCAGTGAAAGGTAGATCAAATCCCAGCTCTGCCACTTACTAGTTATGTGAATCTGGGCAAGCTACTCAGCCTCTCTGGGTACCAATTTACTTGTCAGCAAAATGAGGCTGGTAATATTTTGGGGGAAGATTCTTAAGAGAATTAAATGAGGTAATTTATGAAATGTGACTGGCATATGGTCGGCACTTTGGAAAATAGTAAGAAGTTTCTTGTCCAATCACTATATTTCCTTTCTTTATCAAAAATAATATTTATTGGAACCAGCAGGTTGTATGGTGGTTAAGGCACTGGACTCCCATGTGGTCAACTGCAGTTCAAGTCCTAGACCTGTTGGCTTGTTTTCTCACTCACTCTCTCTCTTTCTCTCTCTGGTGAGTATACATACCTTATAACAAATTTAAAAATATATAATATATTAATAATAATTATAACAAAATAATAATTTTAAAAGTAGTAATATTTATTCATTTATCTCTTCCATGAATGAGAAAGAGAGAGAGCATTTGACCAAAGTACTAACACTGCAATCGCTCTCAGACTTCAGTCAGTCCAGGGTCATGGGCACACATGTTCCCAGCGTGCTCAGGGTGGTCTCAAAACCTGAATTGGAATCCTTCCCATGTGAAATTGCCTCCCAAAGTGTCGTGTTTACTACTGTACCGCCTTTTGGTCCCTTTTCCTTTCTGTTTTATATAGAATTTATGTCATGTCCTTTTCTCATTTAATACACATCTAATACCATTTTTCTTTGATCTGAACTTTTTCACCCTGATCTACCCACTGTACAGTCTTGGATAAGTGTTTCATTCATTGGGAGCTCATTTTCTCATGTCTTCTCTCTCTCTTGGAAATCTAATAATAACAGAAAATAACTATAAAATATATAGCGCTTACTATTTGCTAGCACTGACCTAAGTATAATTCATTTATGTTTACATCAACCTTATGGGATATTTGCTCTTAAATTTTTTTCTTTTTTAGAGGTTTTTGCTTTAGAGTGTGTGCACTTGTCAGAGAGACAGAGACAGTGAGAGGGAAAGTAAGAAATTACTCCCCGCCCCCCGGAGGGATGGCTATGCATCACTCCCTTCTTCTCCATTCTCCTAGGATCTTGGGCATGCATATACACACATGCCCAGTGTGATTTTCAAGCCGCCGGGGTTGAAAATGGTTCAGGACTTGAACCTGGTAGCTTCACGTAGTGAACCATGTGGGAGTCTAGTGACATAACTGCTATGCGCTTATTATTTGCATTTTAAGGACAGAGGGTATGAAGAAGCAAGATGTGAAGTAATTTGTCCAAGGATGTACACAAGCAGGTATAAGCACACACAAGGGTTAAACCATTGAAATCATTATGCTTTTATATGTTTAATTTGGCTCCAGAATTTAATCTAAGAGGATGTCTTGAGACACTCATCCTTTGAATCAGGAGTTTAAGAAGACAAAACAAGGGACCAGCAGTTAGTGTAATGGCTATGTCACTGAACTCCCATGTAGTCGACCACTGTTCAAGTCCCGGACCCGGTGGCTTAAACTCATGCCGGGAGCGTTTGCGTGCGTGCCCAAGATCCCGAGAGGAGAATGGAGGAGAAGGGGTTGCGGCGTGGCCATCCCCCCTGGAGGGTGATTTCTCACTTTCTATATCTCTGTCTCTCTCTGTCTTTCTGGCAAACGCACGCACCCTATAGTGAAAATCTCTCCAAAAAAAAAAAAAAAAAAAAAAAAAAAAAAAAAAAGACAAAACAAAAGAAGAAAACGGTCCTAAGCATGAGAACTGGGTCCCAGAACGTAGAGCAGCAGTGTTACATAATGGCCCTTTGCTGAAGTAGACTGTTCTTTGCCTGGCTTCCCTGGACTATAAAAAAAGGGGAATTGAATAGGGAAATAAATATGAGAAACGTGATTTCTATAAATAATGACTTCTGTAAAACACTCAGCATTATTGCCTTGTTTTGCAAAATGAATCAAAATTGTGTGTCTAGAAAGCCAAAGAATAGATAACATCTACTGAATACCTACTGTACAGCAGGCACTGTGCCAAGTCCACTTTTAAAGATGATATTACCTAATTACAACAATTCTTTTAAGGAACATTATATTGTTTTGCCTATTTTAGAGATATAGAATCTGATGTTGCAAAAGGTAAATAAATTTGCCAGAGATCCTATGGTTGGCAAGTAGTGAAGCTGTAGAAAAAATTTGCTCTATATGATATCGATGAAATCAAGACAGAAAACCTGCAGCTTAGAATGCTTTAGTCAAATTTCTTGGTTTAAGATTCCCTGGTTCATACTACTCTGTATGGATGAAAAAAATCAAGGCCAAGATCAAGAGAGAGACTTGCCCAAGACTTCCAGGTCATTACTGGCAAGGTCAGACTTAGAATTCCAGGTTCCTGTGAGTCAGCTCTTGTATTTTTCCCACCACACCACCATCCTGTCCCTTACTTGAGGTTAAGCTGGTTATAGAATCCACTGTAGGTGAAACTTGAAAACTTCCTAAACGCTTGTTTTCTGCAGTTAATCTGAAGGGGATGGGGAAGAGGGAGTCAGTAAGGTTGGAGAAAATTTGGAAGTGGGTCAAAGAGAATTGAATATGGAGAGAAGGTTCCTAAAAAGTGTCCTTAGCTGACCCCTAGTGAACACTGGAGTGCTTTGTTCAAAAGAACTTAACTAAAAATAAGCTGGGAAAAGTGCCCCTATAGGAAAAACATTTCGTGAGAAAGTATGATTTCAATAAGTCAACCAAGTCCAAGTTTAGACTGTGATTCATTTTACAAATGAAGTTACACCCCCAGATCATGTATGCATCCAATTTCAGCCTTTGGCCATATTCTTCATCACTCTTGTGGGACATGTGTTTATTAAATTATAGTCCATGCCATGTTCTGTGGTGTGTCCTGTTTATCTTGTAGATTCGAAATAACATAATTACTTAAAGCAAGTTTGAATGGCATATTATTAAATTCCTTTTTTTTTCTTTTTCCACCAACAGAAAGCATTATCACTTTCTAAATTTAAAATATTTATCTCTTTAAATTTTGATACAGTATCTTTGATACATACACAATAACATTAAAAGTTGTGTGTATAATTATGCTGTCAAATGGTTTGGTCTTCCCTCTTTATCTTCCTCCAGCTTGTTCAGCTTCGACAGAGCAGTGTTGCCAGACTCTAATAAATCATCCTTGCAAGCCTCCAATATTGTGCCATACGAGGGAAATTTGGGAAGCATACTTTTTTTAAAAAAAAAAAACAAACAAAGGCACACAGGCGCTTTGTGTTTGTATATGTGATTGCTTATTATCAGCACTTGAACTTAATGGCCCAAATTTTAAAGTAAAAAATAGGCAGCAAATCTCTTCCACAGAAAGACATGCTGCTCTGTATACATTGGTTGATTTGATTATTCTACCCTAGATACAGTCAATGAAAAAACATGAGTACATAACAGAATACTACCAACTAGCAAGTGCCCATATGTGCTAGGAAAATGATCTTCAATGCCCACAGTCTCTCTATAAATTCCATTGTACCAACCTTTTTTATTAGATGAAAACTCTGGGTCTAAGAGAGTTTAAATAATTGAAGAAGGGCACACAATAAGTGGCTGAGATTAGGACCTAATTAACGTAGATTGGAAAACACTTTGAAAAAGATTGATTTAAATGCTTTGCATAATCCCGACCCTGAGATTCTGTGATTTTAGAAAGCACAGGCCATATCTTGTTCAAAGATGGAAGCTTTGTCCTTCAATCTTGCTACCTTCTGACATTTCTTTTCTTTTCTTTTTTTGGAGAGGTTTTTGCTATAGGGAGTGTGCGCTTGCCAGAAAGAGAGAGACAGAGAGACAGAAAGCAAGAAATGACCCCCCAGGGGGATGGCCACGCCACAATCCCTTCTCCTCCATTCTCTTTTCAGGATCTTGGGCATGCACGCACATGTGTCCGGCGTGAGTTTAAGGCACCAAGTCCAGGACTTGAACGGCGGTCGACTACATGGGAGTCCAGTGACATAGCCATTATACCACCTACTGGTCCCACCTACTGACATTTCTTAAGGAAAGAAAACTAACACTTATTGGCCACTTACCTGCTGCCAGATTCCATGATGACTCTGCACTCACTTTCACTGACACTTTTAAATCACTTTGGAATTTCTCTGACTCTGCCCGGCTGCCTCCTATCATGGCTAAAAGTTCAGACCATTCAACAGGGAGCCAGAAGATGTGAGTTCTAGCTGTGTGACTCAGGTAGGTATCAAGTCCATCTTGTACATCGATATTTTCATCTGTAAAATAAGGTAATGAAACACAATTAATATGTCAGACCAGAAAATATCAGAAGAGAATCAAATTATACATATGAGCAAAGGTCTTTTCCAGGTGTGTGTGTGGGTTATATAGCATAGTTGCACAATGCAAATGTGCTTGGTTGGTCAAATGAAGGTGAGAGAGAAAAATGGGAGGAAAGCATAGAGTAGGAGAGGATAATCTGACCGTAGCTAATAATTCCTCTTGATGTTCTACTGAACAGAATAAACCCAGTGAAAAAGACACAAGAGTCTCAGTCCCTTCCAGTGAGTCTCAGTCTCTTCTGTGTCTCTCCAAGCATCAGTATCTCTCAATGCCAAGTACAGCTTCTGGGGATTAAAGGTGTAACTTTCTAACAAAATGGCTTATAAATGGAAGCTATTGGGTTCTCTAACAAATGGTCACTTATTTTAGTGAAAAATGAAAAACTGACTGTAAGAGAAGACATATTCCTCAAGGCATCTTCAAGAATGATCTAGATTTGGCTTCTCAAACCATCTGTGATGAAGCACTATTTTTTTCCCAATATCTTTCAAAATGATACTTTTGTAAAATACAATAAAAATGAATCACTAGAATATAACCACTTGCTTGGATGTCTGGTCTTGCCATATGGCTTATTCACAAATATCTCACTGCTGACCAAAAACAGGCGGTCCAGGAATTTGTACCAATTCACAGATCACCGTTGGGTAGCAACAATCTAGGTTACGTGCATGTATTATTCAGTGCCAGTGCCAATTCTAAGGCCCCAAATCCTCTTTAAAACAGGACTCCACTTTCTAACTAGGTTTGGACTTTTTATTGACTTATTTTTGGGGGGAGTGGGTTGCTTGTTTATCTTTAGTTTGCTATAGGGTGCATGTGTTCACTGGAGAGAGACAGAGAGGGATAGACAGAGAGAATGTGAGAAAGCACCCTGCTCGGGGGGGTGGTCATGCCACAATCCCTTCTCTACTCGCTTCTTGGATTTTGGTCATGCATCCACATGCTTCTGGTGTGTTTTTCAAACTCTGGGTCTGGGGTTCAAACCACACACTCAGCTATGTGGGATCCAATCCCCTTCATCTCCATGTCACCTGGCTGCCCTTTTATTACCCTTTGATAATCACCTTTTTCCTTCTCTCTCTGCTACCTTAGAGGTCCAAATTCTCTTAGAATTCTGTTTTATTGTTCAGCCCTCCTTCAACTTCTTCAGCCCTCCCCCTCACTGTATAGCCTGATGTTTTGGCACCCTCTGACTGTGTTTCCAGTCTTTCCTTTCCTTCCTCACTTTCTTTGGCCCATCCTCTTGGGGTATTATCTGTAGTAGTGGACAGGATAGCTATGTTGAGCAATGGATTTATGTTGCGATGCATGAATATGTGTCTCATTTTATTCAATGGAATCCAATCTGTTTATTTAAACTTGTTGTAGCAAAGGTATTCTATTTTGAAGGATTTCATACAATTCCTGCTCTGGAATCATTTATCATCATGACACCACTTCTCAGACCTCATTTTCCACCACTTGCTAGCCTGGAAGGCCTCTTCACTGTCCCCTGAACACAACATAATTATTCAGAGCTCTGTATTCTTACTTCTGTTATTCAGTCATGTTCCAGATGTCTTCCTCTCCCTACCCATCTTTCCAGGCCCTGTCCAAGCTTTATCTTCATCATATGCTTTCTAGAAAGAGGAGTTCCACAAGGTCACCTAGATCTTTTCTTTTCTGGAACCCACTGAAATTATAGCATTCAATGTAACACCACGTCAGGTGATTCTCAAATTGCTAAAACAATGTTGGTCTTTTTCCCTAGCTAGATTTTAGACCCCTTCTGAGCAGCATCCTTGCTTTCTGGTATAATGATAGTCAGTGTTCATTGAGGATCTTTTCATTGCCTACTGGGGAGGCCAGGCTGGGTCTTTAACTCTCAAAAGAATATAAATGCAAAGATCTCTTGAGGAATTTACAGTCCCAGGAGCTGAAATCTGTTTTCTACTCTTATGTATTTTGTGGAACATTTGTCCTGTCAGTATTCAAATAAATTTCAAAACTTCCTTGAATTCTATTTCTCTCATTGAGAATCACATGGAAATTAGCATATTAAAATTTTAAGAAGTCTTGCAGGATGATGACTTGACTTTATTTAAATCAAGAGTGTCTCAACATTATTAGATCATGAAACTTTTTAGTCTAAAAACACCAGTTGAGCTTCCAGACAGTGGAACACATGGAGGTTCCTGAGGGGGTGGTAGACTATATGGAAACTCTCATATGCCTTGCCCTATTCATCTGTATTATTTGTGATATTTCTTGTAGTGAATTGGTAATCATTTTTTAAAAAGTAAAAACTAAATAAATCAAATACATCAAAAATGCCAGTTTTCCATTAAAACGAATATTCTTGGGCCAGACAGTAGCACAGTGGTAACATAGCTGTCCTATACTTTACTGCATTGGTGCCTATAACCAAGGCTATCCGATGTGGGTGTGAATCAGTGTGAAGAGGTGGGGATGCCTATCTCTATCTCTCTTATTCCCCCCAATATGGTAGAAATAAAAAATTATTAAAGCCCAACAAACAAACTTGTATTCTCCAACTACATTTGGAGAAACAGATTGGGTTAAAATTCCAAGCTTAAAAGTCTGCAAATATTAATACATTATAGTTCCTATTGATTTTGCTAGGGGTCATCATGGCATTTGTGACAGCAAACTTGTTTTTGAGAGAGGAAGAAAGGTGAAATGATATGGAGTTTGAGATTATCTTTTAAACACTTTTTTAAAAAACAGATTGATATAGATAAAAGATGAGCAAAATGTTGATAATTCATGGCCCTTGGTGATGAATACACAGAAGATAATTAATCTACCTATTCTGAGTATGTTTCAAATGTTCTATTATAAAGTCTTATTTTTACAGTCTATGATACTTAAAATATACAAAGTCAAACTTCATTAATTTGAAATTTACCAATTCAAATTTTGTGAATTTAAATTCATTTAATTTAACTGAAATTTGTCTTTGTTTGTAAAATATACTCAAAGTTAACGTAAATGGAAGAGTTTCCCAAACATATAGCAAAGGATAGTTTACAAGTCTCTGTTCATAATGGCACTGTGAACAGAACAGGTGGTCAAGTGGGCCTTTGTCCTCTCTCCTGAAGCTGCAGCTACAATCAGATAAACTACAATTTTAATTCTTTAATAGAATAGAGATCTACTTATGACCTGGTTTTCCTTTATGTTTTTGTTTGATTGTCTTTGAGTCTTTGATCTGGAAAGGGTTCCACTGCTTATAAACAACAGTATGAAAACCACTGCTGTGTACCATGCCAGTTAACCCAGATGGACATGGTCTACTAGTTCTAAATTGGTGAAGTCCTTCATTGTTTGGATTTACCTAGAGTTTTAGGATTGATAAATTTCATTCCCAGGCTCCCTTTCCTGTGCCTTCCCACAGAGACCAGAGAGGGCTGCATTTTGGTAACTGGGCCCCTCTGGTTTGTGGGTTGGCAGCTTGCAGGCAGCCAGCCTTTCACATGGTCTGGTGCAAATCACGCTATGATTTCTTCCCTCACCTGCACTGGGTCAGGAACTTGTGAATCTTCAGATGGGATTGTCCAACCCGGTTCGCACTTGAGGCAGCTTCACACCACCCTGCCAAATCTAGGACTGTGCTTTATAGGGATATTTTTGCTCAGATATCTCCAGAAAATGATGTCCCATTCTCCAAAGGCTATCCTAAGAACAAATGTTTGCTTTCGTCTCTACTCAATGTATCTTGAAGAGTAAAGAATCCCATCTAGAGTAGGATTTATAGGATCTTTGAAAATCTCAGGAAATACCTCTAAATGTTCTTCCTTTTCACATGAGAACATGGAGCCAATAAAGATATATTTCCACTGCAGCCTGAGGTCCAGTTACTTATTCTAGGAGGTAGAACAGGCTTCAGAGCACCAGCTAGAGTCACTCTCAGGTTCCACCCACTGTGGCACTCCTTGACCTTCGTCAAGTTACTTAGTCCCTTGGTTTCTTCATCTCTCATTGGGCTGGGATTAATATCGCCTATCTCATAAGGTTGCCCCAAATACTTTTAGCCATGCTAAGTGTTATTATAAAATGAGAGAAGGCAAGATAGGCATTTCATATGGAGCCCGTCCTGGCACAATGCAGGAATGGTACATACTTTTCTCTTACTGTCACACAGTTCTCCCAGCGGTTGTGTTGGTGGTTATTGTTCTTGTGACTATACAACCCTGTTCTCTCTGACAGTTCTAGTGAAGCAGTCAGGACAAGCAGTTTCCTCTCTACTGTCCAGATTAGCTGCTGGAAGATCCTAATTCACCTTGAAACTAAGAAAGTAAGTTCTAGCTAAGGCGAAGACCACTCTGAAGGGCCTATCAACCTTCTGCTCTCCTCAGCCTGGACATTGTCCTGTCACAATCAGCAAAGAGCAGGAGAACCTATTGGTATCAGACAGGAGACTTGCATTTATTTAACAATTAGCTTCCCTAGTGATTCCATGTTTAGAATAAGAAATGAGATCAATCCAATATAATATTTCTGGTGCGGTTAACTTAATCTAATTAGCCTGGCACCAATTTCTGAAAACCGTGGCCACTGGGGCATATTTCCAAATACCATAGACGGAGTGCCATTCACTGCCAGAAAATGGGCAGCGCTCTTTCCAGGAACGAGAGCTGATACATATGGCTAGTTCTTAGTGTCAGTTCTTGACTTTTCTGTTCTATTTTTCCCTCTAACCATTTCTGATTTTTATTTTAAGACGAGCCAAAGACACTGTCCCAACCAAAGTGAAGTTTCCTGTGCTGTTAAATGAATTTACTAAATGGGTTCTCTTTTCTGCAAAATAATATAAATCTCCACACACAGACTTTAGTTTGTTTCAGCCCAGGTAAATGAGACATATTCCAGAGGCCGACTTTAAATACTTTGGAATGAGGCTTCTTAACAAAGACGGCCATGGTACAAGCAAGCAACTCAAAGAAAAATGTCAAACTCCAAATGTCTGCCTAGCCCCGGAAAGCGTCAGAGGAGCTGCTAGGCAGGAAAGAATGGGCCTCCAGATAATGTACATACAGCCAGAGAAAGGGGGGAAGAGACGATAGTATCTGATTTATAAATATTTATACAACGATCATTAGGCTTGGCTGGAACACGCACTTCTTCTCTGCATTCGCTGCTGAGAAACAATAATAAAAAGCACGGGATTATTCAAATAGAGGTGAGAGGAGATTTAATTCCATATTTTTAGAATTCTACCAGCACTGTTCACACTGCGCAGTGAGGGAAGATCCAGCAAATGAGCTCAGTGTAATCCTGTACTGGGGCTGGGGGAGGAAACCAGCTCAGCCGTGGGTTTCAGAACCATAAATTAGTCTCTGGTCTCATCTGGCCAGACCCGCGCCAGCAGCATTCCCAGTAAATTGGTCCTTGCTAGGGTCCCCCCACTTCTGTTTGAGCGCTGCTGCTCAAACCAGCCCCTTACCCTCAGGTTTATGACACATGATGGCTCAAAATGGAGGACCCCAAATCGTTCTTTAACAGATCTATCTTGCATTCTCCTTTGTAGACCAAGAAAATTTAGTGATGTGCTTCTGAAAAAAAGGTTCCCATTAGGAAAAACTCGTCTCACTCACGATTGTTCTGAGCCTTACACAAGGCAGGGGCGGTGGTTTGCATCAGAGCCTTCCAACTATTGGGTTGTACCACATTACTACATGTCCAAAGCAAGAGTCGGGGAGGCCAGGAGATGGGAGGGGCTAAAAACAGAGTGCTGCACGTGGTCCACCTTCCGTTCTAAAGTTTCACCATCCCGAAAGTTACAGCCATAGGACTCCCTCCACAGACTTCCTGGACTCATAATTGGACACTTAAGGCCCTTCAGCACTTCTCCTGGACCAATTCTAATCACCCACTTGTGCAAAGATTACTGTCAATGAGAAGTAAGTTTAAGTTCCCCATGACGTTTTTTTTAAAATTATTTTCTTAAAAGTTATATACAGTTTTTTTAAGTTACATAAGTTGTTCCTGTTTGTATTTCTTCTTATACTAATTCTATAAATACAAAAGCAAGCTTTTATTTTCTAACAAACCCATATAGACATCTCCAAATCAGCCCCTCCCCAGTTTTTCCAGTGTGCAGTACAGATAATAGCATTTTCTATGTGTACCCTGACAAGAAATGTCAAATTTAATTTTACTTAACTCCAACTCGGCCCCACATCTGTTCTAAGAGCTTAATGTACATTTACTTTTCTTTATACATACAGCAAACTTACAAAATAAGAACTATTATTATGCCCATTTTATCTAGGAGAACTGAAGCTCAGAATCGTTAAATACTTTGCCCAGGTCACATAGCCAGGAAGTAGTGGAGCTGGGATTTACTATTACCAAAAGTCTTTTCTAGCGACAACAAACACAGACACAAGGATATTCAAACGGGGTCAGTCAGTGGCACTATGGAGAAAGTGATGGGATCCCACATGGCTGACTGTATAATTTGAACCCCAGACCCAGTGGCTTGAAAAACACACCAGATGGGACCAGCAGATTGTATAATGGTTATGCCTCTGGACTCTCATGTAGTCGACCACTGTTTGAGTCCCAGACCTGGTAGCTTAAAACTCACTCCAGGTACGTGTGTGTGCATGCCCAAAAATCCCAAGAAGAGAATGGAAGAGGAGGGATTACAGCATGGCCATTCCCCCTGATGGGGTGATATCTCACTTTCTGTCTCTCTGTTTCTCCGGTGAATGCATGTGTCCTATAGCAAATATCTCTTTTGAAGAAAAAAGAAAAGAAAAGAAAAGAAAAGAAAAAACAAACAAAAAATAAAACACATGAGGCATGTGTGTCTGCATGTCCAGAATCCTGAGAAGAGAATGAAAGAGAAGAGATTGAGGCATGGCCACCCCTCACTTTCTCTCTCCCCCCGCCTTCCCTCCCTATGAGTGTACGTACCCGATAGCAAACTAAAAAAAGAAAAGGAAAAAATAAATTTAGATGTACCAACATTATTTCTCAAAAAGACTATCTAGGTGCCTGAGGTTTTCCATATTGGAGTAATATTCCTTTGGATCCATTGATGGCCTATTTCTTCTTTCTTCTTTTCATTTCTTCTTTTTCTTTTTAAGACTTTTCCCATAGGACATGTGTGCTCACCAGAAAGAGACAATGAGAGGACATCTCCCTCCAGGAGATGGCCATGCCACAATCCCTTCTTCTTCATTCTCCTCCTGGGATCTTGGGCATTTATGCACATGCACCTGGCGTTATTTTCAAGTTACTGAGTCCGGGACTTGAACTGTGGTCAGCCATGTAGGAGTCCAGTGCTATAACCACTATACCATATGCTGGCCCCATTGATGGCCTATTTTAAAATGCAGATATCAGTGTGATGAGGAGTACATTAATCTAACACATAAGTGAGTAAAAGTGAGCCTAGCAAGGTGCTGAGGAAATAACAGACCAAGTCAGATTTCCAGAAAAGGGGGGAAGAGGCAGGTCAGATGGGGAAGATGGGATCCAGTACATAGGGAAGACCCAAGAAGGCAATATTAGGAAAAGCATGACAGAGTAGGGGTTTAAAACAGCATCAACTACGAGAGGGCCTGAAAAACTGAGGTGAAGAACAGGAGAGCCAAAAATCACCTTAGTGGGCCAGCAGGTGGTGTGGAAGCTAAAGCAGCTGAACCCCATTTGGTTGAGTGCACAGTTCAGGTCTGGGACCCAGCGGCTTGACAAAAATGCTGGGCACGTGTGCATACATGCCAAAGTCCCAAGAGGAGAATGGAGGAGAAGAGATTGAGGCAAGGCCATCCCCCATTACTCCCCTTCCCTTGGGGGTGCTTTCTCATTTTTCCACTCTCTCACTGTCTCTCTCTGGTGAGTGCACATGCCCTATACCTATACTAAAAAAAAATAAATAAAAATATTTTAAAAAGAAAGAAAGGAGGAAAAAAGAAGGAGAAAGAAAAACCCTAACTTATCCTCCCTGAGTCTCAGCTGCTTTTCTGGGCTGTATCAGGCTTTGGAGTACAAATACATAAAAAATGCCTGGAGTGGAGTATCTCAGCTTAAATAGCCCCTGTTTCATCTTTATTCTTTAAGTTATTTTTATAATACTCACATGATTGCCTTTGTTTCATACAGGGCTACTCATGTGATTAGAACTACTGTACCCTTTCCTCTTCGGATTCAGTGAGAAGTCCAGGGAAGAGAAGGTGCAGTTTTTTCTCTCTCCCCACCGTCAGTTGCTAACTGCAATGGCATATCACTTGGCATCTCAGTAGTTCTGTAATCTCATTACTGGCAGCTGTCTGGCGTTAGGAACATGCATTCTCCTTTTCATTGTTGCAAATCTTTCCAAAGGGAAATTAAAGGTGTAATTTTTGTGAATCCATTGAGTGCAACAAGGCAGAGTAAATAAAAGGCTTCTTCACAGAAAAAAAAAATCAAAAACAGGAGAACAGATAATCCATCTCTTTCATCCTCAAATTCACTGGGGCCTTGATTCGGCCAAGCCCAGGTCTCCCTGATTCTGACCTCATGTCTGTAGTTTGGGAAAGGGGCTGGTGAATTCAGTCTCCTTAGAGAGATGGCAATATTTAAGGAGAAGAGGAAGTACATAAAAGTACATAAAACATGTGTGCTATCATCGTGCCCCCCCCCCAATTCACATATTGAGGTTTGGTTGAGAAGGTATTAAGGGGAAACAACGTTGAAAGATGGAGTCTTTGGGAGTGATTGATTAGGGTGAGACCCCAAGAGTTAACTCCTGGTGGGCTTATAAGGAGGCAGATCTATATGGAACACAGACCACACTGTCCTGTCCTCCACCATATTGAAGAGGCCAGACGATCCCCAGTAGAGGGGGCACCTAGACTTTGAATCTCTAAATTACCAACGGAATGAACTCTATTTTCATAAATTACTCAGATTCAGGTATTTTCTGTTATTTGCAACAGAGTATACTAAAACAGTATGGTAAACTTAGAAACCTTACAGTTTTATTGGAGCCAAGTTATTGCAGTACTAGTTTTACACGATTACCATTTTCAGATCCATTGTAGATTTCAACACAGCCGTGGGGGATTGTGGCCTGTCTCTAACAGACTAAGTCACTCTCAGACCTGGAGCCCAGAAGGTCCCAGTCCTTAGCAAAATGTAAACACTCTTCCTTCACTATTGGACGGGTCCAGAAAGAACCTCTGCCCTCAAATCTCTGAAGAGAAAGCCTGCATGAGAAGCCTTCCATTTCTTATCCTGTGCTCATATCCTGTGCTCTCCCACCATAACCTGGTAGATCATTGCCTGCACTTGCTAGGATGCACGTCAACTCATGCCAATTTCATAAATGTCTTTTTATTCCTAATACATGACTCGAATCCCAAATTCCCTTTAATTGACTTAGAAATGTTTTCATGGCCCTGTACCTACGTGTCCCTGCTCCTACCATTTGAAAAGCCTGAAGAAAAAGAGCAGCTGAAGACCCTTTGGCCTCTTCTACCACTCAACCCTTGGCAAGTGGTATACCTTTCTTCTTCCTCTGTTTATTTACCTAGTAGTTTCTAGATCTTTCTCTAGCCTAGACTCATTCTCTGGATATACTTTACCTTGTTGAAGACCTTTACAAAATGTGTGCTCCAGGGCTGTATAAATACTCCAGATGTGGCTTAACCATGGAACATTACTTAAAGATTGTTGATTATATGAAAATACATAGACAATCAAATATATACATACATTTATTTATCTGTCTATCTATATCTATATCTATATCTATATCTATATCTATATCTATATCTATATCTATCTGTATATATATATATGGACTTAATAGGTTTAAACACACACACACAATTTCAATCCAGACATTTTGTATTATGGCGGCACTGAGTTGTGTTGAGCATGTTCTTCAATGTTTGACATCTCTAAAGAACACAATGTTCTATTAGGTCAACCCCCAAAAGGTCATAGTGGTGACATGATTCTCTCGCTCTGCTGTAGGGCTGGACATGGACACCACTAGTGGTGATGACCTATTGCCTTTGGAGCTTTCCCAGAAGAACCAAATTGTTAGCCAGGGAAAGCGACGTCAAGAAGCTGACTGACCAACGTTGAAAGATTTTCCTCTTCAGACATCGACCTGGCACCAACTACCTTGTTTGATACTCCACAAATGTGTTCAGAACTTTGTTTTCTCTTAGATACATTTTTCAATATTTTTAAAAATAGAGTTATAAATACATCAAGCATTGTTTTGACATTTCTTTATCTACAGCCATCCCTCTCTTCTGCCCACCCTCATTTTCCTCTGTCTAACCTCTCCAAAGTCCACTGTAAACTCCAACAAGTAAAAATCTTAAGAGTTGAGTAGCCCATATGCATATGTGAGACCAGACAACAGAGGGCCAAAGAAAGCTATAATCATTTAAGGCAGAAGAGTTTGGTAGTACAGGTTTGCTACAGCTTAATCAATGAGGCGTCTGCTTGTTTATTTTCTAAAAAAGGAATGGAGAGAAAGAGACACTGAGCTTTAATAATAAAATGAGCTCTCTTTTTTTGAATAGATCTGCTTTGTAAGTTAAAGTGATTCAAGACTCAATCTGATATCTGGGGAATAAAACCCTCTGATTCCAAAGACAGATGTGATTATGACACATAGTCAGCAATGTTTTTTGTTTTTTGTTTTTGTTTTTAAATTTGGCCTGAATTGGGGGTTTCTGGGAGGGAAAGGGAAAATAGAAGTTGAGGACTTGGAGAGTAATAGAAATTAAATAGAAATGTATTTGTGGTTCGATGTCTCTATTACAGAGTTTTATTGTTGGCTTAGGTAAAATATCATTTGGAATTTATCACCAGAAAGTCTCAAAGGTTTTTTGGTAGACCATTCTCAAGTGACAGGATAGAATCTGAGTCTCGTGAGCTTGTTTTTCATGACCATAACAGAGAAACCGTACTCCTTGAATGAGGAACTGAAGCCAGGATGTGGATTTCCTAAGCTCTCACAACACTGAAGTTCAGGATGCAGTGTGGATATTACAGTTGCTTCAGAGATAGTTCTTTCCTGACATTCAAAATGTAACTGTGTCTGCTCCGAGACCACGTTTGGTTTCATTACCTAGAAGATCTGTGTAACTCCACCACAATAAATACTGAATATATAGGCATGAGGTAGTGAAGACCTTTATAGCCACCTGTCTTCAGTATCCATTGACAAATCAATTCAATTATATATACACATATATATGTAAAATCTCAAATGTTGAATATTTAAAATGGAATCAATAGTATCAAATCCTATCAACTTATTAGAATTATAATGAGAATAAAACAAAATAAGAACTAGTACATAAGAGAACACTTTGGAAAGCTAAAAATAAAGTTCCAAATATATTTAAACTATTAGGTTGCTGAGAAAGTCACGATGAATTTTTCTGTTTTTCTAAGCAAAAATATGTCATGCTTTTCCCGACAACCCAATATATTGTGTAGAAGTGATCACGCAGTGTTCACATATCAGGCATTATAGTAAGCAACTTATGACACTACTTCATTCAATCCTTGTAATAGACTGAGGGTAAGTACTGTTATAATGTCTCCTTCATGGACTAGAAAAAAAATACATCAACAGGGTCACAGTTACCAAGTGAAGGATTTAGTCTGTCTAAGCACCAGAATTATCAGAACCAGCCTCAACCAGAGTACGAAACAGTCTCATTTGATATGAGAAGTCATTGATCTATCACAGAGTGATCTCAAGGTTTAATACTCAATGGATATGCCACTAATATACTGGTTGGCAGCTTCTAAAATGGCCTTAGTAATCCCCATTTCTTAGAATACATGCCCTTGTGTAATGTCCTCCCCTCTAGTACAAAGGGATTTTTTAAGTCATTTTTAAAGAAGAGAAAACAGTGAATTAAGATGTCACTTTCTAAAGTTAGGTTCTAAAAAGACTATGGTGGGACCAGCAGATGGCGTAATGGTTACATTGTTGGATTCCTACATGGTTGATCACAGTTCGAGTCCTGGTGCCAAGGGTTTGAAACTCACGCTGGGTGCATGTGTGTGAATGTCCAAAACCCTGAGAGAAGAATGGAGGAGAAGGGATTGCTGGATTGTGGCATGACCATCTCCCTGGCCAGTGCACATATCCTATAGCAAAAATCTCTCTAAAAAATAAATAAATAAGAAGATTATGGCTTCCATATTGGGCATTCTTTGTCATTGTTTCCCCTTCACTGTGGGAAAGCCAGCTGCATGTGGAAAAGCAACCCTATAGGGTAATACATGTGGCAAGGAGAAGAGGCCAGCCGTAGTTATGTGAATGGGCATAGATGTAGACCTTCCAGAACCTGCCAACAGCCAGAGAAGTGATCTTAGAAGCAGATTCTGTCCCAGCAGAGCCTTGAGGTGACTGTATCCTTGACCAAGATCTTGACTGCAGCCTCCCGAGAGACCAAGTAACCTGCTCCTAGATTCCTGACTCACAGGAACTATGAAATAACAAATATTTGTTGTTTTCAGTCACCATGTTTTGGGATTTTGTTTGTTTGTTTGTTTGTTTTAAAAAAAGAATTATCTTATTTAACTTTATTTATTTATTTATTTATTTATTTTAATTTGACCAGAGAGGGATAGAGTGGGAGAGAGAGAGAGAAAGTGAGAAAGCAAGCCACCAGGTCCAAGACTCAAACCAGGGTTGGTCATATGAGTCCAGTACCCTTAACCACCATGCCACCTGCTAGCCCCTGAGATAATCTTTAATGAAATAAAAAATCACTAATACAAATGATAACAAAGCAACTGGCTAGAAACTATTTAGAACCTTCTTGAGCCTGCCTCCTACAACTCATTCAGCAAATACTTACTGAAATCTTACATGCCAGGCATCAGACACATTCCTTTCCCTCAAACAGCTAACCATATGATGGGCCATGGCATGGAATGGGGGAATATAATAATAAAAAAAGAGTTCCTTCTAAAATTTTGGAAAAGGAGTAGTGAGAGCAGAGATGTAAAGCCAGTCAGAAGGGCTCTGATTCAATCTCCAAGTATGTGATTTGGGGTAAACAATTCCTCTGAGATTCAATCTCTTCATCTGAACAGATGGACACTACCTCTGAATAGTTTTAGGATTAAATAAAAAAAGAATGTTTGGAAAATACCTAGCATGATGTCTGGCATAGACTAGAGGCTCAACAAATGCCAGTTTGATAAGACTTACTATCCCTCCTTTTTTTCTAGTGCTGTTATGAGTATATAAAAAGTTGCACACGCTCTGTTTTAGCTGCACCCAGAATATTCATTCTTATTCGTTTCTGCGAACCCTATAAATCATGTTATAGCTCTAGGGGGTAAAAATAATATTACAAAAAATTCTGAGCATTCTAATTTTTGTTTAAAATCAACATTTTGCTTCTCTAACAGAAGATTTGATTATCTTTTGCAAAAGGCTCACTATAAACCAATGGAGAACATGGAAAACAAAAGTAGGATAGGACATCTGGAAATAAACTTAGAATCACCAATGCGACAAAGTGAGGAGAATGAAATTCTAGATTCTTCCTTTGCCTCTGTTTACAATGTCCATCACCATGGTAATGTCAAATAGTTTCAGTTTCTTAGGGATTGTATAGCTTGAAGAATTGTTATTGATAAAACACTCACATTTCTATTACAACGTGAGAACATGAAGAGTTATTGTTTCTCTTGAGTTTCCTATGATTCGCCTAACTCACATCACCTTCATATAACTAAAGTAATACAGGTTGAAGACCCTTTATTCAATATGCTGAGGACCAAATACATTTCAGATTTTTTTTTTTTTTAGATCTTGGAATATTTGCATATACACAATGAGATATTTAGGGATTTGATCTATAACTTATACATACGTATAGTTTGAAGAAAATGTTATACATTTTTTGTACGTATGTATTGTAGTGTTTTGACTGTGACCTGCCACATAAGATCAGGTGTGCATTTCTCCGCTGGTGGCATAACCTCAGCACTCCAGAAGTCTGAGAGTTTGGAGGATTTGGGATTTTGAATTTCTGTACCTTATTTCTGTCTATAACATATAATAGTATTTAAAATATGATATAATATATATAATCTTTGTTTTTTGGTTTTATTTATTTATTTCGGCTAGAGGGCACATGTGCTCACAAGAGGGAGAGAAAGAAAACACCCCCCATGGAGTGCGGTCACATCGCAATCCCTTCTCCTCCATTTCTCCATCCTGCTAGGATTTGGGACACAAGTGTTCTGGATTTTTCAAGCTGTTGGAGCCAGAATTCTAACTGTGGTTGGCCATGAAGGATATGCCTCCCTTAGCCACGAGGCCATGGGGCTGTCTCAGATTTTGCAGTTTGAGATTCAGAGTACTTGCCTCTGAGACTGGAAAGACACACCACACACACACACACACACACACACACACACACACACACACACACTACAACCTCCAGGACAAGTTGCAAAAACCAGCATTAGACTAGATTGAATTTTATTTCTAGAAGAACTAAACATGACCACTAGATGGCACTAGAGTCTGATTCCATCTTCCTGTTTTCAGACCCATCCCAGGAAAACTGCAAGGCTATCACGAATTTTCTGAGTCAGTTACTTGGTTATCTGATGTGGTACAAGGTATAAAGCATTTGGGTATTATTTTTCAAGCGCCTAGTGATCTCCTGTCAATAAACGAACATACTGCCAACTCTTAACCTGAAGCCAACCAATACTGTCCTGACTAGTGGGTTTTGTCATCCCTTGAAGATCTCTCTGTAAATAAAGTCAAGTTTTTACAAATGAAATAAATTGTAATTTACAAGTGAAAAGAGAGAAACATGATGTGCTCCTACTAAAGCACTTATTCCAGCTGTTAATTTCTTCTATCCTTTCAAATCTTGGTTCAGACTATCCAGGGTAGTGCCAGGAAATTTATTCAGCAAGTATGTGTTGAGACCTCCAGTGTCCCAGGGCCCACTTAGACATGGAGAAGCCGTGTGCATCTCTCATGGAGTTTGCATTCTAGTGGAGGACTCAGACAATAAGCAAATGGATAGGCAACACAGTTTCATATATCATGACGAAAATCAATGGGTAATGTGGCAAAGATAAATGGGAACATGGGCAAATACATTAGAGGCCATATTCATCCTTTTCTGGTGCTATGAACACAGGAAATATCATTCATATCCTGACCAAGGATGATATCAGAAGTCTTCTCTGCAAGGTTGACATTGGAGGTGGATGTAAATGTCAAGATAGAGTCAGCCCTAGAAAGAAAGAAAGAAAGAAAGAAAGAAAGAAAGAAAGAAAGAAAGAAAGAAAGAAAGAAAGCAAGCATGGTTGAGGCCCCAAGAGGGAAGGGAAGTTTGGAGAGGCAGGCAGGCTCCGTCATGGCGTGACTCAGAGTTTGCAGTTAATGTTTATATGTGAGCCACTGGAATGTTTTAAGCAAACAAATGACAGAATCTGATTTACATTTTTAAAAAATGATTCTAGCTGCTATTAGGGAATAAATTGTATGACGCAAGGTAACAAGAGCAAGAGCTAAATAAATGCATTATTAAATGAACAAGCGAACGACTGTGCCTAACACCACTGCTTGTTATTCCCTGAAATCCACTTTGCACATGATCACACTTACAGAGGTAGGTACACTCTTTTTTTTTTTTTTTTTAAGAGGTTTTTGTTTTAGGGCATGTACACTCTCCAAGGAGAGAGAGGTAGACACAGGGAACGGGAAAGCAAAAAAATCACTCCCTAAAGGTGATGGCCACATCACAGTCCCTTCTCCTCCATTCGCCTCCAGGGATCTTGGGTATGCATGTGCACGTGTCCAGAGTGATTTTCAAGACATCGGGTCTGGGACTTGAACCACAGTCGACCATGTGGACTCGAACCACAGTTGACCAGTGACATAATGCTATGCCTTCTGCTGGTCCCCACACTATCTAATTTTTTATGAGGTTTTTACCTCAGGGCACATGTGTTCACCAGAGAGTCAGAGACAGAGAGAGGGAAAGTGAAAAATCATCCTCTAGGCAGGATGGCCACACCATAATCCCTTCTCCATTCTCCTGAGATCTTGGGCATGTACATACATGTACCCAGCATGATTTTCACACCACAGGGTCTAGAACTCAAACTGTAGTCAGCTATATGGGAGTCCAATGACATAACTGCTACACCATCTGCTGGTCCCACTAGGCACATTCTTTTTTATATTTATTTATTTTTTAAGATAGATTTTTGCCACAGGGCACGTGCACTCCCCAGAAAGACAGAGAGAGACAGAAAATGAAAAATTACCCTCCGGGGGGGGGGGGGGGTTGGCCACAGTGCAATCCCTTCTCCTCCATTCTCCTCTTGGGATGTTGGGCACGCATGCACATGTGCCTGGTGTGAATTTTAAAGCCACCCAGTCTGGGACTCGAACAGCCATCAATTACGTGGGAGTCCAGCGACTTAACATTATGCCATTGGCTTATCTCTAGGTACATTCTTAAGACAATGGATCTCACACTTTGGGATGAAACATAATTGCTGAACCATATCCTTCATCACACCCAACACCCCCATCATTCCTCTCTTCGCGGCTTCTGATTCAGGAGATCTGGGGTAGGACCCAAGAATGGGCGTTTGTACCAGGTTCTCAGGTGAAGCTGATGCTGATTCCTGGATGCTCTTCAGGAGCCATTGCTATAAGAGGCTGAGCAGAAAATGCCAGCAGCCATTCAAACACAAACCAACCAGGGAAAACTTTGTTCTAGCATGGTTCGGGCTACTGAGTGTTGGAGGCCACATTGGTCCTTTTTTTCTTTACTAATATGGGAAATAGTCTATTTTCTGACCAAGAATGACAGCCTTTTCTTTCCTACTAACAGAACCCCAGTTTTGTTCAACAATTCGTGTCCGGCTCCATGGTTGAATCGGGATTAGCTTAGACCACCTATGGTCACCCTGTACTCCCTGCCAAGGTACTCGCTCTCAGCCTCCCTTGCATGGTCATGAAACCGAGCTCTGGACAAAGGTAACGGAAGCACACTGAAGATTCTGGAAAGGCTGTCTTCTTTAATAAACAGGAGAGCAGTTGGGGAGGGGAGGGAAGCCTTTGTTTGTAGGAGACTCTGGACAGTAAATATTCTCATGCAGACATGGCAACAACTTAAAAAATATAAATACCTCTTAGGCAATGGTGTGCTAGTAAGTATTTAAGAACAGACTCTCAGCAGTGAAAGGAACAATGGCTGATTTTCGTGGTGTAAACGCTCCCACAGCGGCTGATATCAAGCTACCAATGGGAAGTCACTGAACAGAGTTGCAAGTAGATGCTAGCGATTGGCTCCCATGAGTCCACGTGAGCACCCCCAGGAAACCAGGGACTCTAAACCTGAAGGTAGAGTGCACCTTACTCTGAAATGAAATGTAGCAAGGCTAATCTTTTGGGTTCTTGTACACATAACCTCTCCTGAAAGCCATTTGCATTGCTGCCTATGAGAATTTTCCAGCACAGAGTCTAACATAAAGAAGACACCCAGATTTGTGGCTGAAGAGCATCCCTTACCATGACTATTTACATTTAGTTGAAATATGAACCTAGGGACCAGCAGATAATGTAATGGTTACGTTGCTGGACTCCCACATGGCCAACGGCAGTTTAAATCCATGTCCCAGAGGCTTGAAACTCATGCCAGGTGCATGCGTGTGTGTGCCCAAAATTCCAAGAGGAGAGTGGAGGAAAAGGGATTGCAGTGTGGCCATCCCTCCTTGGGGTGTGGGGGGTGATTTATTGCTTTCTGTCTCTGGCAAGCACACATGCCCTATAGCAAAAATCTCTCTCTCTCTCTCAAAAAAAAAAAAAAAAAAAAAAAAAGTAAACCTGAATGTAATTCTAATGCAGACTTTTATGCATCATTATAGGAAGTGTGTGAGAAAGTAGGAGTCTCAGGTGCCTCCCTGAACTGCCCCACTTAGGCTGTCATGCAGCTACTTCCATTTTCCTTGGTGTTAAAAAGAAAAGAAGATCTAAAAGAGATTAAAGCAAACTTTACTCAGGATTCCCTCGGACGGGTTAGGAGGTTCTATGCCTTCTGTGGAGCAGTCATCAATTCCTTGGTCTCCCTTTAACACGGAAATCACCAAAACTTCTGCTCAGCCTCTGCGCAAGTTTCCAGAGTCTTTTCAGCAATTTCTAGCAAATCCTCCCTGACCTCATCTGACATCATACTGCCCTGTAGTCAAAATGGCTGCTCTCAGGTCCTCTTCATTTCAGTGAGGTGGCTTTGAATCTCTGAATCACAGTCTCCAAGAGAAGGAAATGTGTGACTTTTTTGTTTCGTTTATAGCAAAGGCCCAGGTAAGTTTTATATCCCTGGTTTATCTGCCTTCCTCTGTTGTTCAGCTCTCAGTTTTACCATTGCTTCCTCAGGGAAGACTCTCCGATCCCCTAAAGAAGATGGGTCTTCTTCTTAACTGATTCTGTGCTCACAGCACCTTGGATTACTTCCTCAGCCTTTATGCAAAGGAACTTTACTGGACCAATCCTGGAACCTAGTGGTTAAAGAAGCTGGATCCCACATGGCCAACTCTGTTTCAAATATTGGCTCCAATGACTTGAGAGACATACCAGGCACATGCGCATGCATGCCCCAAATCCAAGAGAATTGGAGATATGAGAAGGGATTGGAGTGTGACCATGCCCATTGAGGAGTGCTTTCTCCCTTTCTCTTTCTCTTTGTCCCTCTCTGGAAAGAACACAACCCTCTGGCAATTAGAAAAAGACTTTATTGAGAGTCTTTCCCACAACACTGCAAATCTTGCGCAAATAGAAAATGTGTCTAGTGGGCCAATCTGTGATGCGGTGGTTAAGGTGGCTGGATACCACATGACAGATGCAGTGGTTCGAGTCCTGGACCCTAAGGCTTGAAAAACATGCCAGGCACGTGTTTGTGTGACCAAAATCCTGAAAGGAGAATGGAGAAGAGAGGATTGGGGTGTGGTGATTCCCCCATGGATTTTGCTTTTTCACTTTCTCTCTCTCTCTCTCTCTCTGGCAATAAAATAAAATAAAAACTGAAATGAAAGAAGTCTTATTTACGACTATGTCTTGAGTGCATAGCACTATCTCCGGTATATAGCAGATGCTCAGAAAATACAGATTGATTGACTGATTCATGGTCTTAGAACAGAGAAAAATCTGAAAATCAAGTTGCCTTTTCATGAAGGACTGTTCACTCTTAAGGGCAAGAACAATTGTTTATTCTCACAACTTAAATGTCTGTCTTTATTCAAGTTCTCTACCCAACCTGAGTCTCAGTTTCCTTAGTTCTAAGAGAAATGGGAATGGATCCAAAGGGAATACTCCTAGTATGTTTAGTTATAACACAATAGGGGTTTATATGAGCCTTAGAAACCTGATTCAATAGGGCAAAGAACAGTCTTGCCTCAAGGAAGTGAAAATTTTTGCTTACAGTGCATGTGGCTGCCATCCCACATCAGAGATGTCTAAGCAGTGGGCCTCCACATCCATGCTGGGGTGATCTCAGCTCTCCTGGTGCGGTCCCTGGTGGTGCAGGCTGAGTGGAACTCCTTTGCCCACTGTCTCCAGAGGACAAACGCTCAGCGTCAGAATCTAGCACCACGTGTCATGGCGGTGGCAGAGGAGGCGGAGATCAAAAAGGGAGATGCAGCTTTTTCAAAAAGCACCGTATGTCTCTCTTCATTTCCAAACCAAATGAGATGGTTAGCGAATACATGTAGAATTTTCGTTAAACTCCTGATTCTTAGGGATGAAACACCTTAATTTTATTTTAATCTCCTTCTCAGGCTGCTCCTGGGCCAAATGCTTGCCCTTTCTGACATGCATTCTCTTTCAAGCCGTTCTCACCAGTTCCTTTGCTAACATCTAGAAGTAAAAATCTCATTGGGCCCAGATAGCCTTCCAATACCTATTTACTATAGTCGTCCTATGTGCCCTTTATCCAAGAGCTAATCAAATGAGAGCTATCATCAGGAAAGACTAACAAGAAAAACCTGTTTGAAAATCAGAGATGGCAGGGCCAGTAGGTGGAGTAGTAGCTAAAACACTGGACTCCCATGTGGATGACTGTAGTTCGAGTCCCAGACCCTGTGGTTTGAAACTCACACTGGACATGTATGTGTCTGTGCTCAAAATCCTGAGAGGAGGATGGAGAAGGGATTGTGGCATGACCGTCTCCCCCAGGAGATGTTTCTTCCTTTCTGTCTCTCTGTCTCTGGCAAGTGCACATGCCCTATAACAAAAAATCTCTCAAAAAAGAAGAAGAAGAAAAAGAAAGAGAAAAGAAAATTGGGGATGGCTCAGTTTAAAATTATTCTTGGGTTTCAGAAAACAATTTTTTATCATAAACCCAGTGAACAAGAGACGTCGATGTCCTCAAGGGGGTCATAGGTTGTTAGAGACAAAGGAAACACCCAAAATCCTTGGTTTGAATAAATTTTACTGGAAGCACACTATGTAAAAGTACTAAGGGTTGTTGTAAAAGTGGGGTCTTTAGACTCCCACCCATCCTATCTCAGTTATCACTGCAGAAGAGGTGCCCTAAATTTAGTATGAAAATTATGCATCAACTGCTATGTTTCTATTTTACAGATGAGAACATTGAACTTCAAACAGAAAAGTAATTTGTCCTCATTACAGAACTCGTCAATAGAAGAAACAGTCCTAGACCAAGGCATTCAGCTTCTAGTCTAGAGCTTGTTTCACTGCTCTATAGCAGAGAATTTTGGCCATTGTTCCTCCCTAATGTGTGCCACTCCTAAAATCAGTCTTCTAGTGAGGAGTAGACATTTCCAGAGGTCCTTGATATAGCATTCAGGAAGGGTGTAGAAAACAGAAGCCAAACCCAATACAGCCCAGTACCTAATTAGAGCCACAGATGTATAAATAACCATATCTCACTTCTCGTATAGGTTCAGCATCGCTAGCCACTCAAAGCACTTGGAAATTGGAGAAAGTAGAAACTATCAAATTATACCATGGTACTCCCTGGCAGGAGCATTTCTTGGATCACTAACATTTTCCAAGAGCAATTCAGATTTTGTCTGGGGGTCGGAGGGACTCACCGGCATCACCAGCACTTTAGAGGTGAAAGAGACTTGAGGGGGCTCCACATAGGTCCATGTGTTCGGACCGTCCCTCATGGGAACATTTCTGACTCCACTTTGCATATATTACTTGATCCTACTTACAATGCCAGTATGGCTTAGGGTCAGAGATTATCTGAGCCCAAAGCAAATGAATATGACATGATACATTAATACAGCAGAGCAAGAAGAAAAGCATTTTCCCCTTCATTTTGTCCAGCAGGTGACATGGTTATGGTTACATGGAATCGTCGTTTGCAATTCCTGAAAAAGGATGCTTTTACTGGCTACTCCTGAGGGACAAATAGTATTTGTCCCCTTGTATTTATTTTTTTATTAGTAAAATTGACATCGCACTATACTATCCCCAGGAATGGAAGTCTGCCTTTACATTTATTTAACCATCCTTCATGATTTTTCTTCCAGGAACCCATCTCTATGTAGCAAATTTCGTTACTTTCACTAGCCTGCTGCTCTCTGTCAACTACCGTATGTATCTTTTAATTAAGTAGAAAAGAGATCTTAAAAGCTCACATAAGCCCAGGAAACTCTATTTCTGGCTGACAGCAACGTCTCCTCATTTGCTAGCAAAAGCACAGATTGACAGAATAGAATAGATCAAGAAAATTGATCGTTACTCATATGCTGGATTGAGTCAATATATGTAAATCCATCCCCGTGGCTGGCAGGCACTGAGATGCTTGCCATGCAGAACAGACACAGTTACAGGCTGTTTTCTAGTCCAAATGCCAGCCTTTTGCTTTAATGCAGCGAAACTACAGTTATGCACTCAGAAAGCTCTTTTGTATTCATAACAACTGCAGTTTGAATGTGGTTCAGGACAGAGAAACTGTATTTACGAGCCACCATCTCTTCTGAGTCAATACAATTTGCAGTAAATACAGTTTAAGTTAGAGCGATGGTATAGATGCTCTGGGAATTTTCTTTGCGGTTTTACTACATTTTTTGGAAGTGTTTTAAATGTTCCCTGCTTTCAAGTTCATTCCTTTAAAGTGAACAGTCTCACATGGCTGTTGTGAAGATCAAGTGAAATAATAGACAGGAAAAAAAGCTTTGAAAAAAATTAAAAGCATTATGCAAATGGAAGGTGATTATTATTATTATTATTATTTTTTTATCTCAAGGTCCTATTACTGAAGGGCTATGCTCCCTACTTATCCCACGGCCTGTTTTAATCTTGATTTAATATAGTTGAATATTCAAAGTAGCAGTGCCTGAAACAGAAGGTCTAGGAACATAAAATACACACTATGTATTTAGATATCCCTTAATATCTTCTCAGAGAGGAATAATTGTGAAACTCAGAGTATCAAAGAAAAGTCGTGTTTCTTTCCTCAGGAGTAGGATTCAATGGTATGTGAATGTGAGTCTTTCAAGAGGTTCTAGAGCCTAACTAACCGGTTGAAAAGCTAAAGACTGTAATCCTTTTTGTGCTGTAAATTGCAGGAGGGCCATAGCTCACAAACAAATGTGTGTAGGCCATCACTCAGCCTGGTGCAGTGCTCTCATTATATATGGCAGCAATCGCAGGGAAAGCCCTTCTGAAAACAGTGGGAGCTGAGTAATGGAGACCAGGCCTGCTGTAACTTCACCAGCGATGTCACAGACAGAGCTCGGCAATTTATGTCCACCCATTCTCGTCTCTCCAAACCACGCAGGGTTTCTCTTTCTGTTTCTCTCACCTTGGCAGTGGCAAACGCTTCTGTTACCCCCAGCAAGTGGCCAGAAAAGTTTGCAATGATAGAATTACATGTTATAGGAGAAAATATTTCTTTAAAGTGTGTAAAATGTGTTTTCTCCATGAGCAAGAGAGACAGAGCAAAAAAGACAGAGAGACAGCATCCCCAGTAGGGTTTTAATGCCACGATCCCCTCACTCCCAGCATCCACCAGCTCAGATCATAGGCACAATGGCACTCAGTGTTCTGAGGGTGGTCTCTGGAAGTGAACTGGGAACCTAGCAGGGTATCCTGGTCTACTGCCACACCATCATTCGGCCTGTGAATATATTTAAAAGCTCACTTATTTTGGGTTCTCCCTTTACAAGCGATTCTCCCCCATTATTCTTTTCTTCTTCTTCTTTTTAATTTGCTAGATGGTACATGCATTTGCTGGAGAGAGGCAGGGAGAGAAGAAGAGAGAGAGAGAAATTGAGAAAGCACCCCCATGGGAGATAGTCACACCACAATCCCTTCTCCATTTCCCTCTCTTCCTGAGATTTTGATCATGCACATACATACGCCCGGTATGTTTTTCAGTGCCTGGGATGTCTGAGACTCAACTGCACAGTCAACCCTGTAGGCTCCAACCGCCTTAGCCACCATGCCACAGGCTGGCTTGTCCCCTGTCATTCCATCTCTGTGTATTGTGAATATCTCTCACTGGACTCATCCTGCTTCGTCTTCATAAGAATATGCTCAGCTCTTCCCTTCTCTTTCCATGCTGCCCTAACCCTCTTTGGCCATCCCTACTAATTTTACTAATTTTTAAAATAATTTTTATTGTAATTGCTGATTTACATATAGTAGTAGATCTTCATAAGGTGCAGTGTCGTTCTTCAAAGTATGTATACAATATATAATAATCAAATCTTAGAAATAAACATCTGTATTATCTCCAACATTTATCATTGCTCTGTGTTGTATACATTCAAAATTTGCTCTCCTGGTTATTTTGTCGCCAACTACTGGGTCACACCATGCCACCACCCCTTCCACGGGCCTCCATACACTCTCGTATCTGTTGACCATGCTCTGCTCATCTTCCCTTCCTGCCCCTTTCCAGCCTGCAGTAGCCCCCATTCCACTCTCTGCTCCTATGTAACCAGTCTCTGTAGCTGCTGCTAGAGTGAGGACATGTGGTATTTGTCAGGTGAGGACATACAGAATTTGCTGCTCAGAGTCCAGCTTATTTCACTTAGAATTATTTCTTCCGTGTTCATCCCTAAGGGTTTACTGCTTTCGCATTCACATCATGATCTCTGGAGGATTCCATAGAAACATAATTTCTCCTGCTGTCTCACAAGCCATCAGTGACTTCCTTAACCACTAAGGACAGTGGTATTCTCTCACATGCTGTTTTATTTTATCTTCCTATAACAGGGAGAAGGGGGATGACACCTTTAGTTTTGAATCTTGCACCGTGACTTTGATGACTTTGACTTCTGCCTGGACTTTCCTCACTGTCTGCAGGTAGGCAGTCCCCGCATTGCTGGTCTTGTCGGTCTCTTCCTCTTTCGCTGCAGTCGCTTTCTCACTGGACTCACATAATCTAATGGCTTCTGGTTCTCGGAGTAGAAAGTCTCCAAGCCACCATCCTAGTACTGCTCTCTACAGCTCACTGAGGCTGTGTTTTTCCTCATTGCCTAATGGCCATCCTCTCTCAAATTTAATGTACTCAAAGCTCTATGCTCAAAACAGATTCTTTACCTAAATTTTCATTTTCTTTCATTTTCCTTTTCATACTCTATTATTTCCTTAATAACCCAGTCTGTCAAACTTTGGACATTTCTTGACTCTCTTCTTCTTTACCCTGTATCATTACTGTATCTCCTTAATATTTTTCCAGAATAAATAATTACAAAGTTTGTAATACCAGATACTAGTATGAGGGGTGGTAGTGGATGGAGACACACTGGTAACACGGTGCACTATGTGGCCGACCCATATGGGAAGGTTCTGGGTCTGTGTCTGGAGACCTCCCTGACATGGTGAATGTGCATGTGGCCTTGACCCAGAGCTGGCTAACGCTGGGGGTGGGTAGCAGAGTGAGGGCCATGTTGAGGGTGTCATCTCTCCGTCTTGCTCTCTCTCTGCCTCGTTCTCTCTGTCGTGCTCACTCATGGAAGAAAGAAAAACTTTTAAAAAATGTGGAAGTTTGAAATTCTTTTAAAAACACCAGTTAGTTATTTTACCAATCCTGCGTGTGCCAGTATATAATTATTTAGCTCCTCATTAGGAATCATTTCAGATACACATAGTCATAGAAAATAGCATAATGAACTTCCACGTACCCACAGTTCAGCTTCAACAATGATTACCTCAGAACCTTTCTCCTTCCTCTCATATTTCCATGACCACTACTCTGAAACATCTTGAAGCAAAGCCCACATGTTATATTATTTCATTTGCAAATACTTACTTTAGTGTATATGGGGTGGTTAATTTTATGTATCATTTAGACTGGGCTATGAGGCAATAAGATAGCTGGTGGACTATGATTTATGGGTGTGTTTTTTAGAGTGTTTCCAGAAGAGATTAGCATTTGAATCTATAGATTGAGCAAAATGGATTTCGCTCCCCAGTGGCTAAGCACCATCCAGTCTGTGGAGGGTCTGGAGAAAGTGAAATGGCAGAGGAGGAAGAATTTTCTCTCTGCCTGACAGAACTTCTGTCCTCAGTGCTCCTGGTCCTTGAACCTTCAGACTTAGATTTAACCTACAGCGTCAGCTCTGTGGCTCTCAGCTTTCACACTAAATCTCTGAGATCTTGGACATTCTCAACCTCTGTATTTGTATGAGTCAATGCCTTATAATAAATCTCTCTCTCTCATTATTCTTTTTTTTTTAATCTTTTCAAGTTTATTTTATTTCTTTTTTTATAATTATTTATTTTATTTATTCGTTCATTTATTTTTAATTTGACCAGAGAGAGACAGAGATAGAGAAAGAGAAAGGGAAAGTGAGAAAGCAAGCCACCAAGTCCAGGGACTTGAACCCTGGTAGGCCATGTGGGAGTGTCCAGCACATTAACCACCATGCCACCTGCTGGTCCCATTTCTCATTATTCTTTATATATATATATATATATATATATATATATATATATATATATATATTAAATACATGTTATATACATATTATATGTATATAACATGTATTTAATATATATGTATATATACATATACACAAATATCATATATACTCACATACGTGCATATACACGTGTACACATATTTGCATATATGATATATGTGTATAAATAAAGAGAACAATGCACACATGTGCGTATGTATGTGCATAAATATGATATACATGTATATATATGAAATGCATACATACAGTAAGGATGTATATCTAGAAAGAGATTTATTATACATATGTATACAAGAGGGCTTATTATAATGTATCATATTTCGATGTATTATAAGAGAGTGCATTATAATATAAATGAGAGCAAAAAGTTCATGGAAAAGTAGAATTAAAGTTTGAGCTTATTTGAATACAAAAAAATTTGAAATGTATGGGACCAGAAGATGGTGTAGTAGTTACGTCATTGGACTCCCACATGGCCAACTGTGATCCGAATCCCAGACCCAGTGGCTTGAAACTCATGCTGAGTGCTGTGGATGTGTGCCCAAGATCCAGGGAAGAGAAAGGATTGCAGCGTGGCCATACTCCCAGGGGGTGATTTCTCACTTTCCTGCTCACTGTCTCTGTCTCTCTCTTTCTCTCTCTTCAGCAAGCACACATGCCCTAAGGCAAAAACCTCTAAAAAAGACATTTTATGTATATATATGTATATATATAATATACATATAATATATACACACACACACACACATATATATATATACACATGCACACAGACACACACATATTACATTTTTTAAAATCCACTTGTCAGTTTCCGAAGTTTATTCCATGTTTTAGCTATGATGAAGGACATTTGCACATCCACATTTACTGTCACTATTAAGTCATTTTTTAGGAATTATTTATTTTATTTTATTTATTATTATTAGATACTTTAATATTTACTATAAGGCACACACCAGAGAGAGAGAAAGGCAGAAAGAGAGAGAGGGAAAGAAAGAAAGTCACCTGGTCTGGGACTTGAACAGCAGTCATCCATGTGGGAGTCCAGTGCCCCAACTACCATACTATCTGCTGGCCCAAGTCTTTTTGACATAACCTTACTAGCCTTTGATAGTTTGCTTGCTCTCTGGTACATGGTAGTCTCATCACAGACATTTTCTGCCTCAGATTTGTAACCACCTAAATCCAGGGAGTAGGAATTAAGACTGCAACCTGCATGTCATATGTTTATTGCTACTACCTTGGTCACTTTTTCAGGCCTTTTCAATAGACAAAACTAGAAGCCAACTTTCACAAAATCTCCCTATTTCCCATTCCACCATTTTTTAAATGATCATGTTATCTGCATTGCTGCAGTATGTAGACATTATATACTAGACTGTCTCCCTTGTAATGATTTTTTGGGGTCTTAATTTTACAGGTAAATTAATATTTAATGCTCTGTACTCATTCTTATGATAAATTCAGTTATCGGGAGTTCATTTTTCAGTACAAGGGTTTTTTTTTTTTAAAATTTAATCTTTTGTGGACCAATACTTTTGTAAAAGATGATGAAAATTACTAGAGAAATGATTCACATGCTTGGGTGTCACAGTAATGTCAAAGAGCCATAAAAGTTAAAAAACAAATGCTTTTAAATTCTGTTTTTATTTTATGGTAGTTAGTAGATTCCACAGGAAGATCACATGAGAACAAAATTCTCTGTGTTCTTGCATATTTACATCAGTTAAATAAGGGGCTTATTTACATCAGTCAAAAACCAGGGGCTTTTTGTTCTTAAAGGTCAGTTTGCCTGAATATGCAATTCTTGGCTCATATTATCCTGCCATGGATATCTTAAATGTGCCACTGTATTTTGTTTGGTGCTAGAGCATTGCTGTTAAAAATGCTGATGGCAAACTAATTTTCTACCTCTTCTTTCTATTGGTCTTTTTGCTGGAATGTGCAAAGTACCTTGTAAAAGGGTGATGGTGGCTATTGGGGGTCAATTTCCTAGTCCTCTTCACAAGTAATTTTCAATCGTTTCTTGTATAAGGAAAATTTTTGAATTAAAAAAAAAGTTCTCTTTGGAGACTCCTGTGCTAGCTCTGTGATTATAAAACTTGTTGTGTTATGGAAATTTAGCAGTCTAGTGAAACCAATGGACTTTTTGTAAAAATACTATTTTTAGATACATAAATAGAATATGTAGAATTTCAAAGGAAACAAGTTGCACTGAAATATAGCCATCAAAATAACTTAAAATTGTGTTGTACTAATATCTCTACTTTTTTATTAATATGTCAATTAAAGGGAACCAGCAGTTAGCGTAATGGCTATGTCGCTGGACTCCCACGTAGTGGACCGCGGTTTGCGTCCCAGACCCGGTGGCTTAAAACTCACGTACGTGCGTGCCCAAGATCCCGAGAGGAGAATGGAGGAGAAGGGATTGCGTCGTGGCCAACCCCCTGGGGGGTGATTTCTCGCTTTCTGTCTCTCTGTCTCTCTCTGTCTGTCTGGCGAGCGCATGCGCCCTATAGCAAAAAAAAAAAAAAAAAAAAAAAACCTCTCCAAAAAAAAAAAATATCAATTAATGAGAAATAATGCTTACATAATAACATTTAAATAGAGTTAACAACTATAAGCTTTAAAAATGATGAATATAAATGATATTTGTAGACATTTTTCAAAACTAATTTGGTATGGTGACATTTATGGTTATTTTTGATGACGAAGTCCAAGGTACCACTGTTATTTGATGCATACAATGATCATTTTTAAATGATTACATTTCAATAAGAGGTATGTGGAAGTTAAAAATAAAAATAGCATTTTTCCCAAACAAGTTCATTGGACCACCTGAGTTTTATCCACAAACCCTCAGTTAGGAATTCCTGAATTAACCATATAGTGAATCTTCTAAATCATCTTTTTCTCTCAGGTACTTTTAAAAAATGTTTTCTTCATATTATTTTGATTTTTAATTTTCTTCCATTGCATGTTCTATTTCTCTCATTACATTATTCTTCTTGTTTATTAGTTTTTAGAGAATTATTTTATTTAATTGTATTTATTTATTTATTTATTTTAATTTGACCAAAAGGGGCGGGGGAGAAAGAGAGAGAGAGAGAAAGTGAGAAAGCAATCTGCCAGGTGTGGGACTTGAACCATGGTTGGCCATATGGGAGTCCAGCGCCCTTAACCACCACACCACCTGCCGGCCCCCCTGTTTATTAGTTTTATGCTCTTCTTGGTTCCATTTCTTTTGGGAAGTGATTATATAATTTTATTTCTAGCTTTCCCTTTACTTATGTAATCTCTTTTTTTAGGTCTTCCTTAATAACATTTAGTTACATTTCTGAGTTACTCTATTTGTGATTTGTTGTCACAGCTTCTGCTATTGGCTTGGTTTCTTTTGGCTCATTTTGAAATACTGGGTTTCAGTTTTCATTTGTTTTGTGGGCATGTCTTTCCATGTGCCTCCCAGGTCACAGGGAATTTATTCTGCTCCACATTCTCTTTATTAGATTGCATACTTTTTCCTTTGCTCACATGTAAATAAATGAGTTTTTGTGTACTTTTAAGAGGGAGGAGAGACAGAAATTACTTCTCTAGATTCACGACTCTAGAACTCCCTCTCCTGTTTCTTATCTTAAAGTAATTTAAAAATACATGGCCTTGTTCTTTGTGAGGTCTCCCTCTTTTATTCCCTAACCCTTTTCTATTTGGATCCCCCTGCCCACTTGTGGCCTATTTTGCTCAATTTGGAATCTATTCCTAATAGTTTCTACTGGAAGAGAATGTTGGCTTGTTTTTACCAATGGTTTGCAGGGCACAGCCTGATTCAGCATCACGAGATTTTATTAAGTCCTCTGCTCTCACCCATGACTTAGGTCCTGCAAAACTCCCACCCAGTTCATTCAGATTTTCCAGGGAGCACCAATTAAGGACATGGTGCTGCTCTGCACCCTCCGAATCTGCATGGCCTTCCCTTTACTCCCCTCTACAAAGATACTGGTACCATACACGTGTCATGGCTTTGATGGCATTTTAAAAAAATCCACTTCAATTTTGTGGAAATACCTTGACACCTAGCAATAGTTACTTAGATAGATGAATAGTCAGATAGATATTAATAGGCATTTTCCATGTTTTAAAAAATTTTATATTATAGTTGCTCTATTTGTTGTATAGAGACCAGTAGTTCTCAACTGAGGGTAAATTTGTTCCCCAAGGGAATTAGCCAATGCCTACATACAGTTTGGGTTTTCATGTGGTGGACAGAGGTCAGGGATGCTGTTAAACATGCACCAGACAATCTCCTGTAACTAAGAATTGTCCAGCCTAAATTGTCAATAGTTGTAAGAGGCTGAGAACGTGATCTTTAGGAATTTGGGGAGATCCAAAAACTAAGCCAAAATAAGTATCTTCCCAGCAGCTTCCCCATATACTTATCAGTTCTTCATCTACAATTCTGTTCCCTTCTGTTCCCCATTGTTCATTCCATATTTACTTTCATCTGAAATACTGTGGTCCTGTGGCCTGAAGCCATTCTCCACCTCCTTGCAGGACAAATGATCTGACCCATAATATCAGAGTCCTCCCAGAGCAGAACTCACATCTTGGTAAACATCTGCTCAAAGAGATTCAATGACTTGCCAGAACCTGGTCAATGAAGTTAAATCCCATTTTCTGGAAATTTGAAGAAGTTTTCTGTGCACTGCTCCCAATGTATCTTCCTGACTTTTATTCCCTCTACTCTGCTCCACACAACTTACAATACAGTTAAAAGGGAGTCTCCACAATTTAACAAATATGTCTCTCTTTCTTAATGTTTTCTTGGACTAGTCCCTCAATTTGTAGTCCTTACCTTCCTTCTAGACCCGATCCTAAGTATCCTTTTACGTACGTGCCTCTCCTTTCTCTGCTCTTCTTTCTCCCCTATGCATTCCAACTCAAAATGGCCTGTCCCTCTTCTGATTATCATAGCATTTTGGATAAACTTGTCATACAGTATTTATATTGTTTGTAATTTAATTACATGCATACACACATGATGCATATGTGTGTGTATGTGTTTGTGTGTGTATTTTACTCATTGTAATTTCACTGTGAACATAAATTGGATATTTTTCCTCTTGGCATGATATTTTCCAAAGCATCTAGCAAGGGATTTAACAGAGTGTATGCTCAATAATATTTGCTGACCAAATAAATGAATAGAACCCAGACATAAATAGGTGAGGTGACCATGCACAATTCACCCCTCTTTATCAGTGATAGAGACCAGATGACCTTAAAACACAACTGTGGTATTGAGTTTTAAATTAGTCAGGATTATCCAGAGAAACAGAACCAGTAGGGTATATACAAATATATAGAATAAGATTTGTTATGATGGAATGTCTCATGTAATTATGAAGGCTGAGAAATCCCACAATCTGCTCTCTGCAAACTGGTAGTCTGGGAAAACTGGTGGTTTAGTTTTAGTTTAAATCCAAAAGCCTGTGAACCAGGATAGCAAATATTGTAAGCTTCAATCTGAGTCTGAATGCTTGAGAATCAGGGAGGCTGATCCTCTGTGTCCTGGTCCAAATCTGAAGGCCACAGAACTAGGAAAACCAACATCCAAGGGCAGAAAAAGATGGATGTGCCAGCTCAGGCAAAGAAGGCAAATTTGCCCTGCAACCAGTGCATTGGATGTTGACTACTACACTGGCAAAGGTGATATCCCTTACTTATTCTATTGATTCAAACGCCAATCTCTTCCAGAAGCACCATTACAAACATTCTCAGAAGCAATGCTTTACCGGTTACCCAGGCATCCCTTAGCCTAGCCAAGTTGACACAAAATTAATAATCACAGCTCTTAAAATCATGTGTTGGATAAACAGTAATGAACAGTCTAGACTTAGGCAAATTAACTAGTGGTACCAATGAGAACTTCTAGGCTTAGCTAACTATCCAGGTAGGAACTTAACAAAAATATACCATTGAACATTAAATATTAAGGATAAATATTAACATTAAATATTAATGATAATTGTTATGCCATCTCTCAAAACTTCAGATTCACAGATTCCTAAGATTTTTATTTTTTGTTTGTTTATTTTTTTCCTGAATACATGAGAGTGGGTAATTTATGTGTAAAAAAAATAGGAAGAGATAGAGAGAGAGAGAGAGAGATTATTTTGGCTCCTAGTACTAGAGAAAGGGAAGTCCAAGACAAAATGACTACATCTGGCAAGCATCATACGCTGCTTTACCTCATGGCAGAGAAAAAGGAACAGCAAATTAGTGTGTTTTAAAGAGGACAGGGGAGAGCTCCTTCTTTTATAATGACCTATTCTCCAAATAACTGATCTACTCCTTCAAAAATTAACCTACTCCTATGAGAATGGCATTAATCCCTTCATGACAGTGGAGATCTCATAACCTAATCACCTCCCATTAGACCCCACCTCCCAACACGGCCATACTACGACTACATCTTAATGAGTTTTGATGGAGACAAACCATGTTCAAACCATAGTAGTCACACTTTTATATACTCCATTGAAGAGACATATCATAAATCTGGTATATCTTGTCAAAGACACTGTTCCTTTCTTTTTTTAAGTACTGCATATTAAGTGCTATTTACAGGCTCAGCATGACCCTAACCTTTTCATATCCACATGAATTTCTGTAGGTAGAACAAGCCTGTGCCTTCCTGATAGAGAGTTACAGCACTGAGACAATCTCTACCATCCAAAATGCTTCCCTATCTACCATTCCCAGAATCTCTGCTCATTATAGATTTTCCTTTTGATGTTTAAAACAGAAATCCTCATCAATCATTTATGCCATGGTGGGAATGAATTTCAGATTCCCTGCTCCCAGAGCTAGAGTGGAGACCATGAGGTCACTGAGCCTGTGACAATGAGATGGCCAGAGAATTCATGAGGACCAAGAATCATGGACACATTTTGTCATTTTCACAATTTGGCCACTGGCCAGGCCCTTCTCTCTTTCCTTCTAGTCTTTGCTTAATTTCCCAGTATTTGGTGCAACACAACTGCCCAGAGTCTTGTGCTTTTAAAAGTTTTCTGGCCAGTAAATAGAAATACAAAGCATATTTTCTTATCATTTTCTTGGAACAATACACCATGTGTTTCCAACTAGGAAGAGTTTTCTATGTATCATATTGACATAGTTACTGTGTGAAAGTGGCTACTGAAAAATCCAAATAGTATGTTTTTTATGAGTACTAAATGTAGAATACAACACACCAAACCATGTTAGAATAAAAATGTTAATGATCTAAAAATATGACAGTTTGTTTGATCCTATATTTTGTCTACATTATTTCAAAATATTCAAGAGAAGGCCTTATTTTTTCCTTGGGGATTGAAATTATTCCCTGGCATATAGACTTTCAAGCCTATGAATACTAAATAGTAATTAATTGAAAGTTATGTGAACTGGGAACAATGAGCTTTTTACCTACCTGGTTATCTTGCCCAGGCTATAATTTGTCCTAAGTTCTTACAATCCTATTTTGATTTCTTAGCAATTTTTCTTCCCAGGAATTCCCAGGTCCCTCATACACTTACTCGCTTGCTATCACATCTGGAGAACAGAAAATATGCCAGCAGGGTCAGCTCTTCACAACTCAGTTTGTGCCATGCCGAATCTATCTTTTCACAGTATCCTTGACGTCTTTTTTAAATGGAGCCTATAATTATGGGCTCAGTATATGCCGAATTCCACTATCATGCTTTCTTCACTTTGTAGACGGAGACAAGGCCAATGTTTAGATTCTCGATTAGCAGATATTCACTTCCTTTCCCATTCCCAGTTTCCTGGGAGGAAAAATTTTTTTCCCCCCATAGGACACATGCTCTCACCAGAGAGGAGAGAGACAGTGAGAAATGATCTCTTAAGAGAGATGGCCACACTGTAATCTCTTCTCCTCCATTCTCCTCCTGGGACTTTGGGCTCTCATGCACATGTGCCTGGTGTGATTTTCGTTCATCCCGTTCCTTCGATGTGGAGTTCGGCTCTCTGTCTTGCTTTGGCTCCATGGAAAGCAGAGTACAATGCTCTGCTTCTTGATTTGGGTTTGGCCATTGGTGTGATTCACTTTGCCCAGTTGGAAGTTAGTTGACTTGAAATAGGCTTGCATGTTTCCATAGCAAGAAAATGTCTTGGGCAACCTCTTGTTTAAGGACAAGACATGTGGAAAGGACTTTGTTCCAACCTACAGCTTGAAGTCAAATTAGCTGAATCCCAGCAGGTCCATAAACATACGATAAATAAATGTTTATTGTATGTCAGGAATATGGTTAGCTCAGGCTGTCAGTAATCTGCTCTTATCAACTATTAACTGCTTACTGCCTCCTAAAAATGAATATCCTTTAAAGGATAATAAATACTACTTGATAAAAGTATTTGAAAAATACAAGGCTGGACAAATGCTAAATAATTTTGTTGTATATGTGTGTATGTGTTTAACTGTGGGGCTTTTGAGAGCCCTTGTTGTGTAAATGCTCATTGTGTGTCTTCAAGCAGAAAAACAGGGAAATTACCATTTTAAAATTTATTGACCACAGAACCCTATTTTCCCTAATACAAATTAATATGTGAAGGGTCACTAGTGTTCCACAGTATACAATTTGGGAAAGATATTCTATATTATAAAGCCGAAAATCTCATATGACATTTAAGACCCTCTATAAGTTGGCCCAAACCTCTATTTTGATCAGACGGTCATAAACTTTCTATAAGATTTTAAATAATAAAAGTAGTATAATCTTGGGCTGGCCAGGTGGAGTGGTGGTTAAAGTGACTGGATCCCACATGACTGATTGCGAAGTTCAAATTCTGGATATGGTGGCTTGAAATTACGCTGGGTGTGTTTGTGTCAAAAGCCCAAAAGCTGTTTGTATGTCTTCCTTAGAGAGTTTATTCAGTTCATTTTCTCATCTTTTAATTGGGTTAATCATTTTCTTCCAGGTGAGCTGCTTAAGTTCCCTGTGTGTTCTGGTTATCAGTCCCTTATCTGAGGCACAGTTAACAAAAATTCTCTCCCATTCTGAGGGTTGTCGATTCACACTAATTACAGTGTCCTTTGCTGTGCAGCGACTCCTTAATCTGATGTAATCCCACCTGTCTATTTTGGGGATTATTGCCTGTGCTTTGGGGGGTCTTGCTTAAGAAGTCTTTGCCTACCCCAATGTCTCCCAGAGTTTCCCCAGTGTTTTCCACCAGTAGTTTTATAGTTTGCAGTATTGGGTTTAGATCTTTGATCCATTTTGATTTGATTTTTGTTAATGGTGACAGATAGGGGTTCAAATTCATCTTTGTGCAGGTGGATACCCAGGTTTTCCAGCACCATTTGCTAAAGAGGTTTCCCTTTTTACACTGGATTGACTGGTACCCTTTGTCAAAGATGAATTGGCTGTATTTAATGTATGAATAATAATTTAAAATTAAAAAATAAATAAAGCCCGAAAGCCAAAGAGGAGAATGGAGGAGTAGGGATTTCAGTTTGACAATCCCTCCTGGGGGTGATTTCCCACTTTCCTTCTTTCTTTATCTCTGGCAAGCACACTTGCCCTATAACAAAAACAAACACAAAAAAATATTATAATATTATAAGGAAAATTTTGAAAATATAGAAAAATTAAACAAAAAAT